>JAIFGZ020000348.1:0-1200000 GCA_019925245.2 Oryza australiensis
GGTTCAAGGTTAATAATATAGAACCGGTTTGCGTGCCAACCCTTGTTAGAGGATTTCAAGGGAAGAGAGAAGTAGTCTCGACGGAGGGATCCGCGGAGGGAAGAGCTGGCCCCACCGACAACGCGGGGCTCATCCTTGTTCGGATGCGGCTTGAGATAGAACATGCGCGGAAGAGTTGGAAGTGGGGAAGGATGCCAAGGAAGGCTTCGCAAACATGAATGAAAAGAGCTATGTGGAGCATGGAGTTGGGGTTCAAATGATAGAGTTGAAGGCCGTAATAGTCAAGAAGACCCCTAAAGAACTCGGAGGTGGGAAGGCCGAAGCCATAGTAAAAGAAAGAAGTGAAGACGACGAGCTCACCAGTGTTCGGATTAGGGAACTCCTCACCGGCCTCCGGGCGCCAGCTGATGATCTCCTTGGGAGGGAGAACTCCGTTCTTCACCATCTCCTTGAAAGTGGACTCCTTGACATCCGAGGTCGCCCATTGCTCGAAATGGATCTCCTTCTCTCCCGCCATGGATGTGGTTTGGGAAGTCGATCTAGCTCGGAAGATGAGGATTTGAGATGGGGATCTGTGGAGATGGATGCGAAGGCTAGCTTGTGAGAAGCGCGAGCTCCGGATCAAGGGGATTGGGTGCGCGCGTGAGCCTAGGGTTTTTCGCTGCAAGCTGGTGAACAGTGTTGCGAGTGGGGAAATTTTCTAGGAAGACGAAGTGGCGGGGATGACCTCGAGGCTTTGTACAAAGGTTTGAGGGTTTCATTAAGTTATCTCGCAGATTGGGCCGAGCCCATGAGAGACTTGCGGTCCGGCTAAGGTGTGGCTTGACGCGTGTCCTTGGGGACTTAAGTGGATGGGCTTAAGCGATTTGCCTTGGCAATATGCACGTGTCTAATTGCCCAGTACCTTTAAAATCCTTTCATACCATGGTTTGCACAACTTCATGAGAAGTTGGCACGATGCAATTTGAAAGGTGACAAACAGTTAAGCTTTTCATGGCAGGAACTGTTTGGTTTTTAAGCATTTGATTAAATGATTATATCAATGTTGTTTTTCCACCTTGGTGAAGATCTTTTTTAGATTGGGACCAATATTATGGCAAGAGCTATTTAATATTTTGGTCATATTTTTTCAGATGACTGAAAAACTTGTTTATCCATGAGGAATGATTAAAATATTTGTTTCGAGATGACTGGCAAATCCACTCGGATAAACATGAGCTTACCGAGTGCTTTTCACCCACGAGGGGTTGATTGAACTATTTGTTCCGAGATGACTCGGGCGAATTCACCGGGATAAACATGAGCTTGCCGAG
This sequence comes from Oryza australiensis, assembly GCA_019925245.2. Taxonomy (NCBI): domain Eukaryota; kingdom Viridiplantae; phylum Streptophyta; class Magnoliopsida; order Poales; family Poaceae; genus Oryza; species Oryza australiensis. The sequence continues at coordinate 1,314 of JAIFGZ020000348.1, forward strand.
TGATGAGATTTTTTATGATTGCTTTGGCTTAAGCTAAGCATCTATATAAGAATGTTTTTTATAGTTCTTGACTATGTGTTTTGTCTGTTTTTTGACTAACCACATAGTCGGGGGCTACACCTAATTAGGTGCATCAGGAGATGCACCTAGATATTTATTTTTTGAGAATTTTTTGGGATATTTTCCAGCCCTTCACAGTCTTTGGAGCCATTTGGGAGATTTAGGCAGGGATGACAAAACCACTCGGCGCCAGAAGCACTCGGCCAAAGAGTGGTTTGGCTGTATGTTATCTTGGTTTGAGGCAAAGTTATCTCGTCGACTACGAAGGACTCGGGGGCTACTGTGGAGATTATGGCAGTCGGATACCCACATGGCAAGCTTATCCGACTGGGAATAGGGATAGGTTACGCTTGCTAATTATGTAAACCAGCTATGACTTGGGTGTTATGTTGCTGAATAGATAAGGCAACGGCTCTAGTCATGGTTTGGTAAGATTGAGGAAACCGACTTAGAGTAAGATAGGGTTTTCGACTTGTAAGCCCGCCTCCCAAGACTATATAAGGGGGGTAAGGGGCGTCCCTTGAGGGATATCAGATTCATCAGCTATCGACTTTAGGAGCAACAGATCTTGAGATCAATAAACACTCGGCGGATCGAATCCCTGAAACAGGGGTAGGGTATTACCTCACGAGAGGGCCTAAACCTGCCTAAACCTTGTTTTTCACCTAACCCATCGAGCTTGGCGATCTTGACTGCACCCCCAAATTTCTACTTCCGAAACCAAGTTTCGACAATTCCCCAACCTCTGAACGACCAAGGCTTGATGATAGGGTTCATAGCCGATGCTGGTGCTCTTTGGATAGCTTCAAACTTTTGACAGTCTTGGCATCCTTTATAATACATGAAACAATCTTCCAGCATGGTCGGCCAAAAGTATCAAGCTCTTCGAAGTAGCCATTTCATCTTGTGAGCCGATTGATGCGTACCGCAAATCCCTTCGTGCACTTCTCCGATAGCCACCTTGGCTTTATCGGCATGGAGACATTTGAGTAACACGCCATCGATCGTCCGATAGTACAGTTCTTCATCGAGCAAAACATATCTCAAAGCCTTGTAGCATAATTTCCTTGAAGCCGAATGGGAAGGATTTTGCAGGTAGTTGTAGACTTCAAACCTCCAATCGTCGGCTGTCACGGTGGTGATCTCCACTTGAACATCCTCCGTAATCGGCTTGTAGCCTGATGCCCCCTGGGCCAGATCGTTGGCTTCTGTGTTCTGTGTTAGTGATATGCCCTAGAGGCAACATGGAGATATTGGATATCACGTCAATGTTTATGTATTTATGAATAAAGTGTTACTCAGTTCCATGAAATAGACATCTTGTATTGATCAATAAGTACGTGACTTATTTATGAGACTCAATATGTATGAATCTATTTCTAAATGATCCCTGATCATATATCATATTATTGGAACTAATATGATTCTAAGATCGGCATGTTTATTGATTGATGATCATGTCTCGTAGATCATGGGTATGGAGATACCAAATCGATAAACATGGACACATGTGTCAGAGAACACATTGTTGGATAGACCCACCATGAGACACTACAGGAATTAATGTGCCATTAGTTGGGTTTTAGAGCTAAACTTGCTTAGTTCAAGTTTTAGATTGGATCTGGAACAAGTCTTGCGCACGGGTTGATTAGATCAATCGGTTTTACGGGATCTGTTTGGGAGAGTTGATGGTAATTGTGTTCCTTGGTAGTGTATCGGAACGGCGTAATGTGATTACGTGGAAGCAATATCCATAGAACTCGGTTTGAGTCGGCTTCGAGATAGTGTTCCTTGATAGTGTATCGGAACGGTATAATGTGATTATACCGAAGCTATCTCATAGTCCGATCTTGTTTGCTGCCTCGCGCCTACGCAAACCATCTCCCTTGATAGTGTATCAGGACGTCATAATATGATTATGCCGACATGGTTTCCGTAAGCGAATTCATAGATTGGATCTATGAATTTCGTGTGCGCCCCCCTTATAGGTCGTCTCGATGCCGTTTCTCTGCGATAGGTAGAAAACGTTTCTACGCATAAGTACGGCCCTATTGTATGTATGAGATGCATGTGATGCATGTAATATTCTTTCATATGTGCAATCCCTGTAATATTCTTTCATACGTGCAATGCTTGTAATATTCATTCACGACCTGCGGGTCGATGTAATCTTCAATAGCTTCTATAGTAGTAGCTTAGTTTGAAGAAATCAAGCATCATGCACATTGGAAGATGGTGCCAAAGATGGAGATCCTCAGCGCCGGCATCGAGATGGAGATCACCATGTGAAGGGGGCCATACTATTTCATAATATTCTATTCTACTTGCTGTTAGTGATATGCCCTAGAGGCAACATGGAGATGTTGGATATCACGTCAATGTTTATGTATAAATGAATAAAGTGTTATTCAGTTCCATGAAATAGACATCTTGTATTGATTAATAAGTACGTGACTTATTTATGAGACTCGATATGTATGAATCTATTTCTAAACGATCCCTGATCATATGTCATATTGTTGGAACAAATATGATTCTAAGATCGGCATGTTTATTGATTGATGATCATGTCTCATAGATCATGGGTATGGAGATACCAAATCAATAAACATGGACATATGTGTTGGAGAACACATTGTTGGATAGACCCACCATGAGACACTACAGGAATTAATGTGCCATTAGTTGGTCTCGAGGTAGTGTTGGTACAAAGTCCTTAGACCTCGAGATCACCATGGATTCCAACATGTGTAGTAGCCTACTTTGGGACTACCAAACGCTATTCCGTAATCGGGTAGTTATAAAGGTAGTTTTCGGGTTTGCTATGAAACATGGAGTGGGATGTGAGTGATCAAGATGGAATTTGCCCCTCCTTTAGAGAGATATCTCTGGGCCCCTCGAGGTAATGGATTATGGAAATGCATGGCCATGCTAAGTTGATTGAGGAGTCAATCAACGGACGGATAATCCAATACGGTTCGAGTGAATGGTTAAGCTATTGAAGGGATGGCACACATCTTGCCTATAGCTTAACCGGTATCGTGAGGCAAAGGGATTTGTGTACACATTACAGTTCGAGCCGATATTATATTCTTGTATACTATGGTGTCAATATGTGCCGCTAGGCGCCGCTATTGACAGGTCGGCCGAGTTGGACTCGAGCCGACGATCGGCTAAGTTAGACTATAGCCGAAACCGAGTATACCCGAACCTACGTGGTCGCACGCTTAAGGGGATAGAATAGATATTCGAGTTGGACTCGGATACGGCTCGATCGGATAGGGATCCGATCGGATAGAGTCCTATGGGCTTACGACGTATGGGCGGCCAACTCTATGAGATACGGATGAGATCCGATTCAAAATAGAGTCCTAATCGGCCACTAGTCCCGGTCGTCCAACTCTATATAAAGGAGGGAGGGGTGGAGAGCTGAATGAAGACGTCAATTGCATCACGTGCAACGAAGTTGCCGAGATCAATCTCCACGGAAACCCTCCCCACTTTCGAGCCAAACCCTAGCCTTGCATCGCGTGCTAGCACACGGGTGTACGGCGTTCGTCCTCGGACGTGTGGATACCGGTAAGGCGCGCTACGTTGCGCGCTCTTGATCGGCCGCGGTCGGGCGCATCGGAGCGAGGCGTGAGAACGCGGCCGGACGACTCGAATCGGCTGATTGGCGAATCGGCTGTCTCGGAATCGGCTACACTGTTCCGGATCGGATTGCCCCGATTGGCTATTCCGCTGCACTCTACTCCAATCGGTAACGATCTATCGGCCCTTACTTGCAAGTGTTCCTGGTTTGCGCGGTAGAAATTTTTGTTTTCGGCTAGCGTAGTTTCCGCGTAACCCTTCACTTGCTTTCATATATGTGATATGTTTGTTTGATAGGATAGCATCCCTCACAAAATTAAGTGGTAATGATGCCCTTCCAAATGTTGCACCCGTCACCGTTATGCTCGTCAATGGTGGGTCTGCCAAAGCAGAGTGCCATTCTCTATCATAACACGAGGGGGTATATGTCAGACATATACAGAGCATTTGGTTTACTTAACAAGGCTATCAAAACAGTTTTGGGCCTTGGGGCATAGGTTGACGCCGGGGCATGGAGATGCCACACCAACAACAAGAGTCACATAGAGATGTGATTAGCAAGGAGTTGCTTACCGATGTTATTAATTTTCTAGCAGTGATGCCAAAGCTCACTAGAAATTAACTAACATGTGGATCTTGACCCAATACGTAACCTAGAGGGTATGTGTAAAATACGTAATGGGAGTCTAATGTTAAATTGTTTAACAATAGACATAGCATAAACATTGTGCTAAACTTTGCTTTTTCTGTTGTAGAATAAATGGCGGCTAATACTACACCCAGTGCTTTTAATTTGCGATCTATTCTCGAAAAGGAAAAATTAAATGGAACAAACTTTATGGATTGGTATCGTAACTTGAGAATTGTTCTCAAGCAAGAGCGTAAGGAGTACGTTCTTGAAGTACCCTATCCTGAGGATTTGCCTAATAATGCCACTGCAACTGCACGGAGAGCACGGAGAGCTTACGAGAAGCACACTAATGATGCCCTAGATATAAGCTGTCTCATGCTAGCTACAATGTCCCCTGAGCTTCAGAAGCAATATGAGAGCAGCGATGCTCACACTATTATTCAGGGACTGCGTGGCATGTTTGAGAACCAAGCACGGGCCGAGAGTTTAACACCTCAAAGTCCTTGTTTGCGTGCAGGCTTGTTGAGGGGAATCCCGTCAGTCCGCATGTGATAAAGATGATTGGCTATATCAAGAGTCTGAAAAAACTAGGTTTTTCCCTTAGCCAAGAGTTGGCTACTGATGTGATTCTCCAGTCGCTCCCTCCGAGCTTCGAGCCATTTATGTTGAATTATCACATGAACAGTATGGATAAGACCTTGGCTGAATTGCATGGGATGCTAAAGACAGCTAAGGAGAGCATCCAGAAAAAGGTCATCATGTGATGATGATGCAGAAGGCTAAGCGCAAACCACCTGTCAAGAAACTTTGCACCAAGAGGAAGTTAACTCCCGATGATATCGCGAGTGCCTCCAATGCAAAGAAGGGCAAGAAGGGGTCGGCGGCATCAGATGCCGTTTGCTTCTATTTCAAGGAGACAGGCCACTGGAAAAGGAACTGCAAGAAGTACATGGAGGATCTCAAAAAGAAGCAAAGTACGACTTCGCTCGGTATTAATGTTATAGAAATTAATCTTGCTACTTCACCTCACGACTCTTGGGTATTTGATACTTGGATCGTAGCTCATATTTGCAAATCATTGCAGGGAATGAGAAGAAGTAGAGGCTTAAGAAGGGGCGAGGTGAACCTGCGCGTCGGCAATGGAGCAAGCGTTGCTACAGTTGCTGTCGGCATAGTACCACTTCATCTACCTTCAGGATTAGTTTTGGAATTAAATAATTGTTATTGTATTCCAACACTATGTCAAAACGTTATTTCCGCTTCATGTTTGCATGCGGAAGGATATGATTTTAGATCAATGGACAATGGTTGTTCAATATATCTCAAAGATATGTTCTATTTTCATGCTCCATTGGTGAATGGATTATACGTTTTCAATCTTGAAGCGTCTCCCATCTATAACATTAATACAGAAAGGCAACTCTCTAATGATACAAACCCCACGTTTATCTGGCATTGTCGCTTAGGCCATATAAATAAGAAACGCATGGTGTCAAAACTTGGTTTCGACAATAGTAAATTGGGGGTGCAGTCAAGATCGCCAAGCACAATGGGTTAGATTGGAAGACAAGGTTTAGACAGGTTCAGGCCCTCTCGTGAGGTAATACCCTACTCCTGTTTCGGTGGATTCGATCCGCCAAGTGCTTTATTGATCTCAAGATCTAAAGCTGAAAGCTAAAGGCTCATAGGACATATGATGTCTGCTATTGCATATCCCTCAAGGGACGCCCCTTACCCCCCTTATATATTCTTGGGAGGAGGGTTTACAGATCGAAAACCCTATCTTACTCTAAGGTTGTTTCCTCAATCTTACCAAACCGTGACTATAGGGTGTTGCCTTATCTCAATCGGCAACGTAACACCCAAGTCATGTTTGATTTACAGATATGGCAGGTGCAATCTATCCCTACCTCCAGTCGGATAAGCTTGCCATGTAGATACCCGATTGCCATAATCTCCACAGTAGCCCCCGAGTCCTTTTCAGTCGACGAGACAACTCAGTTTCAAACCAAAACAACACTCAGCCAAAAACCTCTTTGGCCGAGTGCTTCTGGCACCGAGTGACTCCATCATCTCTGCCTGAATCTCCCCGAGTGGCTCCAAAGACTGTGAAGGGCTGGAAAATATCTAAAAAATTCTCAAAAATAGAAATTTGGGTGCATCTCTTGATGCACCTAATTAGGTGTAGCCTCCGACTATATGGTTAGTCAAAGTCAGACTGATCATATAGTCAAGAACTATAAAAAATCATCCTCATGTAATGCTTAGCTCATGCTAAAGCAATCATAAAAAATTTCATCACTCGGTAAGCTCTTGCTCATCCGAGTGAATTTGCCCGAGTCACCTCAGAACAAATAACTCAATCAATCCTTATGGATGAAAAGCACTCTGTAAGTTCATACTTATCCGAGTGGATCTGCCGAGTCATCTCGGAACAAATATTTTAATCATCCCTCATGGGTAAATAAGTTTTTCAATCGCATGAAAAACATGACCAAGTTATTAAATAGCTCTTGCCATAATACCGGTCTCAATCTATAAAGATCTTCACCAAGGTGGAAAGATAGCATTGATATAATCACTTAATCAAATACTAAAGAACCAAACAGCCCTTGTCATCAAGGTAGCTATAAAAAGCTTAGCTGTTGGTCACCTCTCAAATTGCATCGTGCCAGCTTCTCATGAAGTCGGACAAACCGCGGTATGAAAGGATTTCCAAAGGTATAGGGCATTCGGTCACGTGCATATTTCCAAGGCAAATCTACTTAAGCTCATCCACTTAAGTCCCTAAGGACACGCGTTGGGCCACATCTTAGTTGGGCCGCCGGTCTCTCATGGGCTCGGCCCAATCGCGAGAAAACCTAGCGCAACCCTCAAATCTTTCTACAAAGCCTCGAGGTCATCCCCGCCACTTCGTCTTCCAAAAATTTCCTCTTTTCGCAGCACTGTTCACCAGCTCCTTGCAGAAAAACCTAGACTCGCGCGCACCCGAATCCATCGACCCAGGAGCTCGTCCTTCGCCACAAAAAGCCTCCGCAGCCAGCTCCTAAGATCTCCATCTCGAATCCCCATCTCTTTGGCCAGATCTACCTCCCACCCAAACCACATTCAAGGCGGATGAGAAGAAAATCCCCTTCGAGCAGTGGGCCACCTAGGACGTGAGGGAATCTACCCTCAAGGAAATGGTGAAGCACGGTGTGCTTCCCCCCAAGGAGATAATGGGTTGGCGCCCGGCGGCGGGTGAAGATTTCCCCACCCCGAACACCGGTGAGCTTGTTGTGTTTACTTCTTTCTTTTACTGCGGGTTCAGCCTCCCCATTTCCAAGTTCTTTAGGGGGCTTCTGGATTATTATGGTCTTCAGCTCTATCATCTGAACCCCAACTCTATGCTTCACATCGCTCTCTTTATTCATGTATGTGAGGCTTTCCTTGGCATCCTCCCCCACTTCCAACTCTTTCGTCGCATGTTCTATCTTAAGCCGCATCCCAATAAGGACCAGCCCTGCGTCGTTGGCGGGGCAGGCTTCAAACTCCGCGGATCCCTCTGCAAGGAGTATTTCTCTCTACCTTTGAAGTCTTCCAACAAGGGATGGCACGCAGGCTGGTTCTATATTTCTAATCTTGAACCCAGCCTGCCAGCCTTTGTCGGTCTTCCCCCTGTGCCGAAACATACTTGGAGTACTGTGCCGGTAGCGTAAGATTGGGATGAAGCCAACAAACTGCTAGCGAAGATCCTGGAGATGAAGCAAAAAGGTCTTCGCGGTGAGCTGATCACTCGGCACTTCATCAGGTGCCGACTGGCGCCAATCAAAGAGCGGTCGAAGCCAGCCTTCGAATACGAAGGCGGGAAGAACCCCAATCGGGAAGATCCAGACCGCCTAAGCTACGAGGTCCTGAAGATCCGAATGTATAAGATCTTCTCGACTGGAATCACAGTTGAGCGCGCCCTCGTGCTGCCGGTTCTTCCCTTCAGCATCCACCGGCCTCCTCCTCCGGTAAGCCGACTGACTTCTTTATGTTGTGTCGAAATCTTGATGTCATACCTCTTAGTATTGCGGGAATTTCTCTTGCAGGAAAATGCTTCTGTCATTTCAAAACCGTACAAGGTCCCTCATGATGACGTGCCGCTTTGCCCTGCCAAGAAGCCAACTGGCGGGGTAAAGATTCAAAGCGATCCAGTTGGGAACGGGCAGCCCCGAGTGAGGACACCAACAAAACGGGCGAGCAAGAGGAGGCTCGTCATCGACGACTTGGACGACGATGTCCCGGCTCCTCCAGCAGAAGCGACCCCTCCAAGGCCATCGCCGAACATGGTGGTGAATGCCTCGGGTGGCACTTTTCAGCACGCCTTTCAGGAGGCCGCCTACTTGATGCTGACCAGACTTCGGGAGTGCCACGACGTCGACTTCCGCCACACCGCCTACCGCTATCACCCTGGTCATGGTGACTACGACCGCACCAGCTCCTTTCGTTCTGCCGTAGGGGAGAACGACACGACGTTCGGGCGGATGTGCGCCATTTTGCAGGGCTTGGACACTCTGCATGCCGACCTGCACAGGGCGTCCAACGCCCTCAACGACAGGAAGCTAATGGAGATAGTGCGGCTCAAGGATGAGGTGGCTCGCCTCAAGAGAGAGAATGCTATTCTCCAGGGTCGCTCGCCATCCAGAGGGGTTAGGATCCACACCACCCCACGGAAGACGACCACGGCTCCAGTGCGCATCCAGCTTGCGCACCGGAACCCGCCGCCAGCACCAGAGCCTCTGCCAGTGTTTGTGCCGCAACCGCCTCCTCCTTCACTAGCTCAGGCGCCAGGTCTGACCTTCGCTCCAGTGTCCACAGCCGTGGGCAGCAACAAGGGAGGTTGGTTGTCAGAGATGCCCAGCCCCTCCACCCGGCTTGTCAACATCACCGGCGGTAGCGGCTCTAGCGGCGGCGCGGCTCCGGCGGCGGTGGCGGCGGCTCCGGCTTAGGGCTTAGCAGTGGCGGGACCTACCTGCAGGACTCCCGCAGCCACTCAAAGGAGGGTGGAGACGAGCCCGAGTCCAACTTCGACTCCACCGACCACAGGAGCTGCTCCGAGCACTAGGACGTTACCCCTAGTTTCTCGCTCTGTCTAGTTTGCTTTGTCTGGTAGATGTGCGCTTAGGTTTGTTTGAGTGTGGGTTAGTCGGCAGACCCTACCAATTGGTTGTGGTATGGCTGCCATTAATTAGGGTTGTGGTATGGCTTTCCTTTCCGTAATGTTTAATTTCATATCAGAATAATTTATAATAAAGTTTAGGATTCTAAGTAGTCTGTTTTTATTCTTGTCTTTCTTTTTCCTTCTGTCCACCTTCTTCAGATGGTGAACACCAGGCCTCTCAACCGTGACATTGGGGATGTCAACAACAGCGAGAACCACAATGGAGGCAACAACCTCAACGGGGCTGCAGGAAACTGTCCTCCTCCGTCGCCAGAGAACCCGACGCTCGCCCAAGTCCTTGCAACTCAGACGCATATGATGGCTGCCATGATGCAGCAGATGCAGCAGCAGCATCAGCAAATGCAACAACAGATGCTCCAACAACTACAGCAGCAGGAGGCCCAGCAACCGCATCAACAGGCAGCTGGTCCAACCCCACCGCTCTAGTCCAAGCTACCCGAGTTCCTCCGCGTGCGCCCACCTACCTTCTCGAGCACCACCAACCCCGTGGAGGCAAACGACTGGCTCCATGTCATCGAGAAGAAGCTCAACCTCCTATAGTGCAACGACCAGGAGAAGGTGACATTCACCACTCATCAGCTTCAGGGTCTCGCTTCGACATGGTGGGACAATCATCTGATGACTCGTCCGGCAGGGACGGAGGTTACTTGGGCAGTGTTCTGCCGTAGCTTCCAGAAGGTGCAAGTCCATGACAGAATTGTGGCACAAAAGAAGAGGGAATTCCAAGCACTGAATCAAGGCAATAAAACCGTGACGGAATACCTCCATGAGTTCAACCGCCTCACGTGCTATGCACCAAAAGATTTGCACACTGATGCCGAGAGGTAGGACAAATTTTTGGCTGGTCTTGATGATGAATTGACCAACCAACAGATCTTGGGTGACTATGTCGACTTTGAGAAACTGGTCGACAAGGCCATCCGCCATATAGACCAGCGGAAAAAATGGACCGCAAGAGAAAGATGGCCCAGTTCAGGTTGAACCAGGAGAATAACCAACGGCCCCGCTTCATGCCAGGACAGCAAGGTGGACACTCCACCATGGTTGTCCATCAGCACCTCCCATTTCACCAGGGGAACTTCCATCACAACCCCAACTTTAGCCGTGGCAGCAACAGCAATAGCGATGGCCAGCCCCACCGGAATCCTGCTCCGCACCCACCAACGGCACTAGCCTAGCTAGCTCAACCCAAGGAAGACTTCGGGGGCAAGCCCGTTGGTTTGCTTCAACTGCAACGAGCCCGGACACTTCGTCGACAAGTGTCCGAAGCCAAAGCGCAATGGGCCCATGCTTGTGGAAGCACGGGTCAATCACACCACAGCAGAGGAAGCCCAGGCAGCACCAGATGTCATACTAGGTACGTTTCCTATAAACTCAGTCTCTGCTACAGTTTTGCTCGATTCTGGTGCAACTCATTCCTTGATATCAAAGAAATTTGTTGGGGAACATGGGCTAAGAAAAGAGAAACTGGTCACACCGATGTGGGTTCACACCCCGGCGAATAGTTTGATGTCCATCAGCTATAGTCCCTCGGTGACAATAGAAATCCAAAGATCATGATTTCTAGCCGATCTCATCCTTCTCGAATCCAAAGACCTAGATGTCATTCTCGGAATGGATTGGTTGACAAGGTTCACGGGAGTGATAAACTGCGTGACGCGCACCATCACTTTAACCAACTCGGAAGGAGCAGTGGTTACCTTCTAGTCTCCATTGCCCCTAGTTCAAGGAGTAAGCCTGAACCAGATTGCCGGCCAGGATGAGCCAGTGGCAGAGAAGAAAGAACCCAAAAAATTGGAGGACATACCCATAGTCTAGGAGTATCCGGAGGTCTTTCCGGAGGATCTCACGACCATGTAGCCAAAGAGGGAGATTGAGTTCCCGATCGACTTGGTACTAGGAACTGCTCCAATCTATAAGATGCCCTATCGTATGGCCGCCAATGAGTTGGCCGAGGTCAAGAAACAAGTCGATGAGCAACTACATAAGGGATATATTCGCCTGAGCACGTCGCCTTGGGGTGCTCCGATGATATTCGTGGAGAAGAAAGATAAAACCAAAAGGATGTGTGTGGATTATCGTGCACTCAACGTGGTCACCATCAAGAATAAGTACACATTACCTCGGATTGATGACTTGTTTGACCAACTGAAAGGACCTAAAGTGTTCTCTAAGATAGACATGCGATCATGTTATCACCAGTTGAGGATCAAAGAAGAAGATATTCCAAAAATGGCCTTCATCACTCGTTACTGGCTGTATGAGTGCACCGTCATGTCCTTCAGACTCACAAACGCACCAGCCTTCTTCATGAACCTAATGAACAAGGTGTTCATGGATTTCCTAGATAAATTTGTTGTGGTCTTCGTAGATGACATTCTTATCTACTCAAAGTCTGAGGAAGAGCATGAGCAACACCTCCGCCTAGTGCTTGAAAGGTTAAAGGAACATCAGTTGTATGCCAAATTCAGTAAGTGTGACTTTTGGCTTGAGAAAGTTCAGTTTCTTGGTCATGTGATAACCGCTCAAGGAGTGGCAGTTGATCCGTCAAATGTGGAGTCAGTTACCAAGTGGACCACACCGAAGACTATCTCTCAAATCCGAAGCTTTCTTGGACTCGCAGGTTATTACTGCCGGTTCATTGAGAACTTCTCCTGAATTGCAAAGCCAATGACACAGTTGTTAAAGAAAGATGAAACGTTCAAGTGGTCTGCCAAGTGCAACAAAAGTTTCGAGGAACTCAAAAGAACTTGGTCACGACATCGGTTTTAACCTTGCCAGATCAGACAAAAGATTTCCAAGTTTATGGTGACGCGTCTCGTCATGGGTTAGGATGTGTGTTGATGCAAGACGGAAGAGTGGTTGCAAACGCTTCCCGTCAGTTGCGACTGTTAGTGATATGCCCTAGAGGCAACATGGAGATGTTGGATATCATGGTCAATGTTTATGTATAAATGAACAAAGTGTTATTCAGTTCCATGAGATAGACAACTTGTATTGATCAATAAGTACGTGACTTATTTATGAGACTCTATGTATGAATCTATTTCTAAACGATCCCTGATCATATGTCATATTGTTGGAACAAATATGATTCTTAGATCGGCATGTTTATTGATTGATGATCATGTCTCATAGATCATGCTATGGAGATACCAAATCAATATACCTGGACATGTGTTAGAGAACACATTGTTGGATAGAGCCACCATGAGACACTACAGGAATTGATGTGCCATTAGTTGGTCTCAAGTAGTGTTGGTGCAAAGTCCTTAGACCTGAGATCATCATGGATTCTGACACGTGTAGTAGCCTACTTTGGGACTACCAAACACTATTCCGTAACTGGGTAGTTATAAAAGTAGTCTTCGGGTTTGCTATGAAACATGGAGTGGGATGTGAGTGATCAAGATGGAATTTGCCCCTCCTTTGGAAAGATATCTTTGGGCCCCTCGAGGTAATGGATTATGGAAATGCATGGCCATGCTAAGTTGATTGAGGAGTCAATCAACAGACAGATAATCCAATACGGTCTAAGTGAATGGTTAAGCTATTGAAGGGATGGCACACATCTTGCCTATAGCTTAATTGGTATCATGAGGCAAAGGGATTTGTGTACACATTACAAGTTCAAAGCCGATATTTTATTCTTGTATACTATGGTGTCAATATGTGCTTCTAGGCTCTGCTATTGACGGTCGGCTGAGTTGGACTCAAGCCGAAACCGAGTATACCTGAACCTACAGGGTCGCACGCTTAAGGGGATAGAACAGACATTTGAGTTTGACTCGAATATGGCTCAATTTGGATAAGATTCGATTTAATATAGAGTCCTATGGGCTTACGAAGTCTGGCCGGCCAACTCTATGAGATTCGGATAGGATCCGATTCAAAATAGAGTCCTGATGGGCTTCTAGACCCAGTCGGCCAACTCTATATATAAGGGGCGAGGGGTGGAGAGCTGCGGAATAGGTTTTGCCCAACAGAATACAACACGCATGGCTTCAGCTGGCGGCAAGATCAATCTCCAAGGGAACCCTCCCACTCCCGAGCCAAACCCTAGCCTTGCATCTTGTGCTAGCACACAGGTGTTAGGCGTTCTATCCCTGGACGTGTGGATACCGGTAGAGGCACTGCTATATTGCGGTGCTGTTCGGCAGCGCGAGCGCGGTTCGGAGAATCGGCAAATCGGCTGCGGCGGATCGGCTGTGGAATCGGTGCATCGGCTGCGGCGAATCGGCTGTCAAATCAGCGAATCGGCTGTGATCGACTGGCACTGTTCCGGATCGGATAGCTCCTGATTGGCTATATCCACTGCACTCTACTCCAATCGGTAACGATCTATCGACCCTTACTTGCAAGTGTTGCAGGTTCGCGCGGTAGAAAATTTTTTGTTATTAGCTATTGTAGCCTCCGCGTAACCCTTCAGCGACCTCATGAAAGTAACTAACCAACCCATGACTTGGAACTAGCAGCAGTGGTTCACGCCTTAAAGATTTTGCGACACTATCTTATCGGTAACTGCTGCCAAGTCTATACAAACCATAAGAGTCTAAAGTACATCTTCACCCAACCAGACCTAAACCTCCATCAGCGAAGGTGGTTGGAGTTGATTAAAGACTATGATATGGGAATACACTATCACCCCGGCAAGGCTAATGTTGTAGCAGACGCCTTGAGTCGAAGGAATTACTGCAACATCACTCGCTCAGAAGAGATGTGCAGCGAGTTGCAAAGGGAATCGGAAAGGTTGAACTTGGGAATTGTCGAACATGGGTAAGTGGTTGCTCTCGAAGCTCAGCTGACACTCATGGAGCAAGTCCATCTAGATCAAGCTAATAACCCCGACATAGCTGAGCTGAAGAAAAACGTGAGGACTGGTAAAGCCAAAGATTTCTCTGAGGATGAACACGGAACAATCTGAATGGGAGAAAGATTGTGCGTGCCTTAGAACAAGGAGTTGAAAGACCTAATTCTTAGAGAAACTCACCAAACCCAGTACTCGATTCACCCCGAAAGTACTAAAATGTACCAAGATCTTAAGGAAAAATTCGGTGGGTCGGCATGAGAAGAGAAATCGCAGAATTCATTGCCTTGTGTGATGTGTGTCAATGAGTCAAGGCAGAACATCAGAGACCTGTAGGATTATTACAACCCCTTAAGATTCTAGAGTGGAAATGGGAAGAAATTGGGGTGGACTTCATCACGGGTCTGCCCAGGACTTCAGCCGGTCATGATTTTGCTTGGGTAATCATGGACCGACTCACAAAGGTCGCTCATTTCATTCCCATACATACCACCTGGACTGGGAAGAAACTAGCTGAGCTTTATTTGGCAAGGATCATGTGTTTGCATAGAGTGCCAAAGAAGATTGTGTCGGATCGAGAAAGTCAGTTCACCTCGAAGTTCTGGCAAAAGTTGCAAGAGTAGTTGGGAACCTGTTTAAACTTCAACACCGCTTACCATCCTCAAACCGATGGTCGACCGAAAGGGTCAATTAGATCTTGGAAGACATGTTATGAGCTTGCGCACTTGACTTTGGTGGAGCTTGGGATAAGAGTCTACCTTATGCCGAGTTCTTGTATAACAATAGTTATCAAGCAAGTCTTCAAATGGCTCCGTTCAAAGCATTGTATGGCAGAAAGTGCCGCACACCGCTCTTTTGGGATCAAACAGGAGAACGCCAGTTGTTTGGGACTGATGTCTTGAATGAAGCAAAAGAGAAAGTCAGACTCATTCGGGGAAGATTGAAAACTGCCCAGTCACGTCACAAAAGCTATGCCGACAACCATCGAAGAAAGTTAAGCTTTGAAGTTGGAGACCATGTGTATCTTCATGTAACTCTGCTTCGGGGAGTACACTGTTTCCAGACAAAGGGAAAGTTGGCCCCACGCTTCATGGGGCCATACCGAATTCTAGAACGCCGAGGAGAAGTCGCCTACCAGTTAGAACTCCCCTCCTCCATGGCAAGCATCCATGATGTGTTTCACATCTCTCAGTTGAAAAAATGCTTGCGAGTGCCTGAGGAACAAGCAAATCCTGATCACATCAAAATTTAAGAGGACTTGACTTATGTCAAAAAGCCAATCCGTATCCTCGACACAAGTGAAAGAAGAACCAGAAACTAAGTGGCCAAGTTCTGTCGTGTTCAAATGAGTCACCATTCAGAAGAAGAGGCAACTTGGGAAAGTGAAGATGAGCTAAAGGCCGCCCATCCGCACCTCTTCACCAGCGCCTCCGAATCTCGGGGTCAAGATTTTGTTTAAGGGGGGTAGGTTTGTCACGCCCCGCTTTTTCCTCTAGTTTAAAATCATTCGGGAAAATCGTGCAAAGAAATCGGCTGGAAAATATAAAGTAAGATAAACTCCAAAGTTAAAATCCATTTAATAATTGGAAATGGCTTGGTGGGATTTTTCTTAAACTCCCCATGTCAAAACACACTAACGAGGATTTTTATCGAAATTTTGAGAGCATCAAAAACAATTTTAAAAATTTATTTAGGCTAATCGGAATTAAGTTCTTTAAGAAAAAGGGTGTTTCCTTTTCTTTTCTTTTTCCCCTCCTTTTTCTCTTTTTTCCTTGCTTGTGGGCCGCCGGCCCACCTTCCCCCTCTTTCCCGCCGCCCTCTCGGTTGGGCCAAGCCCCACGCTGACCCAACTCCCCTCTCCCCTCCCGCGTGCCCCGTGCCCTCCTTGCAGTGCCGGACCAAGCCGCGCCTGGCCACCCGCCAAAAGTCTGCGTCGCCTCCTCTGCCCGGTTGAGGACCAATAGGTGGGCCCCCTGTCGGATCCATCCCCAACCTCCGGCTGCTTATTCCGCACCCGCGTTGCCCACGCCGCGCGATTCCGGCCACCTCCCGCTCTCCCCGGCCACCCCGCCCACTCCCCGCACGTGCCCGCGACTCGCGGCCCCCTTCTCCCTCTCTCCCGTCCCGTGCGCACGCCCCTAAAGCTGCAATGGCTGGATTTCAAAATCCCGACCGCCGCCCAACCCGCGCCACGTCGAACCACTGTTCCCGCACAACCCAGACATATCCGTTCCCCCTCACCCCCTATAATGCTTCCCCGCACGACGACACAACTTTCCCCTTTGCCATCCACACCTCTCGTGCTCCCGCGCCATTGAACCCGAGCCACCGCTGCTGAGCTAAACTCCGGCCGCCGTTCCAGCCAAACCATCGCTCGCCGCACCGTACCAACGCCACCATCACCTTCGCCATCCACGGGAACACCTCAGCCACTACTTCTTCCCCAAATTTTAGCCACCGCTTTGCGCCATCGCCGTCTTCTTCCTCGTCGCTGGTATCGTTCTCTATCTCTCTCGTGTGATTACTTTCATTTAAGTCTCGTTCGATTCCAGCCGCCGCACCTCACGTTCGTGAGCGTGTGTGCGCGCGTGTTGTTCCGTCGGCGCCGGTTCCGTTAGGGCCACCGTTTCGCTGTCGTGCCGTGCCGGCTTCTCTTTTTCCCGTCATCGGCCATATCTAGAGCTGCCGCCATTAGGGCCGCGCCTGTCCCATGCCACGCTGCTGCCTTAGTGCCGCCCTCCGCAGTGCGCCGGTGCCCTCTGGGCCCCCGTGCACCGCCGTGTCGCCGCCGGTGCCTTGCCACTGCCTCGCCACCGGTGCGCGCACGCTGCGTCCCTCTCGGCCATCGGCTCCATCCGCGGACGCATCCGAGCCACCATCCCAGAGCCGTGCCGCCTCGGATCCCGTCGCCCACGTGGCCGTGCACGTGGCAGCCGCATAGGCACCACGCAAGCGCCACGTGGTGCGCGCCTCTCTCCTGGGCCGGTGGACTTAGTCCACCATGCGCCCGCCCCTTGCGCCACTGACCGGCGGGCCCTGCCTATCGGCACTGCCGCCCCAGGGTCAGCTGACATCAGCCATTGAGGCGCTTGCGCCATAAATCGCTTTTTTCTCATTTTTATTAATTAGTAAATCATAGAAACTTGTGAAATTCATACAAAATTCATCCGAATTCCGTTTGAGTCTTTTCAAGTTGTAGTGGACTCATAAAAAGGTCTAGAACACATTAAAAATAGTTTAATTCCCTGTTTCAGTAGTTTAATAGCTTGTTCTTGCTGTGCTTTGATTGTCGATTAGATTTTGGTTCCGCGGACGCTCCGGTTTATTTCGAAGTAGTCGCGGAAGTTCATCAGGAGCAAGACCAAGGCAAGTAAAGTACCTTTTGATCATGTCATACCTACTTTATAAATTATCTTGCTTTATCTATTGAATTGCATTGTTTTATAATGTCATCGGGATGGGACCTATAGTACTCAGGCTAGGTCGTTTACCCCGTATCATTGTTTAACTGGGAACCAATATGACGAGATATATGGCTAGGACATGCTTAGCTCGCTTAGCACAACTAGATCATTAATGGGAAATTATGTTACTAGTTCTTATTCACATGAAATGATGGTCTCAGACTAGAGTTACCTTGGGTAAAGGATAACGGTTAAATAAAATATGACCAAATGGTGGGTTGTGGGTGCACGGTTTTGACAGATGCACCCATGGCAGTTAAGGATCGGTTCACGGGAAACTCTAGGAGAATAATTAGTGCATACCACAAGCCAGTATGGGCAACGGCTGGGCTTGTAGTTTAGCTTTTTCTGGCCAACGCATCCAGGCAAGGGTGGGCGTGATGGAGTTTGGATTTACGAGGAAAGGTCTATGCAGCTTTCGGATTCACCTAGGAACGAGAGGGGGCTGCCTACCTTGGATATATAGGTAGGGGGAAAACCTGAGGTGTGGTGTTGCTTGGTCAAGGAGGGTTATGCAAATGGTCCTATCACAGACCCCTTTTCGATATGTCGTGGTGGCATGTCGACGCACTGGAATGTGCTGTGGGGCTGTGTCTTGTGGGTACAGACGTACACCTCTGATCAGAGTTAGAAATTATTCAAATAGCCTCGCCCGTGGTCATGGGCTTTCGGCCAGATTCACCGTGATTAGTCCCACTGTTAATAATTTTGTTAAATGGAACTGGTTAGAATAGTTGGATGGATTGGACCTGACTCAACGTGGTGTAACTTTGAGCAGAGATGATTAATTTTGATTAATTAAACTTAATCTGTTTTACTGCTTTCAACTTAAGTTTATGAAATGCCTGCTTTATGCAAAAGTTAACCATTAGCCATCCCTTGGAACAATCCTGCATCATACCTTCCTTTGGTATGACTTGCTGAGTACGATGGATTGTACTTAGTCTTGCTTTCTTTCCCCCACCTTAGAGCTAGAGGATGAAGCTGCAGATGAGTTCGTCAACGAGTAGGCTTGTCGCTGCAGTCAAGGGATGCCTGTGGAGTGGAGTCACTGCGCCGCAAGCACGGAAGCTTAGTCTAATAAGTTTATTTTCCTTTTACGATGCATTGTAAGACTTTTATATGTTTTTAAGATGTGGATCTGTATATACAATTTGTCATATGTGTATCCCTGGCTGGTCCTAGATAGAGAATATAATACACACTTAGCATCAGAAATTTCGGTGGGAATTTCTGGCGCGACATCATCACACCCAGCTCATAAACAAATTTCTTGATCCAAACAGCCTCCTTTGCAGCTTCAAAAGCAGCGATGTACTCGACCTCTGTTGTAGAATCAGCAACAGTGTCCTACTTGGAACTTTTCCAACTGACTGCGCCTCCATTCAGACATAATACGAACCCAGATTACGATCTATAGTCATCTTTGTCTGTTTGGAAGCTAGCATCGGTGTAACCAGTTACAACGAGATCTTCTTCACCTTCATAGACTAGGAACATATCCTTAGTTCTTCTCAAGTACTTAAGGATATTCTTTACGGCTATCCGATGACCTTCACCTGGATCTGATTAGTACCTCCTCGTAGCACTTAAAGCGTACGAGACATCTGAATGTGTACAAAGCAGAGCATACATGATGGATCCAATTGCCGAAGCATATGGAACCATATTCATCTTACTTCGCTCATCAGGTGTCATAGGACACTTATTCTTGCTAAGATTAATGCCATGCGACATTGGCAAGAAACCTTTCTTGGAATCATGCATGTTGAACCTCTTCAACACTTTGTCAATGTATGTACTTTGGCTCAATCCAATTAGCCTCTTAGATCTATCTCTATAGATCCTTTTGCCTAGTATGTATACTGCCTCCAATAAGTCTTTCATGGAGAAACTATTTTTCAATGAAGACTTGACAGATTCTAGCATAGGGATATCATTTCCAATCAACAATAAGTCATCCACATATAAGATTAGAAACACAATTGCGCTCCACTGACCTTTTTGTAAACACAGGCCTCCTCTTGATTTTTGATGAAACCAAATCCTTTGATTACCTCATCAAAACGAATATTCCAACTTCTAGATGCTTGCTTCAATCCATAAATCAATTTTTTTAGCTTGCATATCTTTCCAGGCGATTGTGAATCGACAAAACCTTTAGGCTGTACCATATACACATCGTCTCTTAGGTTTTCATTTAGGAAAGCTATTTTGACATCCATTTGCCATATCTCAAAATCAAAATATGCAACAATCGCTAGGATAATATGAATAGACTTTAGCATTGTGATGGGCGAGCAGGTTTCATCATAATCAACACCTTGAATCTGTTTAAAACCTTTCGCCACCAATGCGCCTTATAGATGTGAATATTTTCATCCATATGTGCTTTATTCCTAAAAACTCATTTGCACTCAATGGTTTTGACACCATCAGGTGGATCAACCAAGTTCCAAACTTGATTATCATACATGGATTCTATTTCGGATGTTATGGCTCCAAGCCATTTGTTGGAATCTAGTCCCACCATCACTTTCGCATATGTCTTAGTTCATTGTTGTCTAACATCAATATATCACGTTGTTCTGTAATTGTGTACCTTTATGGCGCACGACGTGATCTTTTGGACCTCCATGGGGATGGTGTTTCTACAACAAGTGGTACAACATCTTGTTCCTCTTGTTGTGGTGTAGTGGTGGCCGAAACAATTTCTGGTGTTTCTTGAATTTTTTCAAAATGCACCATGCTCCCACTAACCTTTCTTGAAGGAAATTCTTTCTCCAAGAAAACACCATGTCAGGCGACAAACACTTTGTCTTGTTCCCGGTTATAAAAATATTATCCTTTTGTTTCCTTGGGATACCCCACAAAGAAGCATTTGTCAGATTTGGGTGTAACCTTATCTGATAGTAAGTGTTTTACATAAGCTTCACATCCTCAAATTTTGAGAAAAGACAATTTAGGGGTTTGCCTTGTCCATATCTCATATGGCGTCTTTTCCACTGACTTAGATGAAACTCTATTTAGTGTGAACACAGCTATTTCAAGAGCATATCCCAAGAAGGATAGTGTAAGATCACATTGGCTCATCATGGACTGCACCATGTCCAACAAGGTACTATTTCTCCATTCGGACACCCTGTTCCATTGAGGAGTTCCTAGTGGAGTCAACTGTGGAACAATTCAACAAGGTTTTAGATGATTACCAAATTCTTGGCTTAAGTATTCACCACCATGATCTGATCGTAGAAACTTAATTGTTTTCCCTAAATGATTTTGTACTTTATTCTAGAATTCTTTGAACTTTCCAAAGGATTCGGACTTATGCCTCATTAAGTAAATATAACCATATCTACTAACGTCATCGGTAAAGGTAATGAAGTATTGAAAACCACCTCTGGCCGTTGAGCTCATTGGTCCACATACATCAGTATGTACGAGTGCCAACAAGTCACTTGCTCTCTCGCTGTGACCCATGAAAGGTGTCTTTGTCATCTTTCCAAGTAAATAAGAGTCACATGTCTCAAATGATTCAAAATCAAAAGAGTGGAGCAAACCATCTTTATGGAGCTTCTCCATGCGTTTCTTATTCATATGACCTAGGCGACAATGCCAAATAAATATGGGGTTTATATCATTTGGGAGTTGCCTCTCTGTATTGATGTTATAGATGGGAGATGCTTCAAGATCCAAAACGTATAATCCATTCACCAATGGAGTATGAAAATAGAACATATCTCTAAGATAAATTGAACAACCATTGTCCACTGATCTAAAATCATATCCTTTCGCTTGCAAACATGAAGTGGAAATTACGTTGACATAGAGTTGGAACACAATAACAATTATTTAGTTCCAAAACTAATCCTGAAGGTAAATAAAGTGGCATAGTGCCGATGGCAACTGTAGCAACCCTTGCTTCATTGCCGACGTGCAGGTTCACCTCGCCCCTTCTCAAGCTTCTACTTCTTCTCATTCCCTGCAACGACTTGCAAATATGAGCTACTGATCCGGTATCAAATACCAAAGAGTCAATAGATGAAGTATCAAGATTGATTTCTATAACATTAATACCTGAAGCAGAAGTCACACTTTGCTTCTTTTTGAGATCCTCCTTGTACTTCTTGCAGTTCCTTTTGCAGTGACCTATCTCCTTGCAATAGAAGCAAACAACATCTAATGCCGCCGACCTCTTCTTTCCTTTCTTTGATTTGGAGGCACTCATGATCTCATCAGGAGTTAACTTCCATTTTGTGCAAAGTTTCTTGACAGGAGGTTTGCGCTTAGCTTTCTGCATCATCATCACATGATAACCGTTTTTCTGGATACTCTCCTCAGTAGTCTGTAGCATCCCATGCAATTCTGTCAAGGTTTTATCCATGCTATTCATGTGATAATTTAGTATGAATGGCTCAAAGCTCAAAGGGAGAGACTGGAGAATCATATCTGTAGCCAATTCTTGGCTAAGAGGAAAACCCAGTTTTTCAAGACTCTCAATGTACTCAATCATCTTTATCACGTGCGGACTGACGGGATTCCCCTCTACAAGCCTGCACGCAAACAAGGACTTTGAAGTGTTGAACCTCTCGGCCCTAGCTTGGTTCTCAAACATGCCACATAGACCCTCAATAAGACTTTGAGCATCACTGCTCTCATATTGCTTCTGAAGCTTCGAGGACATTGTGGCAAGCATGAGACAACTTATATCTAGGGAATCATTAGTGTGCTTCTCAAAAGCCCTCCGTGCAGCAGCATTAGCATTATCAGGCAAATCATCAGGGTAAGGAACTTCAACAACGTACTCCTTTCGCTCTTGCTTGAGAACAATTCTCAAGTTTTGATACCAATCCATAAAGTTTATTCCATCCAACTTTTCTTTCTCAAGTATAGATCGCAAATTAAAAGAACTGGTTGCATTATTAGCTGCCATAATCTACAACAGAAAATATATGCAAAGTTTAGCACAATGTTTATGCTTTGTCTTTTATTAAACAATTTAACAAAATACTCCCACAACGTTTCATAACCTTTCCTCTAGGTACGTATCGGGTCAAGATCCACATGTTAATTAACTTCTAGCGAGCTTTGGCATCACTGCTAGAAGATTAGTAACATGGGTAAGCAACACCTTGCTAATCACATCCCTATGTGACTCTTGTTTGTTGAGTGATATCATCATGCCCCCGCCCCAACCTATGCCCCGAGGTCCAAAACTATTTTGATAGCCTTGTCAAGTAAACCAAATGCTCCTGCATGTATATGTCTGACAAATACCCCATCGTGTTTGTTAACAGCTAAATTTGGTAACCAAATCCCAGGGTCTTAGTAAAGTTGAAACAGAATCGGATCGGCTAGTTTGGCGGAGAAACAGAGGCCTGGTCGGCTGAGATGCAGTCGGCTACAAAGCCAGTCGACTAAGGTTGAATCGAGTAAAGAACAACCGATAGCTGATTCCAGGTTCAAAGAAGACGAAGCCGCTTCTGATGAAGATATTTGAGGATAAATAGAACATGCAGTTATCAGTTAGCGTGTTAAAAGATATTACCATCTATGGATAGAGTCCTGTAATGGCAATTGTATCTATAAATTAGGAATTTGTTTAAACTGTTTATTGTAATGCGGCATGGGTCCTTCTCGGGATATTGTCGTATTTTAAATAGTAGTTTAGATAGAGTCCAGGGTCTGTACAGATAATGTTATTCTTGGGTATAAATAGGACCCGAGATCCCTGTAATTAAAAAATAATTCAATCACAATCAATGAAACAACTTTCGACGCATCACCAAACCTTTTTTTCAGACGATCAACTGATTTGGCTCCGGGCTACATCGTTTCGATCCCCAAATCCAGGTAAATGCTTGTCATTAGTTGTATGTTCTACTGGTTCTAATGCTTCCATCGTAATGACACATTAGATTCAGGGGTTTATACTGCGCTATTTACCATATGTCGCATATAAACTAGAGCAATGTTTAGATCTATCCTGCCATCGGCCAGTTCTATCAAGAACCCGCAGCCGATAGGGCTAGATCTAAAGGTTGAACTAGTTTATATGCGATATCCACCGTCTCGAGGTATTTACATCAGCTATAGTAGATCAGACTGTTCTTTTTATACGTAATGTTGCATCAACATTGAACTATTAAGTCGTTCTTAGAACTTTCAATGATCTGTTTGGCTAGATGTATTTTGTTTAGAGACAGTGCCGGGGTTTCAGCTAGCCTTATCTGTTTTAATGTTCTTTTGATATATTCATTATCAGGATTATTAAAACTTCCTCTTATATAAGATCTTGCTCGGTTAAATGCCTTAAGCCGAATCGGTTTGTCGCTACATGTGACACCGATCGATCTAGGTTTAGCGCATTTAGCTCAGATCAATATCTTTCCATAAGATAAATAAGAGTATTAGCCGATTCACGGTTGGACTTATGACATCGGCTAGGGTTGTTAAAGCAAATATTTATTATTCCGTTGCATACTTGGATTAAGTGGCTAATAATGTCTCGACAACAGCCGATCTATTCTAGTTACTTGATTTAAATACACTTCGAAATAGCATATATATGTAAATTAACTCCTACAGCCGATCCAGTAGGATCTGACTTAATACTTGACACATATATCTCTATTTTTCTTGTTGGTTAACAGATCAAACCAACTGGCACGCCTTGAACAGCATAGGTAGCCAAGAAAGACCTGCACTGGAGTTAAGCAAATCTTCCACGCCATCGCGTGAGAGAAATTTCTCATCAACACGCTTCTTGGCACGCCCGGTGGGACTTTCTTTGTCAGCTCGGCTAGGACGCATCGACGCAGCCGACAAGATGGTCGACTCCAGCCCCAATGTTTCTCAGGACAACATCGTGCCTGTGAAGATGGAGCAATTATCGGCTGAGCAGCAAGCCGATTACAAGAAGATGGTGGAAGAGCTCCAGGCCAACTACTTACAATCATTCACCCAGACGAGATCTGGGGCTGTACATCAAAAGTTCAAGTTCAGCATAGAAGAGCTCAAGGCATCCTCCTCCAGTGGATCAAAGGGCAAACAAAAGGTGGAGGAGCCGATTCAGGAACAAAATGATTCGGCCCTACATACTTTGCAAGACCGGATCGATTCGGCCGTCCATCACGCGCTAGTCAACCAGAGTAGCATCCTTGTCAACACTCTCAACAACATGATCGCTACTGTGGTCGACACCAAGATAGCCGACCAGCTGCAATGGGAGCCGACGTACTTCACAGACGGCCAGTTTCCTTGTTACAGGACGTTGGTCACCCAGAATCGGCCGATCCCATCGTCAGCACAACTAGGGCCGCCAGGAGGGGTCCTCAACCAGCCGAATCCATCAGGATAGGCTGCAAAACCGGTGATCACTATGTTGAACCGGCAACAACCGCTGCCCCAGGACCAGATCGCTAACATGTTCAACGACAATCTACAGTTAGAGCCGATTGCCCAGATTGATCTGGACAGACGGTACAACGCCGGTGGCCAATAGCTGTTCCCAGGTCCACCAACACCACCACCAAATCGGCCGCCTCCCGCTGATCATCCACTCCACTACCAGTATCACGGAGGCCGCCAAGATCATCACTACAGGCCTCAGATGCCACCACCAATGTATCGGCAAGCATCTGCATCGTATGATCCATATGAGCCGATACAGCAGGACAACCGAACTTGGGCCGATTTGATTGCAGACGTCATGCGCAATCAATTCGGCCTCAAGCCAAAGGACCTAGGGAACTTGTATCGGTATCCTTATCCAGAGCATTTTGAGCGGATTCCGTTGCCAAACTGATACAAGATCCCAGATTTTTCAAAGTTCTCAGGGCAAGACAACGTTTCGACCTACGAGCATGTAGGCCAATTCTTAGCACAGTGCGGCAAAGCATCGGCTACAGACGCCTTGAGAGTTCGTTTGTTCCACCTGTCCCTTTCGGGATCAGCTTTTACCTGGTTTTCTTCATTGCCTTACAACTCAATTCAGAGCTGGGCCGATCTCGAAAAATAATTTCATAGCTACTTCTACTCCGGCAATCATGAAATGAAGTTGTCGGACCTTACCAGTATTAGGCAGAAGCACAACGAGTTGGTTCAAGAATACATCCAACGCTTCAGAGAAATGAGGAACCGATGCTACAGCCTGGTGCTGTCAAATGCCCAGCTAGCCGATCTGGCCTTCCATGGCCTGATTGCGCCGATCCGTGAACGTTTCTCCACTCAGGACTTCGACAGCCTAGCACATCTGGCACAGAAGGTGATGGCCCATGAACAAAGATTTCAAGACACTAGGAAGGCCGTCAAGGACATAACTCAAGTCGTCATTGAGTCAGACTCTGATTTCAATGACGATGATGCAGAGGTGGCGGCAGTCGAATGGGCCAAGAACAAAAAAGCCATCGTCTGCCAATGGCTGCTGAAGACGGCAAAAGAAGAAAGATATGACTTCAACATCACTAAGGCCGATAGGATTTTGACTTGCTGCTCCAAGAGAAACAGATCCAGCTCCCTGAAAACCACATGATCCCATCGGCCGAAGAACTAAAGAAGAAGAAATACCACAAGTGGCACAAATCCACATCCCATGGCACTAACGATTGCAAAGTCTTCAGGCAGCAAATCCAGTCGGCAATAGAAGCCGGAAAACTCAAGTTTTCCGATTCCAATCGGCCGATGAAGGTAGATGGCCACCCCTTCCCAATCAACATGGTTCAAACCGGCCCTAGGCAAGCTGATCAGCAGCGCAGAATGACGTACAGCTTAGCCGAAACTTTGAAAGGGGTCGATGCAGAAAGAGAGCCGACTAGAAGCCAAGCCGCGCCAATCAACATGGTGCGCCCCATTGCCCAATCGGCTGATCAACGGCCGATCGGCACGAACAGCCGATGCCGCCCCAACAGCAATCTTGGCGGGAAGAAGCTCGGTTTGAAAGGTTTTATCGGCGAAGTCCAGAAACACGAGGCCGCTGGTATGATGAGAATCACAGCGCTACCGATCCCCATTGGCATTGTGAATTCTTCAGGCACTGCTGCGAGACCGGGATGAGGCTGCCAACGCTAGAAAACTGCCCGGCTTGCAGTGAGTACCCCGAGGACGAACACAGAAGCTGGCCAATCACCAGTCCTCCTCGGTTCGTCCCAAGGCCCGTTTAGCTCAACCAGCGCCGGCAGTCCGTTCATGATCGGCTAGGGCCGATCCATAAAGACTTCTTCGATGAAAACGAAAACGACGACTACTACGATGAAGAAGAGGTCGATGATGAAGAATCGGCCAACCCCCAATGGTGCCCCTCTGACCTCTTCACCAAAACACAGAAACGATGAATTCAAAGGTTAAAGCATGAAGGAAGGGAAGAAGAAGTTTGGCAAATGATCCAAGAACAACGCCGTCGGCTAGGCAAGATCAAAAGACGATGGATCCCCAAAGAGAAAACCGCCACAGCCGACGAAGAGCAACCCAAGGAGAGTTCAGCCGATCGAGCCAGGAGGGCAGCCAAGAGGAAAGGCAAAGTTTCTACATCAGTCAACATGGTATTCATATTGCCAGCCGAATTCGGTGCTCTCGAAGCCGATGCAGACACCATCGAAGACGACTTGGTGAAATTAGCAATCTCACCGGACCAAGCTATTTTCGACAAACCCGAGGGACAGAAAATCGGCACCTGAAGCCGTTGTACATTCAAGGATTCGTCAACGGCAAGCCGATGTCCAAGATGCTAGTTGATGGGGGAGCTGCAGTCAACCTAATGCCCTACACAACATTCAAAAAATTAGGCAAAGGGGCCGAAGACCTGATAAAGACCAATATGGTGCTCAAGGACTTCGGTGGCAACGCATCAGAAACCAAGGGCGTCCTGAACGTTGAACTGACCATCGGCAATAAGACCGTGCCCACAACATTCTTTGTCATCGACGGGACGGGGTCTTACAGCCTGCTGCTCAGAATGGACTGGATACACGCCAACTGTTGCGTTCCTTCCACGATGCATCAAAGCCTGATCCAATGGGACGGCGACAAGATTGAGATCATACCAGCCGACAGGTCAGTTAGCGTCGTCAGTGTTGATTTGCCGCTCTGGGAAATTGAAGGCATTAATTATTTGTCTGGGAAAATCTGGCAAGCCAATTTTCTAGATGTGTCCAATTCCACAATACAGCCGATTGGAGATGACGAGCCGCAGTTGCTGCTTTGAACAAGACATGGTGGAGGGCTCAAGCGTCTTTGGCATGGGCACCGGAGACGAAGACGATGGCAAGCTCGGGCAAGGTTTTACGTCGGCCGACGAGCTAGAAGAAATTGATATCGGCTCCGGTGACAAGCCGAGGCTAATGTATATTAGCAAAAATCTATCTCCTCATTGTAGATCCCAGCTCATTAATTTGTTAAAAGAATATAAAGATTGTTTTGCTTGGGAGTATTTCGAGATGCCTGGCCTTAGCCGATCAATAGTGGTCCATCAACTGCCGATTAAGGCAGGTTATCGGCCGTTCAAACAACCTCCAAGGAGGTTTAAGGCCGATATGTACGATGCAATCAAAGCCAAAATCACTCGGCTATACGATGCGGGATTCATTCGGCCTTGCCGATACGCCGAATGGGTCTCGAACATTGTCCCAGTGTTGAAGAAGAATGGTAAAACTTAGGGTATGCATCGATTTCAGAGATCTAAACAAGGCCACCCTTGAGGACGAATACCCAATGCCTATAGCCGATTTGCTCGTAGATGCTTCTTTGGGTCACAAGATTATTAGTTTTATGGACGGCAATGCAGGTTATAATCAGATATTCATGGCCGAAGAAGACATTGACAAAACTGCTTTCCAGTGTCCTGGAGCAATCGGCTTGTATGAATGGGTCGTAATGACGTTTGGACTGAAGAATGCTGGGGCAACATATCAACGGGCCATGAACTACCTTTTCCATGACATGAGTGGCTCACTGGTGGAAATCTACATTGATGATGTGGTTGTTAAGTCTAGAGAGATGGAAAACCACGTAGCCGATCTGAGACAAGTGTTAGAGCGGACGAGGAAATATGGCCTGAAGATGAATCCACTTAAGTGCGCGTTCGGCGTATCGGCTGGGCAGTTCCTGGTATTTCTTGTTCATGAAAGAGGAATTTGTTAGTGATATGCCCTAGAGGCAACATGGAGATGTTGGATATCACGTCAATGTTTATGTATTTATGAATAAAGTGTTATTCAATTCCATGAAATAGACATCTTGTATTGATCAATAAGTACGTGACTTATTTATGAGACTCGATATGTATGAATCTATTTCTAACTGATCCTTGATCATATATCATATTATTGGAACAAATATGATTCTAAGATCGGCATGTTTATTGATCGATGATCATGTCTCATAGATCATGGGTATGGAGATACCAAATTAATAAACATGGACACATGTGTTGGAGAACACATTGTTGGATAGACCCACCATGAGACACTACAGGAATTAATGTGCCATTAGTTGGTCTCAGGTAGTGTTGGTACAAAGTCCTTAGACCTGAGATCACCATGGATTCAAACATGTGTAGTAGCCTACTTTGGGACTACCAAACGCTATTCCGTAACT
The DNA here is from genome assembly GCA_019925245.2 of Oryza australiensis. Taxonomy (NCBI): domain Eukaryota; kingdom Viridiplantae; phylum Streptophyta; class Magnoliopsida; order Poales; family Poaceae; genus Oryza; species Oryza australiensis. Next base: position 30,665 of record JAIFGZ020000348.1, read on the forward strand.
GGGTAGTTCTAAAGGTAGTTTTCGGGTTTGCTATGAAACATGGAGTGGGATGTGAGTGATCAAGATGGAATTTGCCCCTCCTTTGGAAAGATATCTTTGGGCCCCTCGAGGTAATGGATTATGGAAATGCATGGCCATGCTAAGTTGATTGAGGAGTCAATCAACAGACAGATAATCCAATACGGTCTGAGTGAATGGTTAAGCTATTGAAGGGATGGCACATATCTTGCCTATAGCTTAATTGGTATCATGAGGCAAAGGGATTTGTGTACACATTACAGGTTCAGAGCCGATATTTATTCTTGTATACTATGGTGTCAATATGTGCTGCTAGGCGCCGCTATTGACAGGTCGGCTGAGTTGGACTCGGGCCGACGATCGGCTAAGTTAGACTATAGCCGAACCCAAGTATACCTGAACCTACAGGGTCGCACGCTTAAATGGATAAGAACAGGCATTCGAGTTAGACTCGAATACGGCTCGATCGGATAGGGATCCGATCGGATAGAGTCCTATGGTCTTACAATGTATGGGCGGCCGACTCTATGAGATTCGGATAGGATCCGATTTAAAATAGAGTCCTGATCGGCCACTAGTCTCAGTCGGCCAACTCTATATAAAGGGGCGAGGGGTGGAGAGTTATTGTATCGCATTGAACCGAATCCGCAACAGAAGTCGCCGAGATCAATCTCCACGGAAACCCTACCCACTTTCGAGCCAAACCCTAGCCTTGCATCGCGTGCTAGCACACGGGTGTTCGGCGTTCTGTCCCCGGACGTGTGGAAACCGGTAGAGGTGCTGCTACGTTGCGCTCTGTTGACCGGCTGTGGTGCAATCGGCTGCGGTCGAGCGCATCCGAGCGAGGCGCGAGAACGCGGTCAGATGACTCGGCGAATCGGCTACATCGGCGAACAGGCTGATTGGTGAATCGGCTGTCCCCAGGAATCGGCTGTCGGCTTGCGGGAATCGGCTACACTGTTCCGGATCGAATAGTCCTGATTGGCTATTTCCGCTGCATACTCCAATCGGTAACGATCTATCGGCCCTTACTTGCAAGTGTTCTTGGTTTGCGTGGTAAAAGTTTTGTTTTTCGGCTAGCGTAGCCTCCACGTAACCCTTCAGAATTAAGGTTACACCAAGGAGTATAGATGCTATCAAAACAATTCAGCCTCCGAAGGACAAGAAACAACTCCAATCTTTGATCGGCAAAATTAACTTCATCAGGCGATTCATAGCCAATCTCTCAGAAAAGATGGAGCCGTTCACACCACTGCTTCGGCTGAAAGCCGATCAAGCATTCACATGGGGACAGAGCTTCAAAAGGCTTTGGACAACATCAAGGATTATCTAAGTTCCCCCAAGTTCTAATGCCTCCACAGAAAGGGCTGCCATTCAAGCTGTACCTATCAGCTGACGACAACTCAATCGGCTCGGTTTTAATCCAAGAAGTTGAGGGCAAAGAAAAAGCCATCTTCTATCTCAGCCGACGGCTACTAGACGTAGAAACAATGTATTCACGTGTGGAGAAGCTATGCCTATGCCTCTATTTTTCATGTACAAAGTTAAGGCATTATCTGCTATCCAATGAGTGCACAATAATCTGTAAAGCCGATGTAGTTAAGTACATGCTATCGGCCCCAGTGTTGAAGGGAAGAATTGGGAAGTGGATTTTTGCTCTAACAGAGTTTGATTTGAGGTATCAGGCACCCAGGGCAGTCAAAGGACAAGCTATAGCATATTTTATTGTGGAGCACAGAAATAACTCAATCTGCTCCGTGGAAATTACGCCTTGGACATTGACAGTTGACAGCTCGGTTTGCACCAACGGCTGCGGTATCGGCTTAGTCATTATTTCGCCCAGGGGGCAAGTTTCGAATTTGCTTTCGCTATCAACTCCCATGCTACAAACAACCAAGCCGAGTACGAAGCCGTCCTTAAAGGATTACATCTACTCAAGGAAGTTGAAGCCGATGCCATTGAAATAATGGGAGATTCGCTGTTGGTCATCAGCCAAATATCAGGAGAATATGAATGCAAAAATGATGTGCTGATGGTCTACTACCAACAATGCCGGGAATTGATGGAAGGTTTTCGGCTGGTCACTTTGAAACATATCCCTAGGGAACAGAATAGAGAAGCCAACGATTTATCTCAAGGGGCATCGGGCTATCGGCTGATGGTAAAAGATATTAAAATAGAAGTTGCTGCTATTATGGTCGACGATTGGAGGTTTGAAGTCTATAGCTATCTCAAAAACCCATCTCAATTTGCTACAAGGAAACTGTGATATAAGGCACTAAGATATGTCTTGCTTGATGAAGATCTATACTATCGGACAATTGATGGTGTGGTTCTTAAATGTTTAGGAGCCGATCAAGCCACAGTAGCTATCGAAGAAGTGCACGAAGGGATTTGTGAAACGCATCAATCGGCTCATAAGATGAAATGGCTACTTCCCCGTGTAGGATATTTTTGGCCGACAATGCTAGAGGATTGTTTCAAATATTATAAGGGTTGGCAGGATTGTCAGAAATTTGGCGCCATACAGCGAGCACCAGCGTCGGCTATGAACCCAATCATCAAGCCTTGGCCGTTCAAAGGATGGGGCGTTGATATGATCGGCCAGATCAATCCACCCTCAAGCAAAGGGCATAAATTTATTCTGGTGGCAACAGATTATTTCACAAAGTGGGTGGAAGCAATTCCTCTGAAGAAAGTAGACTCTAAGGATGCCATCGAGTTTGTTAAAGAGCATATTATCTACCGATTTGGCGTCCCACAAATGATTACAACAGATCAAGGATCTATATTTATATCAGAAGAGTTTGTTCAGTTTGCCGATGGCATGGGGATCAAGCTACTTAATTCTACGCCGTACTACGCACAGGCCAACGGGCAAGCTGAAGCTTCAAATAAAAGTTTGATCAAGTTGATTAAAAGAAAGATCTCTGAATATCCCAAGCAATGGCATAGCCGATTAGCCGAATCACTGTGGGCATATCGGATGGCCTGCCATGGATCAATTCAGGTCCCTCCATACAAGCTAGTTTACGGACACGAGGCAGTACTACCATGGGAAAGTGTCATCGGCTCAAGGCGTATTCAACTACAGGACCAACTCACAGCCGACGATTATTACCCCTTGATGGTGGATGAATCAGAAGACCTAGTTTTGTCAAGGATGAGGGCTTTGGAAAAAGTTACAAGAGATAAAGAACGAGTAGCCAGACATTATAATGAAAAAGTTGTGCCTAAATCTTTTGAAGAGGGCGAACTCATTTGGAAATTAATATTGCCGATCGGATCCAGAGACAACAAATTTGGCAAGTGGTCACCAAATTCGGAAGGGCCTTTCAAGATCCACAAATGCGTCTCTAAAGGGGCTTATATGCTAGAAGGTTTAGATGGAGAAGTATTTGGGAGGGCTCTCAATGAAAAATATCGGAAAAAATACTACCCAAGCGTATGGATCAATACATGATTTGGCTCTATTTCCTTAGCCGATTCGTGCTAGCCGATGTCCTGTTTCAGTCACGCATCGCCTTTAGGCATCTTTATGCACACATTTTTGCCCTAAGTTCTACAGTCGGCTAACGGCTGGCCGATAGCGACGACAATGAGGTGTAATTGATTTCAGTTTATAATTTTGTCGACACCAAAGGTATCAAAAAAATTAAGGGGGTATATACATACACGAGCCGATTACAAAATTGGGTGTCAGGAAATTTTGTTAAGCTTCGTAATCGGCAGTCAATATAAAGGCGTTTTAAGTGATTGGGATCGGCAGCCCTAATTCAAGTGTTAAGATCAACGGTCGTGGTGTGGTTTCGGAATCGGCAAACATGACGTAACACGGACAGCCAAAGCCGATTTCAGCATAAGCAATTTGGAATTAATAGTTATGCTAAGACAATGCATAAGGCTGAAGCTGATTTCATTCACAATCACGGTTTCAGAAATTGACAAGTTGTATTGAAGGCTTCGGCGGAGCCGATTATAAAAGTTAGATGAATATTTTACAGGAGGCCAAAGCCGATTTCATTCATGATCACGGTTTAGAGACGTACATGCTATATTTAAACGTTTGGTGAAGTTGATTACAAAAGTTGGATGGGTATATTACATAAGGCAGTAGCCGATTTCAGAATACTAAAAATATTACAAGTGAGTCCATCTCTTCAGGAAATCGGCTATAGCCGACAACGCCGTCCGCCTGATGTGGTCCACCTCCTCGATGGCCTTGACGTCGTCGGCTTCGGACCCGGCCACTGGCCGAATCCCTTTCACCAAGTCCCGAAGATGCGCCACAGCCGCCTTGATACTTTGACGTTGGGCGTCGATTTCGACTGGTAGGCTGGCCATATACTCCTTGTGGACGTCGATCTCATTCATGACTTGAACGAGATCGGCCATCAGCTGGTCCTGGCATGAAAGGAGCTGCTCGAGCTTGGCCGCCGGCTCGGATTTTACGTGGTGGAAGGCGGCTTTCTGACCCTCGATAGCCTCTTTGGTCGACTGGAGGGTTGCCGACCGCGTTTGGTTTTCACGACGGTCGGCTATTCGCTGCTGGGCCCGCTCGTACTTGAGTTGGTGCGCCTCCAAGAAGGTTGCCGGCACAATGGCGTCGGCTATCGCCTCCGGCAGCTGGCCTTGGATCTCCCGAAAGCGCGCGCGGATCGAGCTGCTGTCGGCTACCAGCACGTCCAGCGAGGCCTCCAGCTGATTGCCGATGTCGGCTACACCGCTCTTAGGTCCTCGTCCGGCGTCACTAGTGCCTCCTCGCCGATCTCGCCAGACTCCTCAAACTCTGACAAGTCAAAATTGAGGAGGTCAGCTATGTTCTGCAAAGAGAAGATGATGATTAGAAAAGAGTTGTTAAGTTGGCAGTGAAGGGTTACGCGGAAGCTACGCTAGCCGAAAACAAAAATTTCTACCGCACAAACCAGGAACACTTGCAAGTAAGGGCCGATAGATCGTTACCGATTGGAGTAGAGTGCGCGGAATAGCCAATCGGGGCAATCCGATCCGAACGTGTAGCCGATTCCCGGAGACGCCGATTCGCTAATCGCCGATTCGAGTCGTCCGCCGCGTTCTCACGCCTCGCTCCGATGCGCCCGACCGCGCCGATCAAGAGCGCGCAACGTAGCAGCGCCTCTACCGGTATCCACACGTCCGGGGACGAACGCCGTACACCCGTGTGCTAGCACGCGATGCAAGGCTAGGGTTTGGCTCGAAAGTGGGGAGGGTTTCCGTGGAGATTGATCTCGGCGACTTGTTGCACGCGATGCAATTGACGTGTCACGTTCTCCACCCCTCCCTCCTTTATATAGAGTTGGCCGATTAGGACTCTATTTTGAATCGGATCGCATCCGCATCTCATAGAGTTTGCCGCCCCACACGTCGTAAGCCCATAGGACTCTATCCGATCGGATCCCTATCCGATCGAGCCGTATCCGAGTCCAACTCGAATATCTATTCTATCCCCTTAAGCGTGCGACCACGTAGGTTCAGGTATACTCGGTTTCGGCTATAGTCTAACTTAGCCGATCGTCGGCTCGAGTCTAACTCAGCCGACCTGTCAATAGCGGCGCCTAGCAGCACATATTGACACCATAGTATACAAGAATAATATCGGCTCGAACCTGTAATGTGTACACAAATCCCTTTGCCTCACGATACCGGTTAAGCTATAGGCAAGATGTGTGCCATCCCTTCAATAGCTTAACCATTCACTCGAACCGTATTGGATTATCCGCCGTTGATTGACTCCTCAATCAACTTAGCATGGCCATGCATTTCCATAATCCATTACCTCGAGGGGCCCGAGATATCTCTCCAAAGGAGGGGCAAATTCCATCTTGATCACTCACATCCCACTCCATGTTTCATAGCAAACCCGAAAACTACCTTTATAACTACCCGATTACGGAATAGCGTTTGGTAGTCCCAAAGTAGGCTACTACACATGTTGGAATCCATGGTGATCTCGGGTCTAAGGACTTTGTACCAACACTACCCGAGACCAACTAATGGCACATTAATTCCTGTAGTGTCTCATGGTGGGTCTATCCAACAATGTGTTCTCCAACACATATGTCCATGTTTATTGATTTGGTATCTCCATACCCATGATCTATGAGACATGATCATCAATCAATAAACATGCCGATCTTAGAATCATATTTGTTCCAACAATATGACATATGATCGAGGATCGTTTAGAAATAGATTCATACATAAAGAGTCTCATAAATAAGTCACGTACTTATTGATCAATACAAGATGTCTATTTCATGGAACTGAATAACACTTTATTCATTTATACATAAACATTGACGTGATATCCAACATCTCCATGTTGCCTCTAGGGCATATCACTAACAGGCAGAGCCGATCATAAAATTCAGTCGGTTTACCTTGGGCACCGGGGTTGGAGCAGCTTGTTCGACTGGTTCACCGCCTGCGGCCAACCAGGCCTCACCACCGGCGCCATTACTGCCGCCCGCGGCAGCCACAGTGCGCTCACCCAACGCCTAGGGGGCAGCCGACGGTGATCGAGGAGGCTGCAAAAGAAGAGAAGTGTTAGCAGTCAAGTCGGCTGAAATTTGTAAGCTAGGATGCGGGAGATGGTTACCGTTGGAACGCGACGTGGGATACGGTCGGCCGGCTTCTTGATCTGGAAAGAGCATGATCAGCTGAGTATATAGTGATGTCATACTAAGGTCGAATTTAGTAAGGTGAAAGCTTTCCGGTGGTCTCTTCGTCGGAGGGCTTGGTACCGGTGGATCATCGGCTGGGGGATTGATGGAGTTGTGGCTTGAGCTACTGGACTCAGCCGCTGCCCCAATAGCCGCCGATATCTCTTCGTCGGCCACCTGGTCGTCAAGGTGTTGAGCGGCACTCGGATCTACCGAGGGAAGGCTATCGGCTGGCGCGATCGGCTTCTTTTTCTTCGGCTTCTTGGGGGCAGGCGCGGCCGATGGCTGTGCGGGAGGCGCGGCTCTTTTCTTGTGAGCTATCGGCTCGCGCATCTATCCATGCAGCAAGGACGCCAGTTTCGACGCGTCCCAGCCGATCGCCGACGGAGCAAGGCCGCCCCCATCCAGAACACCTAGGCGGTACTCAATGGGGATCCCGGAGTCGCTCACCGTAGGCCTTTCCGTCTCGGTTTCCTGCAAACCAAAGAGGACAAGTGTTAGTCGGCTACATCGGCCGATGATAAGAAAAGAGGAATCATTTGGAGTTTAAAACTTACCGAGGGGATTTCTTCGGGTAGCAGCAAGTCGACATAATAAGACGACCGCTGATGGAAGATGTGTCGCTTGATTTTGGCCTACCATCGGTCGTAAGCTGCACTCTTCTTGAACGCCAGAACCATCTCGCCGATGCTGCCGAGGGGAGGGCCGGCTATGTTCAGCAGCCGATGCATTATCAGTTGTTGGCTCACAACTCCCCTCGTCTCGATTTTGTCGGCATAGTAGCAGTCGACGGGCAGTTGCCCAAGACTAAACTACCTTGCAGCCGATACTGGGTAGTAAAACTCATAACTTTTGGCCACTGATCGGCCCTGGTGGATCCTGGTCGGCAAGATGCAGGGGGTCAGAGCAGCGGTGAACAACTACCTCCATTTTGGGTTGTCGGCCGAGTTGATGTCTTCCCAGTTGAATTCGGCCGGCAACTCAAAAAGTGCTTGATCCCGGTAGAAGTACCAGGTGCGGTTCTCGCGCGACAACCCGTCATACATGGCGATGAACCACTCGGCTAGCAGATCGGCCGATTGCTTGGAGCCCGCATGCACAGCTGCCGCTTCTCCATAGCTCATGCATCTGGCGGTGGTGATCTCGTTGCCGTCTTCATCTTCGATCGGCTCTAGCCTTGGGAAAACAGCCTCGGTCGGGGGCGACCGGCTATTTTCTAGGTCATCGGCACCGGCCCAGATTTGCGAGAAGCTACCGGGGGCGCCGGTGTTGACGGTAGCATTGACGGCTATCTTTGCAGCAGCTTGGTGTAGCGTCGGTACAGATAGCCGAGGAGAAACTTCCCTAGCGTGAACTTATTCCCGTCGGCTAGGGATTCGGCTATGACCTGCCAGTTGGCGGTTAGCCCGCAGCTCGATCCACAGAACAGAAACTTTTCTAGCGACATTATAAGGAACACGGCGTGTTCCCTGTGGCCGACCGATCCATCCTTCATGTTTTGAGCGACGTAGTCGCTTCACCCGCCGATGGCTTTGGTCTTGAATTGATGTTGCCTCTTTCGGCTCAGGTCTCCAGGGTTAGCTGACGCCAAGATGTCCAGTCCGATCGTCATGTATACGTCAGCTAGAGTGACTGTCATCCTGCTAGAACATGAAAGCATTGAAGCTATCGTTCCAGAAGTACACCGCATCCGACATCAGCGGCTCATCCTTCTCCATGCCGGCCACAGATAAAGCTAGGCACTGGGCTATCCCAGTTTCCTCCCACTGAGCGTGCTTGGCCGATTGTACTCTCTTGTACCATTCTATCCAGGAGCTATCGGTGGTCGGCCACGACTTGAAGGTACCAGCCCAGTGGTTCAAAGATGGCTTCCTAGTATTCTTCGGCTGTGATTATATCGGCTGGGTCAGTGTTGCCGATAGGGCCGAGAAAGTTCTCTTTTCTTGAGTCAAACTTGGAATGACTACTTGATGTGACAGATGCTATAGTTTGGAAAAGAAAAAAATTGCTGATCAAGAGCAGCTGAAGGCATGACGAACGCAAGAACACTGGGAGGCATGGCAGGAAAAGAAATCTAAAGAGGAAGAGTTTTGAGCTGACGGGCGTACCTCGGGGAACTCGGTGATGACAGCGGCTGGTGCGGCGGCGGTATTGGAGGCCATCGAAGTCGTTCGTAAAAATCTTTGGAAGAAAAAGACTTATTTTTCCATAGTACAATCTTATTCTTTAGCAAAATCAAGATCATTTTCTAGCGTCGGCGAGCATCCAAAACCAAAGGGTTTTTCTTGGCAACAAACAAACAAATAATAGGGTTTTGGGATAATATGAATTGACCTATCCCAAAAAAATTCCAATTATTTAATATGAATAATTAGGATTAATTAATGAATGTACTTTTATGTGTCGAATTCCTCGGTAGAATATTCTTAGAACAAACCTCTCTGATATATAGAAAAAGGGTTTTTGGTATACTGTGACCTAAATATTCTTTTCCTATCAATGAACTTTTCGTAATAGAATCCGAATAATAAATAAAAAAGAGATTCTCGTCGCTGAGGATCGCCGGGATGCGGTGACGAGCGTCGGTGAATCGCTGGAGAGGAGAGAGGAAAAGAAGGCTTGTTTGCAGAGCGCTGAAGACGTGCACAATGAAGGCATGGCCGTTTTGGTCGAGGTAAAGGACTATTTAAAAGCCATTTGGGGCAGCCAAAACGGTTTTAGGTCAGAAAAGAGCGGAAATTTGAATGGGCAACAAATCCGTAAAACTTCATTCGCGGACTTAGGGGGCATGTGTTAACGACTAAATTTGGTAAGCAAATCCCCAAGTCTTAGTAAAGTTGAAACAGAATCGGATCGGCTGGTTTGGCGGAGAAACAGAGGCCTGGTCGGCTGAGATGCAGTCGGCTACGAAGTCAGTCGGCTAAGGTTGAATCGAGTAAAGAACAGTCGATAGCCAATTCCTGGTTCAAAGAAGACGAAGCCGCTTCTGATGAAGATATTTGAGGATAAATAGAAGATGCAGTTATCAGTTTGCGTGTTAAAAGATATTGCCATCTATGGATAGAGTCCTGTAACGGCAATTGTATCTGTAAATTAGGATTTGTTTAAACTGTTTATTGTAATGCGGCATGGGTCCTTCCCGGGATATTGTCGTATTTTAAATAGTAGTTTAGATAGAGTCCAGGGTCTGTACAGATAATGTTATTCTTGGGTATAAATAGGACACGAGTTTCGTGTAATTAAAAAATAATTCAATACAATCAATCAAACAACTTTCGGCACATCGCGAAACCTTTTCTTCAGACGAGCAATTGATTTGGCTCCAGGCTGCATCGTTTCGATCCCCAAATCCAGGTAAATGCTTGTCATTAGTGGTATGTTCTACTGGTTCTGATGCTTCCATCGTAATGACACATTAGATTCAAGGGTTTATACTGTGCTATTTACCATATGTCGCATATAAACTGGAGCAATGTTTAGATCTATCCTGCCATCGGCCAGTTCTATCAAGAACCCGCAGCCGATAGGGCTAGATCTAAAGGTTAAACTAGTTTATATGCGATATCCACCGTCTCGAGGTATTTACATCAGCTATAGTAGATCAGATTGTTCTTTTTATACTTAATGTTGCATTAACATTGAACTCTTAAGTCGTTCTTAGAACTTTCAATGATCTGTTCAGCTAGATGTATTTTGCTTAGAGACAGTGTCGGGGTTTCAGCCGACCTTATCTGTTTTAATGTTCTTTTGATATAAAATTGCCTCTTATATTAAGATCTTGCTCTGGTTAAAAGCCTTAAGCCAGAATGAGTTTGTCAGCTACAGCCGACAGCCGACTAATCTAGGTTTAGCGCATTTAGCTCACGTCAATATCTTTTCATAAGATAAATCAGAGTATTAGCCGATTCACGGTTGGACTTATGACATCGGCTAGGGTTGTTAAAGCATAAATTTATTATTCCGTTGCATACTTGGATTAAATGACTAATATTGTCTCGGCAACAGCCGATCTATTCTAGTCACTTGATTTAAATACACTTTGGAATAGCATACATATGTAAATTAACTCCTACAGCCAATCCAGTAGGATCTGACTTAATACTTAACGCATATATCTCTATTTTTCTTGTTGTTTAACAAATCAAACCAACTGGCATGCCTTGAACAGCATAGGTAGCCAAGAAGGACCTGCACTGGAGTTAAGCAGATCTCCTAGGCTATCGCGTGAGAGAAATTTCTCATCAACAGTGTTATGATAGATAATGGCACTCTGCTTTGGTAGACCTACTAATTGACGATCACAACCGTGATAGGTGCAACATTTTGAGGGCATCATTACTACTTAATTTTCTGAGGGATACTATCCTATCAAACAAACATATCACATATATGAAAGCAAGAAGAATAGCAATTAATATGAAATAGTATGGCCCTTTCACAAGGTGATCTCCATCTCCATGTTGGTGTAGAGGATCTCCATCTTCATCACCGTTCTCCTGAGTGCCAGATGCTTGATTTCTTCAAACTAAGCTATTACTATAGATGCTATAAACTGAAGATTACATCGACATATAGGTCGTGAAAGAATATTACATGGATTGCACATATGAAAGAATACTACACACATCACATGCATCTCATACATACAATTGGGCCATACCATCTCATAACATTCTCTGCAAAAAACAAGCATTGGGCCATACCATCTCATAACATTCTCTGCAAAAAATAAGTTAGACGTAGAACGTTTTCTACATATCGCAGAGATATGATACCGAGACGACATAAAAGGGGGTACACACACAAGGGTCCCGCTATACTATCAAGGGACATGGTTTGCATAGGCGCAAGGCGGCGTTATGGTCGGATTACTAGATAGCTTCGGCACAATCATATTGTACCGATCTGAGACACTCTCAGGGAACGCCATCCCGAATCTGACTAATACTTATACCAAGTCCTATGGAAATTGCTTCGACACAATCACATCATGTCAATCCGAGACAATCTCAAGGAACACAGTTTCCATGAACTCTCCTCTACCAAACCCTAAAACCGGTTGATCTAATCAACTCGTGTGCTAAACTTATTCTAAATCCAACCTAAAAACCCAAACTACGCAAGTCTAGCTATGATACCGCTGAAGGAAAACACGGAGGCTACAATAGCATAAAACAAATTTTTTCTACCACGCAATCCAGGAAAGCTTGCAAGTAAGGGTCTATTGATCTTTACCAATTGACATGAAGTGCAGCGGAAATAGTCAATATGTTGCTAGCCGACCGACCTCGGACAAGTCTTGCCTACCTCGGAATAGGCTTTGCCAACCTCAAAACACTTCAGCCGACCTCGCCGACCTCGTGTCCGAAACGCCCGACCCCACCGACCTCGGTTCATCTCGTCTGACCCCGATGGCGCTTTCGGTTTGTCTCGCTTGACCCCAGCGATCTCCACGCGTGGCGCCCGACCGCCTGGTGGCGTTAAGATTCACCAATGCCGACAACTCCTTGCTGATTTGTCGATGCCGACGATGTTGTGCCGATTCGCCCTGCCTTTCGACCTCCCGACCGCCCGATCCAACCACCGAATTGGATTCGGCTAGTTGGATCTCGATGAGATTCAATGCCGCCGAATAACACCGCAACGTAGCCATGTCTCTACCGGTATCCACACATGCAGGGATGGAATTGCAGAACACCTTGTGTGCTAGCACACGGTGCACGGCTAGGGTTTCACTCAGAAGTCGATGACTTTGGTTTCTGTGGAAGATCTTGACCCAGCAACTTGGAGTTGCACTCGTGATCTGTTGTTTCGTTCTCGTCATGATTTCCACCCCAAGCGCCTCTTTATATAGAGTTGGCCGACTGGGCCATGTGGCCTATCAAGACTCTATATTCAATCGGATCTCTATCCAAACTGAGCCGTATCCGAGTCAAACTCAAATACACGTTCCATCCCATTAAGTGTGCGACCCTATAGGTTTAGGTATACTTGGTTTTGACCCGAGTACAACTCGGCCGACCCGTCAATAGTGGCCCCTAGCAGAACGTATTGACACCAAAGTATACAACAAGATCATATCAGCTGAACTTATAATGTGTGCACAAATCCCTTTGCCTCACGATATCAATTAAGCTATAGGCAAGACTCGTGCCATCCTATCAATAGCTTACTCATTCACTCAATCTCGTATTGGATTATTTATCTGTTGATTGACTCCTCAATCAACTCGGCATGGCCATGCACTTTCATAATCCATTACATCGAGGGGCCCAGAGATATCTCTCCCATAGGAGGCGCAAATTCCATCTTGATCATTCACATCCCACTACATGTTTCATATCAAACCCGAAAACTACTTTTATGATTACCCAGTTATGGAATAGCGTTTGGTAGTCCCTAAGTAAGCTACTACACATGTTGGAATCTGATGATCTCAGGTCTAAGGACTTTGCACCAACACTACTTGAGACCAACTAATGACACATTAATTCTATGTAGTGTCTCAAGGTGGGTCTATCCAACAATTTATTCTCTAACACATGTTCACGTTTATTAATTTGGTATCTTCATACCATGATCTATGAGACATGATCATCAATCAATAAACATGCTGATCTTAGAATCATATTTGTTCCATAGATACGATATATGATCAGGGATCATTTAGAAATAGATTCATACATAAAGAGTCTCATAAATAAGTCACATACTTATTGATCAATATAAGTTGTCTATTTCATGGAACCAAATAACACTTTCTTCATTGATACATAAACATTAACCATGATATCCAACATCTCCATGTTGCCTCTAGGGCATATCACTAACACTACATCGTGATTCCCACGCTAGCAGCGGGGTCTGTCCTACATCTCCACCGTCACAGCCTGACAATCCTCAGTCTCCACCGTCTCCACCTTCTCCTCCGCAACCTCGGTCTCCACTGTCACATCCGTCTCCACCGCAACCTCGATCTGCACCGTCTCCTCCGTCTTCACCGTCACAACCAACTGCAAGTAGCAGGCAACAACGATCTTGTCCACCTCGTCCCGCGTCGTCAAAGTCCACACAAATGAAGAAGCCAAGACTTGGTGAGCCAAATAAAGCTGCTCTCAAGAAAAGACCGTATGATATGACTAACGAGGAGACTGACTAGGAAGTGAAAAGCCAAGTGAAGGAGCACTTCAAGCCATGGATACCACAGAAAAAGATTCAAATAGACCCGGCAACTAAGGCCTTTTTTTAGAAGATGAGCAAACCCATGAGAAAGACCTTAGTATCAGACTACGACCGCTCAATTCGCAAGTCTCATGGAAAGAGCACAAGAAAGACAAAGGCTGTCCCCTAGCTTTGAATGCAAGAAAAACAAGCGGTTGACCCAATGCCATCGTACCTTGATATTACTTTACAATAATTTATGGCAGATACACATCTTAGCAAGGAGCAACTGCTAGCGATAGCCCCTATCAAGAATGCCACGTAAGAAGATCTAAAACACGCACACGCAATCGGCGCACCACTTATCAAGCCACTCAAGAACCTAACTACACAGATATACCGATTCCATCAATGGTACATGGATCAATGAACTCATGGTAGGATTATATTCGTGGCATGGAATTCTGTGGGATGTACAATATGTGGATCAACTTCAAGGATGTCTACAACGTATACCAACAACACTGATTAGAATATGGAAGTGCGTAAACACCATTCTAGAATTATTTACACTCTTCTCATAGATTTAATATATTCATATCTCATTTTTCAAAAACGACAGGTTATTTTGGATGAAAGACCAACTCTCCCGACGGATTATATAAAGGCTGTTCAAGAACAATTGATGGGATTTATTATGGATGATATTGTTAATCCGTCAGGAGAATTCTACGACAATGGATAACCTATTCCTCGTCATGAATAGTTCATCTCTTAGCTTTTGTAATATATGATAGAACATTAGAAATTAACAAAGATTGTACATATATTAAAACTGTATTTAATTCTCATTGTACATAAGTAATATATACCAGCAATTATATATACATGATGCTACGTACAAATATATATTAATCATATGTATATGTATTTACTTATATATATAGGCATACATATATACTTGTATATTATATATATATATATATGTATGTATGTCGGGACGCACTCGAACCTCTTATTATATTTGAAGGAATGTATAGCATAGCCCACATTTTCCCTTCAAACACAATGAGACGTTTGACGCTCCGAGAGAAGGATATCGGAGATGTTGCTGGGCCTTTAGCCTGCCAGTCAACTTCAGCCTGAGATGTGCCCGTCAAACCACTCGAAGGTGGCGACCAGATGTGTTACACATTCAGGAGACTTGACAAAATGGCTAAAGATCTACAACATCTCAAATATCCTTAACTCTTACTCATGTGAATCTAGTTCCCAGGATGTGCACTAGATTCACACTTTCATCTCAAGCATGGGCATTCATAGCAAACACAATTAAGATGAAAGGAACTTAAATATTTACCTCTACTTAATTATTACATAGGCCAACCGGCCAAATAAATATAACTAAATTAGAGAACAGTGAAAGCTTGACTACCCATTCACAAGCACACCGACTAGGGGTTTACCCAGTTAAGTTCACATCCTAGAAGAAACAATCGAAACCTGCATCACTCAATTCTAAATAAACATATTACTGCAAAACAAAGTGGATATTCCAGTGGCAAGAGTCAGTACATTAAACAAGTTAATGTACTAGCAAGCACAAGTCAATCCTAACATACTACATGATAGGCATATATTCAACGTAGGGCTATATGAGTATAGTTCATTTTGAGCATAAAGCAAGTTTTATTTCATAACTTTTTACAAAGGAGTTGACAATTCAATTAACAAAACTAATTTTTAAGTTTCGTCATTTA
Organism: Oryza australiensis; assembly: GCA_019925245.2. Lineage (NCBI taxonomy): Eukaryota > Viridiplantae > Streptophyta > Magnoliopsida > Poales > Poaceae > Oryza > Oryza australiensis. The sequence continues at coordinate 46,284 of JAIFGZ020000348.1, forward strand.
TTTCATCATGATTCCATCATAGTCAATATCCTGTTGTCCTCCATGACAACAAGTCACAATATATCACCACTCTCACGCAACTCAACACAATTTGTCATTTTCAAAACAAGTCACATGTTCACATTTTTGTAAATATAGAGACTATACTCATGACACTTCACCAAAGTGTTCTTGACCGTGAGCACGGTTAATCGATTAGTTTTAGAGAACTCTGCAGAGTTTGTACAACTTTACCCACATGATATGAACACTCTAGTTGGTTTTGAGTTTGCAAGACTCTACCACACTCTTCATGTTGAGTGTGATCTAGAGGTCATAACGAAGCCTTTACATCACTTAATCCCTAGCCTTGTACCAGCACGATTTGTGTTCCTCTGTTCAAGGCATACAGGAATATAACCTAGAACCGTCAAGTGGCATGGCCCCGCGGTAAACTTGATGCCGTGGTGGTGGACACGACAGGAATCTACCCATGTGGAACAATATCGTTGTATTGGACATACTTAGTCACCTAAACTACCACTTCGGGGGTAAATAGGAAGTTCCTCTGGGTTAGAACCCATACACTCTGAGCTACCTTAGTGCAAGGCTAGGTGCTAAGTAGATTATTCAGCTTAGGTCATCCCATACTAACACATGTGGATGTACGGATAACTTTAAGTTGGTGACACAAGTTCCGTCCTTACGGACTCGGACAAACATCTCTCCCCCTATTGGCATACAATACATCAATTGTATGCCACATTTGCCGCCCAAGTCAAAATAACATTTTTACCCATTTTGGTTTGCGAATACTCATCATATTAGACCCATTTCAGCAAGGGTTCACTTTAACAAAATTTACATATTAAACATAGATGGAACGAGTCTTTGCATATTTTAAAGCAAGGCTAAGCAAGTAGTTGCATAAAGCATATATAAACCCATTTTGAGCACAAGGAATGGACTCTAACCATTTCTAGGGGTACAATCAGCAAGGAGTTCAATTATTCAAGGTGGGAAATGCAGCAATTTGGACATAACTACTATCCAAGTTTTAAATATCGATATAGTCTAAGTTCATATGCAACTTTGCAAACAAATATTTTCATCCCTCAAAAAATGGGATTCAATGTGTTCAAAGGAAAAGGAGGGGAAGAACTTGCCTTGATCTGGAGGGATGTTAGCACCTAATTCACCCGTTCACCGTTTATGCAACTATCTAAACAAAATATACGATATGCAATTAAACAACGAAAATAAGCGAAACTCCAAAATGCTCTAAAATGCATGATTTGTACACATTGAGTTGGTACTGATATAAAATGAATTAGATTAAAGAATTACTAATTTATCTTGTTCCATTTGGGAGTTATGAATTTTTGAAGTTTTATCGATATAGGGTAGCATTTACTTAGGTGTTGCTCTTATAATTTGATTTTTGTTAACTTTGACTGCACAGGGGTGAAAATACATATTTTCTAAGACTAACACATTTGGTTTCATAATTTTTAGAGTTAACATGAATTTCCTATGTACTAAACAAGTTATTACGTGTTCTAGGTCTGTAACGATCTATATGCGTATAACTTAAAAATTATAGGTTCAGAGCATTAGTAATTTTATATTTAGCTGAATGAAAGGATAAATTTAGGTTGGCTAAACCATTTTTAGTTCATAAGCTCATGGTCCTTAATTTATAAACTAGGGGTGATCTAATTGGATTAAAAATATCCTTTTATTAACCTAGAGCTTATTTTCAGAACTAAGTGCATCAAGTTCTTGGTAAATGATGATGATCCTAAGGCTTCTCTGGTCTAATAGGTTTTAGTTTGATTTTTTTGGGGCTAAAGTGCTTATATATATGTTTATATATACATATATGTAGTACTTAATTACTATTAATAGCATCTAGATTATCTTTGTAAGGTTTACTAATATATTTGGCATATAAGTGACCATGTATTATTTTTCCTAATGGAAGTTCATTAGTTTCTGGTTCTATAGAAACTTGGTTCACTTTAAATGGATTAAAAATGATTTTCTACAAATTTTACAAGTTGAAGTGTACTCTAAGTTGTTTATTCCTTATATAAATATTTAAGTGATATTACTATACAGTAAGCATATATTTTTATTTTATAGTTTGAAAGTACATGTTTTGATGGTCCTACAGAACTTGACTTTACTCAAAAAGGAGTCAAGATGAATTTTATATAAATATCTAAAGTTCAGCTCATCCAAATCACCTAATTTTGATATTAATAGTCTTAGAGGCATGTGGTACTCAGTAACTAGATGTTCTTGAAACTACATGTTTTGTGGTCCTACAGAACTTGAGTTTACTCAAAAGGAGTCAAGATGAATTTTATATAAATTTCTAAAGTTCAGCTCATCTAAATCACCTAATTTTCATATTAATAGTCTTAGAGGCATGTGGTACTCAGTAACTAGATGTTCTTATTTTTCCTAATAAAGAATGCAAGTTGGTGGGTCTTCGAATTTGAGTTTATCCCAAAATATGTCAAATTAAATTTTCTATGTATTTTACTAGATTGTACAAGTTTTATGTGTGATTTACTTATTTGAATTTTAGAGATAAAATTTTGCACTGTGAGTGTCAAGTTTTATACTTTTATATTAAAGTTCATCATTTTGTGAGTTCATAGAAATTTGTTTCATCCCAAAATGAGTTATATTTAATTTTATATAGATTTTACAAGCTTTGCATTTTTTAGCTAATTAGAAAATGATTTTTTGGTCATTTTATTCATTATTTTCCAGAATTTTAAAACAGTTGGGTCCACTGTCAGGGACTGGCTGTTTTGCAGAAAGCTCCATGGGGTTCTCATGAATAAAACCCGCAGCCCAAAACTCATTTAGAACCAAGTTTGTTAAGAGTCCCTGTGTTTTCTTATAATCACATATGAATCCTTGGGGCCACATGTCATTCAGAATATATTTACAAGATAAACCTTACAAGATTTAAGCTCTTACTAAGCAAAGTCCTTGGTGCCTAATGACGTGGGGCCCGCTTGTCAATGGCACTAAGACCGGGAAGAGGCGAAACGGAGCAGAGTCCGACGGTCGGAGTTCCTTCCCGGCCTCACCGGCGGCGAAAGGCGGCGATTCAGAGGATGCGACCAAAAGGAAAAAAGGTGTGGAGGAAGATCGCGAAGCTAATGGTGGTGATCTCACGCTCAACGGTGACCGGGAACCATGGCAACGATAGGACGAGCGGCGGTAGCTCTCGGCATGCAAGTGCATGTCAAGTTGTGGCTCATATTAGAGTAAACCAATGCATGCATGAGGGTCTATAAGGTCCCTAGAAACTTACCCGTGGTCGCTCATGGGCTGGCAACGCCTGGACAGTGGCGGCGGTGGAAGGAACGCTTCGGCGGTGGTGTTCTACTCTAGTTGCATGGTGACAGCCTGATTCATCCAACGAACTGCCATGCATGTATGTCTCTCGTGTTAGGGATGTTCTAGGGATGGTTTATGCGCAAGGAATTGGACAATGGCTCACCGAGAGAAGATAAACGATGATGGTGAGGACGGCGGTTTCACGATCGGCGTCGAGGAAGAAGGGGCATGTTCTCCGCGTCCAGACATCTTCTACTGGGGTACTTGAGGCGTCTTGAAGAGGAGGTCGAGGCGGTACTCGCGGCGTGTCGGCTTGCCTCGGGGTGGTCGGAGTCGGCCGAGACGATGACAAGGTCAAGGCGGCGATGCTCGGTGCACACTCCGCGATTCTCGTGGGCGAGGTCATATTCCCGTGGCTGCGTTGAACAAGATCGAATGTGGTCAAAAGGAAAAAGTTTTGGCATGATGAGGAGATCATGAAACACAACAGAAGAGGTCATGACCGTGGCTCCTTGGCGACGGCGGCCTTCGTCTTTCCCGTGGCCGACAATGAAGAAGAGGGGGAAAGGGGAGTTGGACCTCTCCCTCCCTTGGTTCCTTTGGCACTGGAGCGATGAGTGAGGGGAGGCGAAGTAATCTGGGGAGTTTTGGGGACAAGAGGAGAGGCGTGGCGTGTTGGCACGTCGGGCACACGCGTCGCCGGCGTCCAAAGCATGGTCGGCTCGCGCTCCCCCGTGTTCCCGGCCAAGTGAGGGTGAAAGACAGGGCGAGGGTTAGCCTGAGAGGCTGTCCAGTGGGTCCATGCCATGGTATGCTAGGTGGGAATGAGAGGGATGGGTAGAAAATGGAGTACAATCGAATTTTGATGAATTTTCAGATTATTTTCTCTCCCCAAATTTGTAGCTTCATAATTTAAGTGTGGACTAGATAAATTAGTGCAAATTTTTCTGGAGGTAGATGATTATACCTAGATTTCATTTTCTTTGGTTGCACACAAAAATCAGTTGTAAATTGCTCTAAGAAATTAAGAAAATATGGGGTAATTGGAAATTTGTTTGAATTTTTAGAAGGCCAAAACAGAGAAGAAAAATTCTAGAAAATTATATTTATTCATGATAATTAATCCAGTATTTGAATAAATTATTTTCACATTTACACTTATGTGCATTTTAATTCACTTTTGGCTGAGGTATGGTTTTAGCCGATTAAAAATCATAACTAGCCTACTATTGGGGTGTTTTGTCTAATTTGTTTGGGGCAACAAACCTAGTTATTAAATTGTTCCAAAATTATTTTGAGTTGCATGTATTATTTGGCATCTACATGAATTTTTCCATGTTTTTATCTTGTATGGATTATTTTTAGAAAATCTTGGGTAACCTTTCTTGGTTTAAGTGTTCCCTCCATGTCTATGAATCTAATTTGGTTATAGGGTTCATACTAAATTTTCTTTAGCTGAGGAGTTGACCTTATGATGAGATGAGAGTTCAAAATTCAGATGCACAAAAAGACTTATTGTCAAAATAGGTTTTATGCATATGCATGTGCACATGTATGCTTGTATCCACCTTCTAAGTTATAAATGAAAAAGGTTTTCTTCTTGTTCTCAAATTTTAATCATGCCACTTGGCTGAAACACTTCTCCTAAGTTTGAAATGAAAATTTTTTGTTCACAAAATTGAGAATCTTCACTTTCATTTGGTTTTTGACAAAAATATTTTTTATCCAAAAATTTGGGTATGTGACAATCTATCCCCCTTAAACAAATCTAGTCCCCGAGATTTGGGTTGGGTTGTGGTTGGAAATCTATTGGTGTAACTAGGGTCGATAGATATGGGACTTCACCCTAGCTAAGCGATGGATAAGATATTTGCTTAGGAGGAGATGGGAAATCTATCGCTGTGTTCCTAAGGGTGATCCATTTCATGCCTTTGCGATTCTTTGTTTCTGATAACATGACCTTATCGGCTTTTTATCCTTTATAAAGTCGTTCAAACGCACAAGATTTAATATATATAATATTGAAATTTTCTTTAGTTGTATAATAGATATGCCTTCTCTAAAATCTTCACGATCTTTATTCCGTGGATGGATAGTGATCCTTACCTAGTGAGGTTGTGGTCTGGTGATTTAGTAGATGACTAGAGACTAGCAAAGCGAGGATTAGGTTCTATCAAGCTACCATACAGGGCACAATTTTTTTGAAATTGATGGTCAAAGTTCACTTCTGTTTACAAAAACTAAACATTCAGGTAGTAAGCATAATAATTTTAAAATTTGAAGTCGAACAGGTTCCGGGCTTTGATCTCACACATCCCATGTCGGAGACGACCCGAACCTCTCATTATATTTGCAAGATGAAGTGAATCACTTCAATTCATCTAACAAGCATAACGAGACATTCGACGTCCCGAGAGAAGGATATTGGAGACATTGCTAGGCCTTTAGCCTGCCAGTCAACTTCAGCCTAAGATGTGCCCGTCAAACCACTCGAAGGCGGCGACCAGATGTGTTGCATATTGAGGAGACTTGACAAATGACTAAAGATTTACAACATCTCAAATAACCTCAACTCTTACTCATGTGAATCTAGTTCCCAGGATGTGCACTAGATTCACACTTTCATCTCAAGCATGGATATACATAGCGAATACATGTAAGATGAAAGAAATTTAAAGGATTACAACACATAATTAATTACATAGGCCGATCGGCCAAATAAATATAAATAAATCAGAGAACAGCAAAGGCTTGATTTCCCACCCACAAGCACACAGACTAGGGGTTTACCCCGTTAAGTTCAATCCTAGAAGAAGCAGTCGATTACCCGCATCACTCAAAAGACTAAGTCTAAGACCTGCAAACAAAATGAATATTCCAGTGGCAAGAGTCAGTACATTAAACAGGTTAATGTACTGGCAAGCGCACAATCAACCCTACATACATGAAGGCTATATCACAAGGAAGGTTATTTGTGTAGTTCATTTTTAGCCTAAAGCAAATTTTATTTTGTAATTTGTTTACAAAGGAGTTGACAATTCAATTAACAAAGACAAGTCTTAAGTTTCAATATTAATTTCATCATGGTTCCATCATAATCAATATCTCGTCGTCCTCCATGACAACAAGTCACAGTATATCACCATACACACACAACTTAACGCATTTTGTTAAAAATACTTGATCACATTTTTAAAACAATTGATAGACTATACTCATGACACTTCACCAAAGCACTCTTGACCGTGAGCATGACTAATTGATTAGTTTTAATTACTCTGCAGAGTTTGTACAGCTTTACCCACATGATATGAACACTCTAGTTTGTTCTGTGCTCGCGACGCACTACCACACTCTTCATGTTGAATGTGGTCTAGAGGTCATAATGAAGCCTTTACACTACTTAGTCTCTAGCTTTGCACCAACACAATACGTGTTACCTCCATCCTAGGCATACTGGAATATGACCTAGAACTGTTAAGTGACGGGCCCACGCCTTAACCCCGTGGTGGCGGACTCGACAGGAACCCACCCACGTGGCAAAATATCGTTGTATTGGACAAACGTAGTCGCCTAAACTACCACATCGGTGGTATATAGAAAGTTCTTCTGGGTTATTCGAACCCATACTCACCGCGCCTACCATAATGCAAGGCTAGGTGTTAAGTAGATTACTCAGTTTAGGATATCCCATACTAGCACATGTGGTTGTACGGTAAACTTTAAGTTGGTGACACAAATTTCGGTCTTTACGGACTCGAGCAAACACTCCCCCTATTGACAATGCAAATACATCAATTGCATGCCACTTGCCGCCCAATTCAAAACTAGATTTTCACAATTTTAGTTCGCAAATAATCATCAGATTCAACCCATTCCAGCAAGGGTTCACTTTAGCAAAATTCACATATTATATATATATATATATATTGAACGAGTATTTGCAAAGTGTTAAGTAGGGCTAAGCAAGTATGTTATATAAAGCACATTTAAACCCATTTGAGCACAGAGAATATACTCTACACTTCTAGGGGTACAATAAGCAAGGATTACAATTTATCATGGTGGGGAATGCAGCAAATAGGTCATAACTGCCATTACCAAGGTTTAAAAATACCGATACAGTCTATGTTCACATGCAACTTTGCAAACAAATAATTTCATCCCTCAAAACATGGGATTCAATGTGTTCAAAGGAAGGAGGGGAAAAACTTGCCTTGGTCTGGAGAAATGTTAGCATCTAATCTATTTCATCACCGTTCATGCAAGTATCTAAACAAGATACACGATATGCAATTAAATACCAAAATAGGCAAAAATCCAAAATGCTCTAATATTCATGATTTCTGCACATTGAGTAGGTAATTACCTAAGATGAATTTAGGTGAAAGAACTTTTAATTTATCTTATTCCATATAGGAGTTATGATTTTCAATAGTTTTGTGAGGGCGCAACAGTATAGGGTTAGGTGATGTCTGGACAATGTTTCTATAATTTGATTTTTGTTCATTTGAATTCATAGGGGCAAGGGAATAAATTTTCTAAGTCTAACACAATTGGTCTCATAAATTTTAGAGTCGTTGTGAATTTCTTATATATTTTACAAATTTATAGTGTGTTACAGGCCTATAGTGTTCAATGTGTGCTTAGCCTAAAGGTTATAGGTTCAGAACTTTTGTTCCCCTTTTACTTAGGTGAATAAAAGGATTAGGTTTGGTCAACCAAACTATTTTTAGTTTATAAGCTTATGGTCTTTACTTTATAAACTAGGGTGCTCTAATCTAGATTAAAAATTCCCTTTTATTAACCTAGAGCTTATTTTTATAAACTAAGTGCATCAAATTCATGGTGAATTAGGATGAACCTAAGTCTTCCCTGGTCTAATAGGTTTTAAGTAGGTTTACTTAGAGCTAGGATATATTTATACACCTACACATATATATACCTATAGTACATTAATCTTATTAATGTGATTAGCACATAAGTTAGTTATTTAAAATTTATTTGACATATTTAGTATATAATTTGACATATTTTATTTTACCTAATTGAAGTTTATTATTTGCTGGTTTTATAAAAACTTGGCTCATTCCAAGTGGATCAAAAACAAATTTACTACAAATTTTCCAAGTGGAAGTGTGCACTAGGGTGTCTATTTCTTAAATAAATATTCAAGTGATATTATTATACAGTAGGCATATGTTTTTATTTTATAATTTGAAAACATGTGTGTTGATGGTTCTACAGAGCTTGAGTTTACTCAAAAAGAAATTAAAATGAATTTTATATAAATTCCTAAAGTTAAGCTTACTTATAATTCATCATTTTAATGTAAACAATTTTAAGGATATTTGGTACAAGTTAACCATATGTTTTTATTTTCCGTAAATAGAGAGTGCGTGTTGAGAACTCTGTAGGATTTAAGTTGGTCCAAAAATATGTAAAATTGAATTTTCTATGTATTGTATAATTTTGTGCAAGCTCTATGTGTGATTTAACTTAGAAAAACTTTAGAGACAAAAATTTGTACAGTGAGGGTCAATTTTTCTAATTCTAAATTAAAGTTCATCATTTTGTGAGTTCATAGAAATTTTTCCCACCCCAAAATGAGTTAAATTGAATTTTATATGGATTTTATAATTTTAATTGTTTTTCTATTGGAAAGATATTTTTTAGGTAATTTCCTTTATATTTTCAATTTAGAAATCCATGGGGTCCACGGGTTAGTCTCTAGCTATTTTGCATTGAAGCCCCTGGAATTTTTTGGAATTGAACCCGAGGTCCCTAACACGTGCTAACACATTCTTCAATAAGAGTTCACAAAGTTTTACATATTCATAATCAAGTCTTGGGCCCATTTGTCATAGAGAGAATATTTACAAATTAAACCCTACAAGATTCATGTTTTTGCTAAGCACGGTCCTTGGCGCCTAATTACGTGGGGTCTGCTTGTCGGTGAGTCGTTGGCTCGGGAAGCAGGGCAAGGCGCGACGGCAAGCTCCTCGTCGGCGGTGACGGCGAACGACGGCGAATTAGATGGAGCAAGCAAAAGAGAAAATGTAGAGGAGTTTACGGCGAAGCCGTCGGTTGTCGTCTTGTAAGCTGCAACGGTCGGAATCGATGGGGACGGCAGTGCAAGCGCCGGTGCGGCTCGGGTGGTCGACACATATCGTTCTAGAGGCTAGTCCTATTCCATGTGAGTGCAAATTTGTATTCTACAGGGCTCATGGGGGTTTACCGAAGCTTGACCGTGGCTTGTCGAGGCCCGACAGTGTCTTGGCGATGGACGGACTTGGTGGCAGCGGCAAGAATTGATGGGTCACCGACGACAGCTCAACCCGGTCTTTGCTCTACTAAGAAAAAGTGTGGGGTGGCTTAGTGATGCCTTGAGGATGCTACACGTGTGAGGAATCGGCTGGAGACTCACCGTAGCAACTGGAATCCAAAAGGGGGCTGGCGGTCGGAGACGAGGAAGACGACATCGATCCCGCGGTTGGAGGCTCGTTGGTTTTATGCGCTAGGGCTGCTGGACCGTGGTGATGTGGCAATGACGCTCATCAAGTGGCTTGGTCAGATTTACACCAAGTAGCGAGAACACGACGATCGCGATGGTTGTGCCTGCGGAGTCCGGAAGCGTGAACCATGGTGGCACGGCGATCTTGACTTGCACTACATAGGAAAAGAAATCCATGGACGTGTTAGGCATCGACGAGAGATCATGTTCTCGAGAGTGGGTTACGGCGAAACTCACCAGGGAGGTCATGACATGGATCAACACTTTCACCATAGAAGAAGATGAGGCCGTTCTCAACGATTCTGAGGTGTTCTCTCTTGTTTTCTTCGTGGAACGCAATGAGGGAGAGATGTGGGTCACGGTGGCGAGAGGGTTTTTCATATGGTGAAAGTTGAGCTGGCGCTGCTTGGCTAGGTGGCCTGTAGCGGCGCCGACACGTGTCTTTGCTGTCTCTCCTCTTCCCTGGCATATTCCAAGCAGTGGGACGCATTGTACCTAGGTGGAGCAAGCTTCAGTGGCTGTCAAGTGGGGCCAAGGTGAAGAGAGCAAGGCAGAACAGAGTGGTATGGGTAGAAGCCTAGGTACATTCGAATTTTGATGAATTTTCAGATTATTTCTTCTCTCTTACTTTGTTAATCTATAGTTTAATATGTGGACTAGATAAATTAGTGAAATATTTACAGGAGGTAGATGATCATTCCTAGGTTCCATTTTCTTTGGTTGCACATAAAAATCATTTGTAGATTGTTCCCGGAAATTAAACAAACACAGGGTATTTGAGAACTTGTTTGAATTTTTAGAAGGCCTGAACAGGGAGAAAAATTATATTTATTCATGTTAGTTAACCTAATATTTGAATAAAATATTTTCTATATACACTTATGTGCATTTTAATTAACCTTTAGATAATATTGCATTTTAGCCGATAAGGATATTAATTTGCCTATTATTCGTATGTTTTTGTCTAATTTGTTTGGGCCTTCAAACCTAATTATTAAATTGTTCAAAATTTATATTTGAGTTTATCATAACATTTGGCACCTACATGAATTTTTCTATTATTTTATCTTATACAGATTATTTTAGAAAATTAGGGTAACCCTTCTAGGTATAGTTGTTCCCATTTTGTAAACGCATCTAAATTGTCCAAGTGTTTATATTTGGACTACCATCTAAATTGTCCAAGTGTTTATATTTGGACTACCCTAACACGAGGTGATGTTATTAAGTTTGATTTCAGTTCCTATAGCAGATATTCCTATTTATATATTTATACATACAAATGTTCATTTAGGTTTTAAGTTTGGGGGATGCTTATGAAGGTAATTAGGGTAGTATATTCCCTTTATGAGGTAATTCATTTATTCACCTCCATGTTTGTGGCATGCCTTCATATGAGTGGTCCATTTAATTTAGTGAGGCTTGTTATTAGCAATGTTTTTAGGCGTATGGTCCCTATGTTAACATTCCTCTAGTGAGTGGTCCATTTATATATTTTTAGGCGTATGGTCCCTATGTTAACATTCCTCTAGTGAGCACTATGCCCTAATGGTTTAGTTGTATATATAGACCCTAGTTATTATTCATGAGACCTATTATGAAATGCAAATTAAAAATCCAAATACACATGATTGACTTAAGTCAAAACATGTAAAGGATAGTGTGCATGCTTTCCACATGAGTTTGTTTTTTTGTCTTGTGTTAAAAATAAAATTTTTAATTTGTTCTCAAAATCTTTTTCATGCAAAGGTCTAGGTTGGTCTCACCTAATTAGAAAAGAAAAGTTTTGGTTCTCAAATTTTAATCATGCAAATAGGTTGAAGTTCTTTAACCTAAGTTAGAAAATGAAAAAAATTGGTTCACAGAATTGAAAAAATTTACTTCCAGTTTGTGTGGACAAAATATCTTTGACCCTAGGATTTGGGTATGTGACATCCCATCAAGTTCATTACATAAAAGGGTTACATGGTAACCGGGTTACATATATTACATAACATAGTTCCTTCCAAAATGGGCCACCATTACATCATAGGGTCTAACATACAGAACGTCCCTAAGTCTTCCAAGTCTTGTCATTTTATTCCTCCATCTTCAGCTTGAAGACCGGTCCATACCAATGAACATATTTCGGTGGTCTATGAAGTCATGTGGTTCCAAGTGGAGGGTAGTTGCATCTTACATCAATGTGGGAGGTGGAATCCTCTCGAAATAATTCCCAACCGGGGGTGGTAGGTCTTCAGCGGGTCCAAGCATGGCATCCTCTCCATACATGAACTCTGGAGTATAATATCCCTGGAATGGAACGACTCTCTAGGATCTTTAGTCTCGGTTAAAAAAGGCAACAACTCTCTAGGATCTTTAGTCCCGGTTGGTGTTACTAACCGGACTAAAGATCATCTTTAATCCAGTTAGATTCCCGTCGAACTGTCGATGCGTCGGGATCTTTAGTCCCGGTTGGTAACACACCAACCGGGACTAAAGATCCAAATGATCTTTAGTCCATGCTGGTAACACCAATCGAGACTAAAGTGAAGATGCTTTTTATACTTCTTCTTCCTCCTCCAGCTCGAGCCATTGATTCAGAGGTTTGGAGGAAGAAGGGAGGTGCTGCCAAAATTTTTTGTGAAATTGTTTTGGTGATAATACATAAATTTTAGGAATCTACAAGGTTAGCAACTATATCCTCTTATGATCTATGCTTATCATATTACTTTTGTAGGTATATGTCTAATACATTTCTAACTTTAAATAGGTTCATAGAAAATGATAAGAGAGAAAATTTATTTGGGGAAAATTATTTTACTTCTTAAAATCCACAACTCCATCCTCTACTCTACTGTGTATGTTTAGCATATTACATTTCTAGGTATATTTACATACACTTTTATCTCTAAAAAGGTTTATGAAAAATGATGAGAGAGAAACTTGTGAAAAAATGTTATAAAATAGACGACAAAGGAAAAAAATATAGAAAATTTGATAGGAGATTAGAAAACTAAGGTAATTTAAAATCATTGAAATATTTAAAAATAAGTACACTACGTACATTAAAAATATGTTTAGAACTTTAAAAGAACTTTTAAAAATAATTCTAAATTTTATTAAGTATAACACATTACGTAGGTTCGATTATTATATAATTATTGTCTCATTATTTATATATAATTATTGTAATATTATTTAAATGGTTTGACTTTTGTGGATTTTTCTTACGATTTTTGTGCATTTCATGTAGATGGATCGGCAATGGATGTACACCACAGACCAACAATCGATAGATTTTTTTCAAGACGTGCATTATTTTTTGAGTGTGGCCAATTCCAACAAGCATAAGGGCTTTATACCTTGTCCATGCAAAAAGTGAAAAAAAGCAGAAGGAGTATTCTACATCAAAAATTATTAATGCCCACTTGTTTCAGTCGGGATTCATGCCTCACTACAATTGCTGGACATTGCATGGAGAGGTAGGGGTTGCAATGGAAGACGAAGACAACAACATTACGGACTGTGGTCAATACGGTGGGTTTGAAGATAATACAGTAGGCGAGGGGGACGAGGATGTTGAAGAAAATGATGGTGCTGATGACCATGGTCAGATGTTGCGCGACGTACGGGAGGACTGCGAAGGTGAAAAGGAGATGCAAAAATTGGAGCATATGTTGGCGGACCACAAAACGTACTTGTACCCAGGTTGTGAACAGGGGCACAAAAAGTTGGGTACCACGTTGGAATTCTTGCAATGGAAGGCCAAAAATGGTGTCAGTGACAAGGCATTTGGTGAGTTACTAAAACTCGTGAAGAACATTCTTCCAAAGGGAAACGAATTGCCGGAATCAACGTACGAAGCTAAGAAGTTAGTATGCCCTCTAGGACTAGAGGTACAGAAGATACACACATGTCCTAACGATTGTATCCTCTATCGCGGTGAGGAGTACGAGAACCTAGAAGCATGTCTAGCCTATGAAATACTTCGATACAAGATCAGATGAGATGATCCAGGCGAAATTGATGGATAACCTTCAAAGAAGAGAGTTCCTACTAAGGTGATGTGGTATTTTCCTATAATACCACGGCTCAAGCGTCCGTTCTGGAAAAAAGGGCATGCAACAATGATGTGCTGCACGCAAAAGAACGCCAACAAGACGGCGCGCTGAGACACCCCGCCGATGGTTCATAGTGGCAAAACATCGATAGAACATTTAAAGACTTCGGCGAGGATGCACGAAACATAAGGTTCGGTTTAAGTACGGATGGCATGAGTCTTTTTGGAGAGATGAGCAGCGGCCACATCACTTGGCCTGTAACGATGTGTATCTACAACCTCCCCCCTTGGCTATGCATTAAGCAGAAGTACATTCAGATGCCGATTATTATTCAAGGCCCAAAGCAACCTTGTAACGACATTGATGTGTACCTGAGACCATTGGTCGAAGATCCAAAACTGTTGTGAAAGAAAGAAGGTGTCCCCATGTGGGATGAGGACAAATAGGAGCAATTTAACCTATGAGCATTGCTATTCGTTATCATCAATGATTGGCCTGCACTTGGCAACCTATCCGGATAGTCAAACAAGGGGTACAAGGCTTGCACCCACTGTATGGATGAAACCAAAAGTACGTACTTGAAACACGTAAGAAGGTAGTGTACATGGGCCATCGTCGCTCTCTTGTTGCAAGCCACCCTGTTTGGAGAAAAGACAAACATTTTAAATAGAAGGCAGACCACCGCACTAAGCCAAAGCATCACAACGGAAAGGTCGTGTTTGTCATGGTGAAAGACCTCAAAGTAGTATTTGGAAAGGGCCCTGGCAGCCAACCTATAGCAAGTGAAGATGGTCACGTGGTGATATGGAAGAAGTCCATTTTTTGGGAGTTACCCTATTGGGATGTCTTGGACGTCCGCCACGTAATCGACGTGATGTACCTCACTAAGAACATTTGCGTCAACCTGCTGGGCTTCCTAAGTGTATATGGAAAATCAAAAGATACACTTGAGGCACGAAATGATCTGAAGCATATGGCATAATGCGAAGGCCTTCACCCGGAACCGAAGGAGAAAGGAAACCACTACTTGAGTCTAGCCAGCTACACACTGAGCAAGGAAGAGAAACAAAGCATGTTTGAATGCCTGGAAAGCATCAAGGTACCGTATGGATACTCCTCGAATATAAAGGGAATAATAAGCACGAAGGAGAAGAAGTTCATCAACCTAAAGTCTCATGACTGCCACGTGTTGATGACACGGCTGCTTCCCGTTATAATTTGGGGTATCCTTTCTGATAATGTTCGGGCGACAATAACAAAGCTATGTGCTTTCTTGAATGCAATTTCGTAGAAGATCATCAATCCAGACAGACTAGAAGCCTTTCAAAATGACGTGGTGCAATGTCTTATCAGCTTTGAGATGATCTTTCCGCCTTTCTTCTTCAATATTATGAAGCATCTCCTATGCCACCTTGTCAAAGAGATCCGTATCCTCGGTCCTGTATTCTACACAACATGTTCCCTTTCGAGAGGTACATGGGCGTTCTAGAGAAGTACGTTCGTAACCATTCTCGTCCGGAGGCCAGCATCGCCAAGGGATATGGAACAAAGGAGGTCATTGAGTTCTGCGTCGACTATATTGAAGACATTCGTCCTATCAGGGTGCCCGAATCAATCCATAAAGGGAGACTACGGGAGAAGGGAACTCTTGGAAGAAAGACAATAATGACCGTAGACAATGAATTGTTCAGGAAGGACATTGGACTGTTTTGCAACAATCTTCCTTGGTGGTTCCTTACATCGAGGAGCACTTGGCGATTGTTCGCTCCAAAAACATCGGTAAGACGGATGCTTGAATTACACACCATCACATTGATGCTTCCCCTGCTTGGCTACGACAACATCTCATGGGCAGCGGGACCATTGACCAACAACTAGCCTTCTCGACGAGGGGACTATCTTCCTCGATCACCACATTAAAAGCATATGAAATCAATGGGTATACATTTTACACACAGGTCCAAGATAGAAAGAGCACGAATTAGAATAGTGTTGTCTGTATCGATGCCATGGGATACAATGATATGACTAGCACATATTACGGTAGCATCGAGAACATATGGGAACTTGATTATGGACCTCCGAAGGTTACTCTGTTTTGGTGCTAGTGGGTTAGGCTGAGTGGTGGAGGTGTAAAGATTTATGCAAGTGGGATGACAATGGTTAACCTTAGCAAGGTTGGACACTCAGACAAGCCATTCGTCTTTGCCAATGATGTAAGGCAAGTTTTCTATGTGAAGGACATGGCTAGCAAAGGAAAGAAGAGGAAAGGGTCTGACGAGCCAAAGCGCCATGAAGTTCTCCCAGGCAAAAGAAAAATCATGGGAGTCGAGGATAAGACTGACGAAGATTACGATCAGTTTAACGGGCAACGCTCGTTTGCGGTGACGGTTGACCCGAGCATCCTCCTATCAAATGAGGACACCCCTTACTCACGTGATGATCATAGCGAAGGAACATTAGTGAGGAGAAAGTACATAAGGACAACCATCACGCACTAAGTTGTTGTATGGACAATGTAAATTATTTTGAATTTATTGTAAATTATTGAATTAATTGAATTAATTGTAAATTATTGTATGGATGATGTAAATTATTTTGTATTTATTAAAGATTCATCTGTTAATAAATAGAGCTTAAAAAGGCAGGAAGCAAATGCCACACTCGAGCGAGTCGCGGTCGATGGAGTAGTTCACCTTGGTCATCTCATCGGCATCCGCACCGCATTTGCTAATTATCTATGATTATTAGAATTTAAAATAGTTTTAGATAGGGCATGTGTTAATTAGATGTGATTATTAGAATTTAAAATAGTTTTCAATAGGGCATATGTTAATTATATATGATTATTAGAATTTAAAATATTTTTAATAGGGCATATGTTAATTATATATGATTGTTAAAATTTAAAATATTTTCAATAGGGCATATGTTAATTATATATAATTGCTACAATTTAAAATATATGATTATGGGAATTAAAATATTTTTTAATATGGCATATGTTAATTTTATATGATTATGCAAGTTTAACGCATTATTTATTATTATTTTAAACCTATAATTAATTAAATTATTAGAATTTAATGTTTACTCTTGGTTGTTAACACCAACTAGGACAACAATATATTTGGAAATAGCGAAAAAACATCTTTAGTCCGGGTTGAAGCCAACAACCGGGACTAATGATGCTCACCTACCAGGTGTACGGGCCTGGTACGGGGATCTTTGGTCTCGGTTGTTGGCTTCAACCGGGACAAAAGATTATATCTTTAGTCCTTGTTGTTAACATCAATCAGGACAAAGATTCTTTGGCCCCGGTTGGTGGCTTTAACTGGGACTAAAGATATCTTTAGTCTCGATTGGTGGCACCAACAAGGACCAAAGATACAGGGGTATATATATATCCTAGCGCACATCATTTTCTCCATCGAGCTCCAAACACTTAGCCATTTTCGATCGTCAACTTGCGCTGAACCCTAAACCACCATCGCCGATGTCTTCTCGCGTCGTCGCCGTCGTCTCCCGTCGTCATCGCCACATTACAAGGTATGTTGCGATTCTACTTTGTTTATCGATATACTTCGTGTCGTTCCTTCTTCTCACTGTCGTCGTCATCGCTGCATGCCACATGCCGCCACCACACGTCGCCGCCGCACGCCGCCGCCACACGTCACCGCCGCCGCGCACTCGTAGTCGCCTTGGCCATCTTCGTCATTGCTGCCGAACGCTGCCGCACGCCACCGCACGTCGCCGCCGCATGACACCGCCGCCGTGCACTCGTAGTCGTCATGGCCGTCTTCGTCGTTGCCGCCGGATGCCATCACCGCCGCACGCCGCCACCGCCGTGCACTCGTTGTATCTTTGCCGACTCTGTTAATTTGAATAACTATTGCTCTGTGAAGGACTGTGAATGTGACATCCTAAAAATGTAACACTTTAAAAATACTTAAATTGACATAGAAAATTTTTGTGAACAAAGTTTATTGTGTAACATTTAAAATCTCCTAAAATTTATTTGTATTCTTTATTTATTCACCTTGATTTAACTTAAAAATCCTAAACTTATTGATTCATGCCTATTTTTAAAAGTGTCAATTTAATTTTTAATTCAAGGAAATTTTCAAAAATTAAATTTAAATTAATTTCAAACCCTAAATTAAATTATTTCAAAATTTTCCTTAATTCAAATTTAAAAATCAAACATCGATTAAATCCTTATTTTCTCTTTTTGAAAAATCCCAACATGACTTTTAAGTTGAGAAAAATTCCTAAGAATTGAGCTTAATTGATTTTGGTATCTAAATCAAAATCTTCTTAAATTTTTTCCAAAATTTTCTCTTCTTCTATTTTCCCTTTTTCTCTTATTTTCTTTCCCTTTTCTTTTTTTCCTTCCTTTCTTCCTTCCTTCTTTTCGCTCCTTTCTTCTTCCTTTCGTACTTGCGCAACAGCGGCCGTCCCTTGTCTCCCGTCGCCAAGCCATGGGCGCCGCCCCGTCCACCAGAGAGTCCGAGCCACGTCGACCATCGCCATCCTCTTGTACACGTGCCACTGCGACCGGAATGCCGTTGTCATCGTGCACATCCTCTTGCCGAACTGACATGGAGCAACCACCATTGCCGTCGATATCCCACGAGCAAGAACCGACTTGAATGGGTATAAATAGACCACCCCGGACAAAACCTTTGATTCAAAATTTGTTCCTTACCACTCTCTCTACCTTCTTCCCAAAATTCCCCAAATTGTATACTATGAGCTGTCGAAATTTTGAAGAACACCAGAAGAACCCTAACTAAGCCGCCCGGTGTAAATTCCAAAGTTCGTCGTCCTCGGTCGATCCTCCAAATCAAAGGTACCATTGTGTTCCTCTCATAAAGAACTATATTTCCCCTAACTTTCCCAAGCTTAAACATTGCAGGAACCCATCGCCGGCGAGCCGCCGCGACTCTTCTCCTCCGACCGCCATCGCGCACACGTCGCTAGCCTACTCCTTTGCATTTCTAGCCGAACTAAACCCCTAGCTAGCTTCGCCGCACCTCATAGATACTCCCAAGTCCCTTAACTTGGCCGCACCATCGCCGGAAACGTGCCATCGGCGAGACTGCCACACATCCCTGTTCAACCGCCGTCGCACGCACGGTGCTAATCCATCCCACAGCCTTCCCGACCAAACCAAACCCATAGCAAGCTTCCCCGTAGCTTCTAGATGCTCTCAAGCACCTTGTCTCGCCCGAATTACCACGGGAGCACCCTTCCGACGAGCGCCGCAGCCGCATTGGCGGCCTCGCCGTTGCCAGCCCTTTCCACCCCTTCTCCGGTTCGGCCAACCCTAAAAATGGAATCCCCAAAGGCCTTAGATGATGTAGGACCCCTTAAATTCCAAGCCCCGGCCACCCTCGCCGTCGTGTGCCATCAGTTCCACTGGCCGCCGGCGTTAGAAAAGAAGACAGAGAGGAGAGATAAAGAAACAAAGAAGGGAAAGAAAGAAAAGAATGAAAAAAAAAGAAAAAAAGGAGAAAAGAAAGAACAATTAGAAAATTTAAAACTAAAACTCTAGAAAATTAAATTTATTTAGTCAACCAATAAATCTCTTCATTTCTTTCAAATTTTGTTTTGTTTCTCTTAAATTTATTTATGTTTTCTTTCTAAATAATTTTCAAACTTTTAACTCTTTAAATTATTTTATTTTAAGCCTAAAAATAAATTTTAGGAAAAATTAGTTTATTCCTTAAGTTGACCAATAGATCTTTTTATTCCTTTCAAAATTTCATTTTATAAATTCTCCTATTTCTTTCAAATTTATTTATATTCCTTTTTAAAAATATTCTTAAATTCCGATTCTTTATAAATTATTTTAAGACAAGCCCAAATTTTAAACTTTTAACTCTTTTTATTTTATTTTATCAAGCTCGAATTTTAAAGTTTAGGATTTGACAAATAACCCTAGAAAAATAATTTAACCCCTTTGACTCCTTCCAAATTTTATTTTAAATCCCTTCCATTTTTCTTAAAACCTATTCACTCACCACTTAAAATATTTGAAATATGTCCTTCAACTCTTTTTATTCTTATTTAAGGTCAAATTTAAAATCTTAAAATCCAGCGAATAATCTTCTTATTTAAAGCTCTAAAAACTACCCGTTTTTCCTCTTTAAAATATTTTAAATACTCTTTTTATTTTTCCTTACTCAAGCCTAAATTTCAAGTTTTAGGAACTAACAAATAACTTTCCCTTTAAACCTTTAAAAATTACCTTTTAAACTCTTTTTGAATTTCAATTTTCATTTGGTGTCTCTTGGAGTTGTTCATTTGATTTATTTTATCAAAAATCGATAGATCACGATGTCGAGTTCGCAGAGGTAACTAAATTTGACCTTACCGTCGACATAAACACCCTCGCTGCTATTCAAGGAAAAGAAGAATTTGATACCGTTGCTCTTGAAGGCAAGTCAAATTATCCTTGATCATTTATAGAATTTAAAAATAGTTTGTTATCATGTTTTAAATGTTATATTTAGTTAGAAATATTTCACGAGATGGGTTAGATAGTTATAATCTATCATTTCATGTAGTTTTACATTTTCTTCAGAGTATATATGTTAATATTTCATGTGAGTATAAGGAATCTTTTAGTTCATATAGATTATTATTTCATGCATCAGGAACACCCTATCATTCTATATATAGATAAGGAGAAGTTTATTATTTCATGTAATAAGATATATTCTCCTTCCCCTTAGATAATATGTTGATAACTCAAAAAAATAAACTAAGCATTATCAAATGTATTGATGTTTCATGCATGGCCATAGGAAGTTATTTCATCATTTCATGAATAGAAAGGAAATGGCCAAATATTTCATGTGATACAGTTTTGGTTGTATGCGAGAAAAACATAAAAACTCTTGTGCCAGAATAAGGACATAGTTTCGCCCATCTCTTTGGACCGGTTATACAGGCATAGCATTTATATATTTCTATCCGATCTTCCTAGGGACTTAGGGGATTTGCCTTATATGGCTTGCGAATTACATGCATTGGAGAATTGGAGAAAATCTCATTGGTGGACAGTTATGTAAAAAGCGGATAAAAACACCAATACTAACCATATTGGTACCGTCTGTTAAGATAGCCCAAGGTTTCACCAAGTCGGGGCAAGTGTGTGCCGAACAGTTATTAAATAGGAGGTGGATTCACCAGTTACTAGTTAGAATTGATGCTCCTATTAAGATAGCCCTAGGTCTCGTTCAAACATCAGAAAAGGTTAGAACTATATAAACGCTATGTTAGCATTAGCCTCGTGACCTATGGTTAATCCTCGGTAAAGCGGGCAAACGCGCAGAGTTGATTGTATTCGAATACACCGTACTCCCGGTCAATGGAGTTAAGTCTATGGGTGAATCCGAACAATGTCATGAGCACTTTTCTTAAATATTATTATAAATTTTAAATGTTCATATTTAAGTATTTCTAGGAAGGGGTTGAATATAGAATTAAGTCTTTGATTAATATTCTTGAATGTTTATGTAAAATATTTTACAAAAGAATAGGATATATCATTGTAACACCCGAGGTGTTTTCCCCTTTTAAAAAAATCCTTAAGAAAATCGTAAAAGAAAAATCGTTGGAATTAACTAGAGAGAATTCATAATTTTAAAATCCAAATGTTAAATGGAAATGGCATGGTAGGATTTTTCCTAAATTCTACATGTCAAAATACGCTAACAGGATTCTTAGTGGAATTTTCAGAGCACAAGAAATAATTTTTAACCAATTAAAATCAAAATCAGAATTAATAAATCCCGGGAACATCAATTTCTCTCTCCTCCGTCCTTTCCCGCTCTTTTTCCGGCTATGGGCCGCCGGCGCAATCCCTCTCCGCGCGTGGCCCGTCCTTTTGCCGCCCGCACGTCCCTCTCCCTCTCTCCCTCATGGGCCGGCAGAAGGCCGCAGCCCGTTGGACCCTCGCGCCTGCGAATAAGTCCAGATTGTCTCCCATCTACCCCGGGACGCCGACAGGTGGGGTCCACCTGTCAGCCCCGTCCTCTACCTCCGGCTGCCCCGCCGCCTTTGCCCTGCGGGGATCTCGGCCGCCCGTCCCTCCCGCGCGCCCTAAAGGCACCACCTTAACTTCCCCGTCTCTCCCGCCGCCTTCAATCGCCCCGCCGCTCTCGCGCCCCTTAATGGCCGGAGTTAATCACCGGCCATTATTTCCCCAAATCGCGCCGGCGAGAAATTTCGCCCTTATCCGGTCGCCACCGACCTCCCCATTCCCTATTTAAGCACCCCCTCGCCCTCCCCGAGCTCCCCACACCTCCACTCAAGCCTTCCTCTCTCTCCGTCGTTCCCGCACCGTGCGCCCCTGCTTCGGATTTCGTCGCCAAGGTTCAGCCGTGTTTGCCCGCTGCTCCGAGACGCTCTGAGCTCCGCCGACTCCTCCCTCTTCGTCGCCGGTGCCCGCGCCACTTCGGCCACCCTCCTCGAGTGGTTCCGCCGTCTCCCTCCCCGTCCGAGCCGTCGTCCCCTTCACCCCCGGCGACCCGCGGTGAGCGTCCCTCCCTTTTCCCCTCTCGGCCGAACGCGCGCCACCGCTCCCGAGTGCGCACGTCTCCTCCCACGCGTGAGCCACGGCTTTCCACCGTCCCCGCTGCCGCCCGAGTGGCACCGGTCGGTCTCCGGTCGCCGTGCGTCATCGCCGGCCAATCGCGTCGCCCGTGCCCCTCTCCCGGCCGTCCGATCTGCCTCGACAGATCGGGGCCGTTCGTCCCCCGCTGGCCCGCGTAGCACACCGCGTGGCCGCCACGTCGGCGCCACGTGTGCGCCACGTGGTGCACCGCTCTCCCTCTCGACCCGTGGACCCGGTCCACCGTGGACTCTGTGCTCCCGCGGCCGATGACACCATCGCTGACGTCAGCCCTAGCACTGACGCAATTCTGGGATTTATTGCGCAATAAATTATTAAGGATTTTCCTGTTTTAGTAAAAACAGAGATAATCTGCTAAAAATCATAACTTTTCAACCTGACCTCCGTTTTAGCCCATTCAAATTTCATTAAATTCATAAAATGCCAAGAATCCATTAAAAATGGTTTTGTTCCCTGTTTTAGTAGCTTTTAGCCTGTTTTGTTGAAGTGCTTGTTTACCGTCTAGTTCTCGGTAGTCCCTCCGTCCTGGTTTACTTTGAAGTCGTCACGGAAGTCCCCCAAGCCGAAGAGCAAGGCAAGTCATGCTATATTATTGATCATATTGCTCCCATTTTGCTAAAACACCTATTTTATTCTATGAAATTGCATGTATTTTATATTGTCATTTCATGGGAAATAATACACCTTATGCTTAGGTTATCCCTTAGGTTGACACCCCAAACCCTTTGATCAAACTTGGGAAAATGATGTGGTTAGATTTCAGGACTAGGTTATGCTTAGCCTGGCTTAGTTTCACTAGCTCACTAATGGGTCATTTTCTCACTTAATGTATCTCTCCTGGACTTCGGTTCGGAGGAATATTAATTAGTTCTAGGTGAACCGGACTAATAACTAAAATATGACAAATGGTGGGCTGTGGGCGCTATGGTTTTGGTTAGCGGCGCCCATAGCGATTAAGGACCGGTTCACGGGACCCCTCGGGAGAATGACCGTGCAAACCACAAGCCGAAATGGGTAAGGTAGGTCCCGTAGTGTGGCCTCTCCTAGCTGACGAACCCATCGGCAAGGGTGAGCGGGATGGAGTCTCAGTCGGCCCCGGTATAAGGGTTGCTGGGCTGCCGGATTCACCGAGGCACTCGGGGAGGGCTGCCCTCTCCCAGGGTCTGGGAGTGGGGGCGAAACCTTGGTGGGGTTCGCTTGGTTAGAGGGGGTTATACGAAAGGTCCTATCACAGTTCCCTTTCCGGGGTACCGCGGTGGTATTTCGGCGCATGGAAAACCGTGTTGTGGGCTGTGTCTTGTGGGTACAGTTGTACACCTCTGATCAGAGTAAATCTATTCGAATAGCCGTGCCCGCGGTGATGGGGCGATCGACCGAGATCTCCGTGATTAGTCTCACGCTTTTACACCCTAAGTTTTGGAACATGACTAGTATAGGTGGATGGTTTGGGCCTGTCGCAACGTGGGGATAACATTGGACAGTGTTGGAGTCAAAATGTTTTAATTACCCGATTTTTTGTTGTTTTGACTGTGTTCAAAATTTGTATTGTTTGAAAAAAAACCCGTCGTTTGCACAAAAGCAAACCTTAGCCAGACCTTTGTCTCCCCTGCATTCATTCTTCTCCTCTTCCGGCGTGACTTGTTAAGTACGTGGAAGTACTCATCCTTGCCCCTTCACCAGAACCTGAGCCAGAGGTTGAAGACGAAGACGATGTGGAGTAGGCTTGTCCTACACTCTGGAAGCTGCCTGTGGAGCGGTCGAAGCCGCGTGGCCATCGTCAAGCTTAGGCTTAGGCCCTTTTTCTTTTTTCGCTGCTCTTTTGTAATCTTTTTGTATTGTTTCTAAGACGTGGAACTGTAATATCAACAATTGTCGTATGTGTACCCTGGCTGGTCCTGGATAGGGATTTTAATACACATATAGCTTCGAAAATTCGTGTCTGAATTTCTCGGCGTGACAAGTTGGTATCAGAGCCAATTTCCAGACCTTAGGGAAAAGCTAAACGGAAAGAAAACCTTAGGAGCCCTATGAATCTTTTCATATGCATAAGCCCTGGATTTTGAAAATGGTTTTGGGAAAATGGTTCTTGATTCCTCGGGATTGGGAAAATTTTAAGTTTCTCTCAAAGCACTTTGAAAACTCGGTCAAGTCTAAGAGATAAGGTTCTGGAGTTGAAATTTGGAAAAAAAATCTTTTGACCTCTTATTCGGCCGCCAAGTTGGGATTTTCTAAGGGATCAAAGTCCTAAGTCGAAATAGGAGGGAATGGTCGCCAATTTTATATTATAACTAAGCATCTATTTTTCAGCATCATCTAGGGGATGTCCTTAGGAGGTTTTAATTAGCCTCATAAAAATGTTTCTAAAAAACCCTCTTTTTCTCGTTTACTTTACTTGAGTCCTTTATCGTTTGTCTAATTTGGGTTTGAGCATGCATTGATCCCCTACCCTGTCTTCTCTAGATGGATGGCCGTCTAGTTACCCACAACGGTCAGGGTCTGAAAGGTTTCGTCGCGGAGCTGGCAAGAATGGCCTTGGCAGTGGGCTATCCGGATGCACCTGAGTACACTATCGTCTCACCGTTCGGTAGTGAGTTGCCTAACCAACTCCGCCTGGAGGTGCACGGGTTCGTCGGCACCAATATCCCAAACATGGTGGTCATGGCGTCAGGAGGAACAGATGAGCATGCCTGCCAAGAGGCGGCTTATCTAATGCTGGCTCGGATGAGGGAGATGCATGACTACGATCTCTGCCACTCTGCCTACCGGTACCATCCTCGGCGGGGAACCTCGTCAGCAATCAACACCTTCCAATCTGCTGAAGGGGAGAACGACACCACCTTCTCCCACATGAGGACGGTGATTGAAGGGCTGGATAAGATGCATGCAGAGCATCACATGGCGGCAAAGGCCCTGAATGACCAGAAGATCTTAAAGATCAAGAGTTTGAAGGATGAGGTGGATCGACTCAAGAGAGAGATCGCTAGTCTGAAGGGGCTTCCACCTCCCAACATCCTTCGGATAAGGATCACGCCGCGGAAGAACACCAAGGCTCCGGTGTGGATGCAGCTGGCGCCCAGGGTTCCATCTCCTGCACCACCGCCTTCCCCAGTCCCCGTCCCAGTACCAGATCCTGCTCTTGCTCTGGTCCCTGCCCCAAGCGAAGGAGGAGGATGGATCTCGGTGTCCGGTAGCGGCAAGGGCGTGCTGGCGCGGTTCCAAGAGCCTCGGACGAAAGACGAGTTAGCCGCTCTCGAAGCCGCTCGAAGGAAAAGGAAGACGGGAACTCCCTTGGAAGTGGTTTCGACTCCTCCGACCGTGGAAGCCGTTCTGACCCTTAGGGCGTCGCCACCCTTAGTTTACCATTTTCCTAGTTTTTCTCTTTGCTTAGTTGCTGTGTGTTAGGAGTGCTGTGTGTGGGTAGTGGTCAACCTGTATCAAGTGTGGATATGGGTTGCCCAATTAAGGATGTTGGGTGTGTTTTAAATGTTTTAAGTCAAGAACAGATCAAAACAAGTAATAAAAGATCCACTTCTCTGTTCAATCTGTTTTACTCCTTCTCCCCGCCTTGTTTTGTTCCGCTTCTTCAGATGGTGAACACCAGGTATGGTTGCAACAGCAATGAGTCAGCTGAGAACAACACCCGTGCTAATACCAACAACCCACCTCCTCCCCCTGAGAACATCACTTTGGCACAAGTCCTAGCCAACCAGACCCAGATGATGGCTGCAATGATGCAGCAAATGCAACAGCAGCATCAGCAGATGCAGTTGCAAATGATGCAACAGTTTCAACAGCAGAACTAGCATCAACACGACCATTTCGCACCACCACCTCCCCCACAAAACAAACTGTCAAAATTTCTTCGAGTCCGACCCCCAACTTTCTCCAGCACCACCAACCCCATGGAGGCTAATGACTGGATCATTGTCATAGAAAAGAAGTTGGACCTTCTGCAGTGCACAGACCAAGAAAGGGTGTCTTTCGCCACTCACCAACTCCAAGGTCCCGCCTCAGCCTGGTGGAAAATTTCTTGGCCACCCGTCGGGCGGACGCACCCGTAGTTACTTGGGTAGAGTTTTGCCATCAATTCCGGAAGGCTCACATCCCCGGAGGGATAGTAGCCCAGAAAAAGAGGGAGTTCGGATCCTTGGAGCAAGGAACCCGAACTGTCACCGAGTATCTGCACGAATTTAATCGCTTAGCGCGATATGGGTCCAGAGGACGTACGTACTGACGCCGAGCGTCAAGAGAAGTCCTTGGCCGGGCTGGACGATGAGTTGACGGACAAACTCATCTCCGGTGAGTATGCCGACTTCGAGAAGTTGGTCGACAAAGCCATCCGTCAAGAAGACCAACGCAATAAAATGCTCAGAAAACGGAAGGCTACCCAGTTTAGGCCGCATCCTCAGCAAGGGAATTCCCAGCAGCCACGCTTCACTCCGGGTGGTCAGAACGGACCTACCACTATGATCGTTCGTCAGCATCGCCCGTACAATCCCGGGAATTTCCAACCCAACGAAAGTCGTCCCGGACAGCCACAGCAGAATCCGACCCCACGTCCGCCAGTAGCGCAGCCTCCACCGCAGTCCAAGCCAATGCCACCAAAGAAGGACTCGGGATTCAAACCGAGTAACTGTTTCAACTGTGGAGAACCTGGACATTTCGCAGACAAGTGTCCAAGGCCAAAACGCGCGCCTAGGTTTATCCAAGCAAGAGTGAATCATACTTCAGCAGAGGAGGCACAGGACGCACCGGATGTCATACTGGGTATGTTCCCTGTGAACTACTTTAATGCATCGACCCTGTTTGATTCGGGTGCAACCCATTCTTTCATATCAAAAGCATTTGTGGGGAAACATGGGTTGTTGGTGTTAAAACTTAAGATACCCATGCGGGTCCAAACACCCGGGAACCATTTGAACACCGCCCACTTTTGCCCTTCAGTGGCAATAAAAATCCAAGGATTCCCCTTTCTAGCCAACCTTATCCTTCTAGAATCAAAAGGCCTGGATGTCATCCTTGGGATGGACTGGTCAACCCGTCATAAAGGTCTGATCGATTGCGCAAGCCGCACGATCTCTTTAACCAATGACGAGGGGAAGAAAGTAATTTACCGCTCCCCTAAACCACTGAGGATAGTGGCAAGCCTGAATCGGATTTCGGCTAAGGAGAAGCCCGAAGAGAAAGGAAAGGACCAGGCGAAGTTAGAAGATATTCCTGTGGTTTGTGAATACCCGGAAGTCTTCCCGGAAGAACTAACCACAATGCCACCAGAAAGAGAAATAGAGTTTTTGACCTAGTCCCTGGCACTGCTCCGATCCACAAGAGACCCTATAGAATGGGAGCCAATGAGTTGGCAGAGGTCAAGAAGCAAGTAGATGAACAGTTACAGAAAGGTTATATCCACCCGAGCACATCGCCCTGGGGTGCGTCAGTCATTTTTGTGGAGAAAAAGGATAAGACCAAAAGGATGTGCGTCGACTATTACGCACTCAACGAGGTCACTACTAAGAATAAATACCCTCTCCCTAGGATTGACGACCTGTTCGATCAATTAAAGGGAGCAAAGGTATTCTCCAAGATAGACCTGCGGTCAGGCTATCATCAGCTAAGAATCCGAGAAGAAGATATTCCCAAGACTGCCTTCGTCACTCGGTACGGTCTGTACGAGTGCACGATCATGTCCTTCGGACTTAAAAATGCCCCAGCCTTTTTCATGAATTTGATGAACAAAGTGTTCATGAAATTCCTAGACAAGTTCGTCGTGGTGTTCATCGACGATGTCCTGATCTATTCGTAGTCGGAAGAGGAACATGAAAAGTTAAGAGACCACCAGCTCTATGCTAAGTTTAGCAAATGTGCTTTCTGGTTGAAGGAAGTGCAATTCCTCGGCCATATCGTGAATGCCCAAGGAGTCGCAGTGGACCCTTCCAATGTAGAAGCTGTGACCAAATGGACTCCACCTAAAACCGTCACCCAGGTCAGATGTTTTCTAGGACTCGCGGGTTATTATCGTCGGTTCATCGAAAACTTCTCCAGAACTGCCAAGCCATTGACGCAGTTGTTAAAGAAGGATGAAAAGTTTATATGGACTGCCGAGCGCAACCAGAGTTTTGAAACACTCAAGAGAAAACTGGTGTTCGCACCCGTGCTGATCTTGCCAGATCAAACCAAGGATTTCCAAGTCTATTGCGACGCATCTCACCAGGGGTTAGGCTGTGTGTTGATGCAAGATGGAAAGGTGGTCGCGTATGCTTCCCGCCAATTGAGACCTCATGAGTCTACCCAACCCATGACTTGGAGCTAGCAGCAGTCGTCCATGCTCTGAAAATATGGTGACATTACCTCGTCGGTAATCACTGTGAAGTATATACGGATCATAAGAGCCTGAAATACATTTTCACCCAACCGGATTTGAACCTCCATCAGCGACGACGGTTGGAGTTGATCAAGGATTATGATCTTAGTATACACTACCATCCTGGCAAAGCTAACGTGGTAGCTGATGCCCTGAGCCGAAAGAGTTATTGCAACTTTATTCGCATAGAAGGGAGATGTGACCAGTTACTACAAGATCTGGAGCGCCTAAACCTGGAAATTGTTGAACTCGGATTTGTGGCCGCTCTTGAGGCCCAACCCACACTCATAGATCAAATTCGCATAGCTCAAGCCTCGGATCCGGACATAGCTGAACTTAACAAGAATATGAGAGTGGGAAAAGCTCGTGACTTCACGGAAGACGAGCATGGAACCATATGGATGGGCAAGAGGATATGTGTGCCAGGAGACAAGGAATTGAGAAAGTTAATCCTTACTGAAGCACATCAGAGTCAGTACTCTATCCATCCGGGAAGTACCAAAATATACCAGGATCTTAAGGAGAAGTTCTGGTGGGTTAGCATGAAAAGAGAAATAGCAGAGTTCGTGGCACTATGCGACGTATGCCAGTGAGTAAAGGCAGAACACCAGAGGCATGCTGGATTATTACAGCCACTTCAAATTCCGGAATGGAAGTGGGAGGAAATCGGGATGGATTTCATCACCGGTTTACCCCGCACATCATCAGGACACGATTCTATCTGGGTTATAATCGACCGCCTCACTAAAGTGGCTCATTTTATCCCAGTGCTTACCACCTATACGGGCAGAAGGTTAGCAGAATTGTACCTTGCAAGGATTGTGTGTCTTCATGGTGTACCTAAGAAGATAGTATCTGATCGTGGTAGCTAGTTCACCTCTAAGTTTTGGCAAAAACTACAAGAGGAACTTGGCACCCGGTTGAATTTTAGCACGGCCTATCACCCGCAAACCGATGGTCAGACGGAACGTGTAAACCATGTTTTTGGAAGATATGCTGCGAGCTTGTGCTCTGGATTTCGGAGGAGCTTGGGATAAGAGCCTGCCCTATGCAGAGTTCTCTTATAATAACAATAATCAGGCTAGTTTACAAATGGCACCTTTTGAAGCACTTTATGGACGAAAGTGTCAAACCCCGCTTTTCTGGGATCAGACCGGCGAACGTCAGTTGTTCGGGACCGAAGTGTTAAGTGATGCCGAAGAGAAAGTCAGAATCATAACAGAAAGGCTGAAAGTTGCACAGTCTCGTCAGAAGAGTTATGCAGACAACCGCCGCAGAGAGCTAGTTTTTAAAGTTGGAGACTATGTATATCTTCGTGTCACTCCACTTCGGGGAGTGCACCGATTCCAAACCAAAGGCAAGTTGGCACCACGCTACGTGGGACCATATCAGATTCAAGAGCGATGAGGTGAAGTGGCGTACCAACTCGAACTGCCACCCACCATGGCAGGAATCCACGACGTTTTCCACGTCTCCCAACTCAAGAAGTGTCTGAGAGTTCCTGAAGAACAAGCTAGTCCAGACCAGATAGAAATCCAGGAAGATCTGACCTATGTCGAGAAGCCAGCGCGGATACTCGAAACCAGTGAACGGAGGACCCGGAACAAGGTCATCGAGTTCTCGCCGAGTTCAATGGACTCATCACTCCGAAGAAGAAGCAACTGGGAGAGGGAAGATGAGCTAAAGGCAGCTCATCCCTATCTGTTTGCCAGTACCTCCGAATCTCGGGGTCGAGATTCCGTTTAAGGGGGGTAGGTTTGTAACACCCTGAGGTGTTTTCCCCTTTTAAAAAAAATCCTTAAGAAAATCGTGAAAGAAAAATCGTTGGAATTAACTCGAGAGAATTAATAATTTTAAAATCCAAATGTTAAATGGAAATGGCATGGTAGGATTTTTCCTAAATTCTACATGTCAAAATACGCTAACAGGATTTTTAGTGGAATTTTCAGAGCACAAGAAATAATTTTTAACCAATTAAAATCAAAATCAGAATTAATAAATCCCGGGAAAATCAATTTCTCTCTCCTCCGTCCTTTCCCACTCTTTTTCCGGCTGTGAGCCGCCGGCCCGAGCCGACGGCCCAATCCCTCTCCGCGCGCGGCCCGTCCTTTTGCCGCCCGCGCGTCCCTCTCCCTCTCCCCCTCACGGGCCGGCAGAAGGCCGCAGCTCGTTGGACCCTCGCGCCTGCGAATAAGTCCAGATTGTCTCCCCTCTACCCCGGGACGCCGAAAGGTGGGGTCCACCTGTCAGCCCCGTCCCCTACCTCCGGCTGCCCCGCCGCCATTGACGCCGCCTCTGCCCCGCGCGGATCTCGGCCGCCCGTCCCTCCCGCGCGCCCTAAAGGCACCGCCTTAACTTCCCCGTCTCTCCCACCGCCTTCAATCGCCTCGGCCGCCGCTCCCGCGCCCCTTAATGGCCGAAGTTAATCACCGGCCATTATTTCCCCAAATCGCGCCGGCGAGAAATTCCGCCCTTATCCGGTCGCCACCGACCTCCCCATCCTCTATTTAAGCACCCCCTCGCCCTCCCCGAGCTCCCCACACCTCCACTCAAGCCTCCCTTTCTCTCCGTCGTTCCCACACCGTGCGCCCCTGCTTCGGACTCCATCGCCAAGGTTCGGCCGTGTTTTCCCGCTGCTCCGAGACGCTCCAAGCTCCGCCGACTCCTCCCTCCTCGTCGCTGGTGCCCGCGCCACTTCGGCCACCCCTCTCGAGTGGTTCCGCCGTCTCCCTCACCGTCCGAGCCGTCGTCCCCTTCACCTCCGGCGACCCACGGTGAGCGCCCCTCCCTTTTGCCCTCTCGGCCGAACGCGCGCCACCGCTCCCGAGTGTGCACGGCTCCTCCCACGCGTGAGCCACGGCTTTTCGTCGTCCCCGCCGCCGCCCGAGTGGCGCCGGTCGGTCTCCGGCCGCCATGCGTCATCGCCGGCCAATCGCGCCGCCCGTTCCCCTCTTCCGACCGTCTGATCTGCCTCGGCAGATCGGGGCTGTCCGTCCCCGCTGGCCCGCGTAGCACACCGCGTGGCAGCCGCGTCGGTGCCACGTGTGCGCCACGTGGTGCACCGCTCTCCCTCTCGGCCCGTGGACCCAGTCCACCGTGGACCGGTGCTCCCTCGGCCGATGACGCCATCGTTGACGTTAGCCCTAGCGCTCACGCAATTCCGGGATTTATTGCGCAATAAATTATTAAGGATTTTCCTGTTTTAGTAAAAATAGAGATAATCTGCTAAAAATCATAACTTTTCAACCCGACCTCCATTTTAGCCCATTCAAATTTCATTAAATTCATAAAAATGCCAAGAATCCATTAAAAATGGTTTTGTTCCCTCTTTTAGTAGCTTTTAGCCTGTTTTTTTGAAGTGCTTGTTTACCGTGTAGATCCCGGTAGTCCCTCCATCCCGGTTTACATTGAAGTCGTCGCGGAAGTCCGCCAAGCCGAAGAGCAAGGCAAGTCATGCTATATTATTGATCATATTGCTCCCATTTTGCTAAACACCTGTTTTATTCTATGAAATTGCATGTATTTTATATTGTCATTTCATGGGAAATAATACACCTTATGCTTAGGTTATGCCTTAGGTTGACACCGCAAACCCTTTGATACAACTTGGGAAAATGATGTGATTAGATTTTAGGACTAGGTTATGCTTAGCCTGGCTTAGTTTCACTAGCTCACTAATGGGTCATTCTCTCACTTAATGTATATCTCCTGGACTTCGATTCGGAGGAATATTAATTAGTTCTAGGTGAACCGGACTAATAACTAAAATATGACAAATGGTGGGCTGTGGGCGCTATGGTTTTGGTTAGCGGTGCCCATAGCGATTAAGGACCGGTTCACGGGACCCCTCGGAAGAATGACCGTGCAAACCACAAGCCGAAATGGGTAAGGTAGGTCCCGTAGTGTGGCCTCTCCTAGCTGACGAACCCATCGGCAAGGGTGAGCGGGATGGAGTCTCAGTCGGCCCCGGTATAAGGGTGGCTGGGCTGCCGGATTCACCAAGGCACTCGGGGAGGGGGGCTGCCCACTCCTAGGGTCCAGGAGTGGGGGCGAAACCTTGGTGGGGTTCACATGGTTAGAGGGGGTTATACGAAAGGTCCTATCACAGTTCCCTTTCCGGGGTACCGCGGTGGTATTTCGGTGCACGGGAAACCGTGTTGTGGGGCTGTGTCTTGTGGGTACAGTTGTACACCTCTGATCAAAGTAAATCTATTCGAATAGCCGTGTCCGCGGTGATGGGGCGATCGACCGAGCTCTCCGTGATTAGTCTCACACTTTCACACCCTAAGTTTTGGAACATGACTAGTATAGGTGGATGGTTTGGGCCTGTCGCAACGTGAGGATAACGTTGGACAGTGTTGGAGTCAAAATGTTTTAATTACCCGATTTACTGTTGTTTTGACTGTGTTCAAAATTCGTATTGTTTGAAAAAAAAACCCCGCCGTTTGCGCAAAAGCAAACCTTAGCCAGACCTTTGTCTCCCCTGCATTCATTCTTCTCCTCTTCCGGCGTGACTTGTTGAGTACGTGGAATTACTCATCCTTGCCCCTTTACCAGAACCTGAGCCAGAGGTTGAAGACGAAGACGATGTGGAGTAGGCTTGTCCTACACTCTGGAAGCTTCCTGTGGAGTGGTCGAAGCCGCGTGGCCATCGTCAAGCTTAGGCTTAGGCCCTTTTTCTTTTTTCGCTGCTCTTTTGTAATCTTTTTGTATTGTTTCTAAGACGTGGAACTGTAATATCAACAATTGTCGTATGTGTACCCTGGCTGGTCCTGGACATGGATTTTAATACACATATAGCTTCGGAAATTCGGGTCTGAATTTCTAGGCGTGACAATCATCATGCTAGGAACATATTTATAATTCCTTTCTCTTGTTTATATATCATGCATGTCTATCCATATAAAGTTGTATTCAGTTTGGCTTGTTGAGTACCATCGGTGCTCATCCTTGCATATGACATATTTAGGATACCTCGAAGCCGAAAAAGAAATTCCTAGTACCCAAGGGGGCTAGGAAGATTAGTAAGATTTCTACATCTATCTATGTGGAAGTGTCGTGGCTTTCTTGTATTGTATGGTTCGTACTGAACATTAATAGTTTGTAATAAAATACAAAGTTCTTGTATCGTACTATCTCATGCATAACCGGACTCTGGGAGGTTATTGTGGTATTGTGGGCGTTGACCTCTCAGGAGGAGACCCCACAAGAGTGGTATTAGAGCAGAGCTTGACTGTAGGTTGACCTAGGTAAGCTAGATTGAATTTGAAATATTATTTTCAAAAAATAAAATATGTGCAAAAACTTTCTATCCATTCTTATCTCAAATTCTTGGCCCCTCTTATCTATTTTGTTTTCTTAGTACCATCTCTTTGTTAAAAATAATTTTGTTTTATTTCTCTTCTCAACTACTTCAAAATGTGGAGAGGCGCTAGGAAATAGTAAAGTTGAATAGTCGAATAGGAATTAGTATTAGCTAGCCTTTTAGGATAGAGTTGTCAATAAGTTAAGTAAATCCAAAGTGAGTTGACGGTTTATCCGTTGAGATAGACGATGAGTCATGTAATGTATTTTCTTTGTGACTTCTAGTTAAAGCATGGGACTTTCGAGTTCCATAGCAATTAATATAGTTTCTCGTCGTTTTAAAAAGTTTTTAAAAGAAAAACTATAAACATGACTCTGTCTATCAACCTTTTCTATTCCATGCTAAGTTCTCATCTTATTTGTTCAATTCTTATCTTTGAACACTATAATCAACGATTTTTATAAAGAAACTGTTACGGATCTACCCAAAGAATAAGATAAGATGTCGGGAACAGAAGGAGATGGAGCTACAGAGCAGTAGACCACAGAGCAACAGGCTGTAGAGCAGCAAGCCACAGAGCAGCAAACTATGGAACAACAGACCATGGTTAACCCGGACAATGTTATTAAGCTTATGGAAACCATGGATCGGAATTACACCAGTGTTGACGAGAAAAATCAACACGTCGGCCTGGGAGATCTGCTTAGCTCCAGTGCATGTCCTAGAATAGATGAAGCGCGGGCGTGCCAGTCAGTTTGATCCTGCCACTGACAAGATATATATAGCAACCGATTATGAAATGTATCAACCAATCGGCTAATATCCAGAACATCCGATTGATCGATAGCCGATGCTGATATCTACCAATGTAGTTAAAGTCTTGATCCATCAGCTGTGCACTTAACAGACATCTATATAAAGGTGATCGGCTGACAATAATATGATGATATATAACATTGCATGAACCAATCACATGATGAAATAGATATTGATTTAAAGATTAAAGAACATATCAGCTGGAAGTCCGATATAATAAAATCCAAATGATCGAATATTCAGTGACGCCTCCACTGCAATCAGCTAGATCCAACTTGTATACAATCCTTGCAAGCCGATGCAATACCCAGACAACTCACCTGCTGAAACCCCGATGAAACCCTTAGTGGCAGTCAACAGGCAGGCTAGATATTACAGTTCTAATCACGATTAGTAGATCAAACTGATGCAGCACTAAATATGAAAAGAAAAGCAATATCTAGACAATCAAGCCCTTGGCTGATTTTCAGGGTGGTAGATGCCTAAACCAATCTAATCTAGTAAACAGTTTAGCAGATAATGATGGAGACCCTAAAACAAGAGACAACCGATAGGGCTAAACTGAAATACTAAGATTAGATTAATAGAGACATATGATAAATAGTCGCAAGCATGCTAACTAAACCGGAGCAATCCAAGAGATCGAACGTCGATTCAGCCTTGGACAATGTCGACGTAGTCTATATGATCGCCTGATCCGACAGAACGTTGGACTTATTCCTTTGCTAAAGGTTGAACCTAACCGATGCAGCCAGTTTGGATGCCAAGTTTCGTCGGATGTTGAACGAAGATGAAGAATAAAAGAGTGGCGATGCGCCGAATTGTATTAACCGAGAGATATGTTACATGGGCTTACATATTTATACCCGTAGGGTAACAAAGATCCTAACAGATTACAATCGAAACTTTCCTAAAGATAAAAGGAAATAGATAAAGTCCTTATCGGACACTAAACAAACTTTTCTAATGATAAAATAGGAGACTAACAATCTCTTCCTAATTAATAGATACAAGCGTGTTAACACCTAAATTTGGTAATTGAACCCCTAAGTCCTGGAAAGGGTGAAACAGAATTGGATCGGCTGGTTCGACGGAGAAACAGAGGCCGCATCGGCTGGGAAGCGATCGGCTACGAAGCCAGTTGGCTAAGGTTGAATCGGACAGGAGCGGGCGATAGCCGATTCTAGGTTCGGAAAAGATAAAACCGTTTCTGGTGCAGATATTTGAAGATAAATAGGAGATTCGGTTATTAGTTTGTGCGTTAAAAGATATTGCCATCTATGGATAGAGTCCTGTAATGGCAATTGTATCTGTAAGTTAGGAGTTTGTTTAAACTGTTTATTGTAATGCGGCGTGGGTCTTTCCCGGGATATCGTCGTATTTTAAATAGTAGTTTAGATAGAGTCCAGGGACTGTATAGATAATGTTATCTTGGGTATAAATAGGACCCGAGACCCCCTGTAATTAAAAAATTCAATCAATCAAACAACCTTCGGCGCGTCGCCTAACCGTTTCTTCAGACGAGCAATTGATTTGGCTACGGGCTGCATCGTTTCGATCCCCAAATCCAGGTAAATGCTTGTCATTAGTGGTATGTTCTGCTGATTCTAATGCTTCAATCATAATGACACATTAGATTCAGGAGTTTATACTGTGCTATTTACCACATATCGCATATAAACTAGAGCAATGTTTAGATCTATCCTGCCATCGGCCAGTTCTATCAAGAACCCGTAGCCGGTAGGGCTAGATCTAAAGGTTGGACTAGTTTATATGCGGTATCTACCGTCTCAAGAGGTATAAATCAGCCACAACAAATCAGGTTGTTCTTTTTATACTTAATGTTGCATCAACATTGAACTATTAAGTCGTTTTTAGAACTTTCAATGATCTGTTCGGTTGGATTTATATGTTTAGAGACAGTGCCGGGGTTTCAGCCATCCTTATTTGCCCTAATATATTTCTTTTAGTATATTTAGTATTAGATTTATGTTAGGACCGCCTCTTATATTAAGTTGGACATCATGAGCCGAAATCGGCCCACTAGCAACAGCCGACGGCCGATTTCCTAGGCTAAGCATCTGGTTGAAGAATGATATATTTTCATAAGAATCATCGGAGTACTAGCCAATTCATAGTTAGCTTTCTAGTATCGGCTAGGTTATCAATACATTTTATTTATTATCCTTTACTGTATTTGGGTTAAGCGGCCGATGCTGTCTCAGTATAGCCGATCCATTCCAGTCACTTGGCTTAAATATATTTTAGGATAGCATATATATGCTCATGGATTCCCTCAGCCGATCCAGTGGGGATCTAACCTAACACTTAACGCATGTTTCTTGTTTTTTCTTGTTGTTTAACACATCAAACCAACGCACGCCCGCACCGATCAGAAAGGACCCGCACGGAGCTAAGCAGATCTCCAGTGCTAGCGCGTGAGAGAAATTTCTCATCAACACGCTTCTTGGCACGCCCAGTGGGACCTTCTTTGTCGGCTCGGCTAGGACGCATCGACTCAGCCGGCAAGATGGTCGACTCCAAGGGCCCCAATATTTCTCAGGACAACATCGTGCCTGTGAAGATGGAGCAATTATCAGCTAAGCAGCAAACCGATTACAAGAAGATGGTGGAAGAACTCCAGGCTAACTACCTACAATCTTTCACCCAAACAAGATCGGGGCCGTGCATCAAAAATATAAATTCAGCATGGACGAGCTCAAGGCATCCTCCTCTGGTGGGTCAAAAGGGAAACAAAAGATGGAGGAGCCGATTAAGGAACAAGACGATTCAGCCCTGCATATCTTGCAAGACCGAATTGATTCGGCCGTTCACCACGCGCTGGTCAACCAAAGTAGCATCCTGGTCAACACTCTCACAACATGATCGCTACCGTGGTCGACGCCAAGATAGTCGACCAGCTGCAACGGGGGCCGACGTACTTCCCAGACGGCCAGTTTCCTGGTTACAAGACGTTGGTCAACAAGAATCGGCCGATCCCACTACCAACACAACCAGGGCCGCCAGGAGGGGTCCTCGGCCAGCCGAACTCAACTGAATCGGCTGCGAAACCGGTGATCACTGTGCTGAATCAACAGCAACCGCTGTCCCAGAATCAGATCGCTAACATGTTCAACGACAGTCTGCAGTCAGAGCCGATTGCCCAGATTGACCTGGACAGATGGTACAACACCAGTGGCCGACAGCTGTTCCCGGGACCACCAACGCCACCACCGGCGCATCGGCCGCCTCCCGTTGATCATCCACTCCACTACCAATATCAAGGAGGTCGCCAAGATCATCACTACAGGCCTCAGACGCCACCACCGCTGTATCGGCAAGCACCCATGCCGTATGACCCATACGAGCCGATACAGCGGGACAACCGAACTAGGGTCGATCTGATTGCAGACCTCATGCGCGATCAATTCGGCCTCAAGCCGAAGGACTCAAGGAACATGTATCAGTATCCCTATCTGGAGCATTTCGAGCGGATTCCGTTGCCCAACCGATAAAAGATCCCAGATTTTTCGAAGTTCTCAGGGCAAGACAACGTATCAACCTACGAGCATGTTAGTCGATTCTTAGCACAGTGCGGCGAAGCATCGACTACATACGCCCTGAGAGTTCGTGTGTTCCCTCTGTCTCTTTTAGGATAGGCCTTTACCTAGTTCTCCTCATTACCTTACAACTCAGTTCAGAGCTGGGCCGATCTTCAAAAACAATTTCATAGCTATTTTTACTCCGGCAACCATGAAATGAAGTTGTCGGACCTCACCGATATCGTGCAAAAGCACAACGAATCGGTTCAAGAATACATCCAATGCTTCGGGAGATGAGGAACCGATGCTCGCCGGTGCTGTCGGATGCCCCACTAGCCGATTTTGCCTTCCATGGCCTGATCGCGCTGATCCGTGAACGCTTCTCCGCCCAGGATTTCGATAGCCTGGCGCATCTGGCGCAGAAAGTGACGGCCCACGAGCAGTGATTCCAAGACACCAGGAAGGCCGTCAAGAACATAACTCAAGTCGTCATTGAATCAGACTATGATTCCGATGACGATGACACAGAGGTGGCCGCAGCCGAATGGACAAAGAACTAGAAGGCCATCGTCTGCCAATTGCTCCTGAAGACCGCAAGGGAGGAAAAATATGACTTCGACATCACCAAGGCCGACAGGATTTTTGACTTGCTGCTCAAGGAGAAGCAGATCCAGCTCCCTGAAAACCATGTGATCCCATCGACCGAAGAACTAAAAAAGAAGAGATATTGCAAGTGGCACAACTCCACATCTCATGCCACCAACGACTGCAAAGTCTTCAGGCAACAGATCCAGTCGACAATTGAGGCCGAAAAATTGAAGTTTGCCAACTCAGGTCGGTCGATGAAGGTAGATGGCAACCCGTTCCCGGTCAATACAGTTCAAGCCGGCTCCAGGCAAGCCGATCGACAGAACAGAATGACACACGGCTTAGCACACCGCACCAATCAACATGGTGCGCCCCGCCATCAGATCGGCTGACCGACGACCGATCTATGAAGACAGCCGACGCCGTCCTCAATACCGGTCTCAGCGGGAAGAAGCTCGCGATGAAGCACCGTGCAACAATCACCGCGACGAACACAGGAGCTCATCGGCTGCAAGCCCAGCCCGGTTCATCCCTAGAGCCATTCAGCTAAACCAGAGGTGGCGGTCCATCCATGATTGGCTCGGCCCAATCCATCAGGACTTCTTCGTCGATGAAGACCGCAATGATAACAACCGCCATGATGAAGAGGCCGACGATGAGGAATCGGCCAATCCCCAATGGTGCCCGTCCGATCTCTTCACGAACACGCAAAAAAGAATAGTTCAACGACTCAAGCATGAAGGGAGAGAAGATGAAGTTTGGCAAATGATCCAAGAACAGCGCCGTCGGCTGGGTAAGATCAAAAGGCAATGGGTTCCCAAAGAGAAAACCGCCACAGCCGACAAGGAGCAAGCCGAGGAAAGTCTAGCCGATCAAGCCAGGAGGTCAACCAAAAGGAAAGGCAAAGTTTCTGCATCGGTCAACATGGTGTTCATACTGCCAGCCAAATTAAGCGCTCCTGAAGCCGATGTAGACACCATTGAAGACGACTTGGTGAAACTAGCAATCTCACCGGACCAAGCCATTTTCGACAAACCCGAGGGGACCGAAAATCAGCATTTGAAGCCGTTGTACGTAAAAAGATTCATCAACGGCAAGTTGATGTCCAAGATGCTAGTTGATGGGGGAGCTGCAGTTGACCTCATGCCCTACGCGACATTTAGGAAACTGGGCAAGGGAGCCGAAGACCTGATCAAGACCAACATGGTGCTCAAGGACTTCGGCGGCAACCCGTCAGAAACCAAGGGCGTACTGAACGTTGAATTGACCATCAGCAGCAAGACCGTGCCCACAACATTCTTTGTCATCGATAGGAAGGGGTCTTACAGCCTGCTGGTCGGAAGGGACTGGATACACGCCAATTGTTGCGTTCCTTCTATGATGCACCAGAGCCTGATCCAATGGGACGGTGACAAGATTGAGATCGTACCAGCCGACAGGTCAGTTAGCATCGTCAGTGCCGATTTGCCGCTTTGGGAAATCGAAGGCATTGATTGTTTGTCTAGGAAAATCTGGCAAACCGATTTTCTAAATGTGTCCAATTCCACAATACAGCCGATTGGGGATGACGAGCCGCAGCTACTGCTTTGAACAAGACATGGTGGAGGGCTCAAGCGTCTTCGGCATGGGCACCACGGACGAAGACGATGGCAAGCTCGGGCAAGGTTTCACGTGGCCGACGAATTAGAAGAAATTGACATCGGCTCTGGTGACAATCCGAGGCCGGCG
This sequence comes from Oryza australiensis, assembly GCA_019925245.2. NCBI lineage: Eukaryota > Viridiplantae > Streptophyta > Magnoliopsida > Poales > Poaceae > Oryza > Oryza australiensis. The sequence continues at coordinate 87,164 of JAIFGZ020000348.1, forward strand.
TATATTAGCAAGAATCTATCTCCTCATTGTAGATCCCAGCTTATTGATTTGTTAAAGGAATATAAAGATTGTTTTTCTTGGGAGTACTTCGAGATGCCCAGCCTTAGCCGATCAATAGTGGTCCATCAACTGCCGATTAAGGCAGGCTATCAGCCGTTCAAATAGCCTCCCAGGAGGTTTAAGGCCGATATGTACGATGCAATCAAAGCCGAAATCACTTGGCATACGATGCGGGATTCATTCGGCCCTGCCGATACGCCGAGTGGGTCTCAAACATTGTCCCAGTGTTGAAGAAAAATGGTAAACTTAGAGTATGCATCGATTTCAGATATCTAAACAAGGCAACCCCTAAGGACGAATACCCAATGCCAATAGCCGATTTGCTCGTCGATGCTGCTTCAGGCCACAAGACCATTAGTTTTATGGACGGCAATGTGGGTTATAATCAGATATTTATGGCCGACGAAGACATCCACAAGACTGCTTTTCGGTGTCCCGGCGCGATCGGCTTGTACGAATGGGTGGTAATGACATTCGGCCTGAAGAATGCTGGGGCAACATATCAACGGGGCATGAACTACATCTTTCATGACATGATCGGCTTACTAGTAGAGATCTACATTGATGACGTAGTTGTTCATGTCCAGGGAGATAGAGGGCCATATAGCCCACCTAAGGCAAGTGTTAGAGCGGACGAGAAAATATGGCCTGAAGATGAATCCACTCAAGTGCGCGTTCGGCGTATCGGCTGGGCAGTTCCTAGGATTTCTTGTTCATGAAAGAGGAATTGAGGTTACACCAAGGAGCATAAATGCTACCAAGACAATTCAGCCTCCGAAGGACAAGAAACAACTCCAATCTTTGATCGGCAAAATCAATTTCATCAGGCGATTCATAGCCAATCTCTCAGAAAAAATGGAGCCGTTCACACCAATGCTTCGGCTGAAAGCCGATCAAGCATTCACATGGGGGGCAGAGCAACAAAAGGCTTTGGACAACATCAAGGATTATCTGAGTTCCCCTCTAGTTCTAATGCCTCCAGAAAAAGGGATACCGTTTAAGCTATACCTATCAGCCGATGACAAGTCAATCGGCTCCGTTTTAATCCAAGAAGTTGAGGGCAGAGAAAAATCCATCTTCTATCTCAGCCGACGGTTACTAGACGCAAAAACAAGTTATTCGCCTGTGGAGAAGCTTTGCCTATGCCTCTATTTTTCGTGTACAAAGTTAAGACATTATCTGCTATCCAACGAGTGCACAATAATCTGCAAAGCTGATGTAGTTAAGTACATGCTATCGGCTCCAGTGTTGAAAGGAAGAATTGGGAAGTGGATTTTTGCGCTAACAGAGTTTGATTTGAGGTATAAGGCACTCAGGGCAATCAAAGGACAAGCTATAGCCAATTTTATTGTGGAACACAGAAATGACTCGATCGGCTCAGTGGAAATTATGCCTTGGACTTTGACATTTGACGACTCGGTTTGCACCAACGGCTATGGTATCGGCTTAGTCATTATTTCACCCAGGGGGGCAAGTTTCGAATTTGCTTTCGCTATCAACCCCCACGCTACAAACAACCAAGCCGAATACGAAGCCGTTCTTAAAGGACTACATCTACTCAAGGAAGTTGAAGCCGATGCCATCCAAATAATGGGAGATTCACTGTTGGTCATCAGCCAATTATCAGAAGAATACGAATGCAAAAACGATGCGCTGATGGTCTATTATCAGCAATGTCGGGAATTAATGGACGGTTTTTGGCTAGTTACTTTGAAACATATCCCCAGAGAGCAGAACACAGAAGCCAATGATTTAGCTCAAGGGGCATCGGGCTATCGGCCGATGTTGAAAGAGATTGACATAGAGATTGCCGCCATTACAGCCGATGATTGGAGGTTTGAAGTTTACAACTATCTCAAAAACCCCTCTCAATCGGCTACAAGGAAATTATGATACAAGGCGTTAAGATATGTTTTACTCGATGAAGATCTGTACTATCGGACGATTGATGGTGTGCTGCTCAAGTGTTTGGGAGCCGACCAGGCCAAAGTGGCCGTCGGAGAAGTGCACGAAGGGATCTGTGGCACGCATCAATCGGCCCACAAAAAGAGGTGGCTGCTTCACCGAGCAGGATATTTCTGGCTGATAATGCTGGAGGATTGTTTCAAATGTTACAAGGGTTGGCAAGATTGTCAGAAATTTGGCACCATACAACGAGCACCAGCGTCGACTATGAACCCAATTATTAAGCCTTGGCCGTTCAGAGGATGGGGCATCGATATGATCGGCCAGATCAATCCACCCTCAAGCAAAGGGCATAAATTTATTCTGGTGGCGCACAGATTATTTCACAAAATGGGTGGAGGCAGTTCCTCTGAAGAAAGTGGATTCCAAAGACGCAATCGAGTTTGTCAAAGAACATATTATCTACCGGTTTGGCATCCCACAAACAATAACAACAGAGCAAGGATCTATCTTCGTATCAGATGAGTTCGTTCAGTTTGCCGATGGCATGGGGATCAAGCTACTTAATTCTTCGCCGTACTACGCACAGGCCAACGGGTAGGCCGAAGCTTCAAATAAAAGTTTGATTAAATTGATTAAAAGAAAGATCTCTGAGTACCCCAAACAATGGCACAACCGATTAGCCAAATCACTGTGGGCGTATCGGATGGCATGCCATGGATCAATTCAAGTCCCTTCGTACGAGCTGGTTTACGGGCACGAGGCGGTGCTACCATGGGAAAGTGTCGTCGGCTTAAGGCGCATTCAGCTACAGGATCAACTCACAGCCGACGATTATTATCACTTGATGATGGATGAATCAGAAGACTTAGTTTTATCCAGGATGAGGGCCTTGGAAAAAGTTACAAGGGATAAAGAACGACTAGCCAGACATTATAATAAAAAAGTGGTGCCTAAATCTTTCGAGGAAGACGAACTCGTTTGGAAATTAATACTGCCGATCGGATCTAGGGATAACAAATTCGGCAAGTGGTCACCAAATTGGGAATGGCCTTTCAAAATCCACAAATGCGTCTCTAAGGGAGCCTACATGTTAGAGGGATTGGACTAAGAGGTATTTGGAAGGGCTCTTAATGGAAAATATCTGAAGAAATACTACCCAAGTGTATGGGTCAACTCATGATTCGGCTCTGGTTGCTTAGCCGATTTATGACAGCCAATGTCTTGTTTCAATAAGGCATCGCCTTTAGGCATTTTTATGCAACTTTTTTCCCCTAAGTTTTCTACAGTCAGCTAATGATTGGCCGATAATGACGGCTATGAGGTGCAAATGGCTTGGATTCACAATTTTGTCGACACCGAAGCTATCAACAAAATTTGGGGGGCATATATATAAACGAGCCGATTACAAAATTGGGTGTTGTGTCAGGAAATTTTAAATTTTTCAAGCTTTGCAATCGGCATTCAAGATAAAGGCGTTTTAAGTGATTGGGATCCGGCCATAATTCAGGCGTTGAGATCGACGGTCATGGTGTGGTTTCGGAATCGGCAGATGTGACATGACATGGATGGCTAGAGCCGATCTCAGCATGAAAAATTTAGAGTTGACAGTTATACTAAGATAGTACATGCGGTTGGGGTCGATCTCATCCACAAGCACAGTTAAAAAAATAACAAGCTATATTACACAAGAGTCAGAGCCGATTACAAAGTTTGAGCAGTTGATCAGAATTAAAACCCATTAGAAAAGTTCGACGAATATATTACATGAAGCAGTAGCCGATTTCAGAACGCTAAAATATTACAAGTGCATTGCTTCAGGAAATCGGCTATAGCCGACAGCGCCGTCCGCCGGATTTGGTCCACCTCCTCGATGGCCTTGATGTCGTCGGCCTCGGACCCAGCCACTGGCCGAATGCCCTTCACCAGATCGAGGAGATGCGTCATAGCCGCCATGATACTTTGACATTGAGCGTTGATTTCGGCTGGCAGGCTGGCCATGTACTCCTTGTGGACGTCGATATCGTTCGTGACTTGAACGAGATCGGCCATCATCTGATCTTGGCGTGAGAGGAGCTACTCGAGCTTGGCCGTCGGCTTAGTCTTCGGGTGGTCGAAGGCAGCCTTCTGGCTCTCGATGGCTTCCTTGGTCGACTGGAGGGTGGCCGAGCGCATCTTGTTTTCACGACGGTCGGCTATTCACTGCCATGCCCGCTCGTATTTTAGTTGATTGGCTTCCAAGAAGGTAGCCGGCACGATGGCATCGGCTAGAGCTTTCGGCAGCTGGCCTTGAATCTCCTTGAAGCGTGCGCGGATCGAGCCGCTGTCGACTACCAGCGCGTCCAGCGAGGCCTCCAGCCGGTTGCCGACGTCAGCTAGGCTGGCCCTCAGGTCCTCGGTCGGCGTCAGCAGCGCCTCCTCGCCAATCTCGCCGGACTCCTCGAACTTCAACAAGTCAAAACTGAGGAGGTCGGCTATGTTCTGCAAAGAGAAAGATGATTAGAAAATGTTGAGTTGGCAAAGCCGATCATAAAATTCGGCCGACTTGCCTTGGGCACCAGGGTCGGGGCAACTAGCTCGGCTGGTTCGCTGCCTACGACCGACGGGGCCTCGTCATCGGCGCCATTGCCGCCACCTGCGGTAGTCGCAATGTGCTCACTGGACGCCTGGAGGGCAACCAACGGAGATCATGGAGGATGCAAAAGAAAGGGTTAGTGGTCAAGTCGGCTAAGTACTATAAATCATGTTGCAAAGGATGGTTACCGATGGTGCGTGACGCAGAGGATGCCGGCCAATTTCTTGACCTGAGAAGAATTGTTCAATCAGATGCAGGTGATATCATCATAAGGCCGAATTTGATGAGATGAGGGCTTACCGGCCGATTTTTTGCGGGGGGACTTGGAACCGGCGGGACGTCGGCTGGAGCGTTGACGGATTCGTGGCTAGAGCTTTCGGGTTCAGCTGCCACTCCAACAGCCGCCGGCATCTCCTCGCTGGCGACGGTGTCAAGGAACTGCGTGACGCTCGGGTCCAAGTGGGGAAGGCTATCGGCTGGCGCGGCTGGTTTCTTCTCCTTCAGCCGATCGCTGATGGAGTGAGGCCGCCTCCATCAAGAACACCAAAAATCATTTGGAGTTTAAAGCTTACCGAGGGGATCTCTTCGGGCAGGAGCAGGTCGACGTAATAAGATGACCGCTGGTGGAAGATGTGTCGCTTGATTTTGGACCACCATTGGTCGTAGGCTGCGCTTTTGTTGAGCGCGAGGGTCCTCTCAACGATGTTGCCGAGGGGAGGGCCGGCTATGTTCAGCAGCCGATGCATTATCAGTTCTTGGCTCACCGCTCCCCTCGTCTCAATCTTGTCGGCATAATAGAAGCTGACGGGCAGTTGCCCAAGACCAAACTGCCTCGCAGCCGACGCTGGGTAGTAAAATTCATAACCTTTGGCCACTGATCGGCCCTGGTGGATCCCAGTCGGTAGGACGCAGGGGGCCAGAGCGGCGACGAACAGCTCCCTGCACTTTGGGTTGTCGGCTGAGTTGATGTCTTCCCAATTGAAATTGGCCGGCAGCTCGAACAGTGCCCGATCCTGGTAAAAGTACCAAGCGTGGTTCTCACGTGATAGCCCATCGTACAGGGCGATAAACCATTTGGCCAGCAGGTTCCGATTGCTTTGAGCCTGCATGAGCAGCCGCTGCTTCTCCATAGCTTATGCATCTGGTGGTGGTGATTTGGTTGTCGTCGTCGTCTTCGATCGGCTCCAGCCTTGGGAAGACGGCCTCGCTCAGGGGCAGTCGGCCGACTATTTTCTGGGTCGCCAATGCCAGCCAGATCTAGAGGAACCACCAGGGGCTGCCGGTGTTGACAGCGGCGTTGGCGGCTATCTTTGCGGCAGCTTGATGCAGCATCTGATACAAGTAGCCGAGGAGGTACTTCCCTAGCGCAGCTTGATCCGTAGAACAAGAACTTTTCCAACCACATCATAAGGAACGCGGCGTGTTCCCTCTGGCCGACCGATCCGTCCTTCATATTTTGAGCGACGTAGCCGCTCCATCCACCGATGGCTTTGGTTTTGAACTGATGTTGCCCCTTTCGGCTCAGGTTTCCAGCGTTAGCCGATGCCAGGATATCCAGTCCGATCGTCATGTATACGTCGGCTAATGTGACCATCATCGGCCCCTGCCGGAACAGGAAGGCATTGAAGCTATCGTTCCAAAAGTACGGTTTAGCCAACATAAGCGGCTCATCTTTCTCCATACTGGCGACGGACAAGGCCAAGCACTGGGCTATTCCGGTCTCCTCCCACAGAGCATACTTGGCTGATCGCATCCTCTTATACCATTCAATCCAGGCTGCATCTGTGGTCGGCCACGACTTGAAAGTCCTGTTCCAATGGGCTAAAGATGGTTTCCTAGTGTTGTAGGGGATCCTGTTGGTTTCAGCTATAATCACATCGGCTGGGTCAGTGTTGCCGATGGGGCCGAGAAAGTACCTCTTTTCTTGGATCAAACTTAGGATGACCACTTGATGTGACAGGTGCTACAGTTTGAAAGAGGAAAAAATGCTAATTAAGAACGGCTAAAGGCATGATGAATGCAACAACGCTAGGAAGCATGGCTGAAGTGAAGTCCGAAGAAAAAGGTTCGGAACCGACACCATACCTAAGGGAACTCGACGGCGGCGGTGGCCGGTGTGATGGCGGCGGTGGCCGGTGTGATGGCGGCGGCTAGTGCGGCGGCGGCAGGCTGGTGTGGCGGTGGCGGCCGGTGCGACGGAGGCACTCGATGCGGCGGCGGTGTTGGAAGCCATTGGAGCCGTCGGAGATGAAGATGGGTCTTGATCTGCGAAGGACGTCGGGAGGTGATGTAGAGCGCCGGTGAGTCGCCGGAGGGGAGAAAGAAAGAGAAAGCATGCTTGCGAAGTGTTTGAGTGGGTTTTGAAAGCGTGATTGTTTCGGTCGAGGCAAAGGGCTATTTAAATGGCACTTGGGGCAGCCGAAGCGGCTTAGGTCAGAAAAGAGTGGGAATTTGAACAGGCAACAAATCCGTAACACTTCATATCACGGACTTGGGGGGCATGTGTTAACACCTAAATTTGGTAATTGAATCCCCAAGTCCTGGCAAGGGTGAAACAGAATCGGATCGGCTGGTTTGACGGAGAAACAGAGGCCGCATCGGCTGGGAAGCGATCGGCTGCGACGCCAGTCGGCTAAGGTTGAATCGGACAGGAGCGGCCGATAGCCGATTCTAGGCACGGAAAAGACAAAACCGTTTCTGGTGCAGATATTTGAAGATAAATAGGAGATTCGGTTATTAGTTTGTGCGTTAAAAGATATTGCCATCTATGGATAGAGTCCTGTAACAGCAATTGTATCTGTAAGTTAGGAGTTTGTTTAAACTGTTTATTGTAATGCGGCGTGGGTCCTTCCTGTTAGTAATATGCCCTAGAGGCAACATGGAGATGTTGGATATCATTGTCAATGTTTACGTATAAATGAATAAAGTGTTATTCAGTTCCATGAAATAGACATCTTGTATTGATCAATAAGTACATGACTTATTTATGAGACTCTTTATGCATGAATCTATTTCTAAATGATCCTCGATCACATGTCATATTAATGAAACAAATATGACTCTAAGATCGGCATGTTTATTGATTGATGATCATGTCTCATAGATCATGGGTATGGAGATACCAAATCAATAAAAATGGACACATGTATTAGAGAACACATTGTTGGATAGACCCACCATGAGACACTACAGAATTAATGTGTCATTAGTTGGTCTCGGGTAGTATTGGTACAAAGTCCTTAGACCTGAGATCACCATGGATTCCAACATGTGTAGTAGCCTACTTTGGGACTACCAAACGCTATTCCGTAATCGGGTTGTTATAAAGGTAGTTTTCGGGTTTGCTATGAAACATGGAGTGGGATGTGAGTGATCAAGATGGAATTTACCCCTCATTTGGAGAGATATCTCTGGGCCCCATGAGGTAATGGATTATGGAAATGCATGGCCATGATAAGTTGATTGAGGAGTCAATCAAGACGGATAATCCAATACGGTTCGAGTGAATGGTTAAGCTATTGAAGGGATGGCACACATCTTGCCTATAGCTTAATTGGTATCGTGAGGCAAAGGGATTTGTGTACACATTACAGTTCGAGTCGATATTATATTCTTGTATACTATGGTGTCAATATGTACCGCTAGGCACCCTGTTGATGACTTGGCGAGTTGGACTCGAGCCGACGGTCGGCTAAGTTAGACTATAGCCGAAACCAAGTATACCTGAACCTACAGGGTCGCACGCTTAAGGGGATAAGAACAGGCATTCGAGTTGGACTCGGATACGGCTCGATCGCATAGGGATCCGATCGGATAGAGTTCTATGGGCTTACGAAGTCCGGCCGGCCAACTCTATGAGATTCGGATAGGATCCGATTCAAAATAGAGTCCCGATTGGCCTCTAGGCCCAACCGGCAACTCTATATAAAGGGGCGAGGGGTGGAGAGTTGTTGTATCGTAATTGAACCGAATCAATCTGATTTGGTGCAACAAAAGTCGGCGAGATCAATCTCCACGGAAACCCTCCCCACTTTTGAGCCAAACCCTAGCCTTGCATCGCGTGCTAGCACACGGGTGTTCGGAGTTCGTCCCCGGACGTGTGGATACCGTGAGAGGCGCGCTACGTTGGGCGCCGTTGATCGGCTACGAATCGGCCGCAAGCGAGGCGATGCGCGAGATCACCGACGAGAACGCTGTCGGACGATTCGGATCGGCCGCGACATCGGCGAATCGGCTGATTGGTGAATCGGCTGTCCCAGGAATCGGCCGCCGGCTTGCGGGAATCAGCTATCATCGGCCAAGCACAGCCTGCATCGAATAGTCCCGATTGGCTATTTCCACCGCATACTCCAATCGGTAACGATCTACCGGCCCTTACTTGCAAGTGTTCCTGGTTTGTGCGGTAGAAAAGTTTTGTTTTCGGCTAGCGTAGCCTCCGCGTAACCCTTCAGTGGTATCAGAGCTAATCTTGCTTAGTTCGGGTTTTAGATTGGATCTGGAACAAGTTTTGCACATGGGTTGATTAGATCAATCAGTTTTACGGGATCTGTTGAGGAGAGTTGATGGTAATTGCGTTCCTTGATAGTGTATCGGAACGGCCTAATGTGATTACGTCGAAGCAATATCCATAGAACTCAGTTTGAGTTGGGTTCGAGATAGCGTTCCTTGATAGTGTATCGGAACGGTATAATGTGATTATACCGAAGCTATCTCGTAGTCCGACCTTGTTTGCTGCCTCGCGCCTACGCAAACCATCTCCCTTGATAGTGTATTGGGACGGCATAATGTGTATCGGCACCGCGAGCGGGCGGCTTCCCCCTCGACCCCCCGCCCGCTAACCGGCTAGCGGGACCGCCGTGTGCGCCCCCCTTTATAGGTCGTCTCGATGCTGTATCTCTGCGGTAGGTAGAAAACGTTCTACGCCTAACTTGTTTTTGCAAAGAATGCTTTGAGATGGTATGGCCCTATTGTATGTATGAGATGCATGTGATGCGTGTAATATTCTTTCATATGTGCAATCCCTGTAATATTCTTTCATACGTGCAATGCTTGTAAATATTCTTTCACGACCTACGAGTCGATGTAATCTTCAATTAGAGCTTCTATAGTAGTAGCTTAGTTTGAAGAAATCAAGCATTCGGCACTCGGAAGAACGGTGATGAAGATGGAGATCCTCTACACCGACATGGAGATGGAGATCACCATGTGAAGGGGGCCATACTATTTCATTATATGCTATTCTACCTGCTTTCATATATGTGATATGTTTGTTTGATAGGATATCATCCCTCACAAAATTAAGTAGTAATGATGCCCTTCCAAATGTTGCACCCGTCACCGTTATGCTCGTCAATGGTGGGTCTGCCAAAGCAGAGTGCCATTCTCTATCATAACACGAGGGGGTATATGTCGGACATATACAGCAGGAGCATTTGGTTTACTTAACAAGGCTATCAAAACAGTTTTGGGCCTTGGGGCATAGGTTGGCGCCGGGGCATGGAGATGCCACACCAACAACAAGAGTCATATAGAGATGTGATTAGCAAGGTGTTGCTTACGATGTTATTAATTTTCTAGCGGTGATGCCAAAGCTCACTAGAAATTAACTAACATGTGGATCTTGACTCAATACGTAACCTAGAGGGAAGGTGTAAAATACGTAATGAGAGTCTAATGTTAAATTGTTTAACAATAGACATAGCATAAACATTGTGCTAAACTTTGCTTTTTCGTTGTAGAATAATGGCGCAAATACTACACCCAAGTGCTTTCAATTTACGATCTATTCTCGAGAAAGAAAAATTAAACGGAACAAACTTTATGGATTGGTATCGCAAATTGAGAATTGTTCTCAAGCAAGAGCATAAGGAGTACGTTCTTGAAGTACCTTATCGGAGGATTTTCCTAACAATGCTACCGCAACCGCACGGAGGGCTTACGAGAAGCACACTAATGATGCCCTAGATATAAGCTGTCTCATGCTTGCTACAATGTCCCCTGAGCTTCAGAAGCAATATGAGAGCAGCGATGCTCACACTATTATTTAGGGACTGCGTGGCATGTTTGAGAACCAAGCTCGGGCCGAGAGGTTCAACACCTCAAAGTCCTTGTTTGCGTGCGAGCTTGTTGAGGAGAATCCCGTCGATCGTAAGGCTAAGCGCAAACCACCGTCAAGAAACTTTGCACCAAGAGGAAGTTAACTCCCGATGAGATTGCGAGTGCCTCTAATGCAAAGAAGGGAAATAAGGGGTCGGCGGCATCAGATGCCGTTTGCTTCTATTGCAAGGAGACAGGCCACTGGAAAAGGAACTGCAAGAAGTACATGGAGGATCTCAAAAAGAAGCAAAGTACGACTTCGCTTCAGGTATTAATGTTATAGACATTAATCTTGCTACTTCACCTACCGACTCTTGGGTATTTGATACCGGATCGTAGCTCATATTTGCAAATCGTTGCGGGAATGAGAAGAAGTAGAGGCTTGAGAAGAGGATAGGTGAACTCGCGCGTCGGCAATGGAGCAAGCGTTGCTACGGTTCTGTTGGCACACACCACTTCATCTACGTTTTGGAATTAAATAATTGTTATTGTGTTCCAACACTATGTCAAAACGTTATTTTCGCTTCATGTTTGCAAGTGGAAGGATATGATTTTAGATCAATGGACAATGGTTGTTCAATATATCTCAAAGATATGTTCTATTTTCATGCTCCATTGGTGAATGGATTATACGTTTTGAATCTTGAAGGGTCTCCCATCTATAACATTAATACGTAAAGGCAACTCTCTAATGATACAAACCCCACGTTTATCCGGCATTGTCGCTTAGGCCATATAAATAAGAAACGCATTGAGAAGCTCCATAAGGAAGGATTGCTTCACTCTTTTGATTTTGAATCATTTGAGACATGTGGATCTTGTTTACTTGGTAAGATGACAAAGGCACCTTTCACGGGACACGGTGAGAGAGCAAGTGACTTGTTGGCACTCGTACATACCGATGTATGTGGACCAATGAGCTCAACGGCCGAGGTGGTTATCGTACTTCATTACCTTTACCGATGACTTTAGTAGATATGGTTATATCTACTTAATGAGGCATAAGTTGGAATCCTTTGAAAAGTTCAAAGAATTCCAGAATGAAGTACTAGAATCATTTAGGGAAAACAATCAAGTTTCTACGATCGATTGTGGAGGGGAATACTTGAGCCAAAAGTTTGGTAATCATCGAAAGATTGTGGAATTGTTCCACGATTGACTCGCCAGAACTCCACAATGGAACGGAGAAATCACACCTTGTTGGACATGGTGTGGTCAATGATGAGCCAAAGTGATCTTCCGCTATCCTTATGGGGATATGCTCTTGAAACACTGCGCTCACACTAAATAGAGTTCCATCTAAGTCGTTAAAAAGACACCATATGAGATATGGACGGCAAACCCCTAGTTTGTCTTTTCTCAAAATTTGGGGATGCGAAGCTTATGTAAAACGTTTACGTCGACAAGCTCACGCTCAAATCGACAAGTGCTTCTTTGTAGGATATCCTAAGGAAACTAAGGGATATTACTTTTATAATCGGGAACAAGGCAAAGTGTTTGTCGCCCGACACGGTGTTTTCTTGGAGAAAGAGTTTCTTTCAAGAAGGGTTAGTGGGAGCATGGTGCATCTTGAAGAAGTTCAAGAAACACCGAAAATGTTTCGCGACCACGAACCACAACAGTGGAGCAAAGTGTTGCACCACCGGTTGTAGATACACCAGCCCCACGGAGGTCCGAAAGATCACGTCGTGTGCCCGACAGTACGGTGTGGAACAACGTGATATATTGTTGTTGGACAACGATGAGCCTAAGACCTATGAGGAAGCGATGGTGGGACCCGATTCCAACAAGTGGCTTGGAGCCATGAAATCCGAAATAGAATCCATGTATGATAATTAAGTTTGGAACTTGGTTGATCCACCCGATGGTGTCAAAACCATTTGAGTGTAAATGGGTTTTTAAGAAAAGGCCGATATGGATGGAAATATTCACATCTATAAGGCGCGATTGGTGGCGAAAGGTTTTAAATAGATTCAAGGAGTTGATTATGATGAAACCTTCTCGCCGTCGCAATGCTTAAATCTATTCGGATTATCCTAGCGATTGCTGCATATTTCGATTATGAGATATGGCACATGGATGTCAAAACGGCTTTCCTAAATGGAAACCTAAGCGAGGATGTATACATGATACAACCTCGAGGGTTTTGTCGATCCAAAATCGCTCGGAAAGATATGCAAGCTACGTAAATCCATTTATGGATTGAAGCAAGCATCTCGGAGTTGGAATATTCATTTTGATGAAGTAATCAAAGGGTTTGGTTTCATCAAAAACGAAAAGGAGGCCTGTGTTTACAAAAAGGTCAATGGAAGCACAACTTGTCTTTCTAATCCTATATGTGGATGACATATTGTTGATTGGAAATGATATCTCTATGCTAGAATCCGTCAAGTCTTCATTGAAAAATAGTTTTTCCATGAAAGACTTAGGGGAGGCAGCATACATATTGGGCATTCGGATCTATAGAGATAGATCCAAGAGGCTAATTGGATTAAGCCAAAGTACATACATTGACAAGGTGTTGAAAAGGTTCAACATGCATGATTCCAAGAAAGGTTTCTTGCCCATATCACATGGCATTAATCTTAGCAAGAATCGGTGTCCTCATACACATGATGAGCGGAATAAGATGGGTATGGTTCCATATGCTTCGGCAATTGGATCCATCATGTATGCCATGCTTTGTACACGTCCAGATGTCTCGTACGCTTTGAGTGCTACGAGCAGATACCGCCGATCCAGTGAAGGTCACTGGATGCCGTCAAGAATATCCTTAAGTACTTGAGAAAAACTAAGGATATGTTCCTAGTCTATGGAGGTGAAGAAGAGCTCGTTGTAAGTGGTTACAACGACGCTAGCTTCCAAACGGACAAGGATGATTATAGATCGCAATCTGGGTTCGTGTTCTGCCTAAACGGAGGCGCAGTCAGCTGGAAGAGTTCCAAGCAGGATACTGTTGCTGATTCTACAACGGAGGCCGAGTACATTGCTGCTTCGGAAGGTGCAAAGGAGGCTGTTTGGATCAAGAAATTCGTTTCTGAGCTTAGTGTGATGACTAGTGCGATTGGTCCAATGTCTCTCTATTGTGATAATAGTGGAGCCATTGCGCAAGCCAAAGACCCGAGGTCACATCAGAAGTCCAAACACATACTTCGGCGATATCATCTCATCCGCGAGATAGTGGACAGAGGTGATGTCAAGATATGCAAAGTGCACACGGATCTCAACATTGCCGATCCGTTGACAAAACCTCTCCCTCAGCCGAAGCATGAGGTGCACACAAGAGCAATGGGTATTGACTCTAGTGCAAGTGGGAGATTGTTAGTGATATGCCCTAGAGGCAACATGGAGATGTTGGATATCATTGTCAATGTTTATGTATAAATGAATAAAGTGTTATTCAGTTCCATGAAATAGACATCTTGTATCGATCAATAGGTACGTGACTTATTTATGAGACTCTTTATGCATGAATCTATTCGAATGATCCTCGATCACATGTCATATTAATGGAACAAATATGACTCTAAGATCGGCATGTTTATTGATTGATGATCATGTCTCATAGATCATGGGTATGGAGATACCAAATCAATAAACATGGACACATGTGTTAGAGAACACATTGTTGGATAGACCCACCATGAGACACTAGAATCAATGTGCCCTCAGGTAGTGTTGGTACAAAGTCCTTAGACCTGAGATCACCATGGATTCCAACATGTGTAGTAGCCTACTTTGGGACTACCAAACGCTAGTCCGTAACAGGGTAGTTATAAAGGTAGTTTTTGGGTTTGCTATGAAACATTAAGTGGGATGTGATGATCAAGATGGAATTTGCCCCTCCTTTGGAGAGATATCTCTGGGACCTTCGAGGTAATGGATTATGAAAATGCATGGCCATGCTAAGTTGATTGAGGAGTCAATCAATAGACGAGATAATCCAATACGGTTCGAGTGAATGGTTAAGCTATTGAAGGGATGGCACACATCTTGCCTATAGCTTAATTGGTATCGTCGAGCAAAGGGATTTGTGTACACATTACAGGTTCGAGCCGATATTATATTCTTGTATACTATCGTGTCAATATGTACTTGCTAGGCGCCTGTGTGGCGGTCGGCTGAGTTGGACTCGAGCCGACGGTCGGCTAAGTTAGACTATAACTGAAACCAAGTATACCTGAACCTACAGGGTCGCACGCTTAAGGGGATAAGAACAGGCATTCGAGTAGGACTTGGATACGGCTCGATCGGATAGGGATCCGATCGAATAGAGTCCTATGGGCTTACGAAGTCCGGCCGGCCAACTCTATGAGATTCGGATAGGATCCGATTCAAAATAGAGTCCCGATGGGTCTCTAGGCCCAACCGGCAACTCTATATAAAGGAGCGAGGGGTGGAGAGTTGTTGTATCGAAATTGAACCGAATCAATCTGATTTGGCGCAACAGAAGTCGGCGAGATCAATCTCCACGGAAACCCTCCCCACTTTCGAGCCAAACCCTAACCTTGCATCGCGTGCTAGCACACGGGTGTTCGGAGTTCTGTCCCCGGACGTGTGGATACCGATAGAGGCGTTGCTACGTTGCGCGCTATTGATCGGCTACGAATCGGCTGCAATCAGAGTGAGGCGACTGCGGCAGATCGGCGATGAGAACGCGGTCGGACAATTCAGATCGGCTGCGACATCAGCGAATCGACTGATTGGTGAATCGGCTGTCCCGAGAAATCGGCTGTCGGCTTGCGGGAATCGGCTATCATCGGCCAGCATAGTTCCAGATCGGATAGTCCTGATTGGCTATTTCAGCTGCATACTCCAATCGGTAACGATCTATCGGCCCTTACTTGCAAGTGTTTCGGGTTTGCGCGGTAGAAATAGTTTTGTTTTCGGCTAGCGTAGCCTCCGCGTAACCCTTCACTTCCCGGGATATCGTCGTATTTTAAATAGTAGTTTAGATAGAGTCCAGGGTCTGTACAGATAATGTTATCTTGGGTGTAAATAGGACTCGAGACCCCCTGTAATTAAACAATTCAATCAATCAAACAACCTTCGGCGCATCGCCAAACCTTTTCTTCAGACGAGCAATTGATTTGGCTACGGGCTGCATCGTTTCGATCCCCAAATCCAGGTAAATGCTTGTCATTTGTGGTATCTTCTGCTGATTCTAATGCTTCCATCGTAATGACACATTAGATTCGGGAGTTTATACTGTGCTATTTACCACATATCGCATATAAACTGGAGCAATGTTTAGATCTATCTTGCCATCGGCCAGTTCTATCAAGAACCCGCAGCCGGTAGGGCTAGATCTAAAGGTTGGACTAGTTTATATGCAGTATCCACCGTCTCGAGAGGTAAAAATAAGCCACAACAGATCAGGTTGTTCTTTTTATACTTAATTCTACATCAACATTGAACTATTAAGTCGTTTTTAGAACATCCAATGATCTGTTCAGTTGGATATATATGTTTAGAGACAGTGCCGGGGTTTCAGCTGGCCTTATCTGCCCTAATATATTTCTTTTAGTATATTTATTATTAGATTTATGTTAGGACCGCCTCTTATATTAAGATCCCGTTCTTGTCGGACATCATGAGCCAAAATCGGCCCGCTAGCAACAGCCGACGGCCGATTTCCTAGGCTAAGCATCTGGTTCAAAAATGATATCTTTTCATAAGAATCATCGGAGTACTAGCCGATCCATAGTTAGCTTTCCAGTATCGGCTAGGTTATCAATACATATGTTTATTATCCTTTACTATATTTGAGTTAAGCGGCTGATGCTGTCTCGGTATAGCCGATCCATTCCAGTCACTTGGCTTAAATATATTTTAGGATAGCATATATATGCTCATGGATTCCCTCAGCCGATCCAGTGGGGCTCTAACCTAACACTTAACGCATGTTTCTTGTTTTTTCTTGTTGGTTAACAAATCAAATCAACCGGCACGCCCGCACCGCGCGGCCGAGAAGGACCCGCACCGGAGCTAAGCGGATCTCCGTGCCGCGCGTGAGAGAAATTTCTCATCAACAAAGCCGTATCCTCCCTGGACTCGGTTTGTTCTGGATAAGATCTTCTCAAACCGAATCTAACAAGAATCCAACTGATGGAGATATGGATAACAGAAAACCCCCATCTGTTGATACAGAACTCCAAGCCGATACTGACTCTGAGCCGATCCTAACCCTTAGCCGATAAGGACTTCGAGACTTAACAAATTTTTGGCGTTAACACATGCCCCCCAGTTTTGGAG
This sequence comes from Oryza australiensis, assembly GCA_019925245.2. NCBI lineage: Eukaryota > Viridiplantae > Streptophyta > Magnoliopsida > Poales > Poaceae > Oryza > Oryza australiensis. The sequence goes on from JAIFGZ020000348.1 coordinate 104,055, forward strand.
TAGGAGAAGTCATACTTCAAAATTGTCCTTGTCTTGATCACCCCAAAACTGATTCTTTTCTTCTTCTTGACACTGGATGTCATAAGCCGATACCTTCTGTAATAGCTGAGCCAGGCTGTCGAACTCATGGATGAAAAACCTGCCTTGGTTAGCTGCCGACAACCCTTGGAATGCAAGATCTGCTATCTACTCATCACTTAGGCTCAAAATATAACATCGGCTGTGGATATTACAAAACCTTTGAATGTATTCCTTAGCCGATTCTCCTTCTTGTTGTTTAACTGATATCAAATCTGCAAGCCTCAGCTCGCTAACCCCAGCAAAGAAGTACATGTGAAACTACTTTTAAAAATCGGCCCAACTTCTGATGGAATTCGGTGGCAACGATGAAAACCATGTAAAAGCCGATCCAGTCAAAGACAATGGAAAAAGTCTAACTTTTAGAACTTCTTCAGCCGATGCTTCCCCACATTGAGCTAAGAATCGGCTTATATGTTCCATTGTGGATATACCATCTTGTCGTGAAAACATGCAAAAATCTGGAACCTTGTATCGGCTTGGAAGTGGAACCCTATCAAACCACTCAGGATATGGCAGCCGATACACAGAAATTTGATCTTTGCGTTTAATTCCAAACTGCTCCTCCATCACTCTTGCAATCATATCGGCCCACACTCTCCAAACCGACATCTTTGAATCTCTTTAGGCCGATATTGCTGATGTGGCTCTTCATACTGATATTGATCAACTTGCCCCCCGAGCCAATTTTGTTGTTGCCGATGATGCTGGGATTGCTCACCAATTTTCCTCCCATGCTGACTTCTTAAGGCAATTACTCTGGGAACTGTTTCCTCGATCAAACCATACAATGCACTCATCAAAACTCTAGATTGATTGAACACGGCACGATGAATGATGTTATCAACCATCTCTTGAAATGTCTCGTCATCCATCGGCTCAGTAGACTGTTCCCTGTCTTCATTTATCAACTTGGGAGATTGTTCTTCCTTGGCCTTGACTTCGTCATCAGACATTGTGGTAATTATGGGTCCGCCGAGCCGTGTAAAAAGATATGCTGTCCAAAACACGGTCCCACCAGGCATGCCAAAAATGTGTTGATGAGAAATTTCTCTCACGCGATGGCCTGGGAGATCTGCTTAGCTCCAATGCAGGTCCTAGAATCGATGAAGTGCGGGCGTGCCAGTCAGTTTGATCCTGCCACTGACAAGATACATAAAGCAACCGATTATGAAATGTATCAACCGATTAGCTAATATCCAGAACAACCGATTGATCGACAGCTGATGCTGATATCTACCAATGTAGTTAAAGTCTTGATCGATCGGCTGTGCACTTAACAGACATCTATATAAAGGTGATCGGCTGACAATAATATGATGATATATAACATTGCATGAACCAATCACATGTTGAAATAGATATTGATTTAAAGATTAAAGCACATATCGGCTGGAAGTCCGATATCATAAAATCCAAATGATCGAATATTCAATGACGCCTCCGCTACAATCAGCTAGATCCAACTTGTATACAATCCTTGCAAGCCGATGCAATACCCAGATAACTCACCAGCTGAAACCTCGATGAAACCCTTAGTGGCAGTCAACAAGCAGGCTAGATATTACAGTTCTAATCATGACTTAGTAGATCAAACTTATGCAGCACTAAGTATGAAATGAAAAGCAATATCTAGACAATCAAGCCCTTGGCTGATTTTCAGGGTGGTAGATGCCTAAACCAATCTAATCTAGTAAACAGTTTAACCAATAACGACAGAGACCCTAAAACGAGAGACAGCCGATAGGGCTAAACTGAAATACTAATATTAGATTAATAGAGACATATGATAAATAGTCAGGCAAGCATGCTAACTAAATCGGAGCAATCCAAGAGATTGGACGTACTGATGCAGTCTTGGACAATGTCGACGTAGTCAATATGATCGCCTGATCCGACAAAACATTGGACTTATTCCTTTACTGGAGGTCAAACCTAACCGATGCAGCGCAGCGCTGGATGCCAAGTTTCGTCGGATGTTGAACAAAGATGAAGAATAAAAGATGTCGAATTGTATTGATCGAGAGATATGTTACATGAACCCTAGGCTTACATATTTATACCCATAGGGTGACAAAGATCCTAACAGATTACAATCCAAACTTTCTTAGAGATAAAAGAAAATAGATAAAGTCCTTATCGGACACTAAACAGACTTTCCTAAAGATAAAATAGGAAACTAACAATCTCTTTCTAATTAATAGATACAAGTCGTATCCTCCTTGGACTCAGTTTCTTCTGGATAAGATCTTCTCAAACCGAATCTAACAAAAATCCGACTGCTGGACATATGGAAAACTCCAAGCTGATACTGGCTCTGAGCCAATCCTAACCCTTAGTCGATAAGGACTTCGGGGCTTACCAAATTTTGGCGTTAACAACCAGGTTGTTTGAACAAGTTATTAGTTGTATGTCACAACCTGGAGCATGTGGTGTCGAAGGATCGTCTATGGGATCCAGATGGATCAGAGGACAAAGCCACCAACGTTCGCCACTGCCTCTGAGCCTCTGGCAGCGGATGATTGGTTGCTGAATATTGAGAGGAAGGTAGACACAGCAGACCTTATCCTCCTAGAAATGCAAAGGTTAGATGTGATTTTGAGAATGGATTGGTTGCATAAGCATAAGGGGGGAATGGATTGTGAGGATAAGATTATTCGACTAACAAGTATAGGGGGTAAAGAAGTGAAGTACAGAGCTAAGAAACCCCTATTACCAGTATTACCGGAAGCTTTGAATGTTGTGATATCAGAAGGAGTTGAGAAAATACCAATCGTTAAGGAATTTACGGATGTATTCCCAACAGATCTTCCTGGAATACCACCGGAAAGAGATATTGAGTTTTCAATTAAGCTGAGACCCGGTACTAAACCAATAGCCAAGGCCATGTATAGAATGGCCGCACGGAGTTAGTAGAGTTGAAAAGACAAACATATGAGTTAGAGGAGAAAGAATTTATAAGACCAGTGTCTCAGAGTGAGCAGCCCTAGTGTTGTTCACAAAGAAGAAGGATGGGACATTAAGAATGTGCATAGACTACAGGGCATTAAATGAGGTCACAATTAAGAATAAGTATTCATCGCCAAGGATTGATGATTTATTTGATCAACTGAGAGGAGCCAAGGTATTTTCGAAGATAGATTTGAGGCTAGGGTACCATCAACTAAGAGTCAAAATGGAAGGTATACCAAAAACAACCTTTATTACCAGATATGCGTTGTATACGTTCACAGTAATGCCCTTTGGAGTGACTAATGCATTTGCCGTCCTCACAAGTGTAATGAATAAAACATACATAGAATACCTGAAGAAGTTTGTGGTGGTATTTATAGATGATGTCCTTATCTATTTCTCCAGTACTAAAGAACATGAAGGACATTTAGGATTGGCCTTGGAGAAATTAAGAGAGCAACAATTGTCTGTTAAGTCCTCAAAATGTAAGTTTTGGAAGAAGGAAGTATAATTTCTTGGATATATTATAACCGTAAAAGGAGTAAAAGTGGACCAAGAAAAGATGAGGGCAGTATTGGAATGAGAACAACCATTAACAATAAGAGATATTAGGAGCTTTCTTGGAATGGTAGGGTATTACCGGCATTTTATTGGAAGGTTTTCCAAGATAGCTATACCTCTTGCCAACTTATTAAAGAAGGATATACCTTTTGAATAGACAGATAAGTATGCGAACAGTTTCCAGGAGCTTAAGAAAAGATTAATCACCACACCGGTATTAGTTTTATCAGATAACAGGAAAGACTTTCAGGTCTATTGTGACGCTAGTCATCAAGGACTAGGATGCGTACTGATGCAAGAAGGGAGAGTAGTTGCCTACGCATCCCGCCAATTCAGACCACATAAGTAGAATTATCCAACTTATGACTTTAGTAGAGGTGGTACATGCATTAAAGATATGAAGATATTATTTAGGAAATAAATGTTAGATATTTACGTACCATAAGAATCTCAAGTATATCTTCACTCAACCCAATTTGAACCCAAGGCAGCAAGGGTGGCTTGAACTGATAAAGGACTATGATCTGGACATTCAGTGTTATCTGGGGGAAAGCTAATATTATAGCTGATGTCCTAAGTTGGAAAGACTATTGTAGTAATAGCATGATCAAAGAGTATCCAGAGCCGCTGCAGGCAGAAATCCAGAAACTAAGGCTAAAATTTGTGTATAAATCAAGAGTGGCTTAGATGGAAGTAGGACCTTGGAGGATGAGATAAAGAAAGCACAATAAAATAACCCACAAATCTAGAAGATTAAGCAAGAATTACAGGAAGCAAAACAACAGGCTTTGTAGAGGATGTCAATGGGATGCTTAAATTCCAGGAATATATCTGTGTTTTAGATAAGAAAGAATTAAAGGAAATGATTTTTCAAAAAGATCAGGATTATAAGAGAGAAACTGAGAGTTGCTTGAGTAAGGCAGAAAAGTTATAGTGATAATCGGAGAAGAAACTTGAGTTTTAAAATTGGAGATTTTATCTATCTAAAAGTGACATCATTTAAAGGAGTACATAAGTTTTAGATAAAAGGGAAACTATCTCCGAGGTATGTCGAACCATATCAGATTTTTAAGAAAAGAAGAGAAGTTTACTAACAACCACATCTACTACCAGAGTTAAGTGAAGTACACTCGATATTTCATGTCTCGCAACTCACGAAGGGTTTAAGACAACCAACCAAGGAGATACCACTACAAGATATTGGGTTACAACCTGACATAACGAGTAGAGGTGCCTGAATAGAAGCTACGAAACCATAGTATAAAATTTTGTTGAGGTCCAATGGAAGAATCATACGGAACAAGAAGCAACTTGGGAAAAGAGAATTGGAGTTAGAAAAGAAGTTACCACAATTATTCGAGACTTGATCGAATCACGAGGAAGAGATTCTTTTAAGGAGGATAGATCTGTGACATCCTAAAAATGTAACACTTTAAAAGTACTTAAATTGACATAGAGAATTTTTGTGAACAAAGTTTATTGTGTAACATTTAAAATCTCCTAAAATTTATTTGTATTCTTTATTTATTCACCTTGATTTAACTTAAAATCCCAAACTTATCGATTCATGCCTTTATTTTTGAAAAGTCTCAATTCAATTTTTAATTCATGGAAATTTTTAAAAATTAAATTTAAATTAATTTCAAACTCTAAACTAAGTTCTTTCTAAATTTTCCTTAATTCTAATTTAAAAATCAAACATCGATTAAATCCAAATTTTTCTCTTTTGAAAAATCCCAACGTGGCTTTTAATTTGAGAAAAATCCCGAGAATTGAGCTTAATTGATTTTGCTTTCTAAATCAAAATCCTCTTAAATTTTTCCTAAATTTTTCTTTCCTTCTATTTTTCCTTTTTCTCTTATTTTATTTTCCCTTCTCTTTTTTTCTTTTTCCTTCCTTTCTTCCATCCTTCTTTTCCCTCATTTATTCATCCTCCTCTACTTCAGCCTCAACAACGCCCTTGTCTCCTCGTTGCCAAGCCATGGGTGCCACCCCTTATCTCTTCATTTCTTTCAAATTTTATTCTTGTTTCTCTTAAATTTATTTCTGTTTCCTTTCTAAATAATTTTCAAAATTTTAACTCTTTAAATTATTTTATTTTAAGCCCAAAAACATAAATTTTAGGAAAAATTAGTTTATTCCTTAAGTTGACCAATAGATCTTTTTATTCCTTTCAAAATTTCATTTTATAAATTCACCTATTTCTTTAAAATTTATTTATATTCCTTTTTAAAAATATTCTTAACTTTCAATTCTTTATAAATTATTTTAAGACAAGCCCAAATTTTAAAGTTAGAATTTAACAAATAATTTTTGTATTTATTTTCCTTTTTAAAATATTTTAAATATTCCTTTTAACTCTTTTTATTTTATTTTATCGAGCCCGAATTTTAAAGTTTAGGATTTGACAAATAACCCTAGAAAAATAATTTTACCCCTTTGACTCCTTCCAAACTTTATTTTAAATCCCTTCCATTTTTCTTAAAACCTATTCATTCACCTCTTCAAATATTTGAAATTTGTCCTTCAACTCTTTTTATTCTTATTTAAGCTCAAATTTCAAAGCTTAAAATCCAGCGAATAATCTTCTTATTTAAAACTCTAAGAACTACCCCATTTTCCTCTTTAAAATATTTTAAATACTCTTTTTATTTTTTCCTTATTCAAGCTTAAATTTAGGAACTAACAAATAACTTTTCCTTTAAACCTTGAAAAATTACCTTTTAAACTCTTTTTGAATTTCTATTTTCATTTGGTATCTCTTTGAGTTGTTCGTTTGATTTATTTTATCAAAAATCGATAGATCGCGACGTCGAGTTCGCAAAGGTAACTAAATTTGACCTTATCGTCGACATAAATGCCCTCGCTGCTATTCTAGGAAAAGAATAATTTGAGACCACTCGTCCTGAAGGCAGGTCCGACTATCCTTGATCATTTATAGAATTTAAAAATAGTTTGTTATCATGTTTTATATGATATATTTAGTTAAAAATATTTCGTGGGATGGGTTAGATAGTTATAATCAATCATTTCATGTAGTTTTACATTTTCTTCAGAGTATATATGTTAATATTTCATGTGAGTATAAGGAATATTTTAGTTCATATACATTATTATTTCATGCAACAGGAACACCCTATCATTCTATATATAGAAAAGGAGAAGTTTATTATTTCATGTAATAAGACATATTCTCCTTCTCCTTAGATAATATGTTGATAACTTAAAAAAATAAAGTAAGCATTATCTCATGTATTGATGTTTCATGCATGGCCATAGGAAGTTATTTCATCATTTCATGAATAGAACGGAAAATGGCCAAATATTTCATGTGATATAGTTTTGGCTGTATGCCAGAAAATATAAAAACTCTTGTACGACAATAAGGACATAGTTTCGCCCATCCGTTGGATCGGTTGTACCAGCATAGCATTTATATATTTCTCTCCGATCTCCCTGGGGACTTAGGGGATTTGCCCTTATATGGCTTGCGAATTACACGCATTGTAGAATTGGAGAAAGTCTCATTGGTGGATAGTTATGTAAACAGCGAATAAAAACACCAATACTAACCAGATTGGTACGGTTTTTAAGATAGCTGAAGGTTTCACCAAGTTGGGGCAAGTATGTGACGAACAGCTATTAAATAGGAGATGGATCCACCAGTTACTGGTTAGAATTGGTGCTCCTATTAAGATAGCCATAGGTCTCGTTCACACATCAGAAAAGGTTAGAACTATATAAATGCTATGTTAGCCTTAGCCTCACGACCTAAGGTTAATCCTCAGGTAAAGCTGGGCAAACGCTGCATAGTTGATTGTATTCGAATACGCCGTACTCCCGGTCAATGAAGTTATGTCTATGGGTGAATCCAGAACAATGGCATGAGCACTTTTCTTAAATATTATTTTAAAATTTGAATGTTCATATTTAAGTATTTCTAGGAAGGGGTGGAATATAGAATTAAGTCTTTGATTAATATTCTTGAATGTTTATATAAAATATTTTACAAAAGAATAGGATATATAATCATGCTAGGAACATATTTATAATTCCTTTCTCTTGTCGATATATCATGCATGTCTATTCATATAAAGTTGTATTCAGTTTGGCTTGCTGAGTACCATCGGTGCTTATCCTTGCATATGACATATTTAGGAAAACCCAAAGCCGAAGAAGAAGTTCCTAGTACCCTAGTGGGCTGGGAAGATGAGTACGATTTCTAGGTCGACTCTACACTCGGGCTATCCCTCTGGAAGTGTCACGGTTTTCTTGTATTGTATGGTGTGTACCTTAAAATTAATAGTTTGTAATAAAATACGAAGTTCTTATATATGTACTATCTCATGCATAACCGGACTCCTGGGAGGTTATGTGGTATTATGGGCGTTGACCTCTCCGAATGAGACCCTAGAGTGAATGTGAAGTTTTATTATTTTGAATGTGAAGAATTATGAATGTGAAGGACTGTGAAAGATAATTTTTGTTATTTTGAATTTTGTATTTTGTATGTGAATCAAATTGGAAATATATGAATTACTTTGAAGTATTGTTATTTTTACTGTGCATGATTGTTATTTTGACTGGAAATATATGAATGTGAAGGATTGTTATTTTGGTGTTATAAAGACTCGAAATTATTAACCCTAATTTTTGTGATATATATGTTTGGTATATATTTGTGATATATTGGCCACTACAAGTTATTAACCCTGATTTTTGTTATATATATATTTTTGCGAACGACTTAGTGAAAAAGACTTTTACCACTTAACGAACAACTTAGTGAAAACGATTTTTACGACTTAGCAAACGACTTACTGAAAATGACTTTTTTACGAATTTTACGACTTAGCGAACGACTTAGTGAAAACGACTTTTACAACTTAGAGAACGACTTAGCGAACGACTTTTACAACTTAGAGAATGACTTAGCGAACGACTTAGCGAATGACTTAGAGAATGACTCTTACGACCGAACGAGTAGTGAAAATGACTTATATTGGATGGACTGTGAAAATGACTTTTACTACTTAGATAATGACTTAGTGAAAATGACATTTACGACTTAGAAAATGACTTAGTGAAAACTTAGAGAACGACTTTTACGACCGAACGAGCGAAGTATATGCATTACTTGAATATCAGACTTAGGAACATCATACATGTATTAACTAAATAATTTTTTCCTTCTTAGAATTACTTGATCTAGTCGTCGAAGTGAAACAATCAAATGGCAGATCACTCGGACGAATAGATCCTCTTCAACGAGATCATAGAGGGGAGCAGCCAATACATTATTGAGGAGGGGAACAAGGATCCCAACCAGTACCTCAACGAGGAGGGAAACAAGGAGGGAAACACTGAGAATGAGGGCACCCCATCCTTTGGAGAGAAGAGGGCATGCGGACAAACCCGGTGTCAGCAAGAAAATTGAGGGTCGGCATATCATAACGGAAGTGGCATAGGACAATCGACCATGTGCCCTAGCCAACGCCACAAGGAAGTTTGTGGCACACCGAGGATGGGTAGTGAGGGATCATGTGCCCATCAGTATAGTGAACTTGCGGCGAATAAGGACATGAGGGGATGAGCAAAGCTATCTCATGGACACAGAGAAGGAGATGTTATGGTCCACAATGCTGGAGACCTTCACCATCCCTAAGACAGAACATGCCAGGATGAAGGAATGGACGCTTAAAAAGATGGCCGAGTTGTTCAGGAACGTCAAGAAGGAACTACATAAGAAGTATGTCCTGAAGGGCCAGAACCCAGACTTTGAAAAATTCCCAAAGCTGCGAGATCACCAGGAGGCCTTTGTGTAATACAAGACATGAAAGCAAGCGCAAGCGCTCATTGAGAAGTACAAGGCCAACGCAACAAAAAAACAGTACCATCACAAGCTACGGTTAGGACGCTATCAGAAGGCAGTGTGATATGCACTAGGGTGTCCCGATCTTTTGGTGAGTTGATAACCTCAATTTGATGGAGCCACGTTCACAGCTCGACTACAGAACTCCACGGAGGAATTGCGCCTTAGCAACCGATACACCGACCCCACTGGTTGACACGATCTTGCGAGAGCCGATCAACCGAACCACGAGGGTTATTCCTGCAAGTAATCGAAGAACTCGCAAGATCAAGATGAACGAAAACTCAAATTGCAAATATGGATTTCAGATCTGAATCACACGAGAAAGGTCAGGTTCTGAAACAAATAGAACAGATTGTCTAGCTGACACACGTGTCTATCAGAAAGTAGCGATAGCTAAGCTTACATAAACAAAAGCCAAATTATTCTAGGCGGCTATGAGGGTATTTATAAAGGTGGGAGGATGAGTTGGGGTCTTTCCCCAACCATAGCATGAATCCGTAATGGACTCAACTTGATAATAGACCCATCGGCCGAATTTGGGTGGCGTAGCACCTTGGGCAGAACAAGGTATCTGTACTAAATTGATGATTGCGGTCGGCTCATAATAGATATGGAAGTGAGGCCATATTCGTTGGAAAGTAGACTTCATAAGCCTTCTGTGAAGTACTTAAACACCCAAATCGGAGTTCGTATGAAGCCCCAAATCGTGTTGGATTATATCGTGTTGGATTAGATCTCTTTCTTTCCTTGGGCCAAAAGCAATGTGGTGACCTGGTGAAGGACTTTGTGAATACTTGGATTTGGAGGTTGGATGCATCCCACTTGGGCCCCACTTGGGCAGGGTCCTAGATGAAGTTGCAAGCCCATAGGCTCATTATAGGTAATACAACACCTTGTTGCTGTGATTGCGGCTGGTTGGAATAGAATTCGGAGATGAGGTTGGATCTGTTGGAAAGAGGACTCCGAGAGCTTTCACCCAAATCGGAGCACATATGTATATTTGGCGGCCGTTTGAATTCAGCGCTGTTGGAGCTTGACGAATTGGATTCTAGAATTTTTTAAGCTTGAACTTGATGTCTTCCTGTGGACATATGATGTGAGCAACGGTTGTATCTATAGTAGTCATGGTCACATCATCCTCCCCGTCTTGACAGAAAATTGTCCTCGGTTTTTCCATATGGTTCTTGTCGCGTAGAGCATGATCTTGCCCATAGAAGTGTGTACATGAACTAATGATATTACATGACAAAATTTTGTCATGTAATATCATTAGTTCTTTAACAAATAGTATTAATCTCATATGAAACAAATGTATCTGGGAATGGAGATAGACGACAACGAATATAGATACCACATTTGATTGTTTTACTTGTGGCTCATTTTGTTCCCCTTCTTTAGAAGTCAAGTACACATGTGGCACATGCACCAAATATGTTTCTCTATCATTATATTCGCCAAAGATAAGAGAAATAATATTAATTGGACATGGCAAATCGGACTTAGCAAATAATTTCTCCTTCAAATTATCGACCTCGGGAAAGTCATCAAACAGAACATAGCCTAAAGTATTTAAAGAAGATACCAATTCATGTTCCTCAACTTCATTAGCAATTTAAACAACATGCTTAAAATCAGCACATAAAGAACTAACACTAGAAATAACATGTTCATTCACTAGTTGTGGCATTGATATAAGTGAAGCATTATCACACAACTCTTCTTTGTCACAAGAAATGGCATGTAAATCAACTTGTGACAGAGGAATCTCAAGAATCTCAATAATTGGTTCCACTAATGTTTGCTCTACTATAGTATGTAAAGTGGACATGTGTAGCTCAACTTGAGAATACTCACCTTCATTTATCTCAGCACCATTTTTTTTACCTTGCAAATTTTCTACAAATATTTTAGGTGCTTCATGCTTATCACCTTTCTTCTAAAGAACATTGTTCTCCTCTTCTTGGTGAATATTTGGAACTTCCTGCAAAGTGTTAGTAACAAGAGACACAAAAGATTGCTCCTCCTAAGTTTACACGTCATCATTACATGGAAAAATAGGAGGTACAAGCACAACTTATTGCTTCTTCATGTCCTCTATTTTACATTCAGCATTCCAAGCAAGTTCTAACAAATGAGAAAAAGATCTATAACTTTGACAAGAAAGTATGTCCTGAATTTCACAGTTTAAACCACCCAAAAATCTAGCCATAGCAGGTTCCTCATCCTCCTCTAAGTTACAGTGCAACATACCCATTTGTAATTCATGATAATACTCTTCTACACTTTTAGTACCCTGTCTCAATTGTTGCAACTTACGTAACAAATTAAGTGCATAATAAGAATTTACAAATCTAGCATGCATGACCCGTTTCAAAGCATCCCAAGTTTGAGGGATGTTATCATAATTTTTGCTACCATGTTCTATCCACCAAACAGAAGCAAAATCAATAAACTCACTAGTGGCAGCCTGAACACATGTGTTTTCACGAAACTCATGACATGCAAATTTGTTATGAACAGCGGTTTCCAAAGTAATGTATGCATCAGGGTCATATTTTTCATCAAAAGGAGGTATATTAAATTTAATATTATGAAAAACATCATCATTATTACGTACCTCTCATCAACGATGTCCTCCATCCATACCTCGTCGATTACGATTTAAGAGCCGGTGGTAACGCTCATGTTCACGGAAGTTGTCGAAACACCTTAGTAAATTGGTAAGATTGTTGTTGATGGCTGTCATGGATGCCTCCAAACCAGCCAACCAGTTGTTGCTTGCAATCTGCATAGCTGTCACGCCCCGATTTTCATTTGAGACTAAAAATCATTAAATAATTAATTTTCTAGAAATTAAATAAAATAAAAAACAAATTATTCAAGTGAAATTAATAAGGGAATAAAAATTTCCTTTAAAAATCATGGATGAAAATATTTTTGAAATATTCTCTATGCCCTAAAGTATTCTCTAAAATTTTCCATGAAATTTCGTAGCTCCAAAAATAATTTAAATATTACAAATATCATCTATGCAATTAAAATGAAAAAACAATTAAAATCTCTCTTCCTTCTCCCGGGCCGCCGCCCATCTCTCCCTCCCTCCCCTTAGGCCCAGCCTCCCCCACCATCTCTCCTTCCTCCATGCGTGGCAAGCTTTGAAGCTCCGTTGCCAACCCGAGCCGGCCACCCCTTCCTCCTGGATGCCGTTCGCAGCCACCTCCCCTTCCTCGGCCAAGCCCCATTTTTGTCCAGAACCCACCGAAACCTCTCTTCTCGTGGTGCCTCTCCCTCGGCCTTGCCGGTGCCACCCCGGCAGCCCCTGTCGCCTTGCCGGAGTGCTACCCGACGTTGTCATATTCTTTACCGCATCACGGCATCGCCTACTTCCTCGGCCACCCCTTCGTTTTCCCGAAGTCCACCGGTAGCGCACCCCAGCCGACAAACGGTGAAGAACGTCATCGTTCTCCATCACCGACAGCCACTACCACCTCACCAGTGTTTCGTCCAACGTCGCTGCCTCCTTCCCCAGCATCGTGGCGTTGTCTCCTTTGTCAGCCTCCACTTGGTTTGCCATTTGTTGCTAGCGTCCTATGATCATCCTCTCCAGTGAAATCTTCGGCTAGCCATTCCTCCTGCCGCAAGTCGCCCGTGGCCTCGTCGTCTCCGTCGTCGCAACGCAACAAGTGTGTTCCACACCATCCTCGCCCTCGTGAAGTTGCTACGGCTGCCGTTGTCGTCCTCATCACCCGCATCGGCACCCGTGCGTTGGCCTTTCCTTCGCTCGTCGCCATGCGCCCGTGCCGCCTCTTCTCGCCGTCGTGTGCATGGTAAGTCGCCCCTCCACTATCCTTGCCCGCTGCGTCTTCCTACCCTTTTCCTGGTAAAAATAAATAATTCAAAATTATGCAATAAATAAATTTAATTTTTAGAATTCATTTAAATTGTCTAAACTTCTAAAATCCATATCTAATCCATACGAACTCCAAATTGGGCCATTCAAATTACAAAATTCATCTGAAATTGAGCTCTACATGTTTGTTTACTTTCCATGTCCTGTTTTCTTGGTTTTTATTAGAGTTTTTCTTTGTTTTGCATGCTAGCTATAGACTTCATCGTTTCGGAGGTTCGCGCTCGCAAGGAAAAGAGTTCAGAAGTTTTGTTTGAAGGAGCAAGGCAAGTCATGTCATTTTGATCATATTGCTCTCCTAGTTTAAAAAATTATGTTTATTTAAATTATTGCATTTTGCTTTAATAAATTTCCGCATTTATCACTGTTTTATTTAGCTTTACCGATTCTCCTTGTTATAAAAAGCCCTATTACTTGTATTACTATGATCCTTGATAACCCGAGGAAAAATAAAACTAGTGAGCACTTTATATATGTGGTACTCACTAGCAAACTTATGAATATGCTTAGCCCTGCTTGAATAGAAATAATTAGATGTTTTTAATAATTAGACTAAGGAATAACTTGTAAATGATGGAGTTTTTGTTGTTTAGCTATGGCAATAAAAGTCCCCTTCAAAATTCCCCAAACATGTTTTTGGCTTGGCACGAGGTGCATGGTTTTGTTAGTCGCACCTCGGCCGTCATAAGGACCAGTCTTCGGGCCTCTGTTGCAAAGCATATTGCGTACTACCACCTGTCTAATGAGTAAGGCTTAACACGTCGACTAGTGCGGTCAGAAACAAAAAAGACACGGATAGGGGCGGATGAGGTCCTAGCTAGGGCTGACGTCTCTGGCGAATGAAGGCTCAGAACGAGTTCGAGATGCCAGGGGCATAGACTGTCTGCTCAACCCAGGGCACCTGGCGTGGGAAGTCTATGTCGGTCTTCTTTGTTTAGGGCAATACTAAGCAATGAGTTATGTCATGGCTTCCGCCCGTATGCAATGGTGGCATGCGGCACATCGCAACAAGTGAGGAAGACATGTCTGGTGGGTAAAGATGTACACCTCTTATCAGAGTAAATCTATTCGAATAGCCATGCCCTCGGTTATGGGCAAGCCGAGCAATGTACCCAAGTTAGAATTTAATTCTGTTTAAAACTAAAAGAATTGGAGTTAGCACATGTTGGCCTGAGTTAAGGCAGGATCGACATGGAGCGCGGCTTGATAAATATTGACTATAGATAGGCTCGTGTTTATTCAAATGCCTTTAAATATTTAAATGCTTTGAAATGCTGGTTTTCTGCAAAATAGCCTTATATATGAATCCTTTGTACCCCCTTGCAATATTTGCATTCTCCGGAATGGCTTGTTGAGTACGGTGGTTGTTGTCAGCCTTGCAATTCCTCCCCTTTTCGGAAGTGTAGTGCTTCTGAGTCGAAGACGGTGTTAGAGGACCAAGGCTCAGACCCCAATTGAGTTTGCCTGTGGAGTGGAGCTGAAGCCCCGCTAGGATCGCCTTTTTCCACTGTTGTCATTTTCTTTCGAGTGAGAGGACTAAGTGCCTCTTTTCCCGTAAGTATTTATTTATACGCTTTATTTTATGTTTGGATCTGTGTATTGATTTGTCATTTTGTGTACCCTGGCTGGTCCTGGACAGGGATGTAATACACAAAATAGTCTGGGAATTTGGGTTAAATTTTCGGGCGTGATAATAGCCTCCAATTGTCCAATCTTTTCATTCGTCACCTGCAAGTCATTATCAACACCTTCCATGTGTGCCCTTACTTGCCTTTCAAAATGTTGCATAATGCCCTTCGTGCCAGGAGAATGCACCATATCCTTGCCGTCCTCCGATCCTGCCATTGTTAATAGAAAACAAGAAACATACACAAAAATATATGTGTCGCTCCTATCAACTACTGGGTAGTCGAGGCTCAAATATTGCACACTGTCAAGCTTTTAGCCAAGTTCTTACAAGTTCTTACCAAAGCAAGAGGAATGGTGACATACACCGACTTAACCAAACACCTCAATGGATGTTCGATGTATCAATGCCTCGGCAAACACCTGCTGTACAACTGCAATCAAATCTGTGGAGCTCTGGGTAGGCTTAAATATATAGCAAAGGAATAGCAAATGCTCAAATCAGAAAATGCAAAGTTGAATAACCGTTCAAAGTCAAGTATCATGCCTAGTCCTAGGATAGAACATACCAGATACGCAAGCCTAGACACAAATGGTACAACAAGATAGCACTAGAAACAACTAAGCATACTCTGATATATGAAAACAATCTCAAAGATAATAACTGAATTTCTCCTTTATTCTTTTCGCTTTTTTTCTTCTCTTTTGTCCTTTTTTATTTGGTGTGGCTTTTTCCCCCTCTTTTTAGCACCTTTCTGCCTTTTTTCTCTTATTTTGATTTTTTCAGCAAAAACCAACTTATGGACCTCGATGTAAAATTACAGGGACTCAAACATAAATAAAAAATTATAGGGACTCAAATATAAAAGTCCAAACCCTAAAATTGGAACTATATAAAAATGGAATGTTGACGCTATGCCGGTTCCATTTTTCCAAATAGATCTCGAATCCGACATAAAACAAAAATTTACCAAGGTGTTTGACACGACTCAAAACATGGATGTACCTGAGTAGGATGGAAAGTGGGAATCGGTAACGTGGAGGTGGACAGCTTGGAGTCCCAATTTGGAGCAAGAGATAAATATGAAAACTGATTTTCAATTGATCCAATCTACTATTTCTTCTGTGAAGTAAAGAGAAACCAATCTAATCTAATATATTCTCCTCCTCTATCTTCCTCACGTGCAATAGTATAGACAACAAATACACGGCAGCGGCGACGACAATGGTACTAGACGTGACAAGAACTCCAAACTCTAAAAGAACTAGACGCTAAGACTAGTAACACGACGTGACGATGCAACATAAAACTCAACAAAGCAAAATATGAAAAGAACAATGCAGCGACACCAATATGGCTAGGTAATGAATGTAATTTTTTTTGGACTTTTCTGGTTATAGGTAGATAAAAACTCACCGATCAACTTGGCGCGCTGATACCACCTGATATGCACTAGGATGATCTGATCTTTCGATGAGATAATAACCTTGATTTGATGGAGCAACGTTCATGGCCTGACTACAAAACTCCATGGAGGAATTGCGCCGACTCCACTGGTTGACACGATCTTGCGAGAGCCGATCAACCGAACCACTAGGGTTATTCTTGCAAGTAATTGAAGAACTCGCAAGAACAACATGAACAGCAACTCAAATTGAAAATATACATTTCAGATCTGAATAACACGAGAAAGGTGGGGTTCTGAAACAAATAGAACGGATGGTCTAGCCAACACACGCGTTTATCAGAAAGTAGCGATAGCTAAACTTACATAAACAAAACCCAAATTATTCTAGGTGGCTATGGGGGTATTTAACCGGTGGGAGTACGAGTTTGGGTCGTTCTCCAACCCTAGAATGCATCTGTAATGCACACAACTTGATACAAGGCCCATCGGCCCAATTTTGGCGGTACAACACCTTGGACAGAACAAGGTATCTGTACTAAATTGATCGTTGCGGCTACCTTGTAATAGATATAGAAATGAGGCCAGATCCGTTGGAAAGTAGACTTCATAAGCTTTACAGAACATTCTTAAACACCCAAATCGGAGTTCGTATGAAGCCGTGGCAACCGTCACAAGTTGGTGCTGTCCTGCAGTCCGAATTCAGCCCCAAATCGTGTTGGATTAGATCTCTTTCTAAAGTGACCATGGTGACCTAGTGGAGGACTTTGGGAATACTTGGATTTGGAGGTTGGGACACATTCCGCTTGGGCCCCACTTGGGCCAGGGTCGCAGATATAGTTGCAAGCCCATAGGGCCATTATAGGTAATGCAACACCTTCACTGCTGGAGAACCCCACTATGTTCTCGGTTCGTAACCCTCCGAAATCAGGACTGAAGATAGACATTTTTAATCCCGGTTCAAATAACCCAGACTAAAAATAGATTTTTAGTCCCGGTTGGTGTTACCAACCGAGAGTAAAGCTTATTTTCTTCATTTTCTTTTTTTTCCATTGTTTTTTCTCTTTTTTTCATTGTTTTTTCTCTACTTATATATTGTTTTTTCAACACGAGATGCGATAGGTCGAATGCAAACATTTTTGCGAACGCAATGCAACAGCATCAAAGATTATTTTCCCATTGCCACAAATCGAATACAACATCATTCAATTTAACATCACATATCAACCGATTCAAAAGATCATCACAGGTTCAAAAAAACATCTAAAAAATCACAAAAAAAATTTCGACTCGTCGCTCGTCGTGCATCGCCCGTCGTCCCCCGTCTCGCCACCCGCGGCCCCTCGCCCGCTATCGCCCGCGGCTCCCGACCCGCCGCCCGCCGTCCCAGCTCGTCGCCGCGGCCTCTCGCCCGTTCGCGCCGCGCCCGCGCGCCGCCCGCCCGGTCCACCGCGCGCCCACGGCCGTTGTCCTCTACCGCCGCCCGCGGTGGCCGCCCACCCCGGCTTGCCGCCGTCGCTCGCGGCTGCCGTCCTCTCCCACCACCCACGGCGGCCGCCTGCCCTGTCTCGTCACTGCCGCCCGCATGCCACGGCCTGTCCTCGACGCCATCCGTGGCCGCCCGCCACGGCCCGTCGTCGACACTGCCCGCTGCCGCCCGCCACGGCACGCCATCGACGCCGCCCGCGGCCGCATGCCCCGGCCCGCCGCCAACCACGTAACCGAGGGAGGGAGAGGGGGAGAGATGAGGAGAGATGGGAGAGGGAGAGATCTATGGGAAGAGGGGAGAGATGAGGAGAGATGGGAGAGGGAGAGATCTATGGGGACAGGGGAGAGAGATCTGGGAGATCTGGAGAGAGAGGTGAGGGGAGAAGGAGAAATGAGCAGAATTTTGGGGATAAGGCTAAGATTCGTGTACAATTAACGAGGAGATTAGGCCGTGTGTTTTTTCCTCCCGGTTGATTCAACAAACCGGGACAAATATTGATCTTTAGTCTCGGTTGGTGTTACCAACCGGGACTAAAAATAATGGGGATCTGACACGGGCTACAGATTTTTTTAACCAGGACTAAAAATAAACTTTTGTTTCGGTTGGTAACATCAACCGGGATTAAATATTTAATCGGGACTAAAAATATTTTTCAGTCTCAGTTCTTATTGAAACCGGGACTATTGTGGATTTTGGCACTTCAACCAAAGATCATTTCTCCAGTAGTGCTTGTTTCTGTGATTGCGGCTGATTGGAATGGAATTTGGATATGAGGTTGGATCAGTTGGAATGAGGACTCCGAGAGATTTACATCAAGTACTCATGGACCCAAATCAGAGTACATATGTATATATGACGACCATTTGAATTCAGCGCTGTTAGAGCTTGACGAGTTGGATTCTAGAATTTTTTAAGCTTGAACTTGATGTCTTCCTGTGGACATATGATGTGAGCAACGGTTGTATCCATAATAGTCATGGTCACGTCACAGTGCCGAGATGGGAGCAGATGGAAGCCGACCTCCTAGCAAGAGATATCATTCCGTCCACAGCCAACTGCCTGGAACGATCAAAGAATTGGTTCCACGCTCACGACGGATCGCTCAATCCTGTCGATGGCTTCATAATCTTTGGTGATGCAATCCGAGAAGCCGCCATAAGATTGGGTGACGCAGTGGAGGCCTCTGCCTTAGGCTCATTCCACCCGACAGAGAGAAGGACGAGCTTATGCGCACTGCAAAACCCTGAGCATCCGAGACGAACGCGAGGAGAAGGCGTCGTTCCCTAGAAATATGGATTCCAAGAGGACATCCAAAGCTACAGGAGTCGCATGAGGAGCAAGCGAGATACAGATGCAAAGCTAGCAGATATGGATCTCCAACTCGCATAGATCGATGACATAGTGACAAGAAAGGTGGAAGAGCGGGTGGCCGAAGAGATGGCCAAACTGTGGAGCCACCATGTGAGCCAACCATATCCAGCCCAAGTACATCAGCAGCACAGCAGCTGCGCATCTTTAGGCCATGTAGCGGAACAGGCCCCACAAGCTCCAGAAGTACCGCCATGCCCTATTGACGAGATCACGCAGCAGACAACTTGTGAGCTGTATATTCCATTCAAGAACCTGTCAATCAAGGTATGCTCGTAGTTTTATGATATATATTCCCTTTAAGAACTTGTCAATCAAGGTTGATTACTAATTAATAAACTCTCTTCTCGTGAAGGTGGAGTCGGGCATGGCCATACCAGTGGAACAAGACGGGACCTATCACTGCAAGCCCGTTCCACCTATGTATTCTAAGGTCAAAATTGAAGAGGTGGAATGAGGCTTTGAAGATCTCGAGATGGATATCCCGGAGGAGACAGGGAGACGACACTAGGAGACACAGCCCACGGGATCATTCTATGGAGCAAGTCCTTCATCATCTTTCATAGGCGAGAAGCGGCTTCCATTCCTCCATCTCCGTCACGTGGACCGTCTCCTCCGCATGGACCGTCTCCTCCGTCGCCTCCATGAGCACCGACTCCTAAACGGTCTCCCACTCCCTAGCCTTCTCCGCCTCCTCCGTCGCCTCCACGAGCACCGACTCCTATGCGGTCCACCACTTCCTAGCCTCCTTCGTCACCTCTAAGCGCAGAGCTTGAGCCGCGCCGTCAAGGTCAACCAGTTCATAAGGAAGCAAGATACAAAAACTTGACCGGCTCCCACCAGCCCCAAATAAAACGTCATACGACATGACTCCCGAGGAGTTGGATGAGGCTGTCCAAGCGGAAGGGAAGGTACATTTCAAGCGCAAGTCTCCTGAGAAGCCTATTCCAATCGACGCGATGACCAAGGCCTTCTTTAAGAAAATGTATTGTACGCCACTGGCTAAACTGGAACCGTAGTCAGACTACGACAGGACGATCAGGAAGGTGCATAGGAAGGCGACAAAAAAGGCCAAATACATCCTGCAGCTCGGGGATCAACCTCAAAAATCCCTTGAGCCTTTGGTACAACCTGCTAGAGTTGTCTTAAGAAAATTTATGAAAGATACAGGAATAACGAGGGACCAAATGTAGGACGTGCCAAAACCGAGAAGGCTGAGCTAAAATACAAGTTTACACTCGGGCGACCTCTTGTCAAGCCTAATCAACTCAAGAATCTACCTACACGGATGTACCACTTCCACAAGTGGTACATGGAAGCTTCAAGCAAAGGTACATAGATGATCATGGCGTGGTACACAAATGACTATTTCTTCAATGGAGGTGACCTCATGTGGCTCCGCTTCGAGGACATCTTCGACCTGTACTAGCATGATGCCCTCGACGTCTCTCTTATAGCCACCCGGGTTTTGTAAGTATCGTTCAATTAAATTTATTTCGTTCCTTAGCTTCTTGTATGTAGCTGATTAAAATTCTTTTATCCATTATAGAATGGGGATCCACGAGTGCAAGAAGTGGGGATGGATAAAATAAGATTCATCGACCCCCGCAAAATTAACACGCAAATATTAGAACAATATTCGGCGAAAACAGAGGACGATATCGTCCATATGCTGGTGCGAGAACATTACAAGTCCTAGATACTTCTGCCGTACAACACACCGTGAGTTTTTACTACACCTTCATATATGTCATCTCATGAAATTTACATATTCTTTTGGATCCTTTTCCTAATTGACCTTGGCCACTCGCGGATCCATGTCTATGACTCAATGGATAACCAGAGTCTACCTTCGCAAATATTTTTGAAGTGTTAAACAGGTAATGCCATCTTAGTTGCTATTGCATATATGCAGTTCTCGGATAATTACTCACTAGCTTGCAACTGCATGTAGGGCATAGACACGGTTCCGTGAGAAGGTTCGCGGGACTTGGAAAGAAAATCTTTCTGTGAGGATGAAATTTCCAGTGAGTAACATGCTCCAAAGTTATATCGAATTTGTTCTAATATAGAAATGTATATTAAATCTGTCATCGTTTCTCCTTCAGTATGTACTTGTGCGGCTACTACGTCTACGACTATATTCACCGCCTAGTTCACCAAGTCACGTCCCCAGGATCTGCACGTACGTATAAAAATTATTCATACATTATGTCTCGATTTCTTATTGATTTTACAAATTTATTTCTCGTTTATACAAATGACAGGTTTTATGTGTGAGGGACAAACTCCCCCACAGTGAATTCATAAAGGCTACTCAAGAAGAACTGATGGGATATATCAACGAGCAGATTATTGATCCCGCGTGGAGTTCTACCGGGATTGGGGTGCTAACCCTGGTTCCACAACATAGATTAAATTTTGTAATATATGATATAGAATATTACAAATTAATTAGAAATGTAATATATGTGTATATTTATATGTATGTACATATTTGGTAATATATTTATATATTTACTTAAGTGTATGTATATGTATGTAAAATATTTATTTATACATATATATAAATAGTGCATATATATAAATATAAATATATATTATGCATGTATATGCATGATATATAAACAAGCAGCAAGCAAAAACCATCTATAGTCTATATATATATTACGCATATATATATGTATTTACAAATGCATATGCATAATATATAAACAAACAACAAGCAGCAGCAGGATCAAAATTAAAATAAAAAGAAAAAATATTTAGTATCGGTTGGTAACACCCGAAACTAAAGATAGCGGAGCTGGCCATGTGATGCCGTAATATGGATCTTTAGTGTGACGCCGTAATATGGATCAGTGGTATTTCAACTGGAACTAAAAAGGACATCTTTAGTCCCAATTTTATTGTTCTGGTTTGCAACTCAAGACTAAAGAGGTTACAAACTAGGATTAAACATGGTTTCCCCAGCAGTGTACGTAACTTAAGAGGTGGAAATGCTGCATAGTCGGTATATGATGACTGTTCTGTCGTCGTGGATTTCGCTCAGGATCTAAAAAACAATTCTTGGATCAAATCGATTACTGGACGGAGAAAACATATCGTAGCTTCGAGCATGTTGCGCAAGCTAGTGCCGGCGACTTCCGGGCGGCAATAGCAGCAAGATCGAGCCACTATATGAGCATGCCAAGATGCAAAAGAGGTGTCATCTTTCCCATCTTCCCTAAACCCAACACCCTCTTTCTCCTAATTTAGCGAGCCTCAGCCAAAAAGAGAATTAAATGATGATTAATCTTATAACAAAATTATTAAGGTCGGCTTTGTGGTTGGAATACACTAGTTAATTGATTAATATATTGATAAGTTTTATATACCAGCCAATTCAACCCAAAACAGAAGATTGTTTCATTTGGTTGCATCAGCCAGGATATATCCAAACTCAACACATCTGCAGCAACCAATTTTTTATTAAAAAAATTAAGCTGACAAACAACTACTACAGAGACTTCAACATAAAGGAATTGAATAATTACCTATTCAAATAAGAATTTGCTGTTCAAATTAAAGCGTTATTGAAAACCTACTGTAGCACCCAATTACCTACCCGAAGAATCTGCTGTTGTAGTTATTAAAAATTTATATATTGTAGCACCAAAACAAAGCCTAAACTACGTAGTCGATCGATAGCCATGATCAACAGCCATGATGAACTGCAACTCTGCAAGCGGCATCGATCAGATGATCACCCTCGCCTTTTATCCCTGCAATGCAATTGTTTCTCACAGCCACGCCTGTACGGGTTGGCGGAGCCACCCTGGTGGTTGAGCTGTGGAGTTCCGGGGATGCGGTCTTTGTTCATGGCGCCGTAGTCGATGTAGCCGCCGGGTCGCCCACCGGCGGCCTCCGGGACGGCGGTGAGGACGAGGAGAGCGACCAGGGATAGGCTCAGGATTGCCACATTCACCCTAGCTATCGCCATGTTGATCGAGAGACTTGCTTAATAGATTTTTAGTTTGCGAAAATCGGTGTGGTGAACTGGCTCCAAGGCTTACTGATTTATAGTGTGGGATAGGTTAAGGATGAGAGGAGGAGAGGGTGTTTAGATGTGTGTCCATACTTTTATGGCATGGTTTTGCATGGAAGGTATTTTTAGCAACCATGCAATGCGTTGTGAGTATTGCTTTTCTAAAGTTAGGTTTCTAGGATCACAATTACCGTTAGTTCTAGTTTGATCTAGTCTTCAACCTTGTTTCTGATAGTAGACTTTAATTATTCACGGTTCAAACCTTTTCTCTGTGATGATGGTTATGAACGTTGTTTGCAGTTTGAACGACATCTCGTGACATCGATTAGTTCGTTAGTGATCCAGACTGGATCTATTTAGGGAACTTCTAACAGCTATTTCTCTAAATATTTCAGTTTTTCGTCCAAATTCCAAGAAGATGCAGTTGTAGAATGCAGAAAATAAATTAAAAACCAGAAAAACCTAGCTTTTCTAAATTCTCAAATGCTAGCTACCAAACAGTTGCTTTTCTTCTTTAAACAGGCCCTTAGTCTGAATCGCATATAATATGAGCAGTCATAAAAGTCCAAAGATGTATTCCCTGGCCTGCCTGCATGCAGCATCACTTCTAATCCTCTGCATATTCATTTCTTCTCGCTGACAGGTCTGTTAGGATTTCTTAAAATCTCAGTCAATTGCTCTGCACCCTTGATTTGCATCCGATGGATAATCTATACATTCCTCATAATAAACTGCACCTAACTTCGAGCTTCTCCTCACCACCATGCCTTAATCGATCGATTCTTATCTCTAGCGGCTCGCTGGTCAGCTGCCTTCTAACCACTCGATATTTTTTTTGCCCCACAGCCATGGCAGCGGGCTACTACCTTCAATTCCCAACCTCCCTCTAAACTGGCCTGTATCCGCTTCAACCCTGAAATCCTAACCTGACTATGCCGCCATTGTAAAACCGAAGTGAAGGACAAGGTCAGCCCGTTATAGGCGCTGGCTGATGGTTGCCGGTGATCGAATTCTTCAGTTAGAGATGACGAGGTCGAAGAAGCAGAAAGGATAATATTGATCTTGATCCAATGACTCACACGAGTCACTGAAGTAATGGAAAAAAATCAGGGAATTGTTATAAATAACTAAATTGTTAATTCTAAGGGCTTACAGATTTATATATGTAGCATAGGTTGCAAGATATGAGAGGACAAGAGGGTGTTTAGGTGGGTATGGACGATTGCATGCAAGCCCGCACGGTCCGTATTTTTTGGATGGCTTTCTTTTGCACCATCCAATGCAACTCATGGTGATTGTATTATATTTTCTAAAAGTGAGGTTGCTAACTTGTGGACGGGAGAAAGTATTCGTTTCTAATTTTGTAACTGTGCCCTAACTAAATATAGTAACACTACTGAAGAAGTAATTTTTGCTTGGTTTATCAAAATTCACAACCGTCTCAGTTTCAATAGAAACCTAGTCACGGTTAAAAGTGTAATGGGACTTTATAATCTTTAGTCCCAGACTAAAAATCATTTTTAGTCCCAGTTTGTTTCTTGTCAGACGTTGTCAAGCCACCGGGATCTTTAGTCTCGGTTGGTAACATCAACTGGGACCAAAATGAAGGTTTTTTATACTTATATTTTCTCTTTCACCTCGAGCCATTGCTACAAAGGTTTGAATGAGGAAGGGAGATGCTGTCAATTTTTTTTTGTGAAATTGTTTCGATGATTATAGACAAATTGGAGGGATCTAAAATATTAGCAACTCCATCCTCTAATGATGTATGCTTAGCATATTACATTAGTAGATATATTTCTATATATTTTTATCTCTAAAAAGGTTTATACAAAATGATTTGAGTAAAAAATTGTTTAGGAAACATTATGTTACTTTTTGAAATTAGAAACTTGTGGATAAAAATATTATTATAGAGATGACAAAAATATAGATAATTAAGATAAAAGAATACAAAACTAAGTTAATTTAAAAATTGCTAAAATAGTTAGAAATACATTAAAAATAGGTTTCGAACTTTAAAAATTTTTAAAAATAATTCTAAACTTTATTAAGTACATACATTAAGTACAATAATATGTGAAATTATTATATAATTATTGTATGATTGTTTATATATATTTATTGTATTATTATTTAATTAGTTTGACTTTCGTGGAGTTTTTATGATTTTTGTGCATTTCATGTAGATGGATCGGCAATAGATGTACACCGTGGACTGACGGTCAACAGAGTTTATTCAAGACGTGCATTATTTTTTTAAGTGTGGCTAATGCTAATAAGTATAAGGACTTTATATTTTGTCCATACAAAAAGTGTAAAAATCGGAAGAAGTATTCTACATCAAGAACTATTCATGCCCACTTGTTTGAGTCAGAATTTATGCCTAACTATAATTGTTGGACATCGCACGGAGAGGTAGAGGTTGTAATGGAAGAAGATGAAGAAGACGACGACAACATTTCGGATTGGGGTCAATACAGTGATTTGAAGAAAATACAACAGGTGAGGTGGACGATATTGTTGAAGATAACGATGTTGCGGATGATATTGGTAGGATGTTGCATGACGTAAAGGAGGACTGCGAAGGTGAAAAGGAGATCAAGAAGTTAGAGCGTATGTTAACGGACCACAAAATGTTCTTGTACCCATGTTGCGAAGAGGGGCACAAAAAGTTGGGTACTACGGTAGAATTCTTGCGATGGAAGGCATAAAATGGTGTGAGTGACAAGGCTTTTGGGGAGTTATTAAAACTCGTAAAGGACATTCTTTCGAAGGGAAACAAATTGCCCGAAATAATATACAAAGCTAAAAAGGTAGTTTGCCCTCTAGGACTGAAAGTATAGAAAATACACGCATATCTGAATGATTGTATCCTCTATCACGATGAGGAGTAGGAAAACCTAGAAGCATGTCCGGTTTGTAAGCACTACGATAGAAGATTAGACGAGATGATCCAGGTGAAGTTGACGGACAACCTTTGAAGAAGAGAGTTTATGCTAAGGTGATGTGGTATTTTTCTATAACATCACGGCTCAGGCGTTTGTTCAGGAACAAAGAGTATGGTAGAATGATGTGCTGGCATGTAGAATTAAGACGATGCTGAGACACCCCGCCGATGGGTCGCAGTGGTGAATCATTGACAAAACCTTTAAAGACTTCAGAGAGGATGCACGAAACGTAAGGTTCGATTTAAGTATGGATTACATGAATCTATTTGGAGAGATGAGCAGCGGCCATAGCACTTGCCTGTTACAATATGTATCTACAACCTTTCCCCTTGGCTATGCATGAAACGAAAGTACATCATGATGCCGATTATTAATCAAGGCCAAAGCAATCTCATAACGACATTGATGTATACCTAAGACCATTAATCAAAGATTTGAAGCTGCTATGGAAGAAAGGTGTTATTTATAACTAACAATTGGCATGAATATTAAGGAACAAAATACCTATAATTAATTTTTATTGCAATTTTTTTCACTTCTATTGTCGGATCCTTGGCCAAAGAGAAGAAGTATCAAAGAGTAATGCCTTCCATACAAGGTTCAAAACCATCAACGATAGTGATTATGAGTAGTCTATATGCCAACCCTTTCTATGGTAATGTTTCTGTCCTTGAGGTTTCATGATATTGTTTCTCTCCATAAAGTTTATATAAAGTTTATATTTTTTTTCCAAATCACCTATTTAATTTAAAAGTTTTAAAACTCCATTAGGCGTTTGGCTAAATAGCCCAGTGCCAATCACCCAACACCGTCATAAATCTGGACCACTGTCGAGTTCGTCCTGATTTATGACGGTTAGAAATCTTTGGAAATTCAATTAACCTAATCATTTACTTCTAGGCAGGCCGAAATATCCATAAAATTTTTATGTACTACTAGAAAACTATATCAGCCTTCTAAGAGGTTCACTTCTGAACTTAGTTTAGATTTTAGTTATGCATCTAAACTAAGTTTAGATCTTAGTTAGATCTTAGTTTAGATCTTAGTTAGATCTACTGGAGAAACCTGTAGAATTATGTCACTGTAAGAGATTGCAATTGAAATTTTTGACAATTACAACATTTAATAAAAAGCATGCCGAGGCATTGTCGTGAGCTCCGATACCTAAAAAGCCTAATGCCAGCACTACTAGAGAAACGATTTTTGCGTGCAGGCTGAGAGGCATCTTCCTGTGCAAAAGGCTAGCTCGCACACACGAGAAGGTCTAGGAAAATCAAATTTTCGTGTGCGGGCGGCCCAACCGCACAAGAAGATCTATTATCCCGTGCGAGAGGCTTAAGAGGCCCACACGAGAAGATCTATTATCCGGTGCGGGCCACTTAAGCCGCCCGCACGGGATAATAGATCTTCCCATGCGGACGTATTAAGTGGCCCGCATAGGAAGATAGATCCATCCTATATAAATTACTGAATTATTTAATGATTTAATGATATTAAATCGATAACTAATATCACATCACAAATAACACAAAATTAATTTCACATCATCACAAATTCACATATTTACTTTTCAACTAATTTCTTTGTATAATTTAATTTACAAATAATTTCACATATACAATTAAATTGACAACTAAATTAAAATAACAAATTACAAAAAATAATTTCACGGCAGCGCCGGCGGCGATTGTGGCGTCGTCGCGTCGTCGGTGGCGTGGCGTAGTGGAGGCGGCGACGGTGGAGGTGGAGGCGACGGCGGTGGAGGCGGTGGCGGTGGAGGCGACCGTCGATGGAGGCGGCGATGCGCCGGCACACCGAGAAGCCTCCGCAGTCGTTGTCGTGGACAGCGACGGTGGTGGAGGCGACGGTGGAGGCCGGAGGCGAAGGAGGCCGGCGGTGAGGAGGCGGCGGTGGAGTCCGGAGGCGAAGGAGGCCGGCGGCGGTGAGGCGCAGGCGAAGGCGAGAGCCCTCGACGGTGGAGGCGGGATCTGGATTTCGTCTCGTCGGGTGTTAGAAAATTTCGGAGCCTATATAGGCGGTGGTGATCATCGCGTGCGGGCGGCTTAGGTGCCCGCACGGAAAGATTATCTTTCCGTGCGAACGTCTTAAGCAGCCGCACGGAAAAACTATCTTTTCGTGCGGGCTCTTAAGCCGCCCGCATGCAATAATCTTTACATCTCTAAATTGGATTTCAAAAAAATTATATATATTGAGAAGACAACTTAATTTTGGTCCATAACACTGTCATAAAAATTTCAATCAGTTTTGATCAAGTGAGAATATATGTTGTCATAAAAAATTCAATCAGTTTTGATGAACCCTAAGTTTAAAGTATATATACCTTATAAGAAGCTATGAACTTTTATATTACTCAAATTTGTACATAACCTAAACATTAACTCATTATCACAACATATAAAGTTATATTGTCTATTGTGTTGTGAAATTTTTTTCTATTTTTACGTAATAACCCATTTTTTGGAAAAAAATTGATCTTTTCTTTGTATTTTTTAAATATTTTTTATTGACTTAGGAGCACACAAGAGGTAACACAGAAAATTTGAGTCTAAACAAGTGAAAGACGTGGCCTGTGAAAAATTCAGAAGACACGCTCAGAATTGAGAAAAAGCTTCGGGGCTCAAGAAGACAACCTTCATTGATGTTTATATAAAGTTTATATATTTTTTCCGGTTTCATGATATTGTTTCTCTCCATAAAGTTTATATATATTTCCAAATCACCTATTTAATTTATAAATTTTAGAACTCCATTAGGCGTTTGGCTAAATAGCCCAGTGCCAATCACCCACAACCGCCATAAATCTGGACCATTATCGAGTTTGTCGACGGTTAGAAATCTTTGGAAATTTTCAATTAACCTAATCATTTACTTCTAGAAAGGCCGAAATATCCATAAAATTTTGATGTACTACTAGAAAACTATATCAGCCTTCTAAGAGGTTCGCTTCTGAACTTAGTTTAGATCTTAGTTATGCATCTAAACTAAGTTTAGATCTTAGTTAGATCTTAGTTTAGATCTTAGTTAGATCTACTGGAGAAACCAGTAGAATTATGTCACTGTAAGAGATTGCAATTGAAATTTTTGTCTATTACAACATTTAGTAAAAAGCATGCCGAGGCATTGTCCTGAGCTCCGATACCTAAAAAAGCCTGATGCCAGATTTTATTTGTTGGAGCCAACAGCAAAAACAACCTAATATGCGTTCTCTGCTTGAAGACTTCGCACGGGAGAATTGGTACATGGGTGTAGGACTGAAAACCTTTGATGTTATGTTTACACCGATTGGATCTAAGCACGGGAGAATTGGTACATGGGTGTAGGACTGAAAACCTTTGATGTTATGTTTACACCGATTGGATCTAAGGCTATTAAGAGTTTCAAGAGGTCACATACACATTATTTAATATAGCATATAGAATTGTTTGATGACATGACATTAAATTAAATGAAAGAAAGCTCCATACACGAATACCAACTCTCTATGAATCATAAAATTAAATGCGATTTTGATCCTATGAAACCGCATCATAAAATTATGCATTGGAGAGGATAGTTTCAAACACCATTTCATTTCATTCATCCTTATGTGGTTGTCTTAGAAACATCAATATAAAATTTTTTATTGGGATTAGTCCATTCTCATGACCGATGTTTTAAGGGACCACTTTGCTATGCAACTGCTGTGATCTTGTGATTGGTCTCCATTGATTTTGAAGGGCTATGTTTATTTCCCTTTCTTATACCATGTTTAGCATCGCCACCTTTTCACACTTCTTTTGTTACCATTTAGCTAATAATTACGTAATAGAATATGTGCATCGTTAATTGAGGTAGAGACTACGATATTACATTTCTTACACTTCTTATACTGGAGAGATGATCTTTGGTCCACTTGTCAAAATCAATAATAGTTCCAATTGCAATAGAAATCGAGACTAGAAAATATTTTTAGTCCCAGTTAAATTTCTGTCAAAGCCTGTCAGGGCGTCTGGGATCTTTAGTCCCAGTTGGTAATACCAATCGGGACTAAAGATCCTATCTTTTATCTCGGTTGGTATCACCAACTGAGACTAAAGATCATTTTGATCTTTAGTGCATGTTGGTAACACCAACCGGGACTAAAGATGGAGTTGTTTTTTATAATTTTTCTTCCTTCTCTAGCCCAAGCCAGTGTATTCAAACTTTTGCTCTAGCTAGAGGGGAGGTGCTGTCAAAATTTTTTGTGAATTTTTTTGGTGATAATACATAAATCTTTATTATCTACAAGGTTAGCAACTTCATCTTCTTATGATCTATGCTTAGCGGTTTGCTTTTTATGATTTATTTTTATACTTTTTATCTCTAGATAGGTTATGAAAAAATAAAGAGAGAGAAAATTACTTTTGAAAAAGTATTTTACTAAGCAATGAGAAAATTTTTTGGGAAAATAAAGAGGGAGAAAAGTATGCTTAGCACATTACATTTGTAGGTATATTTCAAGTACAATTTTATCTAAAAAATATTTATGAAAAATGATGAGAGAAAAACTTTTGCACAAAAAAATGTTATAAAATAGATGATAAAGGAAAAAATATAAAAAATTTGATAGTAGATTAGAAAAATAAGGTAATTTAAAGATCGTTAAAATAGTTGGAAATATGTACACTACATATGTTGGATTATTATATAATTATTATCGGATTATATATTTAATTATTGTAATATTATTTAAATTGTTTGACTTTCGTGGATTTTTCTTACGATTTTTGTGTATTTCATGTAGATGGATCGACAATGGATGTATACCACGGACCGATGGTCGACAGAGTTTATTCAAGGCGTACATTATTTTTTGAGTGTGGCCAATGCCAACAAACATAAGGGATTTATACGTTGCCCATGCAAAAAGTGCAAAAACGAGAAGGAGAATTCTACATCAAGAATTATTCATGCCCACTTGCTTCTGTCGGGATTCATGCCTCACTATAACTACTGGACATCACACGAAGAGGTGGGGGTTACAATGGAAAAAGATGAAGAAGACAACGACAACATTCCAGACTGTGGTCGATACGGTGGGTTTAAAGATAATACAGCAGGCGAGGCGGGCAGGGATTCTGAAAAAACGACGGTGCCGATGACCTTGGTCAGATGTTGTGCGACGTACAGGAGGACTACGAAGGTGAAAAGGAGGTGCAGAAATTGGAGCATATGTTGGTGGACCACAAAACGTCCTTGTACCCAGGTTGTGAACAAGGGCAAAAAAAGTTTGGTACCACGCTGGAATTCTGGCAATGAAAGGCCAAAAATGGTGTCAGTGACAAGGCATTTAGCGAGTTACTAAAACTCGTGAAGAACATTCTTCCAAAGGGAAACGAATTGCCAAAATCAACGTATGAGGCTAAGAAGTTAGTCTGCCCTCTAGGGCTGGAGGTACAGAAGAT
Source organism: Oryza australiensis (assembly GCA_019925245.2). NCBI lineage: Eukaryota > Viridiplantae > Streptophyta > Magnoliopsida > Poales > Poaceae > Oryza > Oryza australiensis. The sequence goes on from JAIFGZ020000348.1 coordinate 135,739, forward strand.
ACACGCATGTCCCAACGATTGTATCCTCTATCGCGGTGAGGAGTATGAGAACCTAGAAGCATGTCCGGTTTGTAAAGCACTTCGATACGAGATCAGACGAGATGATCCAGGCGAAGTTGATGGACGACCTTCGAACAAAAGAGTTCCTGCTAAGGTGATGTGGTATTTTCCTATAATACCACGACTGAAACATTTATTCAGGAACAAAGAGCATGCAAGGATGACGCACTGGCACGCGGAAGAACGCCAACAAGACAGCATGCTGAAACATACCGCCGATGGATCATAGTGGCGAAACATCAACAAAACATTTAAAGACTTCGGCGAGGATGCAAGAAACATAAGGTTCGGCTTATGTACGGATGGTATGAATCCTTTTGGAGAGATGAACAGCGGGCAGAGCATTCTCCCACCTTGGCTATGCATGAAGCGGAAGTACATTCAGATGCCGATTATTATTCAAGGCCCAAAGCAACTTGGTAATGACATCGATGTGTACCTGAGACCACTGATCAAAGATCTAAAACTGCTGTAGAAGAAAGAAGGTGTCCCCGTGTGGGATGAGGATAAACAGGAGCAGTTTAACCTATGAGCGTTGATGTTTGTTACCATCAACGATTGGCCTACGCTTGGCAACCTATCCGGAAAATCAAATAAGGGGTAACGCTTGCACCCACTGTATGGATAAGACCGAATGTATGTACCTAAAACACTGTAAGAGGTAGTATACATGGGCCATCGGCGCTTTCTTGTTGCAAGTCACCCTGTCCGGAGAAGAGGCAAACATTTTGATCAAAAGGCAGACCATCGTACTAAGCCAAAGCATCACAACGGAAAGGTCCTGTTTGCCATGGTGAAAGACCTTAAAGTAGTATTTGGAAAGGGACCTGGCAAACAACCTATAGCAAGTGAAGATGGTCACGTGGTGATGTGGAACAAGAAGTCCATTTTTTGGGAGTTACCCTGTTGGGAAGTCTTGGACGTCCGCCACGCAATCGACGTGATGCACCTCACTAAGAACCTTTGCGTAAACCTGCTAGGCTTCCTAGGTGTATATGGAAAATCAAAAGATACACTTGAGGCACGTAATGATCTGAAGCATATGGCACAATGCGACGACCTTCACCCGCAACAAAAGGAGAAAGGATCCCACTACTTAAGTCCAGCCAGCTACACTCTGAGCAAGGTAGAGAAGGAAATCATGTTTGAATGCCTGGAGAGCATCAAGGTATCGTCTGGATACTCCTTGAATATAAAGGGAATAATAAGCACGAAGGATAAGAACTTCACAAACCTAAAGTCCCATGACTGCCACGTGCTGATGACACAGCTGCTTCCTATTATAATTCGGGGTATCCTTCCCGATAATATCCGGGCAACAGTGACAAAGCTATGTGCTTTCCTGAATGCAATTTCATAGAAGATAATCGATCTAGACGGACTCGAAGACTTTCAAATTGATGTGGTCCAATGTCTTGTCAGCTTTGAGATGATCTTTCCGCCTTCCTTCTTCAATATCATGACGCATCTCCTATGCCACCTTGTCAAAGAGATCCGTATCCTCGGTCCGGTATTCCTACATAACATGTTCCCTTTCGAGAGGTATATGGGCGTTCTAAAGAAGTACATCCATAACTGTTCTTGTCCGGAGGCCAACATCGCCAAGGGATATGAAACAGAGGAGGTCATTGAGTTCTTCGTCGACTTTATTGAAGACCTTCGTCACATCGGGGTGTTTGAATCAAGCCATGAAGGGAGACTACAGGGGAAGGGGACTCTTGGAAGGAAGACAATAATGACCGTAGACAATGAATTGTTTAGGAAAGCACATTGGACTGTTTTGCAACAATCTTCCTTCGTGGCTCCTTACATTGAGGAGCACTTGGCGATTGTTCGCTCGAAAAACATCGGTAAGACGGATGCCTGGAGTACACGTCATCACATTGATGCTTTCCCTGCTTGGCTGCGACGACATCTCATAGGCAACGGGAACATTGATCAACAACTAGCCTTCTTGGCAAGAGGACCATCTTGCTCGATCACCACATTCCAGGCATATGAAATCAATGGGTACATATTTTACACACGTGCCCAAGACTTAAAGACATGAATCAGAACAACGTTGTCCGTATCGATGCCGTGGGATACGATGATACGACTAGCACATATAATGGTAGCATCGAGGACATACAGAAACTTGACTATGGACCTCTGAAGGTCCCTCTATTTTGGTGCCAGTGGGTTAGGCTGTGTTAGTGATATGCCCTAGAGGCAACATGGAGATGTTGGATATCACGTCAATGTTTATGAATGAAGTGTTATTCAGTTCCATGAAATAGACATCTTGTATTGATCAATAAGTACGTGACTTATTTATGAGACTCAATATGTATGAATCTATTTCTAAACGATCCCCGATCATATGTCATATTGTTGGAACAAATATGATTCTAAGATCGGCATGTTTATTGATTGATGATCATGTCTCATAGATCATGGGTATGGAGATACCAAATCAATAAACATGGACATATGTGTTGGAGAACACATTGTTGGATAGACCCACCATGAGACACTACAGAATTAATGTGCCATTAGTTGGTCTCGAGGTAGTGTTGGTACAAAGTCCTTAGACCGAGATCACCATGGATTCCAACATGTGTAGTAGCCTACTTTGGGACTACCAAACGCTATTCCGTAATCGGGTAGTTATAAAGGTAGTTTTCGGGTTTGCTATGAAACATGGAGTGGGATGTGAGTGATCAAGATGGAATTTGCCCTCCTTTGGAGAGATATCTCTGGCCCCTCGAGGTAATGGATTATGGAAATGCATGGCCATGCTATGTTGATTGAGGAGTCAATCAATGACGGATAATCCAATACGGTTCGAGTGAATGGTTAAGCTATTGAAGGGATGGCACACATCTTGCCTATAGCTTAACCGGTATCGTGAGGCAAAGGGATTTGTGTACACATTACAGGTTCGAGCCGATATTATTCTTGTATACTATGGTGTCAATATGTGCCGCTAGGCGTCGTCTGTTGACGGTCGGCCGAGTTGGACTCGAGCCGACGATCGCTAAGTTAGACTATAGCCGAAACCGAGTATACCTGAACCTTGGTCGCACGCTTAAGGGGATAGAATAGATATTCGAGTTGGACTCGGATACGGCTCGATCGGATAGGGATCCGATCGGATAGAGTCCTATGGGCTTACGACGTATGGGCGGCCAACTCTATGAGATACGGATGAGATCCGATTCAAAATAGAGTCCTAATCGGCCACTAGTCCCGCCGGCCAACTCTATATAAAGGAGGGAGGGGTGGAGAGCGCGGTACGTTAATTGCATCGCGTGCAACGTAAGTCGTCGAGATCAATCTCCACGGAAACCCTCCCCACTTTCGAGCCAAACCCTAGCCTTGCATCGCGTGCTAGCACACGGGTGTTCGGCGTTCGTCCCCGGACGTGTGGATACCGGTAGAGGCGCTCGCTACGTTGCGCGCCGTTGATCGGCTTCGGATCGGCCGCAATCGGAGCGATCGACCGTGGTGGAATCGGCCGGTCGGTCGCATCGGAGCGAGGCGTGAGAACGCGCCCGACGACTCGAATCGGCTGATTGGCGAATCGGTTGTCTCCGGGAATCGGCTACACTGTTCCGGATCGGATTGCCCCGATTGGCTATTCCACGCACTCTACTCCAATCGGTAACGATCTATCGGCCCTTACTTGCAAGTGTTCCTGGTTTGCGCGGTAAAAGTTTTTGTTTTCGGCTAGCGTAGCCTCCGCGTAATCCTTCGTGGTATCGAGCTAATCTTGCTTAGTTCGGGTTTTAGATTGGATCCTGGAACAAGTTTTGCGCACGGGTTGATTAGATCAATCGGTTTTACGGGATCTCGTTGAGGAGAGTTAATGGTAATTGCGTTCCTTGATAGTGTATCGGAACGGCGTAATGTGATTACGTCAAAGCAATTTCCCGATGACTCGGTTTGAGTTGGGTTCGAGATAGCGTTCCTTGATAGTGTATCGGAACGGTATAATGTGATTATGCCGAAGCTATCTCGTAGTCCGATCTTGTTAGCTGCTCGCGCCTACGCAAACCATCTCCCTTGATAGTGTATCGGGACGGCATAATATGATTATGCCGACATGGTTTCGTAAGCGAATTCACGATTGGATCTATGAATTTCGTGTGGTGTTCCGGCGCCCCCTTATAGGTCGTCTCGATGCCGTAGCTCGCGTTAAGTAGAAAACGTTTCTACGCCTAACTTGTTTTTGCAGAGAATGCTTTGAGATGGTATGGCCCTATTGTATGTATGAGATGTATGAGATGCATGTGATGCATGTAATATTCTTTCATATGTGCAATCCCCGTAATATTCTTTCATACGTGCAATGCTTGTAATATTCTTTCACGACCTGCGAGTCGATGTAATCTTCAATTAGAGCTTCTATAGTAGTAGCTTAGTTTGAAGAAATCAAGCATTCGGCACTCGAAAGAACGGTGATGAAGATGGAGATCCTGTACACCGGCATGGAGATGGAGATCACCATGTGAAGGGGGCCATACTATTTCACTATATGCTATTCTTCTTGCTTTCATATGTGATATGTTTGTTTGATAGAATAGCATCCTCGCAAAATTAAGTAGTAATGATGCCCTTCCAAATGTTGCACTCGCCACCGTTATGCTCGTCAATGGTGGGTCCGCCAAAGCAGAGTGCCATTCTCTATCATAACACGAGGGGTATATGTCGACATATACATGCAGGAGCATTTGGTTTACTTAACAAGGCTATCAAAACAGCTTTGGGCCTTGGGGCATAGGTTGGCGCCGGGGCATGGAGATGCCACACCAACAACAAGAGTCACATAGAGATGTGATTAGCAAGGTGTTGCTTACCGATGTTACTAATTTTCTAGCAGTGATGCCAAAGCTCACTAGAAAATTAATTAACATGTGGATCTTGACCCAATACGTAACCTAGAGGGAAGGTGGAAAATACGTAATGGGAGTCTAATGTTAAATTGTTTAACAATAGACATAGCATAAACATTGTGCTAAACTTTGCTTTTTCGTTGTAGAATAAATGGCGGCTAATACTACACCCAGTACCTTTAATTTGCGATCTATTCTCGAAAAGGAAAAATTAAATGGAACAAACTTTATGGATTGGTATCGCAACTTGAGAATTGTTCTCAAGCAAGAGCGTAAGGAGTACGTTCTTGAAGTACCTTATCCGGAGGATTTGCCTAATAATGCCACCGCAACCGCACGGAGAGCTTACGAGAAGCACACTAATGATGCCCTAGACATAAGCTGTCTCATGCTTGCTACAATGTCCCCCGAGCTTCGAAGCAATATGAGAGCAAACGATGCTCACACTATTATTCGGTGGACTGCGTGGCATGTTTGAGAACCAAGCTCGGGCCGAGAGGTTCAACACCTCAAAGTCCTTGTTTGCGTGCGAGCTTGTTGAGGGGAATCCCGTCGTCCGCATGTGATAAAGATGATTGGCTATATCGAGAGTCCGGAAAAACTAGGTTTTCCCCTTAGCCAAGAGTTGGCTACCGATGTGATTCTCCGCCGCTCCCTCCGAGCTTTGAGCCATTCATATTAAACTATCACATGAACAACATGGATAGAACCTTGGCTGAATTGCATGGGATGCTAAAGACATGAGGAGAGTATCCAGAAAACGGTCATCATGTGATGATGATGCAGAAGGCAAAGCGCAAACCACCTGTCAAGAAACTTTGCACCAAGAGGAAGTTAACTCCCGATGAGATCGCGAGTGCCTCCAATGCAAAGAAGGGCAAGAAGGGGTCGGCGGCATCGATGCCGTTTGCTTCTATTGCAAGGAGACAGCCACTGGAAGAGGAACTGCAAGAAGTACATGGAGGATCTCAAAAAGAAGCAAAGTACGACTTCGCTTCGGTATTAATGTTATAGACATTAATCTTGCTACTTCACCTACCGACTCTTGGGTATTTGATACCGGATCGTAGCTCATATTTGCAAATCGTTGCGGGAATGAGAAGAAGTAGAGGATTGAGAAGGGGCGAGGTGAACTCGCGCGTCGGCAATGGAGCAAGCGTTGCTACGCTTCTGCTGTCGGCAGTACCACTTCATCTACCTTCGGGATTAGTTTTGGAATTAAATAATTGTTATTGTGTTCCAACACTATGTCAAAACGTTATTTCCACTTCATGTTTGCAAGCGGAAGGATATGATTTTAGATCAATGGACAATGGTTGTTCAATATATCTCGAGATATGTTCTATTTTCATGCTCCATTGGTGAATGGATTATACGTTTTGAATCTTGAAGCGTCTCCCATCTATAACATTAATACGTAAAGGCAACTCTCAAATGATACAAACCCCACGTTTATCCGGCATTGTCGCTTAGGCCATATAAATAAGAAACGCATGGAGAAGCTCCATAAGGATGGATTGCTTCACTCTTTTGATTTTGAATCATTTGAGACATGTGAGTCTTGTTTACTTGGTAAGATGACAAAGGCACCTTTCACGGGACATAGTGAGAGAGCAAGTGACTTATTGGCACTCGTACATACCGATGTATGTGGACCAATGAGCTCAACGGCCGGAGGAGGTTATCGTACTTCATTACCTTTACCGATGACTTTAGTAGATATGGTTATATCTACTTAATGAGGCATAAGTCCGAATCCTTTGAAAAGTTCAAAGAATTCCGAATGAAGTACAGTAATCATTTAGGGAAAACAATCAAGTTTCTACGATCGATCGTGGAGGGGAATACTTGAGCCAAGAGTTTGGTAATCATCGAAAGATTGTGGAATTGTTCCACGCTGACTCCGCCAGAACTCCACAATGGAATGGGGTGTCCGAACGGAGAAATCGCACCTTGTTGGACATGGTGCGGTCGATGATGAGCCAAAGTGATCTTCCGTTATCCTTCCGGGATATGCTCTTGAAACATGCGCTCACACTAAATAGAGTTCCATCTAAGTCGTTGAAAAGACACCATATGAGATATGGACAGGGCAACCCCTAGTTTGTCTTTTCTCAAAATTTGGGGATGTGAGGCTTATGTAAAACGTTTATACCGACAAGCTCACACCCAAATCCGACAAGTGCTTCTTTGTGGGATATCCTAAGGAAACTAAGGGATATTACTTTATAATCGGAAACAAGGCAAAGTGTTTGTCGCCCGACACGGTGTCTTTTGGAGAAAGAGTTTCTTTCAAGAAGGGTTAGTGGGAGCAGTGGTGCATCTTGAAGAAGTTCAAGAAACACCGTAAAACGTTTCGCGACCACGTAACCACAACAGAGGAGCAAAGTGTTGCGCCACCGCTTGTAGATACACCCCCCACGGAGGTCGAAAGATCACGTTGTGCGCCCGATGTACACAGTGCGGAACAACGTGATATATTGTTGTTGGACAACGATGAACCTAAGACCTATGAGGAAGCGATGGTGGGACCCGATTCCAACAAGTGGCTTGGAGCCATGAAATCCGAAATAGAATCCATGTACGACAATCAAGTTTGGAACTTGGTTGATCCACTCGATGGTGTCAAAACCATTGAGTGTAAATGGGTTTTTAAGAAAAAGGCCGATATGGATGGAAATGTTCACATCTATAAGGCGCGATTGGTGGCGAAAGGTTTTGAACAGATTCAAGGAGTTGATTATGATGAAACCTTCTCGCCCGTCGTAATGCTTAAATCTATTCGGATTATCCTAGCGATTGCTGCATATTTCGATTATGAGATATGACAGATGGATGTCAAAACGGCTTTCCTAAATGGAAACCTAAGCGAGGATGTATACATGATACAACCTCGGGGTTTTGTCGATCCAGAATCGCTCGGAAAGATATGCAAGCTACGTAAATCCATTTATGGATTGAAGCAAGCATCTCGGAGTTGGAATATTCGCTTTGATGAAGTAATCAAAGGGTTTGGTTTCATCAAAAATGAAGAAGAGGCCTGTGTTTACAAAAAGGTCGTGGGAGCACAATTGTATTTCTAATCTTATATGTGGATGACATATTACCGATTGGAAATGATATCCCTATGCTTGAATCCGTCAAGTCTTCATTGAAAAATAGTTTTTCCATGAAAGACTTAGGGAGGCAAGATATATATTAGCATTCGGATCTATAGAGATAGATCCAAGAGGCTAATTGGATTAAGCCAAAATACATACATTGATAAGGTGTTGAAAAGGTTCAACATGCATGATTCCAAGAAAGGTTTCTCGCCCATGTCACATGGCATTAATCTTAGCAAGAATCGTGTCCTCGACACATGATGAGCGGAATAAGATGGGTATGGTTCCATATGCTTCGGCAATTGGATCCATCATGTATGCCATGCTTTGTACACGCCTGCATGTCTCGTACGCTTTGAGTGCTACGAGCAGATACTCGCCGATCCAGGTGAAGGTCACTGGATGCCGTAAAGAATATCCTTAAGTACTTGAGAAGAACTAAGGATATGTTCCTAGTCTATGGAGGTGAAGAAGAGCTCGTTGTAAGTGGTTACACCGATGCTAGCTTCCAAACAGACAAGGATGATTATAGATCGTAACTGGGTTCGTGTTCTCGCCCGAACGGAGGCGCACCACTGGAAGAGTTCCAAGGTGATACCGTTGCCGATTCTACAACAGAGGCCGAGTACATTGCCGCTTCGAAGCCGCAAAGGAGGCCGTTTGGATCAAGAAATTCGTTTCGAGCTTGGTGTGATGACTAGTACGATCGGTCCAATGTCTCTCTATTGTGACAATAGTGGAGCCATTGCGCAAGCCAAGGAGCCGAGGTCACATCGAAGTCCAAACACACACTTCGGCGATATCATCTCATCCGCGAGATTGTGGACAGAGGTGATGTCAAGATATGCAAAGTGCACACGGATCTCAACATAGCCGATCCGCCGACAAAACCTCTCCCTCACCGAAGCATGAGGCGCACACAAGAGCAATGGGTATTAGATACTTACATGATTGACTCTAGTGCAAGTGGGAGATTGTTAGTGATATGCCCTAGAGGCAACATGGAGATGTTGGATATCACGTCAATGTTTATGAATGAAGTGTTATTCAGTTCCATGAAATAGACATCTTGTATTGATCAATAAGTACGTGACTTATTTATGAGACTCGATATGTATGAATCTATTTCTAAACGATCCGATCATATGTCATATTGTTGGAACAAATATGATTCTAAGATTGGCATGTTTATTGATTGATGATCATGTCTCATAGATCATGGGTATGGAGATACCAAATCAATAAACATGGACATATGTGTTGGAGAACACATTGTTGGATAGACCCACCATGAGACACTACAGGAATTAATGTGCCATTAGTTGGTCTCATGTAGTGTTGGTACAAAGTCCTTAAACCCGAGATCACCATGGATTCCAACATGTGTAGTAGCCTACGTTGGGACTACCAAACGCTATTCCGTAATCGGGTAGTTATAAAGGTAGTTTTCGGGTTTGCTATGAAACATGGAGTGGGATGTGAGTGATCAAGATGGAATTTGCCCCTCCTTTGGAGAGATATCTCTGGCCCTCGAGGTAATGGATTATGGAAATGCATGGCCATGCTATGTTGATTGAGGAGTCAATCAACAGATAGATAATCCAATACGGTTCGAGTGAATGGTTAAGCTATTGAAGGGATGGCACACATCTTGCCTATACTTAACCGGTATCGTGAGGCAAAGGGATTTGTGTACACATTACAGTTCGAGCCGATATTATTCTTGTATACTATGGTGTCAATATGTGCTGCTAGGTGCCGCTGTTGACGGGTCGGCCGAGTTGGACTCGAGCCGACGATCGGCTAAGTTAGACTATAGCCGAAACCGAGTATACCTGAACCTACTGTGGTCGCACGCTTAAGGGGATAGAATAGATATTCGAGTTGGACTCGGATACGGCTCGATCGGATAGGGATCCGATCGGATAGAGTCCTATGGGCTTACGACGTATGGGCGGCCAACTCTATGAGATACGGATGAGATCCGATTCAAAATAGAGTCCTAATCGGCCACTAGTCCCGCCACCAACTCTATATAAAGGAGGGAGGGGTGGAGAGCTGCGGACGTTAATTGCATCGCGTGCAACGAAGTCGCCGAGATCAATCTCCACGGAAACCCTCCCCACTTTCGAGCCAAACCCTAGCCTTGCATCGCGTGCTAGCACACGGGTGTTCGGCGTTCCGTCCCCGGACGTGTGGATACCGGTAGAGGCGCCGCTACGTTGCGCGCCGTTGATCGGCTTCGGATCGGGCCGCAATCGGAGCGATCGACCGTGGTGGAATCGGCTGCGGCCGGCGCACGGAGCGAGGCGTGAGAACGCGCCCGGACGACTCGAATCGGCCGATTGGCGAATCGGTTGTCTCCGGGAATCGGCTACACCGTTCCGGATCGGATTGCCCCGATTGGCTATTCCGCCGCACTCTACTCCAATCGGTAACGATCTATCGGCCCTTACTTGCAAGTGTTCCTGGTTTGCGCGGTAAAAGTTTTTGTTTTCGGCTAGCGTAGCCTCCACGTAATCCTTCAGGCTGAGTGGTGGAGGCGTAACCATTGATGCAAGTGGGATGACAACGATCGACCTTAGCAAGGTCGGATACTCAGACGAACCCTTCGTCCTGGCCAATGATGTACCGCAAGTTTTCTATGTGAAGGACATGGCTAGCAAAGCAAAGAAGGGGAAAGAGTCCGACGAGCCAAGGCACCACGTGGTTCTCCCAGGCAAAGGAAAATCGTGGGAGTCGAGGGTAGTACTAACGAAGATAACGATCAGTTTGATGGGCTAGCTCCGTTCACGGTGGTGGTTGACCCAAGCATCCTCCTATCAAATGAGGACACCCCTTACTCACGCAACAATCATACTGAAGGAACAATAGTCCAGAGAAAGTATGTAAGGACAACCATCACTTAGCTAAATTTTTGTGTGGATGATGTAAATTAGATTGTATTTATTGTATTTATTGTAAATTATTGAATTTAATGTAATTTAAACATGGGTCTTGTGCGTGTTTGGGCCGACCAAGGCGCCCTTCCCTGTGAAAACGGGTCTCGTATGTGTTTTGGCTGACCGACCGCCTGTCCTTGTGAAAACATGGGTCTCGTACGTCTTTCGGTCGACCGACCGCCCGTCCCGTGAAAACGTGGGTCTCATATGTGTTTCCGCCGACCGACCACGTGTCCCGTGAAAACATGGGTCTCGTACGTGTTTCGGCCCACGACCGCCCATCCCGTGAAAACGTCGGTCTCGTTCGTGTTTCGACCGACCGCCCGTCACATGAAAACGTGGGTCTCGTGGGTGTTTCGGCCGACCGACCGCCACTCCCGTGAAAACGTGGGGCTCGTGCGTGTTTCGGCCGACCGACCACCCTACCATGAAAACGTAGGGCTCAGGCCGACCGGCCACCCGTCCCATGAAAACATGGCTCTCATGTGTGTTTCGGCCGACCGACCGCCCCTCCCGTGAAAACGTGGGATTGCAACTAGTGGAGGATTATATATTATTATTGGAATTTAAAATATTTTTTAATAGGACATATGTTAATTATATATGATTATTATATTTAAAATACTTTTCAATAGGGCATATGTTAATTATATATGATTATCAATTAGAATTTAAAATACTTTTCAATGAGGCATATGTTAACTATATATTATTATTATTATTTAAAATAATTTTCAAAAGGGCATACGACATGTTTATTGATTAATGATCATGTCTCATAGATCATGGTATGGAGATACCAAATCAATATACGTGGACATGTGTTAGAGAACACATTGTTGGATAGACCCACCATGAGACAGTATAGGAATTAATGTGCCATTAGTTGGTCTCAAGTAGTGTTGCTGCAAAGTCCTTAGACTTGAGATCATCATGGATTCTAACATGTGTAGTAGCCTACTTTGGGACTATCAAACGCTATTCCGTAACTGGGTAGTGATAAAAGTAGTCTTCGGGTTTGCTATGAAACATGGAGTGAGATATGAGTGATCAAGATGGAATTTGCCCCTCCTTTGGGAGAGATATCTCTGGGCCCTCGAGGTAATGGATTATGGAAGTGCATGACCATGCCGAGTTGATTGAGGAGTCAATCAACAGACAGATAATCCAATACGGTTCGAGTGAATGGTTAAGCTATTGAAGGGATGACACACACATCTTGCCTATAGCTTAATTGGTATCGTGAGGCAAAGGGATTTGTGTACACATTACAGGTTCAGAGCCAATATTATATTCTTGTATACTATGGTGTCAACATGTGCTGCTAGGCGCCGCTATTGACAGTCGGCTGAGTTGGGCTCGAGCCGAAACCGAGTATACCTGAACCTACAGGGTCGCACGCTTAAGGCGATAGAACAGACATTCGAGTTGGACTCGAATATGGCTCAATTTGGATAAGATTCGATTTAATGTAGAGTCCTATGGGCTTAAGAAGTCTGGCCGACCAAATCTATGAGATTCAGATAGGATTCGATTCAAAATAGAGTCCCGATGGGCCTATAGGCCCAATCGGCAACTCTATATAAAGGGGCGAGGGTGGAGAGCAGAGGGATTGCATTGAACTGAATCAATCTGATCTTCACAGAAACCCTCCCCACTTCCGAGCCAAAACCCTAGCCTTGCATCTTGTGCTAGCACACGGGTGTTAGGCGTTCTGTCCCTGGACGTGTGGATACCGGTAGAGGCGCTGCGGTCGGGTATGGTCGGATAGATCGGCTATGGTCGGATAGATCGGCTGTGGTCGGATAGATCGGCTGTGGTCGGATAGATCGGCTGTGCTACGTTGCTATGCTAATCGGCTATGGTCGGATAGATCGGCTGTGGTCGGGTGCATCTGAGTGAGTCAAGCGCGGTCGGGCGAATCGGCGAGTTGGCTGAGGTTGGATCGGCTCCGGCATCGACGAATCGGCTATATCGGATCGGCTGCGGTCAGGCGATTCGGCGAATCGGCTGTGTGGGAATCGGCTGTCAATGAATCGGCTGTGATCGGCTAGCACTGTTCCGGATTGGATAGCTCCTGATTGGCTATTTTCGTTGCACTCTACTCCAATCGGTAATGATCTATCAACCCTTACTTGCAAGTGTTCTTGGTTTGCGCGGTAGAGAAGTTTTGTTTTATGTTATCGTAGCCTCTGTGTAACCCTTCAGTTGGGTGAAGAAATATTTCAGACTCTTGTGGTCAGTGAAGATTTCACACCGGTTCCCAACCAAATAGTGCCACCAGATTTTTAGAGCATGCACGACTGCGGCTAGCTCTAGGTCATGGGTTGGATAGTTAAGCTCATGAGATCATAGCTGGCGTGCAGCGTAAGCCACAACCTTTCCATCCTGCATAAGCACACATCCCAGTCCTTGTCGTGATGCGTCATAGGAGACATGGAATGGCTCGTTGACATCTGGCATTACCAGCACTGGGGCGGTGGTAAGCCTTCTTTTAAGTTCAAGGAAACTTGCTTCACAAGCCTCGGACCAAATGAACGTACTTTCCTTTTTGAGGAGCTAGGTCAGAGGTCGAGATAATTTCGAAAAATTTTTGATGAAACGTCGGTAATATTCGGCCAAACCAAGGAAACTTCTGAGTTCGGAGACATTCTGTTGTTGCTTCCTGTTTAGTACATTTTGTACATTACTCAGATTAACCGCAATACCATCCTCCGAAAGGACATGACTGAGAAATCCAACTTCTTTTAACCAAAATTCACATTTTGAGAGTTTGGGGTAAAGTTGGTGTTCCCGCGGCTTACCAAGTACCATGCGCAGATGCTGCGCATGTTCTTCCTCATTTTTGGAATAAATAAGGATGTCATCAATGAACATCACCACGAATTTATCAAGATACTCCATGAAGATTTTATTCATCATGTTCATGAAGGTCGCTGGCACATTGGTTAAGCCAAAAGAAACCACGGCGTATTCAAATAGACCGTAGCGAGCGGTGAAAGCCATCTTCGGAATGTCTTCAGGTCAGATTTTGAGATGAAAATATCCCAATCTCAGATCAATCTTTGAAAAGACACGGGCGCCGATTAATTGATCAAATAGATCGTCGATTCTGGGGAGAGGATATTTATTTTTGATGGTGACCTCATTCAGGGGTCAATAATCGACACACATTCGCATGGTTCCATCCTTCTTTGGTGCAAATAACATAGGACAACCCCATGGAGATGAGCTTGGCGAATAAAGCCTTTAGCCAGTTGTTCATTGATCTGCTTCTTTAGTTCTTTCAGATTTTCCGTGGTCATCCGGTAAGGCCTCTTGGCAATGGGTGCCGTTCCAGGAATTAGATCGATCACAAATTCAACATCTCAATCAGGTGGTATTCCTGGCAGCTCTTCTAGGAACACATCAGGATATTCATTTACAGCGGGTACCATTTTAATTCCGGTACAGAGAGAGATTGAGTGGATGGCTGCTTGGAAATGGAAGACTTTTCACAAGTGAACCTAACCACTTGTCTGTTAATGCTATAGAGCATTAATGCCCCACGTGCACAATCAATAGTTCCTTTGTGTTTGGATAACTAATCCATCCCAAGTATAATATCCAATCCCAAGGTGTCTAACAATATAAGATCAGCCGAGAATTTCGCCCCATTCATATGGAATTCTACCCCTTTGCATAATAATTTTGTGGCCATGGTAGACCCGGGTGATTGTATGCGCATAGCATTACTAAGAAATTCTGGTTTCAGTTTAAGTTGTTCTGCTCTTGATGCTGACATGAATGAATGTGTTGCACCAGAGTCAAATAATACTGTGATAGGAGTGGAGTGCAGATAAACAGTACCGAGTACGATGCCGAGCGCGTCGGTTGCCTCCTCCATGGTGACGTGGTTTAGCCACCCTTTGCCGAATGTCGGTGCCAGTTTCTGGGTTATAGAAATCTCCCATGGTCCAGCCTGAGCAGGATTTGGGGCCTGAGGTGGCGCTGGTGTAGCTTGTGGACATGAGCCGGTCCTCACAATCTTTGGGTATGGGCACCTTGCACTACTACGGAAACAGTTTTTCGTGGCGGCCATTTTTGGTCTTCGCTGGCGGCAATTGGGGCCGCCACAAAGCAAAGCCAGTGCAGATCAAGATCTTCGCTAGCGGTTATAGACCGCCGCAAAGAAATATCTTTGCTAGCGGTCGCTTTATGTCGCCCGCGAGAAGAACAATTTTCTATGGCGCCGCTTACATCGCCGCGCGAAGCCATATCTTCGCTGGCTGCTAGCTTAAGACAGCCGCCAGCAAAAATATTCTTCTCTGGTGGCTTACACTCTTTTTAGGACACGTGGCCCGCTAGGAAAAAAGCCCATCAGTTTCTGGAAAAGGACACATGGCCCACCAGTAAAAATAGGACATCGTCCTATTTTTGACACGTGGCCTGCCTGCGAAGATGCAATATTTAAAAAAAATTGAAACAATATTATATATTATTTTATCTTACCTTAGTTCATGTATTTTAGAGTCACACGTGGATGATATAACTAATCGAGCTATCGATAAAGTATGTTCTCTTTCGTGCAGCCGCCAATGATTAATATACATGCACACGGAAATAATATATGAAGATTAATATATACATATATATATATACAATTTCTAAGCACTTATATAGATAGAATTGGAACGACACCACATATACAAGTAGTTGAATGTCTTACAACCCGACCGATATACATACGGGTGAAACTCGTCTATATTATACTCCCGCTCCAGCTAGACAGACATTCGTTCTCCGCAGGGCCAAAACTCCATCGTGGTCGAAAACCTCCCAAGCCGATGGGCGCACTCACGTAGATGAAGTAGCACATGTCCCGTTGTATGTTCTCAATGGATTTATCATTGAGCTCCCTTTCGACTTGGGAATTTTTGGAAGCCGCATCGAGATCATGACAAATTATGAAATTGTTCACGTAATGCAAGTTAGCGATTAACTTAACGAGAGTATTGACGGTTTGTACTTACATCGTCGTAATTCGTGCAATATCTCCCATTGACCCTAAGGTATTCGCAGGTGTAATATCCGCATAGTACGGTTCCCACCGGTTGCTTATGACTCTTTCAACATCAATAAGTATATTAGTTAATTAAATAGAAAAACACATGCATTTATAAAAATTAAGTAGTATTGTTTGGCAACCAAATTTACTTACCGGCCACTTATTGCGGATGAGTATGCGTTGTCTGGAGTTTTTCCGTTGTCCGCCTTTCTGGTAATACCTTTTATATGCACTGTTTGCAGAGATAATTAATTTAAATTCGTCAAAGATAACAACACGTCATGAGAATATATAAGAATAAGAAATGTCCATGCATATAACTTACAGATCGATAATTCTGAGCATTTCTTGATATGTATTGTTGTCTTTATCAAGAGAATCCAAGACGACGACTTCATTGTACTTTAGATAGAGAAGAAATACTATCCAATGGTCGCTGCAAAAGAAATGGTTAGTCCAGCCGTGATTATATGTATATACTCGTAGTTGATACGAAAACTTACTCAAAGGCATATGGCGCGTAAACGCATTGCTCGTCCTGCATAGATTCAAGTGCTATAGCTACATAAGCAGCAACATCGAGAATCTTTTCCTGATGCCTTTGTTCTATATATGTGTCCCTCTCTTGCCGCGTCATCGCCTGAACATGTGCCGGTAGCTTGTTCTCATCTAGCAGGTAGGTGTGGTTCGGCTTGCTTATCCGGCACGGGTTTAGGTAGCCGACAGGCTTTCGCATCGCTTCGGCTTCCACGTAATTCATCCTTCAAAAAATGTAAGGTCAAATTAGGTACGCACATAGGTACAATGATTTATTGACACATTCCAGTCATGCACTTACAGACACCAGATGCCAACCAAATTGGCGTCGAGCCTCTTCCGACGATAGAGGGCATGCATATCGGAGAAATGGACTTGGAATAGGCATGGCCCGCTCCAGAAGATGTTCTCCTGCACGGCAACTGTGAACGATGAAAGGCCTTTTGTGGTGCTTGCCCTGATGTACCATTGATGCCACCTCCTTAGTTGCCACGGACCTTCTGTTAGTTGCCAGGCATAGATGAATGGTTGGCCATTCTGAAACTCATGTGGCACATCAGGGGAGTTGATATAATTGAGATAATCTTCCAAGGTTTGCTTGAGGCCTGTTAACTTTCTGTCATCAAAATCGGCATCTTTGATATCTTTGTCCCTTCCTCGGAATGCTGTTATCATATATCTTTTCTTCGATTCACTTTTCCCTTTGTGCTTGTGTGTCCTTACCATCACTGGCACATCGGCACCCTTAGGTTCCTCCGGTTGCGATGGTTGTGGTTGCGATGGGTCTAGTTCATCGGGCATTGTCCGCTCAGGCCCTGATTGTGCACGCTCTGATTGCTGTGCCGGAGGCACTTCCTATACTTGTACTTCTGATTGATCCTTCTCAAGCCCTGATTGTACTTCTGCCTCCTTTTCAATTGGAGGTGACGCAACAGCAGGCTCTGATCTTGGAGGTGATGCAACTAGATGATCTGATTGCGGAGGTGATGAAACTGGAGGATCCCTCGGTTCTTCATCCCTTGTGGGACGAGACGGTGACACCGGTATCCTTGGTGGACGATCCGTTCCATCCGTTGACCCTAGTTGAATATCATTCTTGTGCCACTGTACAAACTGGTCAACGACATCTCCAAGGTACACAATCCCCTCGGGTGTTGGAATGCCGATCTCGTGCATCCGGTGAGCCTCATTGACCGTCCGGACCTCTACCTTGGCATAGTCATCTGGAATGTCTTGGCAATGGAATCTGCGGCCCGGTATGAACGTCCCAGTTGTAACCTGTATTTTCTTTCCTGCCCTGCCGACCGGAATCAAGAGCTTGCAAGGAGCATCCTCCGTTACATCGTCCATCGGATAGCTCAGATCAGGCTACGAAACAGCACCACCGTGCATCATATGCTGGTTCCAATATCTATGGCATTCCTCACGAGCTGCTGCCCTAGCCTGGGATTCTATCTCCTCCTTATAGCGATCACGCTTCTTGTAGGTATGAGCATCCTCTTTGAATCCATCCTTCCAGGTAGTCTTTGAGGATACTCCCCGGACACGGCCAGAGTGCTCCGGGTTGCCCAACGCATAGGTCAGCTCGTCCCGGTCTCTATCTAGCACGAACATCCCGGCCTCTTGCTGCATGACGATGTTCTTCATCTTGATAGCTACCTCCTGGAGCTTTGGATCCTTGAAGACTACATCCCCCTCCAGGGTGAAGGCCGGTGTTCTTGCACGCACCCAGTTCCTGGTTCGTGGGTTGTGATTTTTCATAGGAACCGGTTTCCGAACCTTTTCCATCTCTTCATCTTGTTTTGTCCATTTCTTAACCACTGGACGGTAACCGGTCGATCCCAAACGATGAGGATTTTCATTCCTTCTTGCTAGTTCAGACATCCTCTGGCTCTTCTCCTTTTCCTACGCCGATGTCTTCAGGGCAACAAACTCATCCCACTAGGCTGGTGTTATCTTTCCGTACTCCGTGAACGGCGTGCATCCCTTCTGAATATATTTCTTGTTAAGGTCTGTTTTCCAGTTCCGCCATAGCTTGCCCGTGGTCTTGAGTGCATAGTCCTTTGCTGCATCGTCGTCTGTCCCTTGCGGATACTCAAACTTGCTTTGCAGCGACGTCCAACAGCTGTTCTTTCTAGTGTCAGGAACTTTCTTCCAATCCTTCCATGTGATCTCCACGATATCCCTAACTATCGCCCGCATTGGTTGCTATACTTGGAACATGAATCTTCGGGTGATAGGGGTTCCCCTTTCTCATCGATCCACGTCGCATGCTGACTTCTTTCAACAACATGTTCTTCCCTCGCTCGCCCTTCTTTTCTTGGGTTTACTTGAAGCCGAGACGCGCACGACGCTCCAGCCTTCGGCTTCCGCTTCAGTGCGGCTTGGGCTTTCCTTTTAGATCGGCGTGGAGCATTCTTCTATATTTGCATTTCACGTGACATCGGTTATAATCCATATATATACTTAATACGATCGGAACTAATCATATATAATATGTTACGTACCACCGGTTCGCAAGGGATGTAGTCCGAGTCGACTTCTTCATTGTCGCTCCCACCCTTTTTCATCCTTGCAGGAGAAGGATGGGGGTCACTCGGTGAGTGATACGATCCACTCCCTTCCTCACCGGATCTTGACGGCGATGATTCCTCCGCGACTACTTGTGTGCAAATATCCTCCTCGACCATCGGTGGAGTTTGCTTGCCCTTGTCACCCGAGGGTTGCGCTTCGGTCGGTTTTTCCATTGATATCCTTTTAAGGTGAGTTTATATTAGACACGGAATGGAATCGTTTTATTGTATGCTAATTTATATTATACTGTACCAACTACATATTTAGTCTTGCTAATTCATGTATTTTTTAAAAATGAAACCAAGGATTACACCCTCTTCTGAATAAATGATAATAATAAAATAAATATTTAATCCTACATGTTTACTGAGCAGGCTATGAATTTACATTATTCCAATCTTAAATATCACTTGCTTGCTGCCTTTTGGAATCTAAGCTATTGATTTTCAAAGTTACATCTTTGGTAGGAAGATGTTAGCTATTAATGTTAATGCAATAAAAGAATGGAAAATCATACTCATTGCTAGAGTCAAAAGTACAATGCTTTCCAATGAACGGAAATATGATATTGGTGCTACTAAATTCCGATGTCATTATGGACAATTATATTTATTAAAACTCCTTGGACAAGCTAGTTGTGAAAAACAAGTGAAAATGTCTAATAGTACTTGGCCTATTTTGGATCCTCTTCTGCTAGTAATAAGTTAAAAGAACTCTATGATTTAGTACTATACCAAACAAACAGTTGCTCTTAGGACTGCCATATACTCTGGCTCCAGTTCCACTTGTGTAAACCTATGCATCTTCTCTGTGTAAGTAGGATCAGCGCTAAGCCTTGCAAATGAGCAGTTCATGCAAATGAAGTCTTGCCACCTTCAGTTCTGTAGCGGTCTTTCAGTGGGACATGGGGTGACTTAAAATCATACCGTCCATTTATCAGTTATACAATGTCAGGAATTCATAATGTAGTTCATATCTTTCGAACACCAAAATATACTGAAATTAAATTCTTTACAGGCTCAATCATAACTAAGAGTAAAAATTATACACGGGCAATTGTTCTGAACACCTATTAAGACTCAGGGTTTCTGATATGATTTGTTCTGAACAGACTTGGGACTGTTCTGCATGGGTTCGCACATATGGTATGTTTCTGGAGGAAAGATTGGAATGCTTTAGGGTCTTGAAGTATGACATTGAAGCTGAACGTTTGTCCAAACAAGGTCAAGGTCCTGAAAAGGTCTGAAACATTACAATCCCAACCTTGGTACTACAACTGATCAGTTTTGAGGATCAGATACTTCACTATCAATACTAGATTGTCCATGCTTCACCTAATTATGTTCCTAATTATGTTTTATCATTAGGGACACAGCAGAACCAGAGAATTGGAGTCTGTTCTCAGGAAAACATAGCCACTTCAGTATGTTGTAAAACATAGCCACTTCCATGGACAAAACTGAGTCGAGTTTTTTGGTTTGCTGATATTGATTCCAATGAATCAATCAGCGAACAAGTTGTCTTGCAGAAGTTTTTCCAGCATATTGCCATCAAGACCTTGTCAGAAAAAATGTCAGATTTACATTTCATCGTGATCATGAATAACGTAAAATTTGTTCAGTTACAGGTAAATTCTTAAGTTCTATTACAAATTCAAATTCTCTCCACACACTATTCAACTAATAACAACTATCAACTTAATATGTGTAATACATGTTTCTAGTTAGACTGCTTTCTTTTGGCTGGTATATATTTATCCCTGTTAAATATTTGCTTTCTTTTGGCTGGTATATATTTATCCCTGTTAAATATTTGAGAATGAAAGCGTCCAAATTGCTGCTGTAGGTTTCAAGTGTGAATTAACTGTAAATTTCCAGATGTAATTTTTTTCTGCTTTTTCTATAGGTGGAAAGATTGGCAAGAGAGTGCCATCCAAAATCCATCCATTCATTCTGAAAATAGGCCGGTTTCTAAGAACTGGGAGAGAAATCCTTGTGAACAATGAGAAAGTTCATTAAGGTACTTTGTTTTGATGAAACACATTGTTCCTTTCTAATCGAAGAAAATAGTGAAATTGTATTGAACATCAGTGGAACTTAATCATGCAAACAGCAAAATTTGACCCAATCCTAAAGAACAAGTTCTTTCTGCTTATTTCTACCTTTTAACTCCATCTTTTGTCTCTTTATCATTTTAGTTTCCTAAAAGATGTCAAGTGGCTTGCACAATCTAGGTGTCTCTGATGCTCTTCCCTCATTTACATCCCCTGTTTTCAGAGAGTTTAGGGGATGCACATACTCAAAAATAATAATAATCAGATAATAGATAAGCTAACACGCACTCAATACTAAGCGTGACCGTGTGTGTCCATGTCCACATGCATGGAATTTTCTGGAGGCATGGTTATACATTAATTTAAATCAAACTTAAATCCAAACTTCAGGGGATCTTTGCATTGCCTTCAAAGATGATGAATAATGTTCGGATACCAGTCTCATAGATTGAACACGCGTGCGAGAGGGTACCTGGAGGAGGCGGCGAGCAGAGGAAGAAGAGGAGACGACGGCGGTGAGGAGGCTGCCGGTGGCGGCGGCGGTGACAAGGCTGCCGGTGGCGGCGGCTGTGAGGAGGCGGCCATCGATGGTGAGGAGGCTGTCGGGGACGGTGAGGACGCGGCCGGGGGCGGTGAGGACGCGGCCGGGGCGGTGA
Source organism: Oryza australiensis (assembly GCA_019925245.2). Taxonomy (NCBI): domain Eukaryota; kingdom Viridiplantae; phylum Streptophyta; class Magnoliopsida; order Poales; family Poaceae; genus Oryza; species Oryza australiensis. The sequence continues at coordinate 157,589 of JAIFGZ020000348.1, forward strand.
GGACGCCGGCGGCGACGGTGAGGAGGAGGGCGGCGATGGCGAGGAGGAGGCGGCCGGCGGCGGTGAGGAGAAGGCGGCGGCGATGAGGGGCGGCAGTGAGGAGAAGGCGGCGACGGTGAGGGGCGGTGAGGAGCGGCTGAAAATTTTGGCAGCCTGGCGGCGGCTCAAGGGTTTTCGCGCCTTCGGGACTTAGGAAAAATTGAGACTCTCGCATGCCCATTTCATATAGTGAAAACCATTTTCGCTGGCGGCCGGCTTACCTGGCCGCTAGCAAAAACCTTTTTCGCTGGCGGCGGCTTACCTGGCCGCTAGCAAAAATCTTTTTCGCTGGCGGCGGCTTTTCGCTGGCGGCCGTCTTACCTGGCCGCTAGCAAAAACCTTTTCAACTAGCGGCCGGCTTACCTGGCCGCTAGAGAAAAAGGTTTTCGCTAGCGAAGAAGTGTAATCGACCGCTAGGAAAAACTTTTGGCCCATTTCAATATTTAGTTCTTTCCACAACTAAATGTAAAAATATCCATAAAACTAATTACAAAAAGAGTCAGTAATCATCCGTACAAATATTCATCATCCATCATAAGGTGCTGAAATTACATATATAGATTAGCCTTTCACATTCTTCCCTACTCCCTTATTCCTCATGTATGGCTTCGGGGAATCACCAATCATTGCCTCCGCGACCTTAATGTTGTTTGTAAAGTCCGTGAAGAGTGTCATGTTCTCGTATCGATTATATGCCTCAACATCTTTGACATCGTCAACTCCCAAAATCTTTTGTTTTCCCGAGACAACTATATCTTTCTTCAACTGAGATGGATCAGTCACATAAAAAACTTGAGCGGCACGATCAGCAAGTACCCATGGGTCATTCCTGTGCCCTACGTTGACGAGGTCGACGATAGTCAGGCCAAAAATGTCGACAACCACGCCAGATGGGTGTTTCACCCATTGACACCGGAACAGTGGAATCTGCATGTTGGATCCATAGTCCAGTTCACATATTTCTTCTATGAATCTATAGTATGTGCTCTTTTGTCCAGTTGTGTCGATTGCCTCTACTCGAAGGCCACTGTTTTGGCATGCACTCCTTTGGTCTTTCGCTTTGGTATAAAATGTATACCCATTCAGATCATATGCTTGCCATGAGGTGTAAACACTTGATGGCCCGTCAGCCAACCTCTTAATAGTTTTTACCTCCGTAGTATCGCCATCTGGTAGGCCGAGGTTCTTGAACCATTCAGTAAAGGCAGCCTTGTGTCGCTTCATGATCCATGCATCAGAACGCCCTGTATTCATTGCTTGTAATTCCTTAAGGTGCTGATCTATGTACGGCTCCACTATCGCGAGCTGTTGCAGCACAGTGAAATGAGCTTCTTTTAGTTTCTTGTAATCATCGTCGTGGATTCTTTTCTGCCCTTTTGTCCCTCTTCTAGATAATCTACCTTCATGTCGAAGTACCGGTAAACCAATTGCTTTCCCCTCTTTTAGGTAATCAATGCAACACTCAACGACTTCCTCAGTAGTATATCCCTCTATCATCGATCCCTCTGGGTGGGCACGGTTCCGTACGTAGCCTTTTAGAATAGACATGTACCGTTCGAATGGCCACATCTGATGCAGGTACAGGGGACCAAGTGCAATAATCTGAGGCACAATATGAACTATGAGGTGTTCCATCATATTGAAAAATGACGGCGGGAAACACATCTCAAGCTCGCACACGGTCTCTATAGCGAAAGTGCGAAGAGGACCTAACTCGTCAAGATCAATTACTCTCTGTGAGATTGCATTGAAGAAGTAACACAGCTTTGTGATGACCACCTTAACGTGTAATGGTTCGATTGCTCTAATGGCGATACCGAGGAATACTGTGAGCATTACATGGCAATCATGGGAATTGTAGCCTAAAAATGACAAATCCTTCATCGACACCAGTCGCTTAATGTTTGAGGAGAAACCAGTAGGCACTCTATCCCCATCAGGCATTTGCACATTACCTTTTTCTCCTCATTTGTCAAGGTGTAGTAGGCCAGCGGAAGATACACTTTTCCGTTATCCTCATCTACAGGGTGAAGCTCTTTTCTTATCTGCATATTCACGAGGTCCTTATGGGACTTCAGCCCATCCTTTGTCTTGCTAGGTATGTCTAGTAAAGTACCCATGGTGCTATCAAAGACATTTTTCTCTAGGTGCATGACATCGATAGAATGACGTATCTCTAAATCTTGCCAGTACGGAAGGTACTTAAAGAAAATGGAGTGCTTCTTTAATGGCCCGCTAGCGCTTGCTGGCTCTTTGGCCTCATTTCTCTTCCGCTTGTTGGTTTCCTTCTTTTTGGCCTTCCCAAAAACAACCTTGAGCTTTTTCGTTATTGTGAACACTTTATCACCCTTCCATGGTTCTGGTGGATCACCGTCCTCAACAGTGTTGTCGAAATATTCAGCTTTGGAGTGGTACGGGTGATTCTTTCTTAAGTAACGTCGGTGTCGCATGTACACTAGCTTCTTCGATCCCTAAAGATACCTGTACACTGTACCATCAACACAAATAACACAGCCTGTCTTCCCCTTGAGCTGTCCTGATAGGGAAAACAGTGCGGGCAAGTCGTTGACGGTGACAAAGATAATTGCATTAAGCGTGAAGTAATTCTGCATGAATTCGTCCCAAACCCGGACCCCATGATTCCACAGATCAGCCATATCCTCTAGTAAAGGCTCCAGAAACACATCCATGTCATTGCCAGGTTGTCGTGGTCCCTATACAAGGATGGTCAACAAAATATACTTCCTTTTCTGACACAGCCACGTAGGGAGGTTGTACATGGTTAGGAGTACTGGCCACGTGCTTTGTGAGCTGCTCAAGTCACCAAATGGATTCATTCCATTGGTGCTCAATGCAAACCTTACATTTCTTGGGTCCTCTGCAAACTCATGGTACTTTCTGTCAAATTCCTTCCACTGTCGAGCATCGCCGATATCGAATCATCCCATCCTTTTTCCGTTTTTCATGATGCCGCGCATCGTTCGGCATCCTCGGGTTCGAGAACAAACGGTTCAATCGATCTTTCACCGGAAGGTACCACATGACCAACCTGGGGATCTTCATCTTGTTGTTGACTTCTACCTCGTCTTGGGAACCATCCCGACCCTCGAACGGCTACGGCTTGTTTTGTATCGACTAGTGTTGCACGTTGGGCATCTGTCCAAATCCTCGTACTCTTTACGAAACAGTACGCAGTGGTTAACACACGCATGTATCTTTCGCACACCCGAGATAAAGGGCAAATAAGCTTCTTCACTTCATAGGTGCTGGTTGGGGGAGTTGGGTTGCGGAAACAGCTTTCTTCAACAGAACCAACAAATTGTTGAAACTATTGTCCAACCAACCATTTCGGCCTTCAATCTCATAAGTTCAAGCACCGTTCGCAACAATGTGAAATCCTTCATTCAACCATTTGCCTCATCGTACAAAAGAACCTTCGTTGCCTTTTGTAATGATTCGAAGTTCTCCAACCCACGAGAGGACCCAGCTACAACCTCAGGTTTAGCATGACGCAACATCTCTTCCAAATCAAAATTACCATCATCTACGCAAACATTACCATCATCGACATCATCAACTATACCGTGCCGACCATCATCGCCACCAACATCATCATCAACATTAATGGGCTCTACTTCCTCTTCTCCTTCTTCGCTACTACCATCAAATCCTCGTCCCGCTTGAACACTTCATCTGTACTATCGCCCGGTTCGAACTTGTTTGCTTCGGATCTCTCCATGATGTGACCAATTTGTGTAGCTCGCAACAAATCCATGCATCACCAAGTGTTGCTCAAGTATAGATGGGTCGATCCAAAATTTCGATTCTTGCAATGTAAGCATGGACATCTAATTTCTTTCGTCTTCTTAGATGCAGCATTCTTCTTAGCGGCTTTCATGAATATGTCAACTCCTTCAATGTATGAGGACCGGTATCTCTCTCTATACATCCATGCTCTGTCCGCCATCTATGCATTATTTGCGAAAAAATATGTACAACTTCGTCACTTTATATTTTTTGACAATATGTCACATTAAAATTATACTAATTAATATTTATAACCACTATAATCTAGACAAGCTAATTAAAGCTAGCCAAAAATCTACAAACTACAAAAAACTAGAAAAAATAAAAAAACTAGCTGTTTTTCTCTTCTTCTCAGCGTTCTCTGCACTTAACTAATATATAGATTGTCTACAAATAAACATATCAAAACTAGGTATATATATATATAACATCGATCATGCACAATATTTCTTACAAAGTTTGCCCATTTTAAGCTCCAAATAACAAATAAAAATACTTTTCTTTCCCTGTGTCACATACTTTTTGCTATGCAAAATCTCAACAAACAACCAATAAAAATGAAAAAAAAAAACTTTACAAATAGAGTAGGAGAAAGTATATGTAACCTCTGGTGCAGTAGATCTTTCAAAAGATTGAAGATCAAAACCTTCCCCCCTATGTATTTGTTCATAAGAGAGAGAAAATCGTGCTCAAATGCCATGGCTGCTAGCTGGACTGGTGGTATAGGTGATGGTATTTTCCCTGGTGGTCAACATATGTCGGTTGTATCGAACCGCCATAGAAAATATTTAGGGGTGGCGGCGGCTTAAGTGGGCCGCCAGCGAAGATGTAGGAATCTTCGCTAGCGGGCCACCTCACCTTACCGCCAGCGAAGATGTGATATGTTCTCTGGTGGGGTCTTAAGATGGCCGCCAGAGAAAATACCACATCTTCACTGGCGGCCAGCTTTAGGAGGCCGCCAGCGAAGATGTGTTTTCGCTAGCGGCCCGAGACCCCCCACCCCCCTATCTTTTGAGCTGGCGGTTTCACCTCGTAGCCGCCAGAGAAAAGTTTTTCCAAACGCCATGAAAGATTGTTTTCGTAGTAGTGTTGGTGAGTAATGGCCCTTTTTGCCACAGTTGTAACATATGATGTTACCGATGCGAGAGGGATCCCCAACTGCTTGTACTGGCCGAGGATTTTGACGATACCCCAGAACTGGCGGTCGTGGTGACGCATACATTGGCCTCGGCGGTTGCGAGAACATGGGTCTGCTTGCTGGAGGAGAAATCAACCAAGGGCGAGTGGAGCCGCCGCTTGGGAATTTCTTCGCGGCCCACTTGCGCTTGCGGTCCTCGACTTCACTTCCTTCTCACCGGACTCGACCCGAAGGGCCTTATCCACCAAGGTCTTCATACTACTGATTTCATGAGCAGCTAAAGCATGCTTAAGCTCAGGTGACAATTTGTCCCTACACGCTTCAACCTTCTTGGCCTCGGTGTTCATATCGACAGTGGCATACCTGCCGAGATAGTTGAACCTCTCCATGAATTCTATGAAGGACATACTCCCTTGTTTCAGGTTGAGAAATTCCTTCTTCTTGATCTCCATGAGACCAGCTGGAACGTGGGCAGACCGAAACCCTTCCCGGAATACAATCCATGTGATGGGTTCATCAGAAGGAATCAATGTTTTGTAGGTCTCCCACTAGGCCGCGCCAGCACCTTGGAGATAATAAGCAGCAAATGTGGCCTTCTCAATAGGGTCAGACCGGCAGAGATCAAATTTATTTTCAATATCCCACAGCCAGTCGTCCACAGCAAGAGGATCGGGCGCGAAGAGAAATGTGGCGGGTGAGTCCGTTGGACATCGACAATTTGGAGGGTGCTTGATTAGCATGATGTGCCATCGCTGCCCCATATTCTCAGAGTTTTGCACCATTGGTTCGAATAGGCGATTTTGTTGGGCTAACAGTTGTGCGAGAGTCGTATCATCATCACGCTATTCAGATGAAGCAGCGCTGCGATTGTTTCCGGCACGAGCCGTGGAGTATGCGCTAGAGCGTGTATGAGTCATCCTGCACTCAGAGAACAACAATATATGAGTTCTTGCGCAAAGGAATGACATATACATACCCTCTGTACGCATAGTAGATTGAAATGTTGTATAATAGTTGAGTATGCAAGTTATCCTTTGTATATCCATATAGAACCAATTCTTTGGACAGCAAGCAACTCATAAAAAACATACATTCCATTCCGATACATAGGTTGTAAAGGAGGCAAGTGTTCAACAATTTGCATAGAGATGGAATAATGGTCATAAGCACCAAGTATCCCACTAGGTGTTACAAAAATTTGACCATACAAGGATTACATAGTAGGATGTCATCTCATACATCTTGTGGAAGAATAAGAAATGAAAGTTACATCAGATACATTTCCTTTTCCTTGATATTCCTCTCTTAAGAAGTCTGGGAGAATCCAATAGGAGGGTGTGGCACCATGGTAGTTGGAGTGGCCATAGTCAAACGATATCGCTTTCCATTCCGCTCAAACACATAGAATGGTCCTAGCAGCTCTGGATCTCCAACAAGTGCGGGGTCTGGCACGGTGCGACGGTTGCGATGAAAACCAACCCTCATACGGGCTCGAGTGTTTATGTTTTGATAAATGCCCATTGGAGATGGCAAAGTTTCAGTAAGTGGCTGAAGATATTGATCTCCGTAAATGGTGACATTGTCAAAATACCCTTGATGCCCAAGTGGTTCTATACGCCTATCTAGCATTACTACCCTTGCTTGCAACCTACGCAATTCTGACATAGTGCTTGCAAGGTACCTGTCCATAGCTCGGACTAGGCCGGCTAAGACGAGCTCTGGAGAGTTAATCCCTCTCTCTTGCCTCTCTAGACCTCGATAGTAATTGGAGGAAGCTTGGAGAGCGCGTGCTGGAAAATACTGGAAAAATCCATCTATCCCAGGCCTATGGTGTCGAAGGTATACAATCGCCTGAAACGCGGCCTCGTTCATTGCGGAGGGTGCATCCCAGCCATAAGCCTGGAAATAGAGAGAGGTATCATGTGCCCAACGTCCGGGTATGCGTAACTCTGCCATGTATGCTCAGAGCGATGAGCTCTGTTCCATAACGAAGAAATGGTAGTCCGGGTAATGAATATAACCGAGATGCTATAGCATGAGCCTTAGGATGTGATGTAATGATCCTTCCTCATAACCTCCGGAATAACCTAGTGGCTGCCACATGGTAGTCACCTACAGCATTTGGGAATACATTGTTGCTGTTCAGAGGCTTGGTTAAAGCTCAACAAAGCTTAGAAATAATTTTTGAAAAGACCGAGCCAAAATCTGTTTTTTTTGTACCATTATGGTGGTACCGAGTACTATTGTGACGTACGGGAGATTTTTCTAGCTGTGGGGTCATTCCTGGGTGTTCCCTGAATATATTCTCACGTTTATAACCTAGTTTTTGAAATTTTGAACATCCGAAATTTTCTGAAATGGCTTCCGAATCTAAGTGATGCAGTTCTGGAATTGTAGTGCAGGTGGTACTGATCGAATTTTTACCCTATTCTCTGGTCGTGCAAAAATTCTGGAAACATTTCTGGGGTTTCAGGATCAAGTTGAGTAGCCACTGGTAAAGTTTCAGAATTTTGGTGCAGTACCATGGTCTGTAAAAAATTATGAAGGCAGACTGCTACGAGTTCTGGAATCTGCAGGGTCCCAAGTTTTCGACATTTTAAAACATGATGCATGTATGCAAAACCTTTTGTGCCCAGGTTAATCTACAAAATAGGTTTAATGTAATGGATTAACAACACCTAGTGGCCTCTACATGCCAAAGAATTTAGGGCTTTGACACAAAGTTTTGTTCCTATCCCGTTCTACCCCGTTTCTAGGCTTAGTTTAGAAAACTCGGGTTTTGAATTTCGTTTTCAGAAGAGTGAGCATTCTCATTTTTTTGTTAACAGAGGTCCTTAGAAACTCCCCATGGATGCCATTACTTCAAATTTTTGGTTTCCTTATCCCTAGTACATGTCTATTATCTTTCTAGGGTCTTTCCCTGGCCTTTTGGAAGTAAGATGAGGTCTTTCAAACCAAAATATAGAATAAATAGGAGAGATGCCTATCTAAAGAGGGATAAGATGTAAGGCTAGATATATTTCTTTGAAAATACTTTTGTAAGGGAGTGATCCTCCAAATTATTTCTCTTTTGAAGCCATTCTATCGCTCAGTTCATAAGAAGGTTCCTACAGTCAGTCTTGGCTCTGATACCACTTGCTGTCGGGACGCCTTCGGACCTCTTGATATAATTAGGAGCCGAATGGAACTCATACATTCTTCTCCAAAATATAGCAAGACATCCGATGCTCCGAGAGAGAGATAACTGAGACATCGCTGGGCTTTTAGCCTGCCAGTCAACTTCAGCCTGGATTGTGCCCGTCAAACCACTCGATGGTGGTGACCAGATGTGTTACACAACGAGGAGACTTGACATCAAATGGCTAAAGATCTACATTGTCTCAATTATCTTTAACTCATACTCGTGGTTAATACATTCCTATCATAAGGAACGGGCTAACCACTTTCATCCAAGCATATGGTATCGATAACTGGTTTAATGACTCATTATGAGTTATAAGCTATTACAACATAATAGTACTGAGGGATACACATGGCTGTCAGGCCAAATAGTTATATAGATAGTCATAGCAAACATAAACAACAACATTCCCGAGGATCTTTCTCCAACCAACTAGGAAGTGCCCTGGTATGAACCGTCCGGGTAGAATGGTACTTCCTCGGCAAATTCTTCCTCCTCGGGAGGAGTATCCCCTGCAATCATATATATGCAAAAACAAGTATAGGCACACACACACAAGTGTCATTACAATGAATTGTACTGGCAAGCACCCATCAAGCCTAAGACTACATGTAAGGCCATATCAAGGAGAAGCTCATATGGGGTTTCATTTTAGCACAAAGCTAACTTTATTTTAGCAAAGCCCCATTGTAAATACCCAAGTTTGAACAATAAATTCCAGCAAACAAGTAGTTCACTATATTGGGCATTAATAAATAGTATTGCTCATAAATATCTCTCACTTTGCTTTACAGGGCAGCAAAGGAGTACAATGTTCATAAACCATCCATCCTTTGCATTGTTGGGGCAGCAAGGAAGAAAATTAGGGAGCGAGAAATTTTGAATATTTTTGGTAAAGAGTAGTACAAATCTTTTCAAACACATGAAAAACTATACCCACGAAACATTCACACGACGCTCATAACCATGAGCACGGCTAACCGATTAGTTTAAACTCTGCAGAGTGTGTACACTTTACCCACATGATGTGACATAATAATCATGCAAAGCATGGCACGCGATACATAAGTATCCGATTTATTATACACAGCAAAGCCCTTCAACTATCCGTGATTTAGCCTTACACCAGCACGATATGTGTTTCCTCCATCCTATACCATTTTGAAAGTACGGTATAGGACCGTTAAGTGGCGGGCCCATGCCTTAAACTTAATGCCGTGGGGGCAGAAATGACGGGAACCCACCCACGTGGCACATTACTGTTGTATTAGACATGCTTAGTCGCCTAACTACCTCGTCGGGGCATTAGGAAGCTCCTCTGAGTTATACGGACTCATACACTTCGGCCTACCGAAATGTGAGGCTAAACCACAAATAGTATACTAAGCTAGGGCTATCCCATACTAGCACATATGGTTGTACTGTATTCGAGATGAATAATCGTGGAGTGAAGTCTTTAGGGTAGTCTGGGCACACACTCCCCCTATCGGTATAAAACTAAACACATATGTATACCACTTGTGGCCCAAACTTGAAAACCAAGTTGTACAATATTTTACTTTAACATAAAGCATACTTGTCATAAGATAGCTTTCGGAAACTAGAAGCTTTGCAAGTAAAACATCGGTACTTAGCCCAGTAGTCATGGGAAAATGTATACTACAAGCAAACTAAGCAAGGGGATGAATAAGTCATAAGACTTCAGATTAGTTCACTATGTTTTAGCTTCTGATCATTTCTAAGGTTTGGAATCGGTTAATGTGGGAAGTCGAGTTTCCAGGAGCATGCAACATCGGTGTAGTACTAAACATGTTCATATCAAGTTTTTAGTATTACTCATCAAATATAATGCAAGTTCCCATCCCTTTTTAAAATAACCTCCTTAAAACTTTGATCAATTTGTTCAAAGGGGGAGGTGAGGATTTGCCTGGTTCTCCTTCTTCCGGATCGTACAAGTACGCGGGATCTTCGAACGGTGCCGATGGTTCGTCTAATGTATATGTACAAAGTTTTAGATTTCAAGCATTTATGAGAACCTTAACGAACTAAGATGAATGCACATGAGATGCAGGTGTTTTAGTTTTAGATTGATACATTTTAAGTGGGGACTCTATAAAGTTCTTTCCTTCCCTAGGTGAAAGGCTTATTTATAGTTTCTTTTATAGTGTAGGAGTTTAGTGTTGCAATCTTTCTAGATTTTTTCAAGACCAAAATATGGGCTTTATGGTAGGTAATTTATTTTTGTCAATGGAACACAGAAGGATGGTCCTAACAAAATTTAGTTTGCATTTTTAGGAATTTTATTGGGTCCACTATGATTTTTCGAAGCCAGGGTGCTCTAAAGTAACTCTTTTACTAAATATGCCTATAGGTGGTTTTTCTGCCGCAGAAAGTATATGGTTTCCTATTTTTTTCTTAATGTATATCTTTCATAGTTTCTACAGAGTCTTGTTTCACATTTTTCGGAGCTAAGATGATTTTACTATGATTTTTACAAGTTTAGTCTACCCTATCTAGCAATGTTTACAAAATGAATTTTTCTAGCTAAATGTGCTACTGGGAGTAGTCATTTTTATCCCACAGTCTTAAAGTTTAAAGTTTTGTGGTCCCGACAAAATTTGTCCCAAGTCGAAATATGCTATTTTCAATTTTCTATGAATTTTCAAAGTTTGGTTATCTTTCTATGTGGAGAAGCCAATTCGGAATTATTTTTATTCCTTTGGTGTGGGGCCTACTTGTCAGTGGCAGAGGAGGTTTTTCAGGTGGCTAATGCGCGGCTAATCCGGTGGGTCCCAGCTGTCAGCGATGGCTTAAGTTTTAAACGCGTTTTGGCGCCTGACAAGCGGTTCCGGGCTGTCAGTGAGACAACGAGAGAGGAGCGGGCGAGGCGCGCGACGAGCTTCTCGCCGCGCCGCGCGAACGGCGGCCGGTGAGTGGTCACGACCAAAAGGTAAAATGTAGTGGATGTCATGGCGAAGCTAGCGGTGGTCATCTCGAGCTACCGTAGCCGGAATAGTTGCCGACGACGGAGCAGGCGGTGCCGTGGTTCGGGACCAACGTCCATGTGTGTTTCTAGCACTTGCCGCGTCATGCATGTATCGGAAATAGCTACTAGGGGCATTGAGGAGGCTTATCGAGCAAATACGGGGTGTTGGTGAGGTCGAGGTGATGGTGGCGCCATGCAGGATCCCAAGGCGGCGACGTCCTTTGCTTCGGGTGAGCGGCGATAGCTCGTTTCGGTGGTTGGCTGTGCAAAGTGAGTGCGGGACCGTGTCAGGGGATCAACGAGGATACTTGAATCCAGAGGAATCAGTGTGAAACTCACCAGAGAGGGAATAGGGGAAGATCGACGGTGGCGGCTGGAGTTGGGGACGAAAAGGTGCTTTTCCTCCTCAGGGCTTCTCCGGTCGATTCCTTCGGTTTCAACCGACATCAGGCATGAAGAATATGTTGGCGAAAGGGTTCGGGCAATGGCTCACCGTAAATGGCTGGCGACGAGTGGGTGGTTCAGCGGCAGGGGATGCAGATCTCGTGGTTCATGACTTTGGCTCAGCGGCGTTCCTGGTCACCGGCTGTGTCATTCAGAGTGAAATTTGGTAGTCAGAGAGCGCAAAGATTAAGGGGTTGGGAACAGACATTGCCCAAGGTAATAGCTCACCGGAGTGCGAATATATGACTGGTTCTTGTTCGGCGACGGAGGGAGCTCGCTGGAGGTTTCTCGGTGCTCTCAGGGCAGTCAGCTCTAGTTCTCTCGTGGAACGTGAATGGACTGAGGAGGGGCGCAGCGTCGGTCGGGCGGTCGGGTTTTATTTGCATGCCAACGACGCAGAGGGATGTCGAGCTCAGGGCAACGCGTGCACGACGCGTTCCTCGCGCACGACGCATGCGCGTGTGCATGGCGAGGGCATCAGTGTGAGTGAGACGAGCTGGAACACGGTGTGACGCTGGCAACGCGGTCCCACGAGTCGGTATGGCCCACTTGCCAGTGAGAGATAGAAGGAGAGATGAGAAATGCTGAATTTTCTAAGTCTGGTCTCAGTGCAGACTTTCCAAATTTGGGTCTCATTTAAACCTATTTCCTGGTAGATTCGGGGGTGGTGTCCAATGGCAAAGTTTTAAAGCTTGACTCAAACTACAATACTGCCAAGTTTCACTGCCTGGGGCTTGCTGGTTTGGTCGCTACAACAGTCCAAATTTGGTCCCAGGGTTCTGTGCCGGCCAGCCCTAGTACTTGTAAATTTTCCTAGGGTCAAATCTAGTTTTCTCACTAATTCCCATCATCTACCTCAATGTTGTGTCTCTAAACCTTGCAGTTTGTTTGCTGAGGTCACCTACAAGTTGTTAGATATTTTCTTAATTTTTCTTGGGTCCCTTTCAAGTAAATTCGAAGAAAAATTTATGCCATTCTCATGCATATGCCTCCTAGTATACATGAAAATCGAGTATCCGCTCTTTGCTCAGAAGGAAATTTTTGGGTTCAAAATTTATAGTATACATTCTACTCTTTCCTTCAAGTACAAGATTTTTGGGATATGACAAAAGGATTTGGTCTGTTTCCTTTTATCTTTAGGAAAGTTTGGATTTGTAATCTGTTAGGATCTCTGTCAGCCCATGGCTATAAATATGTAAGCCCATGGTTCATGTAATCAATCCTCATGATCAATACAATACGGTGCATCGCCACCTTTTACCTTTTCCACTTTGTTCATCATCTGGCGAGACTTGGCACCCGACGCGGGGCTGCATCGGCTTCGATCTCTGACGAAGGGGTAAGTCCAAGGTCTCGCCGGCCCAGGTATATCGTATCTATCTTTCATTACCGTTCATAGATACATCGGCTTAGTTAGGACTTTCTCGATTAGGTTCGATATTCTAATCAAGTCGATGTTACTATGAACATAATGTCACTTTAGGTAGATTTGTTATATCCATCACATCAGACAGATCTATCAGCTCATCGAGTATTAGATTATCATATATAATCTCATGCTGCATCGGTTAGGTCCGACCTACTAGATTGTTATCAATAATCTATGTCTTGTTAAGACGATAGGTTCATGCTAATGTTTCATCGACGGTTAGCCGGTCTTATCATATGTCTCTGTTAATCTAGTCCTGGTATCTCAATTTAGCTCTATCGGCCGTCTCTCGCTTTAGGGTCTCTACCGATACCGGCTAAACTGTTTAATAGATTAGATTAGTTTAGACATCTACCACCCTAGAAATTAGCCAAGGGCTTGATTGTCTAGATATTGCGTTTTTTTTCATACTTAGTCCTGCATCAGTTCAGTTTGATCTACTAAGTCATGATTAGAACTGTGATCTCTAGCCTGCCTGGTGGCTACCAATAAGGGTTTCTTCGGGGTTATAGCCGACAAGTTATCTAGACATCGGCATCGGCTGGAATCACACAATCGACTGTCAACAGATCGACTGTTTTGATTATCGGCCTATCGGCCGATATGATTGATGCTCCGCTATTTTGCATATCTTGTCAGTGGCAAGATCAAACTGACTGGCATGCCAGCGCTTTATCAAATTTAGGACCTGCAGTGGAGCTAAGCAGATCTCCCAAGTCAGCGTGTGATTCGACGTCAACACATCTTGCGGCGGTACGAATTTGGCATCAACAGCAGTGCAGCGGAAATAGTCAATATGTTGCTAGCGGACCTCAGACAAGTCTTGCTAACCTTGGTCAACCTCGAAACAGCCTTCGTCGACCTCAGAATACTTTAGCTGACCTCTCCGACTCCAGGTCTAAATCGCCCAACCCCATCGACCTCGGTTCGTCTCCCCCGACCCCACCGAACTACACACATGCCGCTCGGCAGTCAGATGGTGCTAGGATTCGCCAATGCCAATGACTCCTTGCTGGTTTTTCGATGCCGACGAGCCATGCCAATTCGCCTAGCCCTCCGACCTCCTGACCGTCGAGTTGAATTCGGCATGTTGGATCTCGATGAGATTCAATGTTGTTGAATAACACTGCAACGTACCGATGTCTCTACTGGTATCCATACATCCAGGGACGGAATCGCTGAACACCTTGTGTGCTAGCACCTGACGCTCATCTAGGGTTTGGCTCAAAATTTGGTGACTTGGGTTTCCGTGGAAGATCATGACCCAGCGACTTGAAGTTGCATTGGGTTCTTTTGTGTCTATTCATGTACCGATTTCCACCCCAAGCGCCTCTTTATATAGAGTTGGCCGACTGGGCCTTGTTGCCCATTGGGACTCTATATCCAATCGGATCTCTATCTGAACTGAGCCATATCCGAGTCAAACTCAAATACACGTTCCATCCCATTAAGTGTGCAACCCTGTAGGTTTAGGTATATTTGGTTCCGACCCGAGTACAACTCGTCCAACCCGTCAACAGTGGCCCCTAGCAGAACGTATTGATACCAAAGTATACAAGAAGATCATATCGGTTGATCTTGTAATGTGTGCACAAATTCGTTTACCTTGCGATATCAATTAAGCTATAGGCAAGACTCATGCCATCCTATCAATAGCTTAATCATTCACTCGATCTCGTATTGGATTATCTATCTCTTGATTGACTCCTCAATCAACTCGGCATGGCCATGCACTTTCATAATCCATTACATCAAGGGGCCCAGAGATATCTCTCCCATAGGAGGGGCAAATTCCATCTTGATCATTCACATCCCACTACATGTTTCATATCAAACCCGAGGACTACACATGTAGAATCCATGATGATCTTAGGTCTAAGGATTCTGCACCAACACTACTTAAGACCAACTAATGGCACATTAATTTGTTGAATCAAGTGAGTTTGATTTATAGTTTATGTGATGAAACATTGTGATTGGCCGGCACGGTCTGACCGGCCATCTCTGATTTCGATTTGTTTTCTCGGTTTTGAATTGTTTCTTTGTGGATTTGATTTCTAGATGATTTCTGTGCATGTTGTTACTGTTGACAAGCTAATGTGAGTCGAGTTTGGATAAACTTGTGCTCGGTATATTGTTTCTTTGTCGTATATGTGCAGGTATTGCTTGAGGCCTCGGATAGTATTGCCGGTGCAGGATCGGAGTTGACTTGGGAGAAGTAGACGTCCAACACGCGGGATATTAAAAGGCTAGAGGATAATGCACATGGAAGATGAAGAAGTTATATGGCATACGAGAGGGATCGTATGCGGAGTCGAATTTGGAAGGGAGTCTAAATTCGGAAAGTTAGGTTGAATGAGTCCTATTGGGAATAGGAGTCCTATTAGGAATAGGAGTTTTACTTCTACTATGAGTGGGAGGTTGAGTCCTATTAGGAATAGGAGTTCTACTTTTATTATGAGTGAGAGGTTGAGTCCTATTGTGAATAGGAGTTCTACTCCTACTTTGAGTAGGAGGATTTTGCATGTATAAATAGAGAGGGAGGGTGTGCCTCCTAGACATCGATTTTGAAGAGCGAAACTTGAGAGAATAGCTAGGGTTTTTGAGTTGGGTCGAGATTTTGGTGAGGAGTGCTGTTGTTGCACTTTGTAAACACTTTAGATGCAATAAAGTTGAAATAGTTTGATCTACCTCTTCGAGAGTTCATCTTTCGGTGTTTTTTGGATCTCGACGGTCTGACCGCAGGTGTGCGCGCGGTCTGACCGACGGGTTGTGGTGGAGGTCCAACCGGAGGCTAGGCGGCGGTCCGACCGGCCAGAGGGGCGGTCCGATAGGGGGTAAGACGGTGTGACCGGCAGCGGTTTCAACAGCCTCGTTTATTGTCGCTTTTAGATTGGTTTCATCGGTAAGAGGTAAATCTTTTAATTCCGCAAAAGATTTGGTTTTTTTGGTTTCCCTACCATTCACCCCTCTCGGTAGGTTTGTTCGGTCTTGTTCGATCCTACAAGTGGTATCAGAGCCTCGTTCTGTATTTGCTTTTCTGATCTTTTGCCATGGCTGAAAAGTTTCCAAACAAACCTCATGTTTTCAATGGAACCGACTTTGACTATTGGAAGAAAAATGGAATCTTATATCACATCTCAAGGTTATGATATTTGGCTAAATGTTTCTCAATCTTATGAGATTCTGAACGCATTGATACTCCTACTCTCAAATTAGATTATGAGATTCCTTGCAATATGCAAAGCTAGGAGTATCAATTGATGTTCAGGTATCAAAGCGAGAAATTTCATTCTTAATGCAATTTCTCGCTCCGATTTTGATCGTGTTTCGCATCTTTCAACTGCTAATGAAATTTGGAAAGCTTTGAATGATTTTCATACTGGATCTTCAACATTAAATAATTGCGAAAAGATGTTTTCAAAAGGAGTACATAAAATTTGAGATGACACATGGGGAGTCTTTGGATGACTATTTGGGCCGTTTTAACAAAATTTTGAGCAATCTTAGATCTGTTGATTCTTCTTACAATGCTAATTATTCTCAATCGAGGTTGCTCGTCATTTTTTGAATGGTCTTGATATGAAAGTTTGGGAAGTTAAGGTTACCTCAATTCAAGAATCAGTCGATATGAATACCTTGACTTTGGATGTTATTTACACTAAATTAAAAAGCTATGAGATGAACATTCTTTCTAAAAGAGCTGATTCAAAATCTACTGCTTTGGTGTCTTCTTCTGCCTCTTCTGATTCTTCCTCATAGTCGATTTTTGCTTCTTTTTCTGCCATGTCTGATGATCAACTAGAGGAAATCAGTGAGGAGGACTTGGTATCTCTTGCTAACAGAATTTCTAGAGCTATGAGTAATGTCAGGCCCAGCAGAAGAGGGGGACCAATCCGGTGCTTTGGATGTGGACAACCAGGACATACCCGCTCTCAATGTCCCAAGGCTGGAAAAGGGACACAGGAGTGAAGGGTTACGCGGAAGCTACGCTAGCCGAAAACAAAAATTTCTACCACGCAAACCCAGGAACACTTGCAAGTAAGGGCCGATAGATCGTTACCGATTGGAGTAGAGTGCAGCGGAATAGCCAATCGGGCAATCCGATCCGAACAAGGTAGCCGATTCCCGGAGACCCGATTCGCCAATCGCCCGATTCGAGTCGTCCGGCCGCGTTCTCACGCCTCGCTCCGATGCGCCCGACCGCAGCCGATCCGAAGCCGATCAACGGCGCGCAACGTAGCAGCGCCTCCACCGGTATCCACACGTCCGGGGACGAACGCCGAACACCCGTGTGCTAGCACGCGATGCAAGGCTAGGGTTTGGCTCGAAAGTGGGAGGGTTTCCGTGGAGATTGATCTCGGCGACTTCGTTGCACGCGATGCAATTGACGTGTCACAGCTCTCCACCCCTCCCTCCTTTATATAGAGTTGGCCGATCGGGACTAGTGGCCGATTAGGACTCTATTTTGAATCGGATCTCATCCGTATCTCATAGAGTTGGCCGCCCCACACGTCGTAAGCCCATAGGACTCTATCCGATCGGATCCCTATCCGATCGAGCCGTATCCGAGTCCAACTCGAATATCTATTCTATCCCCTTAAGCGTGCGGCCCCGTAGGTTCAGGTATACTCGGTTTCGGCTATAGTCTAACTTAGCCGATCGTCGGCTCGAGTCTAACTCAGCCGACCACACAACGGCGCCTAGCAGCACATATTGACACCATAGTATACAAGAATAATATCGGCTCGAACCTGTAATGTGTACACAAATCCCTTTGCCTCACGATACCGTTAAGCTATAGGCAAGATGTGTGCCATCCCTTCAATAGCTTAACCATTCACTCGAACCGTATTGGATTATCCGTCCGTTGATTGACTCCTCAATCAACATAGCATGGCCATGCATTTCCATAATCCATTACCTCGAGGGCCCAGAGATATCTCTCCAAAGGAGGGGCAAATTCCATCTTGATCACTCACATCCCACTCCATGTTTCATAGCAAACCCGAAAACTACCTTTATAACTACCCGTTACGGAATAGCGTTTGGTAGTCCCAAAGTAGGCTACTACACATGTTGGAATCCATGGTGATCTCAGGTCTAAGGACTTTGTACCAACACTACCCGAGACCAACTAATGGCACATTAATTCTGTAGTGTCTCATGGTGGGTCTATCCAACAATGTGTACTCCAACACATATGTCCATGTTTATTGATTTGGTATCTCCATACCCATGATCTATGAGACATGATCATCAATCAATAAACATGCCGATCTTAGAATCATATTTGTTCCAATAATATGACATATGATCAGGATCGTTTAGAAATAGATTCATACATAAAGAGTCTCATAAATAAGTCACGTACTTATTGATCAATACAAGATGTCTATTTCATGGAACTGAATAACACTTTATTCATTTATATCTCAACATTGACGTGATATCCAACATCTCCATGTTGCCTCTAGGGCATATCACTAACAATCTCCCACTTGCACTAGAGTCAATCATGTAAGTATCTAATACCCATTGCTCTTGTGTGCGCCTCATGCTTCGGCTGAGGGAGAGGTTTTGTCAGCGGATCGGCTATGTTGAGATCCGTGTGCACTTTGCATATCTTGACATCACCTCTGTCCACTATCTCGCGGATGAGATGATATCGCCGAAGTATGTGTTTGGACTTCTGATGTGACCTCGGCTCCTTGGCTTGCGCAATGGCTCCACTATTATCACAATAGAGAGACATTGGACCAGTCGCACTAGTCATCACACCAAGCTCAGAAACGAATTTCTTGATCCAAACAGCCTCCTTTGCAGCTTCCGAAGCAGCAATGTACTCGACCTCCGTTGTAGAATCAGCAACGGTATCCCGCTTGGAACTCTTCCATGACGCGTGCCTCCGTTCAGCAGAACACAAACCCAGATTGTGATCTATAATCATCCTTGTCTGTTTGGAAGCTAGCATCGGTGTAACCACTTACAACGAGCTCTTCTTCATCTCCATAGACTAGGAACATATCCTTAGTTCTTCTCAAGTACTTAAGGATATTCTTTACGGCAGATCCAGTGACCTTCACTGGATCCGACTGTATCCGCTCGTAGCACTCAAAGCGTATGAGACATCTCGGGCGTGTACAAAGCATGGCATACATGATGGATCCAATTGCCGAAGCATATGGAACCATACCCATCTTATTCCGCTCATCATGTGTCCGAGGACACCGATTCTTGCTAAGATTAATGCCATGTGACATGGGCAAGAAACCTTTCTTGGAATCATGCATGTTGAACCTTTTCAACACCTTGTCAATGTATGTACTTTGGCTTAATCCAATTAGCCTCTTGGATCTATCTCTATAGATCCAAATGCCCAATATGTATGCTGCCTCCCTAAGTCTTTCATGGAAAAACTATTTTTCAATGAAGACTTGACGGATTCTAGCATAGGGATATCATTTCCAATCAGTAATATGTCATCCACATATAAGATTAGAATTACAATTGCGCTCCCATCGACCTTTTTGTAAACGCAGGCCTCTTCTTCATTTTTGATGAAACCAAACCCTTTGATTACTTCATCAAAACGAATATTCCAACTCCGAGATGCTTGCTTCAATCCATAAATGGATTTCGTAGCTTGCATATGTTTCCAGCGATTCGGATCGACAAAACCCCGAGGTTGTATCATGTATACATCCTCGCTTAGGTTTCCATTCAGGAAAGCCGTTTTGACATCCATCCGCCATATCTCATAATCGAAATATGCAGCAATCGCTAGGATAATCCGAATAGATTTAAGCATTGCGACGGGCGAGAAGGTTTCATCATAATCAACTCCTTGAATCTGTTTAAAACCTTTTGCCACCAATCGCGCCTTATAGATGTGAACATTTCCATCCATATCGGCCTTTTTCTTAAAAACCCATTTACACTCAATGGTTTTGACACCATCAGTGGATCAACCAAGTTCCAAACTTGATTGTGGTACATGGATTCTATTTCGGATTTCATGGCTCCAAGCCACTTGTTGGAATCGGGTCCCACCATCGCTTCCTCATAGGTCTTAGGTTCATCGTTGTCCAACAACAATATATCACATTGTTCCGCACTGTGTACTGGGTGCACGACGTGATCTTTCGGACCTCCGTGGGGCTGGTGTATCTACAACGGTGGCGCAACACTTTGCACCTCCCGTTGTGGTTCGTGGTCGCGAAACATTTTCGGTGTTTCTTGAACTTCTTCAAGATGCACCCCTGCTCCCACTAACCCTTCTTGAAAGAAACTCTTTCTCCAAGAAGACACCGTGTCGGGCGACAAACACTTTGCCTTGTTCCCGATTATAAAAGTAATATCCCTTAGTTTCCTTAGGATATCCCACAAAGAAGCACTTGTCGATTTGGGTGTGAGCTTGTCGACGTAAACGTTTTACATAAGCTTCGTATCCCCAAATTTTGAGAAAAGACAAACTAGGGGGTTGCCCTGTCCATATCTCATATGGTGTCTTTTCAACCGACTTAGATGGAACTCTATTTAGTGTGAGCGCAGTTGTTTCAAGAGCATATCCCCGAAGGATAACGGAAGATCACTTTGGCTCATCATCGACCGCACCATGTCCAACAAGGTGCGATTTCTCCGTTCGGACACTCCGTTCCATTGCGGAGTTCTGGCGGAGTCAACGTGGAACAATTCCATAATCTTTCGATGATTACCAAACTCTTGGCTCAAGTATTCCCTCCACGATCGATCGTAGAAACTTGATTGTTTTCCCTAAATGATTCGTAGTTCATTCTGGAATTCTTTGAACTTTTCAAAGGATTCGGACTTATGCCTCATTAAGTAGATATAACCATATCTACTAAAGTCATCGGTAAAGGTAATGAAGTATTGATAACCACCTCGGCCGTTGAGCTCATTGGTCCACATACATCGGTATGTACGAGTGCCAATAAGTCACTTGCTCTCTCACTATGTCCCGTGAAAGGTGCCTTTGTCATCTTACCAAGTAAACAAGACTCACATGTCTCAAATGATTCAAAATCAAAAGAGTGAAGCAATCCATCCTTATGGAGCTTCTCCATGCGTTTCTTATTTATATGGCCTAAGCGACAATGCCGGATAAACGTGGGGTTTATATCATTAGAGAGTTGCCTTTCGTATTAATGTTATAGATGGGAGACGCTTCAAGATTCAAAATGTATAATCCATTCACCAATGGAGCATGAAAATAGAACATATCTCTAAGATATATTGAACAACCATTGTCCATTGATCTAAAATCATATCCTTCCGCTTGCAAACATGAAGCGGAAATAACGTTTTGACATAGTGTTGGAACACAATAACAATTATTCAATTCCAAAACTAATCTGAAGGTAGATGAAGTGGTGCGTGCCGAAAGCAACCGTAGCAACGCCGCTCCATTGCCGACGCGCAGGTTCACCTCGCCCTTCTCAATCCTCTACTTCTTCTCATTCCCTGCAACGATTTGCAAATATGAGCTACTGATCCGGTATCAAATACCCAAGAGTCGTAGGTGAAGTAGCGAGATTAATGTCTATAACATTAATACCGGCGAAGTCGTACTTTGCTTCTTCTTGAGATCCTCCATGTACTTCTTGCGTTCCTTTTCCAAGTGGCTGTCTCCTTGCAGTAGAAGCAAACGGCATCGATGCCGCCGACCCCTTCTTGCCCTTCTTTGCATTGGAGGCACTCGCGATCTCATCGGGAGTTAACTTCCTCTTGGTGCAAAGTTTCTTGACAGTGGTTTGCGCTTTGCCTTCGCATCATCATCACATGATGACCGTTTTCGGATACTCTCCTCACTGTCTTTAGCATCCCATGCAATTCAGCCAAGGTTCTATCCATATTGTTCATGAGATAGTTTAATATGAATGGCTCGAAGGTCGGAGGGAGCGATTGGAGAATCACATCGTAGCCAACTCTTGGCTAAGGGGAAAACCTAGTTTTTCCGGACTCTCGATATAGCCAATCATCTTTATCACATGCGGGTCGACGGGATTACCCTCAACAAGCTGCACGCAAACAAGGACTTTGAGGTGTTGAACCTCTCGGCCCGAGCTTGGTTCTCAAACATGCCACGCAGTCCCCGAATAATAGTATGAGCATCACTGCTCTCATATTGCTTCGAAGCTCGGGGGACATTGTAGCAAGCATGAGACACTTATATCTAGGGCATCATTAGTGTGCTTCTCATAAGCCCTCCGTGCAGTTGCAATGGCATTATTTGGCAAATCCTCGGGATACGGTACTTCAAAAACGTACTCCTTACGCTCTTGCTTGAGAACAATTCTCAAGTTGCGATACCAATCCATAAAGTTTGTTCCATTTAATTTTTCTTTTCGAGAATAGATCGCAAATTAAAGGTACTGGTGTAGTATTAGCCGCCATTTATTCTACAAAAAAACAAAGTTTAGCACAATGTTTATGTTATGTCTTTTGTTAAACAATTTAACATAAGACTCCCATTACGTATTTTCCACCTTCCCTCTAGGTTACGTATTGGGTCAAGATCCACATGTTAGTTAATTTTCTAGTGAGCTATGGCATCACCGCTACAAAATTAGTAACATCGGTAAGCAACTCCTTGCTAATCACATCTCTATGTGACTCTTGTTGTTGGTGTGGCATCTCCATGCCCCGGCCCCAACCTATGCCCCAAGGCCCAAAACTGTTTTGATAGCCTTGTTAAGTAAACCAAATGCTCTGTGTATATGTCCGACATATACCCTCTCGTGTTATGATAGAGAATGGCACTCGCTTTGGCGAGACCCACCATTGACGAGCATAACGGTGACGGGTGCAACATTTGGAAGGGCATCATTACTACTTAATTTTGTGAGGGATGCTATCCTATCAAACAAACATATCACATATATGAAAGCGGTAGAATAGCATGAAATAGTATGGCCCCCTTCACATGGTGATCTCCATCTCCATGCCGGTGACAGGATCTCCATCTTCATCACCGTTCTTTCGAGTGCCGAATGCTTGATTTCTTCAAACTAAGCTACTACTATAGAAGCTCTAATTGAAGATTACATCGACTCGCAGTCGTGAAAGAATATTACAAGCATTGCACGTATGAAAGAATATTACAGGGATTGCACATATGAAAGAATATTACATGCATCACATGCATCTCATACATACAATAGGGCCATACCATCTCAAAGCATTCTCTGCAAAAACAAGTTAGGCGTAGAAACGTTTTCTACTTATCGCAGAGATACGGCACCGAGACGACCTATAAGGGGGTACGCACACGGCGGTCCCGCTAACAAGATTGATCTACGAGATAGCTTTGGCATAATCACATTATACCGTCCCGCTAACAAGATTGATCTACGAAATTCATAGATCCAATCTATGAATTCGCTTACGGAAACCATGTCGGCATAATCATATTATGCCGTCCCGATACACTATCAAGGGAGATGGTTTGCGTAGGCGTGAGGCAGCTAACAAGATCGGACTACGAGATAGCTTCGGCATAATCACATTATACCGTTCCGATACACTATCAAGGAACGCTATCTCGAACCCAACTCAAACCGAGTTATATGGAAATTGCTTCGACGTAATCACATTACGCCGTTCCGATACACTATCAAGGAACGCAATTACCATTAACTCTCCTCAACAGATCCCGTAAAACCGATTGATCTAATCAACCCGTGTGCAAAACTTGTTCCAGATCCAATCTAAAACCCGAACTAAGCAAGATTAGCTCTGATACCACTGAAGGGTTACGCGGAAGCTACGCTAGCCGAAAACAAAAATTTCTACCGCGCAAACCAGGAACACTTGCAAGTAAGGGCCGATAGATCGTTACCGATTGGAGTAGAGTGCAGCGGAATAGCCAATCGGGGCAATCCGATCCAAGCAGTGTAGCCGATTCCCGAGACAGCCGATTCGCCAATCAGCCCGATTCGAGCCGTCCGGCCGCGTTCTCACGCCTCGCTCCGATGCGCCCGACCGCGGCCGATCCAAGCCGATCAACGCGCGCAACGTAGCAGCGCCTCCACCGGTATCCACACGTCCGGGGACAGAACGCCGTACACCCGTGTGCTAGCACGCGATGCAAGGCTAGGGTTTGGCTCGAAAGTGGGGAGGGTTTCCGTGGAGATTGATCTCGGCGACTTCTGTTGCACGCGATGCAATTGACGTGTCACAGCTCTCCACCCCTCCCTCCTTTATATAGAGTTGGCCGACGGGACTAGTGGCCGATTAGGACTCTATTTTGAATCGGATCTCATCCGTATCTCATAGAGTTGGCCGCCCCACACGTCGTAAGCCCATAGGACTCTATCCGATCGGATCCCTATCCGATCGAGCCGTATCCGAGTCCAACTCGAATATCTATTCTATCCCCTTAAGCGTGCGACCCTGTAGGTTCAGGTATACTCGGTTTCGGCTATAGTCTAACTTAGCCGATCGTCGGCCGAGTCTAACTCAGCCGACACAACAACGGCGCCTAGCAGCACATATTGACACCATAGTATACAAGAATAATATCGGCTCGAACTGTAATGTGTACACAAATCCCTTTGCCTCACGATACCGTTAAGCTATAGGCAAGATGTGTGCCATCCCTTCAATAGCTTAACCATTCACTCGAACCGTATTGGATTATCCGTCGTTGATTGACTCCTCAATCAACATAGCATGGCCATGCATTTCCATAATCCATTACCTCGAGGGCCCAGAGATATCTCTCCAAAGGAGGGGCAAATTCCATCTTGATCACTCACATCCCACTCCATGTTTCATAGCAAACCCGAAAACTACCTTTATAACTACCCGATTACGGAATAGCGTTTGGTAGTCCCAAAGTAGGCTACTACACATGTTGGAATCCATGGTGATCTCAGGTCTAAGGACTTTGTACCAACACTACCCGAGACCAACTAATGGCACATTAATTTCGTAGTGTCTCATGGTGGGTCTATCCAACAATGTGTTCTCCAACACATATGTCCATGTTTATTGATTTGGTATCTCCATACCCATGATCTATGAGACATGATCATCAATCAATAAACATGCCGATCTTAGAATCATATTTGTTCCAACAATATGACATATGATCAGGATCGTTTAGAAATAGATTCATACATAAAGAGTCTCATAAATAAGTCACGTACTTATTGATCAATACAAGATGTCTATTTCATGGAACCGAATAACACTTTATTCATTTATACATAAACATTGACGTGATATCCAACATCTCCATGTTGCCTCTAGGGCATATCACTAACAAGGAGGAGGTAAAAGCTCAAGATGGCACCAAAGACGCTAAGCAGAGCAAGAAGCAGGCGAAAAATATGAAGATGAAGAAGTTCTACCAAAAGGCAATTGATGCAGCATATGATACGATTCGAGAATCAAGTGATGTTGATTTTGAAAGTGATGAAGATGATGACAAGGTGAAGAACATTGCGGGGTTTGTTTCATGGCCAGCAGCATTGATAAAGATTCGAAGATGATAATGAGGTAACTCCCGCTCCTAGTGTTGAATATCTTCAAGATGTTATTGCTAGACTTGGTTACAAGATTTCTAAATTTGAAAAGAAGATTAATCAACATGAACTAGTTATTGATTCTCTTAAAGCTGAAAATAATAGATTAAGATCTCTTGCTTCTGATGATGACTGTAAATCTTGTGAGGTTTTATTTGCTGAAATTAAGTCAATTAGAGATGTTTACGCCAAGAAGCTTGATATTGACTCTAAGAAAACTCGAAAATTTGAATCTTGTCTTACTCTTAGCTTTTCCATGAACACTAAATTGACTGATGAATTGTTTTTAACAAAAGGAGCTTTAAAGAAATGTCAAGTTGCCTTGTTTGCTAGCTCTATATTTAATGCAATTACCGCTAAAAAGTTAAAACAATCTAGTGCAAAACCTTGCTTATCATGTCTTGCTAATGAATTGAAATTAAAGGATGCCTTAGGTCGTGTTAGGCATATGGAAGAAACGTTAAGCAAGATAAAGTGCTTTCTTGTCAAACTTGTAGAAAACAGAAGGTCTTTTGGATAATTGCAAAAATTGTGCTTGTTTTGACTCAAGAGGTTTCTTACTTAAAAGGTTCTTTGCAACGTTTTTCGATGGTAAAAAGAACCTCAACATGATCTTAGACAAATCAAGGATTAACACGATAAGCGTGGTTTAGGTTTTGATCCTTATGCTCATCATACTAGACATCCTCCTGTTGTTCTAGGTTTTGGTGCTAGAAGTGGAGAAATTTTAATTAAACCTGAATCTAAGAATACTGTGTTTAAATCTGCTGGTATCATGATTTCTTTGAATGCATCATCTTCTAAAACCAATCCTGTGATTGCAAAACCTCTTGTTGCTACTTTTGTTGCTAAACCATCTATTTCTACTTGTGCTTCTAATCATCATGAGAAATACACTTGTTCGTTTTGTGGAAAAGATGGACATTTGGTTGGATTTTGTTTTAGACTTGCACGTAAACAGAAAAAGGAAAGTGAAATTGCTTTTGCGAAACGACGATGGCAAAAATCGGGTCTTGGTTCAAGGAGCTCGGTCGCATGACACCGACTGGCCGGTCGAGAGCCGGCAGGTCGGTCGACCGCAGTAAACCAGCGGTCCGACCGGCAGCCAGCTCTGGTTAGACCGCGAGATACAACGGCGGTCGACCGACCACGGGTAGTTTCGTGCATAATTCAAATCAGACTTTTGTGAAACGACAAGGTAAGGTTTCAAGTAAGTCTGGTTCTGATTTTGTATGTGCATATGTACCTACTCGGTTCTCTGGTCATGTGACTCAGTGTTGGATTCCAAAATTTCTTATTTATAACCCCAACACGGAGGCCTCGACATCTTCTTGTTTGTAGGTATTTTGATGGCATACTCCCCATGTGTGTGCAATGTAGAGACAACGATTGCTTTTCAAGGTAACATCAAGGTAAATTTGGATTGACATAATTTTGTTCTACTCTCTTGATTATTAGCTTTTCATATGCTAGTGTTAGAGGTAGTAGTTTTTGTTAGTACAAGTGGATATATGTCAATTTATGAGAATCTTGGCGATATCTTTGGCAATTGGATGGTTTCTTCAAAAATCCTTGATTTCTTCTTGTTTTTTCTTTTGAGAAAATTGGAGGTTAATTTGAGGGGAAGTTTATGTTTTTCTCTGAGGGATCATGTTGAAAAGGGGGACATTGAATTGAAATTTGTGGATACAAAGTTGCAACTTACAGATATTTTCACCAAACCTTTGGATTCTTCTCGCTTTGCTTTTCTTAGGGGAGAATTAGGTGTTATTCATCCTTTTGGCATCAATTGAGGGAGAGAGTTATTGGCTCTTTGTTGTATGCATATTTTCCTTCTTCTTTTGCATTCATGTTTGAATTCATGTATGGTGTGATAAAAAAAAGGGAGAAAAAGGAAAATAAAATAAAAGGTGGATGAGCTATGTCTTATGTCTTTAGTATATTCTAGTGCTTGCTAGCAATGCTTGTTAGATAAATTGATTACTATATTAGCTTGTGTGCATTTTAGTAATTACTTGAACTTTTGATATTGCTTTTAAGAGATATGATACATGACACATAATTCTTTTACTTGAATTAATGAAATATGCAATGTTGAAGCAAGTGCTTAGGTTGAATGATTAATGCTTTTGTATATGCTTTATGAGTTGTTATTCCTCATATTAATCCTTTTGTTCCAATCACCGCAAGAGTACATAAATGCTTATTCATATGAGAGAAAAAAATGAATACCGAATCCTTGAAAACAGTCTTGACGACAAGGACGTATTCACGGTGAGATAAAAAAAAGGGTACCGAATCCTTGGAAACATCTTGACGACAAGGACGTACCCGCAATAATTGAGAGAAAAGTAAAAAAGAGGTTCAAAAGAATGAGCTAAAAGTTCTCTCGGTTATTTTTGGAGAAGGCATTAATTTGAGAAAGAGTATCAATGTCATAAGTATATACGTGAGTTTTTCTTTCAGTCTTTGCACTTGTGAATATGTTGCATGTTAAATCGTTGAAATCATGAATCATTAAAGTTGACTTGATCTTAATTGTAATGTTTTAGGTTCATGTTTTTACTCTAGTGCCTGCTTGTTAATTAGCTAGTCACTTTTTCTACCTTGTTACTGCAAAACATGTACTTGAGGTACTTTTGATATAATGCAAAGCTCTTTCATGCTTTCGATAATTGATGAACTCATTGTCAAAAGGGGGAGAACAAAGAAACAAAATTGTGCATCAAAATTTATGCAATTGTGCATTCATTTTTCAAAGATGAATTTTCAATGAATTTTCTTGCATTCGAAACTGCTTTTTGGTCTGACCGCAGGTGTGCACGCGGTCTGACCGATGGGCTGTGGCGGCGGTCCAACCGGAGGCTAGGCGGCGGTCTGACCGGCCAGGAGGGGCAGTCTGATCGGGGCAGGTAAGACGGTGTGACCGGCGGCGGTTTCAACAGTTCCTGTTTATTGTCGCTTTTTAGATTGGTTTCATCGGTAAGAGGTAAATCTTTTAATTCCGCAAAAGATTTGGTTTTTTTGGTTTCCCTACCATTCACCCCCCCTCTGCTAGGTTTGTTTGGTCTTGTTCGATCCTACATAATTCTCTGTAGTGTCTCAGAGTGAGTCTATCCAACAATATGTTCTCTAACACATGTTCACGTTTATTGATTTGGTATCTCCATACCATGATCTATGAGACATGACCATCAATCAATAAACATGCCAATCTTAGAATCATATTTGTTCCATTGATATGATATATGATCAGGGATCATTTATAAATAGATTCATACATAAAGAGTCTCATAAATAAGACACATACTTATTGATCAATATAAGTTGTCTATTTCATGGAACTGAATAACACTTTATTCATTAATACATAAACATTGACCATGATATCCAACATCATCATGTTGCCTCTAGGGCATATCACTAACAAGGACTCCATGAGTTTTGGAAAGCTTTGAGACGACATAAGAGCAAGAAGGGCGCGGGTCTTGAAGTTTCTTCCCTTGGCGAAAGAGTGGCATGAGACAAAAGGAAGTGGGAACGTAGTTCTTGGAAAACGCGCTCAGTGTCGTCAATGATGGACGCGGGGAATCCTAAGCGTCCTCGCCCATCCATCTCCTGGCCGTGCCACGTCACCTTTGGAGCAAATCAGAGCCGTCGAATGTGTGGAATGGCTAACGGTGTCCGCTGCATGTTATGGAAACTGCCTCCGTCTTAAACCGCCAACCATGCATATTGCCTTTGGAAGAGTGGAAAACCAGGAATTCGATTAGCCGCTACGTAGTGCCGGTTCTCGTGCCCTTAATACGATGTGATTGGCACTCTGCCAAAGATGGTCAGAGGACCGCTCTTCGAATTCATCGACTATCATTAGCCATTTGGGTTACAACCCAAACAACTCGATATCTAGCCTCCGGGTGGTAGTCCCGATCACCTCGCCGATCACCACTGGCCTCCAGGCCGTGGCTCAACCGACTCCGGCGATGGCTTTCGGGCCATCCCTAGGTCGGGGTCAGGATTACCATAGGCCTCCGAGCGGTAATCTTGATCACCCATCCGACAACCACTGGCCTCCAGGCCGTTGCCTTGCCGACTCGGGCGATGGCTTCCAGGCTACCCCCCGGTCGAGGGTCGAAACTACCATAAACCTCCAGGCAGTAGTTCCGACCAACTCGCCGACTACCACTGGCCTCCGGGCCGTAAGCTCTACTGACTCGGGCAATTGTTTTCGGGCCACTCACCGGTCGGGGTCGAAGCTACCATAAGCCTCCGGGCAGTAGTTTTGACCAACTCGCCGACCACCACTGGCCTCCGGGCCGTGGCTTTGCCGACTCGGGCGATGACTTTCAGGCCATCCCCCGGTCGAAGTTGGAATTACCACGAGCTTCCAGGCAATGGACCCGTTGAACACAATAATCATCGCAAGACCCTGAGGTACGGTCGGATTGGAGAAGAAAAGTAAAAAAGCAATCCCACAGACTGGACCCTAGGCTTGGATGTGCCATCTGACCCTAAGCTCGGGGGCTACACCTGGCAGGTGCACCTACTGAAGCTCAAGCTGCAAGGTTTTGGGAACCTGCTGAAGCCCTGCTGCAACACCTTTGGGAACCCACTAAAGACGACGAAGAGGACCTTAGATCCTAAGGATGGATGTCTCATTCCTCCTTAGGATCGGGGGCTGCTGTGTGGGGCATCACCCCGGGGTAGCACTTGGACCAGTGTTGAAGTCAAGCTAGAGTCGGACTACGAACTCTTTGGGATAAGGTCGGGAGCCCGACCTCCCCTCGGGGATGGCCGCCCCAACCTCCCCCCAGCCCGACCTCAGCGCTCCTTTCTCAAGCTCGACTCCTCGACCTGACTTCCGACCTCCTCGGGACAAGACTTGGCTTGCAAGGAGGCGAGGAGAGGACAACCCGGTGAGGAATGACGTCACCCGATAGCACAATACAGGTGGTATCTCCAAAGGAGGGATCCTAAGGCAGGATAAGACACAAGACACCCAAGGCACGCAAGACCCGGAGAGCATCCCATGTACCTTTTTAGATGATGTTTGTACTTACCATTTTACATCTTTAGTCTTAGCTTTCTTGGCCCCCAAGTCCCTTGTAACTGCCCCCCTTAAGCTATAAAAGGAGGGCAGAGTGGACTGGTATAGAGGAGATCTGATCCGAGTTGAGTTTATTGAAAATTCTTCACTTGTTCTTGGTCGGCTTGCTCTAAGCCCCAAAAACTCTCTCTTGTAAACCTTGTTCATCATCCACCCCAACAAAGAACACTGGATGTAGGCCTATTATCCTTCGGGAGGGCTGAACCAGTATAAATATGTCACACCCTGTACTTTTGCCCCTAAAAATCATTTAAATAATTTCTCTGAAGAAAATGAATTTTTTTGGAATTAACCTAGAGTAAATAAATAATCTAAAAATACAATTAATAAGTGGAAATGGCATGGTAGGATTTTTCTTGGATTCTACATGTCAAAATACATTACCTAGATTTTTAGTGGAATTTTGAGAGCACTATAAATATTTTTAACTAATTAAATGAATTATCACAATTAAATTAAGTCCTTGAAATTATTTTTCTATTTATTAATTCTTCCCGCCCATTTCCCTTATTGGGCCATCGGCCCAATCTCTCCCGCGGCCCAGCCTCGCTCGCGCATGCCCTCCTTCCTCGCCCGTGGGCCACGGCCCATGAGCCGCTGCCATTTCGCGCAAGTATGCGCGCCCTCCCCCTCTCTCTCGGGATGCTGATAGGTGGGGCCCACCTGTCAGGCCGTCCTCCCTGTTCCTGACTGCATCGCCGCCACACGCCATTCGCGCCGTCGTGCCGCACCACCCCATGCCGTCCTGCACCGCACGCGAGCCGCCAGCGCTACACCCGTTCTACACCGCACTGCGCTGGACCTATCCATGCATGTGCCGCCGTGTCCAAGCCCAAGCCGGCCCAGAACCCCAACCGAATCGACCGCCGCAATCCCTATCCGATCCTGAGAAGAACGGCGAGAAAATCCCGGCTAATTCGTGCGCATTCCGGCCACTAGGTTCCCCTATAAAACCCACAAGATCGGCCGTGTTGTTTCCACTTTGTTGCGGGTCATTTTTAGCCCTAAATTTTCGAGCGCCACCACCCACCGCCGAGCGCCACCGTCGTTGTCTCCAACACCGGTGAGCTCCTCGTCCTCCCGTGCACAAACCCTAGCTTTCCTGTACTTAGCGTCGCCACCCCGTAACCCTACCGCCCCTTGGCAACAGATCCCGAAATCGCGCCGTTGTTCCTCCGTCGCCGGCGAGCCGGCGGCCACCGTGCGACCATGGTCGACCTCCCGAGCTCGGCCGCTTGCGCCCGCAAAACCCTAGCAAGTCTCGGCCATCCGATCTACCGAGCGGTAGATCGGAACCTACGATCCTGCAAGCCCGCATCGTCGCTCCGATCGCACCACGTGGCACACCACCGCCGCTGCCCTGTAGACCCGGTCCACAATGGATCGGAGTCGTGCGTCCGTGCGTCTGTTGACATCATGTTTGCGTCAGCTTTTCCCACCTGCTTGCGTCAGCGCTTGTGTCATGCTGACGTCCGCCCTACCCGACCCTCGCGCCAACGCTTGCGTCAGCAGGCACTTAATTGCACAATAATTAATTTAGGACTTTTCCTGATTAGTTAAAAATCACAGTTAGACTTCTAAAATTCATATCTTTTTAATCTGAGCTCCGTTTTACTCCATTCAAATTTCATTAAATTCTGAAAAATGCTAAGAATCCATTAAAAATAGTTTCTTGTGATGTTTGAGTAAACTTTTAGCATGTTTTGTTGAGTGCTTTGTTTGTTGTGTAGATTCCGGTAATTCCAGCGATCCCGTTTACTTTGAAGTAGTCGCTGAAGTTCCCTAATCTTCAGAGCAAGGCAAGTCATACTTTACATTGATCATATTGTACCTATTTTATTTAAGTATCTCATTTTTCTCAAATACTGCATATGTTTTAGAATGTCATTTCATGGGACTATTATACCTATTGTACTCAGCCATAGGAATTGAATACCTCCTACTATTGATAACTTGGGTTCAATATGACTAGATATTGGTTTAGGACATGCTTAGACTGGCTTAGATCAAATTAGTTCACTTGAGGGAATCACACTTTCCAAATATTACAGTGGAGATTAATATACGGGTGATGTCAAGTATGTGACACTATATTAACAATATCAAAATATGACAATTAAGGACCAGTTCTCAGGAAACCCTAGAAGAATTATCATGCATACCACAAGCCAGCATGGGTAATGGCTAGATCTGAAGTGTAGCTGTCTCTAGCTGACGTACCCTAGTGAGGGTGGCGTGATGGAGTTGGGTCAGCCCCGGTTAAAAGGGTTGATCGGCAACCGGATTCACCATGGCACACAGGGGGGCTGCCCATTGCCCTGATGGGAGGGGGAGTGAAACCTTGGTGTGGTACGATTGATTAGAGGGGGTTATGCGAAGGGTCCTACACAGTCCCTTTCTCGGCACGCGGAATCGTATCATGAGGTTGTGTCTTGTGGGTACAGTTGTACACCTCTGATCAGAGTAAAACTATTTGAATATCCGTGCCCGCGGTTATGGGCAATCAACAAGATTCACCGTGATTAGTCTCATTTAAATAATAATTTGACTAATGAAACTTGACTAGTGTAGATGGATGGATGGGCCTGTTGTAATGTGGGTTTAATGTTGGACAATGTTTATTTAATATTGTTTAATTATATATTATTGTTTTACTGCTTTCAACTATTAATATTTTTGAAATGTTGTTTATGCAAATGAGACCCTATCCTTCCTTGTGAATTATCCTGCATCATACCTTCTCTCTCGGTATGACTTGTTGAGTACAGTGGGTAGTACTCAGTGTTGCTTAATTTTCTCCACCAGAGCAAGAGGTTGAAGCAGAGGAATGTTTAATTTTCTCCACCAGAGCAAGAGGTTGAAGCAGAGGAATGTTTTGACGAGTATTAGGCTTGCGTCCGACAACAAGGTTGCCTGTGGTGTGTTGGAGTTTCGTCGCAAGATAGAGTTTTAGTTCAGTTAGTCTTTCCTTTTCCGCTGCATTATTTTTGTAATCTTTTATACTGTTTCTAAGATGTGGATTCTGTAATGTCAATAACTATCGATTTGTGTACCTCGGCTAATTCCTGGACGAGAGTTGAATACATGAATTAGCTATGGAAATTCTGGTTTGAATTTCTGGGCGTGACAAGTTGGTATCAGAGCCAACCTTTGACCGTAGGACAACCCAACTAGAAAACCCTAAGAGCCCTCTAAAATACATTCATTTGCATGAGTTTTAAAAAAAAGCTTGGCCTTTTTCTTAGAAAGGGGTGATCTTAAAAAGTAAAGTCAGTCTATGGTTTTAGAATTTTTGGAAAATGGGTATGAGGTCTTTTTGGTTTTGAGCATGCATTGATTTCATCCTTTGTCTTCTACAGATGGCAGGTTACCCCGCTACGCACTGTGGTCAAGGTTTGTTGGGTTTCATGGTAGAGCTGGCTTGCATGGCCTTGGCAGTTGGTTACACTGATGCTCCGGAGTACACTACCCTCGCACCTCTCAGTGCCGAGCTGCCTCACCGTGTCCGTTTGGAGGTTCACGGCTTTGTGGGTACCTGTATCCCCAACATGGAGGTCACAGCTTCAGGAGGCACAGTGGAGCACGCATGTCAGGAAGCTGCATATCTGATGTTGGCTAGGATAAGGGAGATGCATGACTATGATCTTCGCACCTCTGCTTGTCGTTACCACCCCCATCGTGGCAGTTCCTTCGATCTCAGCACTTTAAAGTCTACGGCAGATGAGAACGACTCTACTTTTGGTCACATGTGCACAGTGATCAAGGGACTGGACCAGATGCATTCTGAGCTACACATGGCAGCCAAGGCTTTGAATGATGAGAAGATGCTGAGGATTGTGAGTTTGCAGGACGAGGTGGTTCGTCTCAAGATGGAGGTCGCTGAGTTGAAAGGACTCCTAGCATCAGGTGGCGTTAGGATCCGCACTACGCCTCGGAAGACCACCACTGCACCTGTAAGAATTCAGCGGTGCCCGGGATTACTCCACCGGTTCCACCGGCCCTCCTGCGCTGTCTGCTGCCCGGCCACCGGCTCCAGTTTCTTCATTGTAGGACTGGTCTCGCTTTCGCCCGGTTTTGACGTACCAGGGTGGAGATGGCAGAAGCGGATGGATCACAGTTTCGAGCTCTAGCAGCAACTCTAGCTCCAAGGAACCAAGTGAAGATGTGGATATGGAAGACTCTCGGAGTCATTCCGAGGAAGAAGGAGACTACCAGGAGAGCAGTTTCGACTCCGCCGATCGCAAAAGCCATTCAGATCGCTAGAGTCGCTATCCTTAGTTTTACCGTTTTGCTTAGTTTGTCTTCTTGGTAGTTGTTGTGTGTTAGGTTTGCTGTGTGTGGGGTAGCTGGCTGTCTATATCAAGTGTGGTATGGCTGTCCATTTAAGGATATTGCATGAGTTTTACTTGTTTTAATTAAGATAAGAACAATGCAGTTAATTCAAATAATAAATTTTAGTTTCTAAGTCAGAATATTTTCTTCTTCTCTATCTTTGTTTGCTCGGCTTCTCCAGATGGTGAACACTAGGACCGTGGAGCTAACAGCAACAATGGGCAGTCAGGAAACAACAACAACATCAACCATGATGTCAATGGCAACGCTCCTCCACCACCACAACAACTATCGCTCAGGTGCTAGCCTCGCAAACTCAGATGATGGCTGCTATGATGCAGCAAATGTGACAACAACATCAATAGATGCAACAGCAGATGTTGCAAGAAATACAAATGCAACAGCAGCAACAGTAGCGACAACAGCAACATCAGTAGCAAAACAATCAGTTTGCTCCTCCACCACCTCAATCCAAGTTGCTAGAGTTTCTTCGCGTCCGCCACCAACGTTCTCTAGCACCACTAACCCTATGGAGGCCAATGACTGGCTTCATGCCATTGAGAAGAAGCTGGAACTCCTGCAATGCACTGACCAGGAGAAAGTGTCTTTCACCACACTTCAACTGCAAGGTCCTGCCTCCGCTTGGTGGGACAATTATTAGGTCAGTCGTCAAGAAGAAGCGACAATCACTTGGGAAGAATTTTTTCGTAGCTTTAGGATAGCGCACATTTCTGCGGGAATAGTCACGCAGAAGAAGCGGGAGTTCTGATCTCTTGAGCAGGGCAATAGGTCAGTTACTGAATACATGCATGAGTTCAACCGTCTTGCACACTACGTCCCAGAGGACGTGCGCATTGATGCAGAAAGGCAGGAGAAGTTCCTGTCCGGCCTTGATGATGAACTCACAGACAAGCTTATCTCGGGAGAATATGCTAACTTCAAGAAGCTGGTTGACAAGGCCATTCGACAGGAACACGAGCGCAACATGATGCTCAGAAAAATGAAGGCGGTATAGTTTAAACCTCCACCGCAGCAGGGCAATCAGCAGAGGCCACGCTTCATACCCGGAGGTCAGGGTGGACCTACCACCATGATTGTCTGCCAGCATCGGCTTATCACCCAGGAAACTTTCAAGCTGACAGTAGTAGCAGTGGCAGTGGACAGCAGCAACGCAATCCCACTCCACATCCCCCAACAGTGCCACCCCAGCAGCAATCCAAGCCACCACCTCCAAGGAAGGACTCTAGAGGAAAGTCGGGAATCTACTTCAACTATGGTGAGCCTGGGCACTTTGTAGACAAGTGTCCGAAGCCGAAGCGCACCGAACGCAAGTTCATCCAGGCACGTGTCAACCATGCGTCTGCCAAGGAGGCGCAGGCTGTGCCCGAGGTTATACTGGGTACTTTTCCTGTGAATCTCACTCCTGCTATAGTATTATTTGATTCTGGTGCTACGCATTCATTCATTTCCTAATAGTTTGTTGGGGCACATGGGTTGTCAGTAGTGGAAATTAAGATACCTATGCGGGTTCAAACTCCTGAAAATTATTTGGACACCGCCCACTACTGTCCCTCAATGGCAATAGAAATCCAAGGATCCCAATTTCTAGCCAATCTTATCCTTCTTAAATCAAAAGGCCTAGATGTCATTTTTGGGATGGGTTGGTTAACAATACATAAGGGAGTGATTGACTGTGCGAGTCGTACGATCACTTTAATCAATGGAAAAGGAGAGGAGATTACCTTTTGTTCTCCCATGCCATCACAGACTGTAGCAAGTTTGAATCAGACTTCTATCGGGGAATCGTCTGAAGTAGCAGCAAAGACCCCTATGAAAATAGAAGACATCCCCATAGTTAGGGAATATCCTAAAGTTTTTCTGGAAGATCTGACCAAGATGCCATCCAAAAGAGAAATCAAATTTAGGATTGACCTAGTACCAGGAACTGCCTCAATCCATAAGAGATCGTATAGAATGGTAGCCAACGAGTTGAGCGAAGTCAAGAAGCAAGTTGACGAATAGTTATAGAAAGGTTATATCCGCCCGAGCATGTCACCTTGGGTGCTCCGCACATCGCTTGATGTGGATGCATGTGTGCTTCCACTCATTTACCAAATATAACTTTCATATCCTTCACCTCATTCCAGGTGTCACTGCTGGTTATGAACGTTGGATGTGCTCCCTCTTCCACCGTTCCACCAAAATCTCTTGTATTCCGACGATACGGGTGATTCTGCCTGAGGAACCTTCAGTGGTGCATGTACATGGTCTTCCGGCAATGATTCAGCTACTTGCCTCCTGTTTGGGCCATGCACTTTACACTTGCTTTCATACTATTCACCATCTGGCCTAACGTGTTACCAAGTGCTGGGTAGTCTTGTATTGTCGTAACAAAATAGCCCGACATGCGAAGTACTCTCATTCCCACATCTTTACACCATCCATCCATAGTATCTCAAGATCCTCTACTAGTGGCTTGAAGTACACATCGATATCATTGCCAGGTTGTTTAGGCCCTTGAATTAGAAGTGGCATCATGATATACTTATGCTTCAAACAGAGCCAAGAAGGAAGGTTGTAGATAATAATAGCTACTGGTCATGTGCTATGACGACTGCTCATGTCACCAAAAGGATTCATGTCGTCTGTGCTGAGCACAATCCTCACATTTGTCATATTGTATGCAAAATGCTTTCTGTACTTCCTGTCTTTCTTTCTCCATTGAGATCAATCAGCTGTGTGTCGCATCATTCCATCTCTTTTATGCTTTTCATGGTGCCAATGCATCATCTTAGCATGTTTCTTGTTTGCAAACATATGTTCCAAACGAGGGATGATTGGAAAATACCATACCACCTTCACTGGCACTCTTTTCTTCTTCACTGTACCATTACTTCCACCATCACCATCACCATCTGCACACTTATACCGAGAAGCCTTGCAAACCGAACATTTGTCCAAATCTACATAATCACCCTGGTAAAGAATGCAATCATTTTGAAAAGTGTGAAATTTCTGTATCTCAAGGCCACGGCTAATATAACTTTCTTCTCTTGGTATGTTTTTCCTGGCAAGACATTACCTGCAGGAAGAATTTCTGTCAACAGCTATAGCGACTCATGACATCTTAACTTTCACATAAAACCCCTTCTAAGAAGATGTGCATGGACCCGTTGCGTTGGAAATTACTTGTCTTTGTAGCAATCAAAGCATGGACACCATAGATAATCCGGCGCATCAATTTAGTTTGTGCTTGTTGCTGCAGCAACAAGAGACGTTACTTCCTGGATATACTCCATGAGTCATGATCTACTTCATACACCCAAAGATCCATTACAACCAACGGGTACCTATGAATAGTACTTAATGTTAATTATTCTATATGATACAAATAATTGTTTGAGTTGCGTATTTTCCATGTATACGTAGCAGACGGTTCAATTCAACAGGTAACAGTGAAACGGAGTGGAAAATAATGAATACTAACCTTGTAGCAGTCAATCTCCAACAACAGCAAAAAATTTAGAGCAAAACCTACCCCTCCTCTAGCTGGTCGAGAAAGAACGAGATGCACCGCTCTGACTAATATTATTTAATGTCAATTAAATCTCAATGATACAAAGTAAATTTACGATACGAATAACAAAATTCATTGATTTTCTATAATGTAATTACTATTGGATGAGGTAACTAATTAAATGAATAGGAAAAATAAATGAAATTTACCGTGCCTAGAAGAAACATATAATAATTACAATGAGGATTTTATGATTCAAATGCAAATTGGAAAAATATAACTGATACAACTTCAATAATTTAATTATTATTACATTGTGTTACACCTCTTTATACTACTCTATGAATATTATTTGAATCACTTACTAATAAATTTTACGTACAAAGTTAAGTACTATCATGTCAATACTTCAATTTAAAATTAGCATGTGGTTATCGAGAATGATTTAATTAAATGAACACAAAAATATTAAAACATTATACCTAGAAAACAAATACAAATAATTGTTTTGGTTGCACACTTTATATGTATATGTAGCAAGTGAGTCAATTCAACAAGCAAGAGCGAAACAGAGCGAAAAATAATGAATACTAACCATGTAGGCTTCAATCTTCACCCAAACCAAAAAAACTAGAGCAAAACCTCCCCCTCTTCTAGCTGATCGAGCAAGATTGAGAGGTGCATCTCTGTTATTTGCTCGATTAGCTCGAGCGGGGGAAGAGCTATATATACTGGTCTCATAGGTGTCGATTCTTAATCTAGAACTAGCACCTATGTCTAACAGCTACATAGGTGCCGGTTCTCAAAGTGAGCCCTCCAACGGCTACTTCGGGGGGTAGAGGGCTCAAAGGTGCTGGTTCTTAAGTAGAAACGGCACCTATCTCTAACATCCTCAAAGGTGTCGGTTCTATTGTGGTCCCCGCTAGGGTTTCCCCTACCACCGGTTACCGCACGGTTACCGCGTGTCGACGGGTGGGTCAGTAGTCCTTCGAGGGGGCTACCCAAGGAGGTGAAAGAGTGGTCAGGAACGTCTATCGAAAGGGCACGATGGTCGACTAAAGAAAAATAATGAGCTAGAGAAAGAGAGTTTAGACAGGTTCGGCCCTCCCGGAGGATAACAAGCCTACGTCCTGTGTTGTTTGTTGGGGTGGTTTGTGAAACAGAGTACAATGGATGAGAGTTCTTCGGATTTTAGAGATTAGACCTAGCTCCCAAAGAATCGATCCCCCTTCCCCGTGGTCCTGCCCTCCCTTTTATAGGTCAAGAGGGGAAGTTACAAGCGGACTTGGGGGCCAAGAAAGCTAAGACTAAAAGCTAAAAAGAAAGTACAAACAACATCTAAAAAGTACATAGAGATCCCCTCGGTCCTGTGCTCCGTCGGTATTTCACGCTCCACCTTGCCTTGGGATCCGCTCTCCGCAGGTACCTTCTGCGTAGTCCTGTCGGGTGACGTTATCTTCTGTCAGGTTGTCCCCTCCTTACCTTTTCTGTGATCCTTACGATGCAAGCCTTCTACCCCGAGGAGATCGGAGGTCGGCCTAATGAGCCATAGTCGGGATAGGTCACAGAGTCGGCACTGTCGGGGGGTCGGGACTCTCGACCCTAGGAAGAGGTCGGGCATCTGACCCCCTCCCGAGGACTACCAGTCCAACCTCAGCTGACCTTAACTCAGCTCCATGGGCTATCCTGTAGGGTTACGTGGAGGCTACGTTAGCTAAAAACAAAACTTTTCTACCGCGCAAACCAGGAACACTTGCAAGTAAGGGTCGATAGATTGTTACCGATTGGAGTATGTAGCGCAAATAGCCAATGAGGAGCTATCCGATCTGGAACTGTACTGGCCGATCACAGTCGATTCGCTGACAGTCGATCCGACGTAGCCAATTCCCGATGCCGGAGCCGATCCAACCTCAGCCGACTCATCGATTCCACAGCCGATCTGCTACAGCTGCCTTGCTCCGATGCCTTTGACCGCAGCCGATTCGTAGCCGACGAATAGCACCACAACGTAGCGGCGCGTCTATCGGTATCCACATGTCCGGGGACAGAACGCCTAATACCCGTGCGCTAGGACAAGATGCAAGGCTAGGGTTTGGCTCGAAGGTGGGGAGGGTTTCCATGGAGATTGATCTCGTCGACTTCTGTTGCGCCAAATCAGATTGATTCGGTTCAATTGCATTGCCGCAGCTCTCCACCCCTCATCCCTTTATATAGAGTTGCCGGTTGGGCCTAGAGGCCCATCGAGACTCTATTTTGAATCGGATCCTATCCGAATCTTCATAGAGTTGGTCGGCCAGACTTCGTAAGCTCATAGGACTCTATCCGATTGGATTCCTATCTGATCGAGCCATATCCGAGTCCAACTTGAATGCCTGTTCTTATGCCCTTAAGCGTGCGACCCTGTAGGTTCAGGTATACTCGGTTTCGGCCTGAGTAGAACTCAGCCGATCGTCGGCTCGAGTCCAACTCAGCCGACCATCAATAGCGGCGCCTAGCAGCACATATTGACACCATAGTATACAAGAATATAATATCGGCTCTGAACCTGTAATGTGTACACAAATCCCTTTGCCTCACGATACCAATTGAGCTATAGGCAAGATGTGTGCCATCCCTTCAATAGCTTAATCATTCACTCGAACCGTATTGGATTATCTGTCTGATGATTGACTCCTTAATCAACTCGGCATGGCCATGCACTTCCATAATCCATTACCTCGAGGGGCCCAGAGATATCTCTCCAAAGGAGGGGCAAATTCCATCTTGATCATTCACATCCCACTACATGTTTCATATCAAACTCGAAGACTACTTTTATAACTACCCAGTTACGGAATAGCATTTGATAGTCCCAAAGTAGGCTACTACATATGTTGGAATCCATGATGATCTCAGGTCTAAGGACTTTGTACCAACACTACCTGAGACCAACTAATGGCACATTAATTTTTGTAGTGTCTCATGGTGGGTCTATCCAACAACATGTTCTGTAACATGTGTCCATATTCATTGATTTGGTATCTCCATACTATGATCTATGAGACATGATCATCAATCAATAAACATGCCGATCTTAGAATCATATTAGTTCCAATAATATGATACATGATCAAGGATGATTTAGAAATAGATTCATACATATAGAGTCTTATAAATAAGTCACATACTTATTGATCAATACAAGATGTCTATTTCACGAAACTGAATAACACTTTATTCATTTATACATAAACATTGACCATGATATCCAACATCTCCATGTTGCCTCTAGGGCATATCACTAACAGTCTCTCACTTGCACTAGAGTCAATCATGTAAGTATGTAATACCCATGGCTCTTGTGTGCACATCATGTTTCGGCCGAGGGAGAGGTTTTGTCAACGGATCGGCTATGTTGAGATCCGTGTGCACTTTGCATATCTTGACATCACCTCTATCCACAATCTCGTGGATGAGATGATATCACCGAAGTATGTGTTTGGACTTCTGATGTGACCTTGGCTCCTTGGCTTGCGCAATGGCTCCACTATTATCACAATAGAGAGACATTGGACCAGTTGCACTAGTCATCACATCCAGCTCAGAAACAAATTTCTTTATCCAAACAGTCTCCTTTGCAGCTTCTCAAGCAGCGATGTACTCGGCCTCCGTTGTAGAATCAGCAACAGTATCCTACTTGGAACTCTTCCAGCTGACTGCGCCTCCGTTCAGGCAGAACTTGAACCCAGATTGGGATCTATAATCATCCTTGTCCGTTTGGAAGCTAGCATCG
This sequence comes from Oryza australiensis, assembly GCA_019925245.2. NCBI lineage: Eukaryota > Viridiplantae > Streptophyta > Magnoliopsida > Poales > Poaceae > Oryza > Oryza australiensis. Next base: position 199,892 of record JAIFGZ020000348.1, read on the forward strand.
GTGTAACCACTTACAACGATCTCTTCTTCACCTCCTAGGAACATATCCTTAGTTCTTCTCAAGTACTTAAGGATATTCTTTACGGCAATCCAGTGACCTTCACCTAGATCTGACTGGTATCTGCTCGTAGCACTCAAAGGGTACGAGATATCTGGACGTGTACAAAGCATGGCATACATGATGGATCCAATTGCCGAAGCATATGGAACCATACCCATCTTATTCCGCTCATCATGTGTCCGAGGACACAGAGATTAATGCCATGTGACATGGGCAAGAAACCTTTCTTGGAATCGTGCATGTTGAACCTTTTCAACACCTTGTCAATATATGTACTTTGGCTTAATCCAATTAGCCTCTTAGATCTATCTCTATAGATCCGAATGCCCAATATGTATGCTGCCTCCCCTAAGTCTTTCATGGAAAAACTATTTTTCAATGAAGACTTGACGGATTCTAGCATAGGGATATCATTTCCAATCAGTAATATGTCATCCACATATAAGATTAGAAATACAATTGCGCTCCCACTGACCTTTTTGTAAACACATGCCTCCTCTTCATTTTTGATGAAACCAAAACCTTTGATTACTTCATCAAAACAAATATTCCAACTTCAAGATGCTTGCTTCAATCCATAAATGGATTTCTGTAGCTTGCATATCTTTCCAGGCGATTGTGGATCGACAAAACCCTCAGGTTGTATCATGTATATATCCTCGCTTAGGTTTCCATTTAGGAAAGCCGTTTTGACATCAATCTGTCATATCTCATAATCAAAATATGCAGCAATCGCTAGGATAATCCGAATAGACTTAAGCATTGCGATGGGCGAGAAGGTTTCATCATAATCAACACCTTGAATCCGTTTAAAACCTTTCGCCACCAATCGCGCCTGATAGATGTGAACATTTCCATCCATGTCAGCCTTTTTCTTAAAAACCCATTTACACTCAATGGTTTTGACACCATCAGGTGGATCAACCAAGTTCCAAACTTGATTATCATACATGGATTCTATTTCGGATTTCATGGCTGCAAGACATTTGTTGGAATCGGGTCCTACCATCGCTTCCTCATAGGTCTTAGGCTCATCGTTATCTAACAACAATATATCACGTTGTTTCGCACTTGTGTACCTATCAGGCACACGACGTGATCTTTCAGACCTCCGTGGGGCTGGTGTATCTACAACAGATGGCGCAACATCTTGTTCCTCCTGTTGTGGTTCTGTGGTAGCTGAAACATTTTCTGGTGTTTCTTGAACTTCTTCAAGATGCACCCTGCTCCCACTAACCCTTCTTGAAAGAAACATTTTCTCCAGGAAGACAACGTGTCGGACGACAAACACTATGCCTTGTTCCCGATTATAAAAGTAATATCCCTTGGTTTCCTTAGGATATCCCACCAAGAAGAACTTGTCAGATTTGGGTGTGAGCTTGTTGGACTGTAAACGTTTTACATAAGCCTCACATCTCCAAATTTTGAGAAAAGACAAACTAGGGGGTCGCCCTGTCCATATCTCATATGGTGTCTTTTCAACTGGCTTAGATGAAACTCTATTTAGTGTGAACGCAGCTGTTTCAAGAGCGTATCCCCAGAAGGATAACGGAATATCACTTTGGCTCATCATGGATCGCACCATGTCCAACAAGGTGCGATTTCTCTGTTCGGACACTCCATTCCATTGTGGAGTTCCTTGCAGAGTCAACTGTGGAACAATTCCACAATCTTTCAGATGATTACCAAACTCTTGGCTCAAGTATTCCCCTCCACGATCTGATCATAGAAACTTGATTGTTTTCCCTAAATGATTCGGTACTTCATTTTGGAATTCTTTGAACTTTTCAAAGGATTCAAACTTATGCCTCATTAAGTAGATTTAACCATATCTACTAAAGTCATCGGTATAGGTAATGAAGTACTGATAGCCACCTCTGGCCGTTGAGCTCATTGGTCCACATACATCAGTATGTACGAGTGCCAACAAGTCATTTGCTCTCTCACTGTGTCCTGTGAAAGGTGCCTTTGTCATTTTACCAAGTAAACAAGACTCACATGTCTCAAATGATTCAAAATCAAAAGAGTGAAGCAATCTATCCTTATGGAGCTTCTCCATGCGTTTCTGATTTATATGGCCTAAGCGACAATGTCAGATAAACGTGGGGTTTGTATCATTTGGGAGTTCCCTCTCTTTATTAATGTTATAGATGGGAGATGGTTGAAGATTCAAAACGTATAATCCATTCATCAATGGTGTATGAAAATAGAACATATATCTGAGATAAACTGAACAACCATTGTCCATTGATCTAAAATCATATCCTTCTGCTTGCAAACATGAAGCGGAAATAACGTTTTGACATAGAGTTGGAACACAATAACAATTATTTAATTCCAAAACTAATCCTGAAGGTAGATGAAGTGGAACAGTGCCGACAGCAACTGTAGCAACGCTTGCTCCATTGCCGACGCGCAGGTTCACCTCGCCCCTTCTCAAGCCTCTACTTCTTCTCATTCCCTGCAACGATCAGTTGTTCCTCGTGGACCTAGCAGTCCGGGGGCACCACGCTTCCTCCCCGTACGTGTGGATGCCTCGGAGGTGCTGCAATTGGAGCACAAGGATGAGCCACACGTGAGGACGTGATCGACTACTTCCCCTTCACCGACGCGTGACCATGATTGGATCGAGTCTACACCAACACATCTTCCGCTGCATCTGCGCGTCTAGTGGTAATTCCGTGATCTATAACTATAGTAGTTCCTGGTTCATGGGACATAAATTTTTTTGTGCGCTAGTGTAGCCGTCCCATAACCCTTCAGTGGTATCAGAGCCGTAGCTGTTTTGTTATAGGTTCGGATGTGTGCATATGGAGATATGTGTTGATGTAGATGAGAGACCAATCTGTTTCGGGCTCCTGGAGCGAGGGCTGTGTAACAATCTATTCCTATCGGTCGGATATCCGCCATCGGAGTTAAGTGATACACGTAAGTCTGGTCATAACAGGCATAGTTCTTGGTATGGAGTCGCCAACCACTTCAATCTAGCAAAAACTAGAACAAAGTGGGTTTTGTGGATCAAACCGGCTAGCGGAACCGATTTAGATAGATAGCTTGATAAATACTCGTCTCGTGAGCAAACGGAAGGTTTTCGGGACAAACCTACAAAGAGATGTCGCACTCTCGCAGCAACGGCGGACAATTTACAGCGCAAATTGACAAAGATGGACGAACTAAAAAGAATATATTGAATGAAAATAAAAGAACGATACAATTAGCTAAAAACTAGAAGCTAGATTGGATTTGTTTGTGTTGGTTGTTGTTGTGCCAATTGAACCAGCCTTAGCCCTTAAATAGGGGTTGGTCTTGCCCTCCATAGGCCCTTCTCCACGTCCAATTTGGGGTAGATACGTTTGGAAACCTGAGACATACCGTATGGAGGAAGAAAACCCGAGTACTGACGAAGTCGTCTAGGCTTCGGACTCTGCCAGTCAGACCGGCCACATGCTTCCGGTCTGACCGGCCTCATGGCCCGGTCTGACTGGCCTGTACACGGCGATCAGACTGGCCTCTCCGAAGGAAGCCGGCAAGTTTCCAAATATTGGCAATCTTCCCTATTTGAACCTCTAGATGCCAATTTTGGTTGTAAACACATGCCCCCTGCCTTTTATGATGAACATCGTGAATCTAAAAGCACAAGACATGTTCATACTTAGGACGATAACTCAATTATCGGCCACAAAACTCCCTAAGCATCTTGCCAAACACTCGGGAAGTATTTCTTCAAATATTTACCGTTGATAGCCCACTGAAACCGTTCTCCTTGAAGTGTCTCCAAGAAATACGCATTGCCCCGAACGATTTCGTATATCCGATAAGGTCCCTCCAAACTCGGCGACCACTTACCGAATTCTTTAGATCGGGAACCTAAAGGCAAAATGGTCTTCCATACTAGATCTCCTACTTGGAACGTCTTTGCCTTCACACTTTTGTTGTATGCTTTAGCCACTCTCTTCTTTTCTTTTTCTATTTCTTCCAAAGCCTTCAAACGTTTGTCGACCACTTCATCAAGATTATCACCCATCAAGAACTTGTAGTCTTCAGCTGACAAATCGTCTTGCTTTATATATCGAAGAGAGCCAAGATTTACCTCAACCGGTAAAATGACTTCTTGTCCATAAACGAGCTCAAAAGGGGTCACCTTGGTGGCACCATGCTTGGATATCCTGTGCGACCATAAAGCTTCAGAAAGCACCTCATGCCACCTTCTCGGATGTTCCTCGATCTTTTTCTTGATCAGCTTCAACAATGTGTTATTACTAGACTCGGCTTGTCCATTAGCCTGAGCATAGTAAGGAGACAAACTCAACAGCTTAATTCCATAAGATTCGTCAACATTTTTCACTTCTTTAGACATAAAAGAAGCTCCTTGATCCGTAGTTAATGTTTGAGGAATACCGAATCTATGGATAATATGCTTCAGAATAAAATCAATTACCTCCCTATGCGTCATATTCCTGAGCGGTACGGCTTCGGCCCACTTGGTGAAGCAATCCGTCGCAACCAGCACGACCGATGCCCCTTTGAAGACGGAGGATAAATCTGGCCAACAAAATCTAGAGCCCACTCCCGGAACGGCCATGGTTTAATAATAGGATTCAACACCGAAGCCGGTGCCAATTGAACATTGCCAAACCGTTGACAAGCTTCACAACCTTTATAGTATCTGAAGCAATCATCAATCATTCTCGGCCAATAGAACCCCGCTCTTCTAAGCAGCCAGTTCATTTTGTGGGCCGATTGATGAGTTCCGCAAATTCCTTCATTATACCGTTCTGAAACACAATCAAGATCGGACTACGAGACAGCTTCGGCATAATCACATTATACCATTCTGAAACACTATCAAGGAACACCATCTCGAATCCGATTCAAACTGAGTTCTATGGAAATTGCTTCGTCGTAATCAGATTACGCCGTTCTGATACACTATCAAGGAACACAATTACCATCTACTCTCCTCAACAGATCCCGTAAAACCGATTGATCTAATCAACCCATGTGCAAAACTTGTTCCAGATCCAATCTAAAACCTGAACTAAGCAAGATTAGCTCTGATACCCCTGTAGGGTTACGGGAGGCTACGCTAGCCAAAAACAAAACTTTTCTACCGCGCAAACCAGGAACACTTGCATGTAAGGGTCGATAGATTGTTACCAATTGGAGTATGCAGCGGAAATAGCCAATCAGGAGCTATCCGATCTGAAACTGTACTGGCCGATCACAGCCGATTCGCTGACAGCCGATCCGACGTAGCCGATCCGACGTAGCCGATTCCCGATGTCGAAGCCGATCCAACCTCAGCCGACTCACCGATTCCACAGCTGATCTGCTACAGCCGCCTTGCTTCGATGCCTCTGACCACAGTCGATTCGTAGCCAACGAATAGCACCGCAACGTAGCAGCGCGTCTACCGGTATCCACATGTCCCGGGCCAGAACGCCTAACACCAGTGCGCTAGCACAAGATGCAAGGCTAGGGTTTTGCTTGAAGGTGGGGAGGTTTTCCGTGGAGATTGATCTCATCGACTTCTACATTGCAGCAGCTCTCCACCCCTCATCCCTTTATATAGAATTGCCGGTTGGACCTAGAGGCCCATCGGGACTCTATTTTGAATCGGATCCTATCTGAATTTTCATAGAGTTGGTCGGCCGGACTTCGTAAGCCCATAGGACTCTATCCGATCGGATCCCTATCCGATCGAGCCGTATCCGAGTCCAACTCGAATGCCTGTTCTTATCCCCTTAAGCGTGAGACCCTGTAGGTTTAGGTATACTCGGTTTCGGCCCGTGTCAAACTCAGCCGATCGTCGGCTCGAGTCCAACTCAGCCGACCATCAATAGCGACGCCTAGCAGTACACATTGACACCATAGTATACAAGAATATAATATCGGCTCTGAACCTGTAATGTGTACACAAATCCCTTTGCCTCACGATACCAATTAAGCTATAGGCAAGATGTGTGCCATCCCTTGAATAGCTTAACCATTCACTCGAACCGTATTGGATTATCTGTCTGTTGATTGACTCCTCAATCAACTCGGCATGGCCATGCACTTCCATAATCCATTACCTCGAAGGGGCCCAGAGATATCTCTCCAAAGGAGGGGCAAATTCCATCTTGATCATTCACATCCCACTACATGTTTCATAGCAAACCCGAAGATTACTTTTATAACTACCCAGTTACAAAATAGCGTTTGATAGTCCCAAAGTAAGCTACTACACATGTTGGAATCCATGATGATCTCAGGTCTAAGGACTTCGTACCAACACTACCTGAGACCATCTAATGGCACATTAATTCCTGTAGTGTGTCATGGTGGGTCTATCCAACAACATGTTCTCTAACATGTGTCCATATTCATTGATTTGGTATCTCCATACCATGATCTATGAGACATGATCATCAATCAATAAACATGCCGATCTGAGAATCATATTAGTTCCAATAATATGATATATGATCAGGGATGATTTAGAAATAGATTCATACATATAGTCTCATAAATAAGTCACATACTTATTGATCAATATAAGATGTCTATTGACCATGATATCCAACATCTTCGTGTTTCCTCTAGGGCATATCACTAACATACCCCGGGTTGTTACCTCCCGCACCGCAGCAACCGGGCTTACCGCCGGGGTACGGCTTTGGTAACCGGCGATAGGGTTTGGCTAAAACTTGCCAAATTCAAATTTTGCGAAAAAATGAAAAAAATCAAAAAAATCATGGTGGTAGATGTCAAATTATAGTGCGCAATGGTGGAGAAAGTTTTTCAAAAGGATTGAGATAAAATCAAATTTGAAATCAAAAGCGAATTGTTGTCAAAAAAATAGGAAAATAAAAACAGTGTATGGCACTGTTCATTCAGCCCATCCGACCCATTGATATAGAAAATACCCCCCCAGCCATCTTCCCTCATCTCTCACAATTGCCAACTCTTGGCCATCCACTAGAGAGGTCGGTTGCGGGTAGAACGAGGCGGCGGCGCCAGATCCGTTAACTCCTTGCCAGCGAGCATGGTAATCGGCCGGTAGGTCGCGGTAACCGTGCGGTACAAGGCGATTACCGCCTGGAAGAAGCACCAAAGGTAATCCCTCTTTCGCCCATGGTTATCGCGCGATTAGATGCGGTTATCATGGTTTGTATCCTGGTTATCGCGTTTGCATACAGATGGTGAACGTCGTTATAGCATGTTTTTGTAATGTTGAATGTTTATACTTGTATGTTTAGATTGTGAAAATGTTCAATGTTTTGCAGATGACAGATAGCAGTAGGGACATTGTCTGGGAGCACAGGGAGAACATAGCGCTAGGGTTTCACTGCAAGTATTGTCACCAGAAAAGGAGCGACGATGGGGCAACCTGTCTAAAAATTCACTTGGCTGGAAAATGTAAGGGGACTACTTAGTGCAATTCAGTTCCTTTCGATGTCCGTGATTTCTTCAGGCGCGAGCTTGACAGGATCAGGGAATCATGTGCCAAGCGAAAGGATGACAGATCAAGAACAGTTGAGTCGGCAGAGGTGAACTATTATGACTTGACAGGATCTGCCGATGAGGAGGAACAACTGAAGGTGACCATGCAAGCCTCCAGGCAAGAGGAAGAATTTAGGAGGGAAGTGGAACATCATGGTGGCACTTATGAGCATGGTAGTGGCAGTGGATCTTATCAGCCCCAGCCTATGAAAGGTAGAAGCAACCCAATTTCTAGTATGCTCCGAAGGGCTACATCACAGTAGGAGTCACCTGCTGCTAGAGAGTACAACCTAACAAGTGCGAGGTCTCCTATGTAGAGAAAAATTGACACAGGTTTCTTCATGAAGAAGGGAAGGCAGGCTAGGGAGATGATTGGTGAGTCGTGGGAAAGGTTCTTCTTCACCTCCAGCATTCCTACAAGAAATGCCGATAATCCTTCGTCAGTGCTATGAGAGAGACACAAAAGTGGGGTATGTATTCAGTTAATATGGATTTCATTGTTTATGTGAAGATTATAGACTAATTTCATACTCTTTTAATTGTAGGTGAAAACATACCTGCTTCTATTGGTAGGGAGATAGATAGCAAATACCTTGATTCCACAGAGAGGGATGTCAAGAAACAATTCGATCGGTTCAACCGTGATTGGGAAGGGTATGGTGTTACTTTAATTGTTGAAAATAGAGTATGACAGTCTGTTCGGTTAACACAGGGATAAGTTTGCTACTTACATGGAAATTGTTGACCAAATGATGCATGACCTTATACATGATACACTCATCAATGCCAGTAAGTACTTAGACCTTACGTTCTTAACAATATAGTCAATTTTGTTAACAACAAAATGTGCATTTATTTTGTAGCTGCGGCATTGAAGCCTCGGACACACTACGCGTATAGTGCTAGTGTGACCGTCTTCCAAGATCTCCGTTATGCCTTCGAGTGGATGAAGGACATTGATACGGCTGCTACCTTCTAGAGGGGACACAACACAGTCAGAGCAGCAAAGCCAGATTCAATTCACTGGTACGGTGTAGTTTACTTGCTATTTTAACCCTTGCAATTCTTGACTGATTTTTTCTTCCTACTTTTGCATTTGCAGGTGAGACCAATTTCACTCATGCTACCCAGGACACGGATCATGGTGCTCCAAGCTCTCAACGAACTACCACTACTCTGGGAGGTTGGCAACAACAACTTATTGACACACCACAGGATAGCTACGGTTCATTCAATTCCTCCAGCATTGAAAGTGGATATCCTACGTACGTGTACAACCGTCGCACCACTTCTTAGTATCCTCCTCCTAGTTGGGTGTATGAGTGGCGAGAGCCCCAGTGGTATGCTCAGTTGTATGACCAGTGACGTTCCACAGCCTCATGGACAGATCAGAGTTGGCAGGAATACGAGGCTGGGTTGCTTCAATCTCATAACTTGATGTTGATGTCCAGTGAGGAGTACAACATGGCATATAATCAGTGGAACAGCTAGCTGCGCCAACTTTCATTGGAACATTTTGTTTGATTGATTTATGAACTGTCATCTACTTTGTTGTGGACATTGTGTCGTGAACACTATATTTCATCTACATGTTGACTTCGTTATGCATTTTGTTATTGAATTGTTGTGATATGAATTATTGAATTGCTTCGAAGTCCATAATATAGAAAAGGTTATGTCGAATTTTTTTATTCCACATGCAAAATTTAGGTTTGCAAGTATCCTATATATTATTCTAATTATCCCTAATTTCTACACAATTTTGCGTTTTTTCTATTTTTGCCCTCATTTTTCATTTGCAAAACTACCTGCGGTAGCCACCCCTTAAACCGTGGTTACCACGGCTTACCGCGGAGTAACCGCGGGAAAACCGCACGGTAACCAGTTTGAAATTTAGAGATGAATTTTGTGTGGTTTCCGACAGTTACCGCACGGTCACCACGGTAACCGCCAAACCGTGGGGGGCGGTAATCCCCCCAAAACTGTTTGTCAAACCCTGGTCCCCACGACCAACCATTCCGATGGGACGTATATGAAAGGTGCTCCGGTGATATTTGTAGAGAAGAAAGATAAGACCAAGAGAATGTGTGTCGATTATCGTGCACTCAATGAGGTTACTATTAAGAACAAGTACCCTCTACCGCGAATTTATGACTTGTTTGATCAACTCAAGGGAGCAAAGGTAATCTCCAAGATAGACCTGCGATTAGGCTATCATCAATTGAGGATCCAGGAAGAGGACATTCCCAAGACCGCTTTCATCACTCGATATGGTTTGTACGAGTGTACAGTCATGTCTTTTGGACTTACCAGTGCACTGGCCTTCTTCATGAACTTGATGAACAAGGTGTTTATGGAACTCTTGGACAAATTTGTCATGGTCTTCATTGATGACATTTTGATCTACTCCAAGACCGAGTAGGAACACGAGCATCATCTTCGGTTAGTGCTCGAGAAGTTGAGCGATCATCAACTCTACGCCAAGTTTAGCAAGTGTGCTTTCTGGTTAAAGGAAGTGCAGTTCCTCGGCCACATTGTGAATGCCCAAGCAGTAGTTGTGGATCCATAAAATGTGGAATCTATTACCAAGTGGAACTGAAGACAGTCACTCAGGTTCCAAGCTTTCTTGGACTCACGGGTTATTACAATAGTTTAATTGAGAATTTCTCTAGATTGCCAAGCCAATGACGTAATTGCTAAAGAAAGATGAGAAATTCAAGGGGTCCTCAGAGTGTAACAAGAGCTTTGAAGAGCTTAAGAAGAAGATGGTGTCTGCGCCAGTCTTGATATTGCCATATCCGATGAAATATTTTCAAGTGTATTGTGTGTTGGATATATATATATGCCCAAGAGACAATGCTGACCCTTTGGGTCGCACCACACCGAGAGTCAGACAGATTGTACCCTGGGTCGAATTGCTGAGTAGGCCTTTTGGAAAGGCCCATCAGCAGGGTATATATAAAGAGGAGTGGGGCGCACAGATTGAGTACTCTTCCTGGCCGCATCTTCCATGTGTGACCATGATTGGATCGAGTCTACACCAACGCATCTTCCGCTGCATCTGCGCGTCGAGTGGTAATTCCGTGATCTATAACTGTAGTAGTTCCTGGTTCATGGGACATAAATTTTTTTTGTGCGCTAGTGTAGCCGTCCCATAACCCTTCAGTGGTATCAGAGCCGTAGCTGTTTTGTTATAGGTTCGGATGTGTGCATATGGAGATATGTGTTGATGTAGATGAGAGCCCAATCTGTTTCGGGCTCCTGGAGCGAGGGCTGTGTAACGATCTATTCCTATCGGTCGGATATCCGCCATCGGAGTTAAGTGATACACGTAAGTCCGGTCATAACAGGCATAGTTCTTGGTATGGAGTCGCCAACCACTTCAATCTAGCAAAAACTAGAACAAAGTGGGTTTTGTGGATCAAACCGGCTAGCGGAGCCGATTTAGATAGATAGATTGATAAATACTCGTCTCGTGAGCAAACGGAAGGTTTTCGGGACAAACCTACAAAGAGATGTCGCATTCTCGCAGCAACGGCGGACAATTTACAGCGCAAATTGACAAAGATGGACGAACTAAAAAAATATATTGAATGAAAATAAAAGAACGATACAATTAGCTAAAAACTAGAAGCTAGATTGGATTTGTTTGTGTTGGTTGTTGTTGTGCCAATTGAACCGGCCTTAGCCCTTAAATAGGGGTTGGTCTTGCCCTCCACAGGCCCTTCTCCACGTCCAATTTGGGTAGATACGTTTGGAAACCCGAGACATACCGTATGGAGGAAGAAAACCTGAGTACTGACGAAGTCGTCTAGGCTTCGGACTCTGCTAGTCAGACCGGCCACATGCTTCCGGTCGACGGGCCTCATGGCCCGGCTCGACCGGCTCGTACACGGCGGCCGACCGGCCTCTCCGAAGGAAGCGGCAAGTTTCCAAATATTGGCAATCTTCCCTATTTGAACCTCTAGATGCCAATTTTGGTTGTAAACACAAGCCCCTACCTTTTATGATGAACATCGTGAATCTAAAAGCACAAGACATGTTCATACTTAGGACGATAACTCAATTATCGGCCACAAAACTCCCTAAGCATCTTGCCAAACACTCGGGAAGTATTTCTTCAAATATTTACCGTTGATAGCCCACTGAAACCGTTCTCCTTGAAGCGTCTCTAAGAAATATGCATTGCCCCGAACGATTTCGTATATCCGATAAGGTCCCTCCAAACTCGACGACCACTTACCGAATTCTTTAGATCGGGAACCTAAAGGCAAAATGGTCTTCCATACTAGATCTCCTACTTGGAACGTCTTTGCCTTCACCCTTTTGTTGTATGCTTTAGCCACTCTCTTCTTTTCTGTTTCTATTTCTTCGAAAGCCTTCAAACGTTTGTCGACCACTTCATCAAGATTATCACCCATCAAGAACTTGTAGTCTTCACGACAAATCGTCTTGCTTTATATATCGAAGAGAGCCAAGATTTACCTCAACCGGTAAAACGACTTCTTGTCCATAAACGAGCTCAAAAGGGGTCACCTTGGTGGCACCATGCTTGGATATCCTGTGCGGCCATAAAGCTTCAGAAAGCACCTCATGCTACCTTCTCGGATGTTCCTCGATCTTTTCTTGATCAGCTTCAACAATGTGTTATTACTAGACTCGGCTTGTCCATTAGCCTGAGCGTAGTAAGGAGACGGACTCAACAGCTTAATTCCATAAGATTCGTCAACATTTTTCACTTCTTTAGACATAAAAGAAGCTCCTTGATCCGTAGTTAATGTTTGAGGAATACCGAATCTATGGATAATATGCTTCAGAATAAAATCAATTACCTCCCTATGCGTCATATTCCTTAGCGGTACGGCTTCGGCCCACTTGGTGAAGCAATCCGTCGCAACCAGCACGAACCGATGCCCCTTTGAAGACGGAGGATAAATCTGGCCAACAAAATCTAGAGCCCACTCCCGGAACGGCCATGGTTTAATAATAGGATTCAACACCAAAGCCGGTGCCAATTGAACATTGCCAAACCGTTGACAAGCTTCACAACCTTTATAGTATCTGAAGCAATCATCAATCATTCTCGGCCAATAGAACCCCGCTCTTCTAAGTAGCCAGTTCATTTTGTGGGCCGATTGATGAGTTCCGCAAATTCCTTCATGAACTTCGCCCATAGCAACTTTAGATTGATCGGTATCCAAACATTTTAACAGTACACCATCTATATTTCGGCGATATAGCTTTTCATCAAGTAAAGTATACTTATACGCTTGCCGTCGAATTTTCCAATCAACCCTAAGACTAGGATCCTTCAAATAGCTAATCAAAGGAATTCACCAATCACCTACTGTTTCTAGGGCACATATTTTCGAATTTTCAATTAATTCAGCATCCACATTGAGAAGATTGTGTCCCCCAGCACCTTCTGTGAAGTCGGTCTGACCGGCCAAGCAACGCCGGTCAGACTGGTAACCATCCGCGGTCAGACCGGCCATATAACGCCGGTCAGACCGGCTGCCATCCACGGTCAGACCGGCGACAATGCGCTGGTCAGACCGCCTACGGTCTGCCTCTTTGCCAATTTTGCCCAAAAAATTATAATCAAGCACCGGTTGGTCCAATATGAAATATAAACCTCTTTTGATGCTATAACCAGATGCTTGTTGAGCTATGTCATTTGCCCTAGAATTTTCATCCCTAGATATATGCTTAATAGTAAAATCATCGAAACTAGCAATAATATCTAGGCATTGATCTAAATACCTGTTCAGTGATCCGTCGAAGCATTTGTAGACCCCGGCAACTTGTTGCACCACCAATTCCGAATAACCGAACGCTTCTACATGTGTAGCTCCAACGATCTCCATTACTTGTAAACCGAATAACAAAGCATTGTATTCGGCTTGATTATTTGTACAATAATACTCTAAACGAACCGATGCTTCAAAGCATTGACCATTGGGCGAAACTAAAACTACACCTATGCCTTGACCCTCCTTACACGAAGAGCCATCAAAATAAACTTTCCAAGGTGTAACACTAACCAAACGGACTTCATCTCCACAAGGAATGTCTATATGATGACCTACTATAAAGTCCGCTACAATCTGACCCTTCATAGACTTCAACGATTCATAGGCCAAATCATATTCAATTAATGTATATGCCCATTTGCCAATTCTACCACTTAGAATTGGCCTTTGTAACATATGCTTAATAACATCGGTTTGACAAGCAACTATGCATGTACTAGACAATAAATAATGACGCAATTTGGTACAAGCATAATACAAGCAAAGACAAAGCCTTTCTACAAATACATACCTCGTTTCAGCATCCAGAAGACGGCGACTCAAATAAGTAATTATGTACTCTTTGCCATTTTCTTCTTGCATCAAAATGGCTCCAATAACTTTGTCGTCGGCAGCGATATACAATCGAAATGGAATTCCGGTCTTAGGCGCTCGCACCACAGGTGGAGTAGACAAATATCTCTTTAAACCTTCAAACGCCTCCTGTTGTGCTGCCCCCAAGTAAAATCGACTTCTTTCTTCAAGCGTAGAATAGGCACAAAAGCATCGATTTTACCTGCTAGGTTAGATATGAATCTTCTCAAGTAGTTTACTTTACCTACCAACTTCTGAACTTCCCTCTTGCATGCCGGCACTTTGAAGTCTTGAATCTTCTCAACCTTCTTAGGATCGATCTCAATCCCTCTCTCATGCACAATGAATCCTAAGAATTTTCCCACCGACACAACGAAGGCACATTTGAGTGGGTTCATCTTCAAACCATACCGACGCATCCTCTTAAAAGCTAACTTCAAATCGGCTATATGTCCACCCATATCATCTGATTTGACTACAATATCATCAATGTAAATCTCTAGGATAAAACCTAACAAATCATGAAAAATTAGGTTCATCGCTCTTTGATACGTTGCGCTGACATTCTTTAACCCAAACGTCATAACTACCCACTCAAACAGCCCGACAAATCATGGACATCTAAAGGTTGTGTTATACATATCCTCCTCTGTCATGAAGATTTGATTGTAGCCGACATTGCCATCTAAAAAGCTAATCACTCTATGACCTAAAGCATCATTTATTAGCATGTTGGCTATAGGCATAGGATACTCATCTTTAGGAGTGGCTTTATTCAAATCTCTAAAATCTATGCAAACTCTAATTTTTCCGCTCCCCTTCTTTTCTACCGATACTGTGTTAGACACCCACTCCGCATACCGTACGGCCTAATAAACCCCGCTTTCAACAATCGGTCTATCTCTTCTTTAACAAGATCATATATGTGGGTTAAACAGACGAGGAGGTTGTTTATAAGGCCTAAATCCTGACTTTATCGGAAGCCGATGTTCAATAATATCACGGCTAAGTCCAAGAATTTCATGGTATTCCCATGCAAAGCAATCACTATATTCTCTAAGCAGCTCGATCATCTTAACTTTATGATCCGCTCTCATGTTTTTATTTATGAAGTTCGGTCTTGGTACGCTTCCATCTCCTATGTCTATTTCTTCTAACGAGTCGGCTGATGTGAACCCTTGACCGAGCTTCTCTACCTCGTCAAAATCTTCTATAGTCTCTCCAATATCGTTCTTTGTTGACCGATATTCTTGAACTCTTTTTTGTAACCATTCCAAATTGGCTGTTTTATTCATCATATAAAGTAATGTCACCCAGCCATGCTAAACTAGCCGACTTTACGAAATGGGTACAAAGCCTTCTTTGGAAACACTAATAAAATCAAAACTAGAAAGGTCTAGCCCTGATAAGCACTACATATCCCCATGTTTCCATCCCACAGAAACATCGGCCATGGCAACCTCAGCCGATGTATCCGCCTGAATTATCTCAACCTCATCACCATCCCACTGTACTAGGCACTAATGTAAAGTAGAGGGAACGCAACAGTTGGCATGAATCCAACAATGCCCCAAGATGACACTATAGTTACCTTGTACATCGACGATGAAGAAGGCGGTAGGCAACGTCTTGTTCCCCACCGTAAGCTCCACGGACAGGATCCCCTTCGCCTCCGTTGACTCGCCGTTAAAGCCGTTGAGAAGCATGTTGGCCTTCTTCAGCTTCGCTTCTTTGCGACACAACTTCTTGAAGAGAGAGTAAGGCATCAGGTTCACCGCCGCACCTCCATCCACTAGCATCCTCGAGACCGGCTTCCCATCATTGTGGCCCTTCAAATAGAGAGGCCTCATGTCACGGTTGGACTCGTCGGGCTTCTCGAAGAACGCATCCCTTGGACCTAGCGACATTTGAGCGACCTCGGCCTCGTCCATAGCACAAAACTCCATGGGTAACATGCAAACCATGCTGATATCCATGTTTTCGCTGGACGATGCCTCCACAGCCGGTTGTTCATCCTTTTGAACAACTACCGGCTTCTCAACATTTGATGACTTACGCATCCACTCCCTCGCAGGTGATGGTCGCAACTCATCGAACTCCCCGTCTCTCTCTCTTGGCTTCCTTCTCTTTTAATTCGAAGCACGAAGACGCCGCAACCTCCTCCTTCGGGTAGTCGTTAAATCCTTAGGCATCCACCTAGGATTCAACTCTGTTCCAGGAGGCAAGTAATGGCCCCTGTTACCTTTGCCCGAAGAGGAAACTGCCTTGGTACTCTCTTTACCAGAACGGCGGTCAGACCGGCCCTGGTGGCCGGTCAAACCAGTACGGTGTCTGCAGTCAGACCTTCGACCAGGCCCGGTCAAACCGGAGCGAGTATCAGACCGACCAGACGGCTCGATCTGACCATTCACAGAACTGCGATCAGACCGGCCAAAAGGCACGGTCTGACCGGCCACATACCTGTAGTCAGACCGGCCAAGACATCTGGTCTGACTATCCTCCTGTGCAGTACCCTTTGCGGCTTCTGCTCAATTGCCAAATACCATCTTTGCCTGCTCTCCAGATGGTATCGGCACATCATAAGACCCTATATTGACGGTGATCACCTCCGAAGCCATCTCTTCAGCCTTAGCACGCTTGTGTGCCCTTTTCTCGCCATCAAACCGGTCCTTTGTGGGGAACCGGCTCCCACTAGAAGTAGACGCTGCATCCTTGGTGACCCTGCATCAGAGGCATGTTGTACATAGGCGGGGGTGCCCCCCAAGACATAAAGTAAGGGAACGGATAACCTGGAGGCGGCATCGGGATGGCCCCCATGGCATGACTTGAGGGCAATGGGGGAACGGTGGCTCCAAAACCCTCGACGAGGGACCAAATCGCTCCCTAGGGGGCGATCTTGGTCTCTTTCCCTTGGCACGCTCCTTCTCGGCACTCTTCTTCTCGTACTTATCAAGGAGCATGTCGAAGGTTACCTTGGGCTTATGGGGCTTCCTCGATGTGGATGTCTTGGCCTTGTTCTCCTTCCATGTCCCAACCTTTGGGCTCTTCGGCACAAGCATCTTGGGCCTAGGCTCCCCAATGACGACTTCCTTCCCCTTAGCCGATTCGGCTTGCTCTAGCCAAATCAACACCTTCTTGCCATCAAGGTCGATGGCATTCACAGGGAAAGGATCACTGTCAAGCTTCATCTTCGGGCCCTCGGTGAATTTCAATCGTCCTTCCTTTATGGCCGATTGAACCTATTGACGAAAAACAATACACTCATTAGTAGAATGAGAATAAAAATCGTGCCATTTACAATAAGAACGGCGCTTTAATTCTTCTAATGAGGGTATAATGTGGCCTTTAGGTAACTTGGTTTGTTTCTCCTGCAAAAGATAATCAAAAATCCTATCACACTTGGCCACATCAAAACTGTACTTAATCTCACTTTGCCGATCCTTGCGAGGAGTCGGCGTCAAGCTAGAACAAACAAAGGGTTTGTTCTTGTTTGTCCAAGACCACTCAGCGACATACATGTCATGATCGCCCTCATCAGAATCAGAATCACTATTAGGACAGTCGATCATGCTAACATGAGGTTTCTTATCACTCGGCCTAACAAACTTTTTAGCATCTCTGACTCAGCTTTCCTGAGCTAGAGCCTTCTGCATCACTTGGCTAACATCCAGAAATTGTTGGCCATCTAACCTTTCTTTAATGGGAGCAAGCAATCCATTAAAGGTGAGGTCAGCCAAATCTCTCTCGGTTATGCTCAAGCTAAAACACCGGTTCCTAGCATCTCTAAATCATTTAATATAATCAGCAACGGACTCATTATATTTTTGCCTAACTGATGTCAAATCACAAAGTCTAAGCTTAGTCTCACCAGTGTAAAAATAATCATGAAACTTTTGTTCTAGCTGAGCCCAAGTATGAATAGAGTTAGCCGGTAAAGATGTAAACCAAGTAAAAGCAGTATCGGATAGAGATAAAGAAAATAGGTGTAATTTAAAAGAATCCGAAGTGCTAGCCTCTCCACATTGCGCTAAGAATTGGTCGATATGCTCCCATGTGATCCTATTGTCCTCTCCACTAAATTTGGTGAACTCAGGGACTCTATAACCACGAGGATATGGGATGTTATCAAAATAGTCAGGATACGACTTTTGGTAAACCTTAGCATGATTCCTGGGCTCAATTCCGAATGACTCTTTAATAATATTCCTAATTTGGTCCTCCATATTTTCAGGCCTAGGCGGGTCGGGCAAGACCGGCGGCCTGAAAGGTGGCTGTCGTGGTGCAATATTATCATATTGGCTATGCACCATGTCGCAGGGGTATCCCCTATTAGGATCGTTGTATTGATTGGGAATGTGCGGGGGAATTGATGCATGTCGACTAGTTGCGGGAGGATCGTGTGCAGGAACATGGTACAAGACCGAGTTGCCCGTGGTTGGGTCAAACTCTTGCACCGGCACCAGAGCACCGGTCTGACTGGCCAGGGGCCCGGTCTGACCGGCTATATAAGGCGCGGTCTGACCGGCCATATAGCCGCCGGTCAGACCGGTGTAGTATGGGTTCGGGCGGCTGTCGGCCGGTCGACCGATGTATGGTGAGCCGGACGCACCAGCCGATTGGTCGGTCGACCGATGTAAGGCGACTGTCGACGGCATCGGGGCCGGCCGACCACCATACCGTGCTCCGGTCATACCGGCCGTCGGGCCGGTTAGACCGGTGGGCCTGGTCGACCGACGTGGTGAGAGCAGGTCAGACCGGTCGTAGGGCCGGTCAGGCCGACAGAGGTGGCAGAACTATTTTCGCCGAGGCCTTGGGCAATCGCCCCGTCGGTTTTGCTAAATATGTTGTTCACAGGGGGCTAGCTCCCACTTGCAATCAAGGTAGGCGGCGAATCGGTCGCCGGAAGACCGGATCTGCCGCTCATGTGCGCCCTAAACAATCTATTAAAACAAGCCTCCATAGCGGATTCAATCTTATTGTTTACGGCGGCAGTAACGGACTCATCCACCATACTAGCAACAAGTTTTGAATAGGAGTAGAGACGTGATCAGCGCTTACCTCACCACGAGTAACCTTGAGCGGGCTCCCGGGCTTGATGATGATGCCCTGTCGCGTTTTAGTGCAAGATTGATCTAGCACTTCTTGCGTGATCGCGCGAATGCACTCCTCCATGATTTGGCGAGCCTCCCCATCCAAGTCGTCCAACGATATGTGGACAACATTGGATGGCTCCACATCTTGCACCGCTTGCTTGGACATGGCAGCGTCAAATCCGAGTTGGCATCGTGTCTTCCCCAGTGGAGTCGCCAAAAATCGTGTTGGCACCTTTTTTGGCAAAAGGCACGAGCACGATCGATTCACCTAAAGATTTGCGGTAGTTCTTGGTATGGAGTCGCCAACCACTTCAATCTAGCAAAAACTAGAACAAAGTGGGTTTTGTGGATCAAACCGGCTAGCGGAACCAATTTAGATAGATAGATTGATAAATACTCGTCCCGTGAGCAAACGGAAGGTTTTCGGGACAAACCTACAAAGAGATGTCGCACTCTCACAGCGACGGCGGACAATTTACAGCGCAAATTGACAAAGATGGATGAACTAAAAGAAATATATTGAATGAAAATAAAAGAACGATACAATTAGCTAAAAACTAGAAGCTAGATTGGATTTGTTTGTGTTGGTCGTTGTTGTGCCAATTGAACCAGCCTTAGCCCTTAAATAGGGGTTGGTCTTGCCCTCCACAAGCCCTTCTCCACATCCAATTTGGGGTAGATACGTTTGGAAACCCAAGACATACCGTATGGAGGAAGGAAACCCGAGTACCGACGAAGTCGTCTAGGTTTCGAACTCTACCGGTCAGACCGGCCACATGCTTCCGGTATGACCGGCCTCTCCGAAGGAAGCCGGCAAATTTCCAAGTATTGGCAATCTTCCCTATTTGAACCTCTAGGGTCCAATTTTGGTTGTGAACAGCATGTATGTAATAAATTCGTGGCCTGCGTGTCATGAGTACGGCAATATGGCTTGAGCCATATGTATTGTCAATCTAACGTAATTGCATGCGTGCTGTATTGTGATGATCCAATATGCGACTATGTAACTACATAGAGATGGTGCATTAGATAGTCCGTGGAGGCCTCATCACTGGAAGGATGGTGTACATGGATCATGGAGATGGAGATCGCCAAGCGATACAGGGCCATACCGTGTCATGATATGTGAATGTCATTCCTTATGATACGCTTTTATTTACATGCTATAATTGTTATATATTCTGCATGCGATGATAGAAATAGAAGGATCCCTCACAATATCTAAGTTTGGATGTCCTCCCAAACCTTGCACTGTCACATGTCTTGTACAATTAGTGGTGGGTCTATGAAATTACGGTGCCACTAGTTTTCCTTGACTTGACGGGTTCGTGTGGGACACTTACATGCATAAGGGGGTTGGTTATCTTAGACAAAGTTATCTTAACGGTTAAGGACTTTGAGACATAAAGGTTGGGCGCCGAGACATGGAGATGTCACCCAACAACAGGAGTCATATGAGATATGATTAGCAAAGAGTTGCTTATCGATCTACCTTGTCTTCTAGCGGTGATGCAAAAGCTCACTAGTCGACTTGATAGTTGTGAGTCCTGAATCACTAAGTATCAATGGAGGGATATCGATTTTAGTGGGAGTAAATTCTATTAAATGGTTATTTTGATTTACTTTATCATGAATACATTGTCCTAGTATTTTGCACTGTTTTGTTGTAGATTAAATGGCACCTACTAGCAAGACACCGTTTACTTTGCGTTTGATCCTTGAGAAGGATAAGTTGAATGGAACAAACTATACGGGTTGGATCCGAAACCTGAGAATTGTTCTCAGGGTTGAGAAAAAGGAGGATGTTTTAGACACCCCATTGCTAGAGGAGCCTGCTGAAGATGCAACTGCTGCAGTTAAAGCTGCATACAAGAAAGCATGTGATGTAGATCTTGAAGTTAGTTGCCTTATGCTTGCTTGCATGGAACCTGAGCTGCAGATGCAGTTTGAAACAAACCATGAGACGTACAATATGATCGTAGCGCTTGAAGAAATGTTCCAGACTCAGGCCAGGACTAAAAGGTTCAATATTTCCAAGGCCTTTGTCGACTGTAAGCTAGCAGAAGGCGCAGCAGATGGGCAAAATGTGATCAAGATTGTTGGTTACACTCAGAGGTTGGAGAAGCTAGGCTTCCCACTTGGCCAAGAGTTGGCCACTGACTTTATTTTTGCATCTCTTCCGCCTAGCTATGGAAACTTCATCTCGAACTACCATATACATGGGGTAGAGAAGGGCCTTAATGAACTGCGTGGCATGCTTAAAACAGCAGAGGCTGACATCAAGAAAGGCGCTGGCAGCAGCGGCTCTGGCAGCAGCCATGTGATGGCGGTCCAAAACAAGCCTAACTTTAAGAAGAAGGGCAAGGCTAAAGATGCGATCTCTAATCCAAACCCGGTGCCCAAGGCTAGACCAGCTGCAAATGCTAAGTGCTTCCATTCTAAGAAACATGATCACTGGAAGAGGAACTGTAAGTTGTACTTGGCTTCCTTGAAGGATCGTGGAAGTAAGAATACTCCCGATGCAGGTACACTTGTTGTTTATGTTATAGACATTTTTCTCACTGATTCTTATGTAAATTACTGGGTATTTGATACTGGATTGGTTGCTCATATTTGAAATTTGATGCAGGGATTAGTAAGAAGTAGAAGCGTGGAAAGAGGAGAAGTTGATTTCTGCGTGGGCAATAATGCAAGAGTTGCTGCTTTGACCGTCGGGACGATGCAACTCCACCTCCCGTCAGGATTTATTATGGAGTTAAATAATTCTTATTATGTTCCTAGCTTAATTCGAAACATTGTGTCTCCTTCATGTTTGATGAAGGATGGTTATTCATTTGCGAGTGAAAACAATGGTTGTGTGATCTCTCAGAATAGCATGTTTGTGGCTTTTGCATCCATTGTGAATGGGCTATTTATTTTAAATCTTGAAGATTCACCTGTCTATAATATAAGTGCTAAAAGGCCTCGCCGAATGATTCGAGTCCATCCTTTTTGTGGCATTGTCGTTTGGGTCATATAAGTGAGAAACGCATAAAGAAACTCCATTCTGATGGACTTCTAACTTTGTTTGATTTTGAATCATACGAGACATGAGAGGCTTGCTTGCTGGACAAGATGACTAAGGCACCATTCACAGGTTTTCTTGAGAGGGCATCAGACTTGTTGGAACTCATACATACTGATGTGTATGGACCAATGAGCACGACAGCTAGAGGAGGATTTCAATACTTCATAACTTTTGCTGATGATTTTAGTAGATATGGCTATCTCTACTTAATGAAGCATAAGTCTGAAACTTTTGAAAAGTTCAAAGAATTTCACAATGAAGTAGAAAATCAGCGTGGCAAGAAAATTAAGGCCTTACGATCTGATCGTGGAGGCGAGTATTTGAGCCACGAGTTTAGCAAACATCTAAAGAGTTGCGGAATTGTTCCACAACTTATGCCGCCAGGAACGCGTCAGAGGAACGGTGTGTCCAAGCGACGTAATTGAACTTTGTTGGACATGGTTCGATCAACGATGAGCCAGTTGGACCTACCATTATCGTTTTGGGGTTGCGCTCTAGAAACAACAGCTTTCACACTAAATAGGCTATCATCTAAGTCCGTAGTTAAGACACCATATGAGATATGGACTGGTAAGACTCCTAGTATGTCTTTTCTCAAAATTTGGGGTTGTGATGCTTATGTCAGGCGACTTTAGTCGAACAAACTAACACCCAAGTCGGACAAATGTGTCTTCGTGGGATACTCGAAGGAAACTTTGGGGTATTACTTCTACAACCGATCAGAGGGCAAAGTGTTTGTCACTTGGAATGATGTTTTCTTAGAGAAAGAGTTTCTCAAAAGAGAAAAAAGTGGACAAAAGGTGTTTTTTGAAGAAGTTCAAGATGAGCCAGCCGGACAAGACCTTGCGAGAGAGCTAGTGTAGCAAAATTGGTTGAGATACCTGTGACAAGGGAAGCACCACCACAACCACGAAGGTCAGCAAGGATCCACGAAGCACGAGAAATATCATTGTTAGAGAATGACGAACCTACGACATATGCGGAAGCAATGATGGACCCAGAATCCAAGAAGTGGCATAGTGCCATGAGATCTGAAATAGATTACATGGGAGACAATCAAGTTTGGAACTTAGTTGACCCGCCTAATGGTGTTAGACCCATAGAGTGCAAATGGATCTATAAGAAAAAGAAAGATATGCATGGAAATGTTCACATCTATAAAGCACGACTGGTTGTAAAAGGTTTTTGACAAGTTCAAGGAGTTGACTACGATGAGACATTCTTGCCGATAGTGATGCTTAAGTCCATTCGGATCATTCTAGCAATAGCTGCATATTTCGACTATGAGATATGGCAGATGGATGTCAAAACCGCTTTCCTAAATGGAAATCTAGATGAGGACGTGTATATGATACAGCACGAGGGTTCTGTTGATCCGACCAATGCTGGAAAGATATGCAAACTTCAGAAATCCATATATGGGTGGAAGCAAGCATCTCGAAGTTGGAATATTCATTTTGATGAAGTAGTCAAAGGATTTGGCTTCCGTCAAAACGAAGAAGAAGCATGTTTTTACAACAAGGAAAGTGGGAGCGCTGTTGTATTCCTATTCCTGTATGTAGATGACATATTATTGATTGGGAATGATATTTCTACACTGGAATCCGTAAAGACTTCACTGAAAAATAGTTTTTCTATGGAGGATTTAGGGGAAGCAGCTTACATTCTGGGCATAAGGATCTATAGAGATAGATCGAAGAGGCTTGTAGGATTAAGCAAAGATACTAATATTGACAAAGTGTTGAAGCGGTTCAGCATGGAACAACCCAAGAAAGGGTTCTTGCCTATGTCACATGGCATACACCTTAGCAAGACTCATTGTCCTTCGACGGCTGATGAGCGGGAGCGCATGAGTAAGGTTCCATATGCTTCGTCAATTGGATCTATCATGTACGCCATTATAAGTACCCGTCCCGATGTCTCATATGCTCTAAGTGCTGCGAGTAGGTACTAGTCTGATCCAGGTGAGAGTCAGTGGATAGTGCTGAAAAATATTCTTAAGTACTTCAGAAGGACTAAATATATATTTCTAGTCTATGGAGGTGAGGAAGAGCTCATTGTGACAGGTTACACCGATGCTAGTTTCCAAACCGACAAGGACGATTCAAAGTCACAATCAGGATTTATGTTCACAATAAATGGTGGTGTTGTTAGCTAGAAGAGTTCTAAGCAAGAAACCATGGCCGATTCTACAACAGAAGCCGAGTACATTGCAGCTTCTAAAGCTGCAAAGGAAGGTGTTTGGACGAGGAAGTTCCTCATTGAGCATGGTGTGTTTCCGAATGCGTTCAGCCCATTGGAACTCTAATGTGACAACAATGGTGCAATTGCGCAAGCAAAGGAACCGAGGAATCACCAGAAGAACAAACATTTACTGCAGAAATTTCATCTCATTCGAGAGTTCATTAGACGGGGTGAGATCAAGATATGCAAAATACATACAGATTTGAATGATGCAGATCCTTTGACAAAGCCTCTTCCACAGCCTAAGCATGAGGCGCACATGAAAGCTATGGGTATTATATATCTTTTAAATAAGACCCAGTAATCATATAGATGATTATAATCCATTGTATTCATGATATATAATATGTTTATTTCCATGAGAAAGGCTACTTGTATTGATTGATAATTATGTGAATTGTCTGTGAAATTCTTTACTTGTATGGTTATTCTAATGTTGTCTGTAGTCATGGTTGATGACTAGCACATGTATTAGTAGGTGACTATGTTTCACAAGTCAGGGACATGGAGATGTCAAACTAATAATGTGGACACATGTATGACATGGGGCTGGACTGACCCAACGTGAGGAATTATTAAATAGTTTTTTCATTACACAAACATATATGCTATATCCTTAGACCTGAGTCTGACGCATGTGCTTGAGATGTGTAATGCCTTACTTAGGGACTATCAAACGCTACTCCGTAACTGGGTAGTCATAAAGGTAATTTTCAGGTTTGACAGGAAGCATGCTGCAAGTCATTGTTAGTCAAGATGGGATTTGCCCCTCTCTACTTGAGAGTGATATCTCTAGGCCCCTCAAGTGATCGGATCCAGAAATGCATGGTCGTGCTAAGGTTAAAAGCTGACCTTTTAAAGGATTCCGAATCACAACATCGAGAAAGAGTGGTCGGCCTGGAGCCAGACCAAATATCGTGAGGCAAAGGGAATAGCTTGTATATGACGTTTTGGTGGTTCGTCTAATATGATCTTACGTGCGTCTAGGAGTTGACATGTCTTGCTAGAGACCGCTATCAACTATTGGCTTGAGTAGGAGTACTCGGACCATGTCTATTCACACGTGAACCCATAGGGTCACACACTTAATGGGATGAAGCTTATAAACATGACTATGAGATTGTCTCTGGTGCAAGTGGGAGATTGTTGGATATATATATGCCCAAGAGACAATGCCGACCCTTTGGGTCGCACCACACCGAGAGTCGAACGGACTGTACCGTGGGTCGAATTGCTGAGTAGGCCTTTTGGAAAGGCCCATCAGCGGGGTATATATATAGAGGAGTGGGCCGCACAGATTGAGTACTCTTCCTGACCGCCACCGCCAATCCCTAGCCAGCGATCAGTTGTTCCTCGCAGACATAGAAGTTCGGGAGCACAACGCTTCCTCCCTGTACGTGTGGATACCTCAGAGGTGCTGCACCTAGTGCACAAGGACGAGCCACACGTGAGGACGTAATCGACTACTTCCTCTCCACTGATGCGCGACCACGATTGGATCGAGTCTACACCGACGCATCTTCCGCTGCATCTATGCGTCTAGTGGTAATTCCATGATCTATAACTACAGTAATGCCTGGTTCATGGGACATAAATTTTTGTTGTGCGCTAGTGTAGCCGTCCCATAACCCTTCATTGTGATGCGTCCCGGCAAGGGCTGGGATGTGTGTTGATGCAAGAAGGAAAAGTGGTTGCGTACTATTAACGACCAAATTTGGTAAGCAAATCCCCGAGTTTGAAGCTAGGATTGAAGCGGAATTGAAGGAACATTGATTCTTGTAAATAGAGGCCTCGTCGGCTGAGTCCGAATCGGATAAGGAGCCAATCGGCTGAGTCCGAGTCGGACAGGGCAGCCAAGACAGCTGATTTCGATTGGGTGAACGGATGAGACCGATCCCGGAAGGAAAGCGTGAAGATAATCATTGGAGTCGGTTTCTGAGTGCTTCAAAGATATTGACATCTACGGATGACGTCCTACAACGGCAATTATATCTTTAATTTAGGATATTTTGTATAGTTTCCTTGTGTGTCACGGCAAGGGACCCTATCCCAGGATATTGTCGTACTTTAAATAGTAGATAAGATAGAAGTCGTGTCCTACAAGGACTTTGTTGTAATCGGGTATAAATACGGCCCAAAGGTTTGTAATTTAAGAACAATCGAATCAACCAATACAATCTTGGCGC
Organism: Oryza australiensis; assembly: GCA_019925245.2. Lineage (NCBI taxonomy): Eukaryota > Viridiplantae > Streptophyta > Magnoliopsida > Poales > Poaceae > Oryza > Oryza australiensis. Next base: position 226,413 of record JAIFGZ020000348.1, read on the forward strand.
ATCGCCACCCTTTTTCTTTTACTTCCAATCTCAACAAGTTCTTGCCTCGCATTGGGCTGCATCGGGTTCCGATCTCCAAAGCAAGGTAAATCCTTATTACAAGCGGTTTGTGTTCTCGGGGTTAGTGCTTTCATCGTCATGATACTCTAATCTCGTTATTGCAATTTGCTTAATTTATCGTATACGTTATATAATCTAGATCAATGTCTCGATCTACCGCACGATCGGCTAGCATCTTTCTGAAGATAACAGTCGATACGGTTAGATCTTGGGGTTGATTTGGGTCATATAGCGTATCTACCATTTTGAAAGGCTTTCATTGGTTTGTCTAGATCTCGTGTTTCTTTTTGTACTTAATGATGCATCACTTTGATCTATTAAGTCGCTTTTAGAACCATATAGATCTATTCGACACAATGACTGCTATTAGAGATAGTATCAGAGTTTTCGCCGATCTTACCTGTTTTAGCCATCTTATATATTTTACTGTTGTTAGATGTGTTAAAGCCGCCTTTTATATTAAGATATTAGTTTAGTTAAATGTGCTAAGCCTTGCATCAATCTGTTAAGCCATCTTAACGACCGATTGATCCCTGTTTAGTGTATTTGGCCGAGATTAATATCTTAATATAAAATTGTATCGGAGTACTAGCCGATTCACATTAGATCTACGACATCGGCTAGGTTATAAATGTATATAATTATTATCCTAATGTGCTTTTAGATATAAGTGATTTATACTGTCTCGGTATGCTACCGATCTATCCTAATCATTTAGTCTAAATATGCTTTGGGATAGCAATTGTATATTATGGATGTCTATAGCCGGTCGAGTAGGATCTAATCTTAACCAAATTGCATATTTCTTGTTTCTTGTTGGTTACGGTATCAAACCAACTAGCACGCCCTAAACACCGAAGGCAATCCAATTTGGACCTGCACTAGAGCTAAGCAAATCTCTCAGGCCAGTGCATGGGAAAATTTCTCATCAACACGTACGCCTCTCGTCAGTTGCGCCCACATGAGAACAACTACCCAACCCATGATCTGGAGTTAGCCACGGTGGTCCATGCCTTGAAGATCTGGCGGCACTACCTGATTGGCAACCATTGTGAAGTATACACGGATCATAAAAGTTTAAAGTATATCTTCACCCAACCAGATTTAAACCTTCGTCAACGAAGAAGGTTTGAATTGATCAAAGATTATGAATTGGGAATACACTATCACCCCGGCAAAGCTAACGTGGTAGCAGATGCTTTGAGCCGGAAAAGTGCTTCAACACCATTAACACGGAGGGAATTTGTAACCAGTTGCAGCAAGAATTTGAGCGCCTAAACCTACGGATGGTGGAATTTTGGTTTGTGGCCGTTCTTGAAGCTCAACCCACTCTCATAGACCAAATTCGGGCTGCTCAGGTGTCAGATCCTAAGATAGCTGAACTCAAGAAGAACATGAGAGTTGGAAAAGCTCGCGACTTCACTGAAGATGAGCATGGAACAATCTGGATGGGAAAAAGATTGTGTACCGGAAGATAAAGAATTGAAGAAATTGATTCTTACGGAAGCTCATCAGACCCAATATTTAATCCATCCGGGAAGTAGCAAGATGTATCAAGACCTCAAGGAGAAGTTCTGGTGGGTCAATATGAGGAGAGAAATAGATGAATTTGTCACGCTTTGTGACTTTTGTCAGCGAGTCAAGGCAGAACATCAACGGTCCGCAGACTGTTACAACCCCTCCAAATCTCGGAATGGAAATGGGAAGAGATTGGAAAGGATTTCATCACAGGTTTACCTCGAACATCATCGAGACATGATTCAATTTGGGTCATCGTGGATCGTCTCACGAAGGTGGCTCATTTTATCCCGGTACATACCACCTATTTGGGAAAGAAGTTAGCAGAACTATACCTTGCTAGGATCATGTGTTTACATGGAGTACCTAAGAAGATCGTGTCTGACTGAAGAAGCCAGTTTACTTTCAAGTTCTGGCAGAAGTTGCATGAAGAGCTTGGTACTCGGTTGAACTTCAGTACAGCCTATCACCCGCAGACTGATGGTCAAACTGAGAGAGTAAACCAAATTTTGGAGGACATGTTGAGGTCTTGTGCGCTTGAGTTTGGAGGAGCATGGGACAAGAATTTACCTTATGCGGAATTCTTACAACAACAATTATCAAGCCAGTCTACAAATGACACCGTATGAGGCATTGTACGGACGGAAATGTCGTACACCACTTTTTTGGGATCAGACTGGTGAGCGTCAGTTGTTCGGAACGGAAGTGATAAGTGAAGCGAAATCAAAAGTCCGAACAATTAGGGAAAGTTTAAGGATTGCACAGTCTCGACAAAAGAGCTACGCAAACAATCGTCGAGGAGACCTCGCTTTTGAAGCAGGAGATTATGTGTATCTTCGGGTCACACCACTCCGGGGAGTACATCGCTTTCAAACCACAGACAAGTTAGCACCATGTTCGTGGGACCATACGAACTCGGGAATGTCGAGGAGAAGTCGCTTATCGCCCGAGCTTCCATCCAACATGGCCGGTATTCATGATGCATTCATGACGTACCAGAAGAGTAGGCGAGTCCAGACCAAATCAAGATTCAAGAGGACTTGACTTATGTGGAGAAACCAGCTCGTATCCTTGAAACTAGTGAGAGAAGAACTCAGAACAAGGTTATCAGATTCTATAGAGTTCAGTGGACTCATCACTCAGAAGAAAAGTCTACCTGGGAAAGAGAAGATGAGTTGAAGGGTGCCCATCCGCATCTTTTCGCCAGCACCTCCAAATCTCGGGGTCGAGATTCCGTTTAAGGGGGGTAGGTTTGTCACACCCTGTAGTTTTACCCCTGAAAATCATTTAAATAATTTCCCTAAAGAAAATGAATTTTGTTTGGAATTAACCTGGAGAAAATAAATGATTTTAAAATACAATTAATAAGTGGAAATGGCATGGTAGGATTTTTCTTGGATTCTACATGTCAAAATACATTAACTGGATTTTAGTATAATTTTTAGAGCACTAGAAATATTTTTAACCAATTAAATGAATTATCATAATTAGATTAAGTCCGTAAAATTATTTTCCTATTTCTTAATTCTTCCCGCCCATTTCCCTTATCGGGCTGTCGGCCCAATCTCTTCCTCGGCCCAGCCTCGCTCATGCGCGCCCCCTCCCTTCTTCTCCCGTGGGCCACGACCCATGAGCCGCTGCCATTCTACGCAAGTCTATGCGCCCTCCCTATCTCTCTCGGGAGGCTGACAGGTGAGGCCTACCTGTCAGGCCGTCCTCCCTGTGCTCGACCGCACCACCGCCACACGCCATTCGCGCCACCGCACCACACCACCCCGCGTCGTCCTGCACCACACGCGAGCCGCCCGCGTCACACCCGTTCTACGCCACGCCACACCGCACTCGTCCACGCATGCGCCGCAGTGTCTGAGCCCAAGCCGGCCCAGAACCCTAACCAAATAGGCAGCCGCAATCCCTATTTGATTTCAAGAAGAAAGGCGAGGAAATCTCGGCTAATTCATGCGCAATCCGGCCTCTAGCTTCCCCTATAAAACCCGCAAGATCAGCCACATTGTTTCCCCTTTGCTGCCGGTCATTTTTAGCCCCAAATCATCGTCCGCCGCCACCCGTCTCCAACGCAGGTGAGCTCCCCACTCTTTCTTTTTGTTATCCCGTGCGCAAACCCTAGATTTCCCGTGCTTAGCGCCACCACCCCGTACCCTAGCGCCCCACGGCATCGGATCCCAAACTCGCGTCGCCATTCCGTCACCGCCGCTTGCGCCGTCAGCCATGGCCGACCTCCCGAGCTTGGCCGCTCGCGCCCGCAAAACCCTAGCCAGCCTCGGTCGTTCAATCTACCAAGCGATAGATCAGAACCGTCCGATCCCGCAAGCTCGCACCGCCACTCCGATCACACCACGTGGCACACCGCCGCCGCCCGTAGACCCAGTCCACCGTGGACTGGAGCCATGCACCCGTGCGTCTGCTGACGTCATCTGTTGACATCATTTTTGCATCAGCTTTTCCCGCCCACTTGCATCAGTGTTTGCGTCATGCTGACGTTAGCCCTACCCGACCCTCACGCTAGCACTTGCATCAGCAAAGACTTAATTGTGCATTAATTAATTTAGGACTTTTTCTGCTTACTTAAAAATCGTAGTTAAATTTATAAAATTCATATCTTTTAACCCGAGCTCCGTTTTATTCTATTCAAATTTCATTAAATTCAGGAAAATGCCAAGAATCCATTAAAAATAGTTTTTTGTGCTGTTTCAGTAGACTTTTAGCATGTTTTGTTGAGTGCTTTGTTTATCGTGTAGATTTGGTAATTCCAGCGATCCTGTTTACTTTGAAGTAGTCGCCGAAGTTCCCCAATCTTTAGAGCAAGGCAAGTCATACTTTACATTGATCATATTGTACCTATTTTATTTGAGTATATCATTTTCTCAAATACTACATATGTTTTAGAATGTCATTTCATGGGACTATTATACCTATTGTATTCAGTCATAGGAATTGAATACCTCCTACCATTGATAACTAGGGTTCAGTATGACTAGATATTGATTTATGACATGCTTATCCTGGCTTAGATCAAATTATTTCACTTAAGAGAATCACACTATCCAAATATTACAGTCGAGATTAATATACGGGTAATGTCAAGTATGTGATACTATATTAATAATATCAAAATATGACAATGGTGGGCTGTGGGTGCAACTGTTTTGGATAGTCGGACCCATGGCAATTAAGGACTGGTTCTCGGGAAACCCTAGAAGAATTATCATGCATACCACAAGCCAACATGGGTAATGGCTAGATCTGTAGTGTAGCTGTCTCTAGCTGACGTAGCTGTCTCTAGCTGACGTATCCCAGTTAAAAGGGTTGATCAGCTACCAGATTCACCATGGCACGCGGGAGGCTGCCCATTGCCCTGATGGGAGTGGGGGCGAAACATTGGTGTGATACGATTGGTTAGAGGGCATTATGTGAAGGGGCGTGCCACAGTTCCTTTCCAGGGTATCATGGTGGTACACCGGCATGTGGAACCGTGTCGTGGGACTGTGTCTTGTGGGTACAGTTGTACACCTCTGATTAGAGAAAAACTATTTGAATAGTCGTGCCCGCGGTTATGCAAATGAGACCCTATCCTTCCTTGTGAATATCCTGCATCATACCTTCTCTCCTGGTATGATTTGTTAAGTGCAATGGGTAGTACTCAGTCTTGCTTAATTTTCCTCACCAGAGCCAAAGGTTGAAGCAGAGGAATGTTTTGATGAGGATTAGGCATGCGTCCTGACGTCAAGGTTGCCTGTGGTGTGTTGGAATTTTGTCGCAAGATAGAGTTTTAGTTTAGTTAGTCTTTTCTTTTTACGATGCATTATTTTTGTAATCTTTTATACTATTTCTAAGATGTGGATTCTGTAATATCAATAATTGTTAATTTGTGTACTTTGGCTGATTCCTGGATGAGGGTTGAATACACGAATTAGCTATGGAAATTCTGGTTTGAATTTCTAGGCGTGACAAAATCTCATGTCTCTTGATCTTTGACTCGTCTTAATGACTCGAGTCGATCCTCAGGTCCTGAAAGGAGGCGCATTCCTGACCACTCACTCACCTCCTTGGGCACCCCCTTGGAGGATTGTCGTCCTACCCGTTGACAACATATATAAAGTGCTCACTAGTTTTATTTTTCCTAGAGTTATCAAGGATCATAATAATACAACTAATAGGGCTATAACAAGGATAATTGGTAAGGCTAAATAAAACAGTGATTAACGCGGGGATATAATAAAGCAAAATGCAATAATTTTATAGGTTGGGACAACAATATGATCAAAATGGCATGACTTGCCTTGCTTCTTCAAACAATCTTCTGAACTCTTTTCCTCGCGAGCATGAACCTCCAAAACGTTGAAGTCTACACACTAGCACACAAAACAAGAAAAAACCCTAATAAAACCAAATAAACAGTACATGGAAAGTAAACAAACATGTAGAGCTCAATTTTAGATGAATTTTGCTATTTGAATGGCCCAATTTGAAGCTCGTATGAATCGATATGAATTTTAGAAGTTTTGGACCATTTAAATAAATTCTAAAAATTAAATTGATTTATTGCATAATTTTTAATAATTTTTACAAAGAAAAAGGGCCGAGATGATGTTAGCGGGCCGAGGCCGATGTCGGCGGGCAAGGGGGTGGAGAGGGAGATAGGAGCTCACCGTGCACATGACGATGAGAAGAGGCGACGCAGGCACACGGCGGCAAGCGAAGGAAAGGCCGACACACGGGTGCCGACGCGGGCGACGAGCTCCGGCAGTGATCCGAGGACGGGGAGCGATGGCTGGGGAAGAGGATGGTGCTGTGATGTCGGGAAAGGATATAGTGACGTCAGACGGCACACCAGCGAGGCAATAGGGGCTGCCAGAGGAGGAGAACGATGGCATGCTCACTGTTCACCGCATGGGGGCGGTGTTTCGGTGGCATCCTAGCTCAAGGAAGGGCATGCTAAGAACTAGCACGACGAGGTGTAGCCGTCCAGCGGTGGAGGCACGCCGCAAAGACCCGGCTCGACAGAAGGGGCTGCCAAAGGTGGAGAACGACGACATTCTTCACCGGTTGTCGATCGGGGCACGCTACCGGTGGACTTCGGACAAAACGGAGGGGTGGTCGACGAAGGGGAGATGGCTGCGACGCCGAGGATGGCATTGAGGGGGTCTTGCGTGACTCCGGTTGATTAGGAGGGACGGGCAGATGTGGCAGCCGAGGTGGTGATTGGAAATGAAATGGCGATGAGGTGGTTCTGGTGCACGGGAGAGCTCGGGAGTTGGGAAAATGAAAGAGGGGAGCGCCGGGGACATTCATAGGCGCGGATAGGAGGGAGAGGGATGTTGGGGAGAGGAGGAGAACGCCGAGGAGGGAGAGGAATGGTGCCGACCATGGTGGAGCTCGTCATTGATGAAAGAAATCAAAATCCACCACAAATACCGCGGTATTGGGTGGGGAATTATGGGGGAAGTGATGAGGAGGTGAAGGGGAATCAATTTTTGCAATCAATTGGAAGGGGAGTCAATCGAGAAGGGAGATCGAGAGGGGTGGCGGCACTTGAGTCTGCACGAGAGAGAGAACAGTCAGCTGGCTGGAGGTTGAAGATGCATTGTAGCGCAAGGGCGAGGAAGCAGACTTTTTCTTTCCTTAACTGTACTGGGCTGAAATGAAGCAGGGTAGCAAAGGAGACTTTCTGAACAGAGGCAGACCTGCTGGACTGAACAGAGGGAACACAAAGAGACGTCCAGAATTCAGCCCACAACCAGGAGAGACAAATTAAATTACTTTTTATATTTAAATTAATCATTGAAATGATATTTGAATTTTCATAAATACTTTCAATGCTCAAACAATTCCATGAACAATCTTGAAAATAGATGGACACTCAAAGTATTTAATAAAAATATATCCAAATCATTTAATAATTAATTTAGTTATTTAATAATTACTAAGTATTATTAAAATTAATATTTGAGCTCGAAAAATCCAAGAAAATATCAGAGATCACTTTAGGGCAAGAAGAATATATCAAAAGTATTTTCAGCCATGATTTTTAAAGAAAATTTTTATTTTCTTATTAATTTGATTGGATTAATTTACTTTAAATTTTATTTAATTTCTGGATTATAAATTATTTAATGATTTTTAATCCCAAACAAAAATCGGGGTGACACATGTCCTTGGAGGCGACGACACTTTGGGTTGCCTGAATATCTATGTTCAGTGAGTGCTCAACACGCAAATTCAGCAACCTGAGAAACTCTAATGCCACAACTTATTTCTGATTTTCATCGTCATCAAGGACCGACGAGCACGAGTCATCATGATGAGTTCTGATTTGGTCAAGAAGTTTGAATTGACCACACGACCACATTCACTTTCTTACCATATTCAATGGCTCAATGATTGTAAAAAGCTAAGGTAACACAAATATGCAGAGTCCATTTTTCCATTGGTGCTTATGTTGATTGTGTTGATTGTGATGTGGTACCAATGCAAACTTGTTCACTGTTGTTGGGTTGTCCTTGGAAACATGATAATGATGCTATGCACCATGGTAGAAGTAATAAATACACTTTTATGCATAAATACAAGAAATTACCTTGTTACCTTTGACTCCTACTGAGATTGTACAAGCTGATAGGGAAAGAACTATTAGTTTGAATGATGCTAAATCTGAAAATTAGCAAGTTGGTAATTTTGTTTTTCCAGCTAAAAGGGATAAGTCTATATCTATTTATATCTATTTATAAGACCTATCAAATCCAAGTCAAATTTGTCAGAACTCATCAAACCTATATCAAATCTTTTGCATTTCTTAGTCAAAATTTTGATCGTATAATTTATATACACCAAGTGCACAAAGTTGGGTCAAAAAAAAACATTGAGAAAGTAGGGTCTAATGAGCAACGACATAGTTGTCATTTTTCCATGAGTTAAAATTGATAGGTTATTTTCACATAATAGGGTCAGAATTGATATTCGTTTTTAAAAAGAGGGTCAAATAAGCAAAATTTAAAAAAAGTTTAACTAAATTAATAGTTAGGTCTCAAAATAAGGTCAAGGTGCAATTGTTCCAAAGTTTATGTTCATCTGACTGTCAAAGAAAGACAAATATGAGTGACGTTATCATAGTGCCGGTTTTTCTTAAGAAGATATATATGGATGATCATATATGCTGGTTAAGAAAAGGCATATATTGTGTCACACTTGTAGGTGCCGATTTATTACAAGAACAAACACCTATGTAATATCTGTAGGTATTTTATTATAAGAATCGACATCTATGACTTGAGGGTATTATTGATACCGGTATTTTTATCAACTGACACCAAATGATGATAAATGCCGGTTTTTAATTTTATATTGTTAAAAGGTGGAAAGCGTTTTATAGGTGTTAGTTATAGAGTTTTCGATACCTACGTACAGGACCGTCCCCAGTTTGCTGTTATGCAGTAGTAATATATAGATAAATCATTGCTAGCCCAAATAAGAATATGATGTTCCAAAAATTATATATTGTTAAAAAGCACCGCTGTAGCACCAAACAAAAGTTTAATCCAAACGAACGTGATTGCAAGCATCAGTGATCGATCGATCATGTCATCTTGCTATCCCCTGCATTCCTGTTCTTTCTCACATCCACGCGTGTATTTGTTTGCGGAGCCGCCGGGGTGGTCGAGCTTTGGTGTTCCAGGGATGTCGTCACGGTTCATGGACGCATAGTCGATGACCTGCGCGGAGACGGCGACATCCTTGATGGCGGTGAGGACGAGGAGAGCCACCAGGGACAGGCCGAGGACGGCCAGGTTCACCCCAGCTTTCACCATGGCGATCGAGGTAGCGAGCTAGCTAATTCACAGATCACGGGCAGTTTGTTCGATCGATCTCTTTCTCTGTCTTCTGGTTTGTGAATGTGTGATGAACTGTTTGCTAAGGCTAACTGATTTTGTAGTGTAGCATATGCATTCATGATTGCATGGCAAAAACTAACAATAGCATGGATCATGGATATGGATGGCTCGTATTGGCCACCATGTATTGTATGGTGTGGATACATATAGCTTTTCTAAAGTTAGGTTCCTGATGTGCGATAGAACTGATCGACTACTGTTCTCTTTCAATTTAGGTCATGTTTGTTTCAGCTCCAGTTTCTGTTTTTCACAAGCTGAAAAGATAAAACAAACAGCCAGCTTTTCGAGTTGGCTTTCGAAAAGCAGAAAAGCTAATTTATAAGAAAATGAATAGAAAGTTGAAAAGCTAGCTGAAATAAGATTTTGTTGGCTTTTGGTATGCTGAGAAGATAAAAAATTATTACAAAAGCTAATAATAAAAAATTATTAGTCAGTAAGCTAGCTCAAACAAATATAGCTTAGCCTTGAACCATCTCTGACATTGACTTTCATGCATGGCCGGTTGAGAATCGCGTGTGATTGTGCTTATAAAGTCTACAATAACCATCTGTATGGTAGTGTTACTGTCCATATGGTTTCATGGTAATATTTCTGTCTGTACCGATTAGAAGATATACCATACCTTATCTTATCTTATCTTAACAACTTAAAAAAATCCATAACTTTTCGATCGTCACATGCCGTCTTCATCCAACGTGGTGCACCTTCACGCGTTCTCTTGCATCATCCCACGTTCATTGCCTTCTCGTGCACGAGGCGTCCATGTCACTGTGTGGGCACCTTCCCCTCAAGCGAGACAAGAAACCAAATCAGATATCAGACAAAGGGATAAATAATGATCGATAGTATTGCTAGGAGCTCTATTGTGGGTCATGTTAAAACCGAATCAGTCAAGGAGAGAGGAGGAAGAACAGCATGAACAATAAGTCAAGATAAAGAACTATAAGAAGAAGAAGAATGTGCACATAAGTCACAATAAATTGATACCTCCCAAGGGAAATTAATCACACATAATAAGATATTTCTCCCAAATACGAATGTCCAATCCAAACAACAAACAGAAGTGCAACAGGGTAAACCTCACTGCTGACACTCCTCCTCATGTTTCCTCACCGCCACACCTCCATCTATTGCTAGAGCTCGTCCTCCCGAGCCATTGTAGAGAGAAGGAAAGGAGCATGTGGAGCCCGTGATGGCCGTGTCAAGCCTTGGACAATTGGGGATAGAGGGGACGGCATGGCGCAGATGGACGACATGATTCTCCTCTCATCTCTCATCCACTATGGAAGAGTGTGGATCCTCTCCACAGCGTTCGAAGTTTTTCAGTGAAAACTCAATCAAGAGGAAAACACAAATAATTAATAATTGTTACAATTAAATGGGATAGACCCAATTTAATAGTAGTAAATTTCATGGCCCACAATTAATGTTAAGAGATTAATATCATCCTAGGATGGACCTCAACTTAAATAGGCTGTTATTGAGAGAACCTGTTGAGCGGTTGAGATGGTGGGAGGACTACCACACGCGTGCGTGCCAAGTCGGCTGAGCCATGGCCGTGTGCGAGCGAGCGAGGCAATGGCTGCTCTCCTTCCGAACATTATGTTTTCCTTATGAAGGAAGTTGTAACTGACGGAGACGTTACTCCTGTAACGGACGAAGCAATCAATCAGGATTAATCTCTCCCAAAACATCTCTCTCACTGATTATCCTCCACCTACGAGATAGACAACAGAGCAATCAATTGGGATTAATCTCTCCCAAAACATCTCTCTCTCACTAATTATCCTCAAAATGCGGGATAGACTTCAATTGGGATTAATCTCTCGAGCCTTCGGAACTCTGTTCATCTGAGTACCTGCATGGGTAGATGGAGCGATCAAGTTTTTTGGGAGTGCGTTCTTCGCGCGATTACTCTCGGCACTGCTTCCTCTGCATCATGTTCTGCTTCCGCTAGATCAACAACTCCCGGATCATGTGACCAATGGAGGGAATATTAGAAAAGGTAGAGCAGAGAATGACAACACCAACGAAGGCAACAACAACAACTATGCCTCATCTTCTGGAGCATTCTCCGGGTATGTAACACTATTCACCACAGGGTTAAACATGTTACTAGATGATGTTATTTTTGTTGTTAGCATGTTCATGTTTAGCACTATCATAGGATCAGTCTTTTATTCACATGTCATGTTTAGTACCATGTTTTTCTAGATAAAATATGTTGAATTATGACTAGATTTATAACAAGACTGAATCGTGGAAGAAACAACTAAAATCCAAATAAAAAAACCAAAAAAACTACAGAGTTGAATTGAAATCCGCTACAAGGAAGACCTCACCACTCACTCATCCCTCGATCTGACCACGGGGTGGCAAGGCCTTGCTGCTGCCCCTCTCATTCGCTTCGCCGATAGGAATCGCTATGCTTGATCTCTACAGTGAAGGTTAGAAAAAACATGTTATACACCTACGGTAGTTGTTTTACTTCTACATTGGGGGTTAGCAACATTTTCATCCACCAAATAAATACTCCATCATGTCATTCAAAAGGTCTCTTTTAGTAGTCTAGTATAAGAGATGGCTGAAAAAACATGAAAAAAAGAAGAAAATAAATGTTTTCTCACCATTGTTCTTGAGCAATCATGAGAAAAAAAGATAGAAGAAAAATAGCCATATCTCAAACTAGGAATAAAAGAGAGTCTATGAAAAAGGAGTACCACTTATCATCTTCCACCATATAGCCACACACTTTGCACATTTTGACCAGGTTGTATGATTTGCTTTCTCCTTGGATCCTCTTTTTGATTTTGCGATATATGTGATACAAGTATTGCTACATCTTTTATCCCCACCATGAGCTCCACATATAAACCTTTTAGAGGTAGGATGATAAAAGAGGCAACCCTATGCCTTGGTGAGGAAATTATACACATTGAGCGATCAAGAGTATTATTTGAGAAACTTTGGTTTTAATTGCAAAAATTCTTGAAAACCTTCGGAAGAAAAGTTAAACAAAGAGTAAGTGATTGGTGCTCTATGATCTGTTCTGTCGCTCAACTACCCAAGTTGAGGAGAAGCTAAAAGCCCCATAGTGAGTAAGGTAATAAAGATAAAAATACTATTGCCAACTTATTCAAATTCTAGGTAGAAGGATATATTGTAGGTATAGTACTCTTGTGAAATAAAATATGGTAGCAACTACTGATCAATACTACATTCCAACTATGCATGATCCCTCAAGTGTCAACAATTCACCATCCAATACAAATCAAGGACCACTTACAAGAAGTCACGCTAAGAAACTACAAGAGTAGGTGAATTCATTCATAACTAATTTTAATTTCAACACTTCTAAGGATGTTATACTACCTTAATGTTCATTAGGTTTACACATGAAGAGGTGGAAGACATGTGGCCTAAGGATCAAGACACAGTGCTACAAGATGATCAGTCAGAAGGAGACAGACAATCAGGCCAATCCGGCAAAATTGTCAGAAAGAAACAACCATAACTTTTAATTCCTGAAAGCTCTGAAGGTCCATGAGGACTTGTTAGAAAGCTTATCAAGTTTAGTTTCTAACTTGACTAGTTTTGACTGATCTGAACTTTTGAATCAAGAGATTCGACAATATTAGTGAAGACTGGACAGAAGGTTAATAGTCTTATCTATGTTCAACTTCTCATGGAAACCTGTACCATTCTACAAGGTTTCGTGGTGCATACTATAGATGGTTTCAAAGCTTATCAAGTTAACTTTCCAATGCAATAAACAGCTCATCATTTTGAGTTATCAATAAGGAGTAATGGACAAATCATTAAGGATTACTAAGAAGCCAAACAGACACGTAAGTCTTCTCAGGAATTCACTTATTGAGACTTTTGAGCTAGCCTATGTCCAGCAAACGCCCAATACCTTTCATTCCCAACTAGGAGGGTTGTTCCTAGTATAAATATCCCCTTTATTTTATCATTTGGAAGACTATTGATAAACAAATAGAAACTCTTTTGTTCCGCTGTGTGCAAACAAACTCAGAGAGTGATCTATACCCCTTTGCTCTTGTGTTTTCCTTCATAGAATTTACAGAAACGGCTGCATCATCGGCACTCATTCCGTGCTCCTCGTCCATTTATTACAGGTCGGTAGGGTTGTTCTTTGAGAGTGTGGTAGGGTGAATCCTTGGTTCAGGCAGCCATATAGAGACGGTGGTTGGCTCCTTGTGCTTGCCGTCAAGTTGCACTAGCCATCACTGCTTGCTGCAAGTTATCTGGCTGTACTACAACTAGTTATAAAGATCATGATCCTACATCGTGAAAATTGGGACCAAGGCTTCATCATCTGGTATAAGAGCCTCAATTGTCATGGTAAGTTTCATTACCCTTAGGTATATATATTATATATTCGTCCTATCCACCAAAAATAATGAGGACATCACTACTTTGGATGCACCCACTGATCCTTCATATTTTTGAGCCAACTCGATTGCGCTAGCTAAACTTAGAAGTGAGCTTGTTCTTAAGCGATACTTTTCATACTTTTGAGAATAGATTACTAACTAATGATGTTATAAGTCTTAGGAACATTGGAGAGAGTTGTGAAGAGCTTGGACAAATTGGTGGAGGCAAAGAAGACCAGCAAGGAGGTTCAACACTAGCTGGAGGGCCGGTCCAACATGAATTCGAGTTTGTCTCGAGCGGTAGGACCAGTCTGCCTTAAACTGGTGACCCAGGATGCATCCGGATTCTGTTTTCGACGATCCATATATGGATGGAAAGATAGTTTCATAAGGAAGTCAATGGAAGTGGTATCACATTAAAATTGCTTCAAAATCAATGGGAATCGTCAAAACAAGTCAGCGTCCAGAATCTATCCTGATGTTGCATCACCGTATTTGGCCAATGGGTCGTGTGTCATCTTTGAGCCCGTTAGGGGGCACGTCCAGGGTAGGTGACGACTGTAAGACCTATATAATCATGTGCCACCGTCGTCATTAGGGTTTGGGGTTTTGCTTAGATTAATCTATCAAGAACAGTTTCATCGTTCATCGATTTGTGAGACCCAACTTTATGATATTAATCTGTCAAGAACAGTTTCTTGCTTGTGTTCTTCGTTGCGTAAGTAGGGATTATCCTTCTTGACGAGGTCAACTGGAACTATGTCTTGGTTGATAACCAGAGGAGTTGTGGTGCTAAGATTGCATGGTTGGATCTTTCGATCTGAAGCTGGATCAGTGTGTCATTCTACGCCACAGCGATAGTTACCTCTACCTGATGGAAGATTGGGAACCCCCGTTCACATAAGTGGTATCAGAGCACCTCCAATGTCGAGGATGATGATCATGGTGATGCCACCGATGACGACGGTGATGACCATGTCCTTGGAGGCGATGACACTTCGGGTTACCTGAACATCATTGTTCAGCAAGTGCTCAACACGCAAATTCAGCAACCCGAGAAGCTCCAATGCCACAACTTATTTCAGATTTTCTTCGTCATCAAGAACCGATGAGGACGAGTCATCATTGATGGAGGAAGCTACAGTAATTTGGTGAGTTCTGATTTGGTCAATAAGCTTGAATTAACCACACGGCCACATCCACATCCTTACCATATTCAATGGCTAAATGACTCTGAAAAAGCTAAGGTAACACAAACATGCAGAGATCCTTTTTCCATTGATGCTTATGTTGATTCTGTTGATTGTGATGTGGTACCAATGCAAGCTTGTTCACTATTATTGGGTTGCCCTTGGGAACATTATAATGATGCTATGCATCATGGTATAAGTAATAAATACACTTTTATGCATAAAAGCAAGAAAATTACCTTGTTACCTTTGACCCCTGCTGAGATTGTATAAGCGGATAGAGAAAAAGCTATTAGTTTGAATGATGCTAAATCTGAAAGTCAGCAAGTTGCTAATTCTATTTTTGCACCTAAAAGGGATATGTCTATACCTATTTCTAGGACCGAGGGACTTACAACAAAATGTGATCTTGCTGAAATTTTTGATGTTGATACTTGCTATGCTTTGATATGCAAACGAGCATTGTTTTCGCTTGATGATATTGTTAGCTCGTTGCGTCCTGCTGCAACTAAACTTTAGCAGGAGTATTAGGACATTTTTCCAGATGAGATAGCCCTAGGGCTGCCACCTATGAGAGGGATAGAGCATCAAATTGATTTCATTATAGGTGCAGCCTTGCCAAACTGTGCAGCTTATCGAACCAACCCCGAAGAGACTAAGGAGATCCAACGACATGCCCAAGAAATTTTGGACCATGGGTATGTACATGAAAGTCGTAGTCCTTGTGTTGTTCTGGTTCTTTTGGTTCCAAAAAAGATGGTTCATGGCAAATGTGTGTTGATTGTAGAACCATCAATAATATTCCTATTCCTATGCTACATGATATGCCTATGAATTATGTGGTTCTATAATCTTCACAAAGATTGACTTGCGTAGTGGCTACCACCAAATAAAAATGAAACTTGAAGATGAATGGAAAACAACTTTCAAAACTAAATTCGGGTTGTATGAGTGGTTAGTAATGCCTTTTGGTTTAACTAATGCACCTAGTACTTTCATGCGCTTGATGAATTAGATTTTAAGAGTTTTTGTTGGTAGATTTGTGGTGGTTTATTTTGATGATATATTGATTTATAGAAAGTCTTTGGATGAACATACGGATCATTTACGTGTTGTTTTTAATGCCTTACGAGCTCATTTGTTTGCTAATCTTGAGAAGTACATCTTTTGCATGGATCGAGTCTCTTTTCTTGGCTATGTTGTTACTCCACTGGGAATTGAGGTGGATGAGATGAAAATTGAAGCCATTAAGAGCTGGCCAGTGCCCCAAACCATCACACAGGTCAAGAGTTTTCTTGGTCTCGCAGGTTTCTACCGCCGCTTTGTCAAAAATTTCAGTAGAATTGCTGCTCCATTACATGAGTTGACGAAGAAAGGAGTGGTGTTTTGTTGGGGCAAGGTTCATGAGGAGTCTTTCGGTATTTTGAAGGACAAGCTTATGCATGCGCCATTGCTGCAACTTCCAAATTTTGGTAAGACTTTTGAGCTAGAATGTGATGCTAGTGGCATGGGTATTGGTGGTGTTTTGATGCAAGATAGTAAACTTGTTACTTACTTTAATGAAAAATTGCATGACCTTGTTCTTAATTATTCCACTTATGATAAGGAATTGTATTCTCTTGTACGTTCTTTAGAGACGTGATGTCATTATTTGTGGCCTAAAGAATGTGTTATTCATTCTGATCATGAATCACTTAAGTATCTTCGTTCTCAAAATAATCTAAATCATAGACATGCTAAGTGGGTTGAATTTATTGAATCCTTTCCTTACATTATCAAACACAAGAAAGGGAAGGATAACATGATTGCTGATGCTTTGTCTAGATGATATACTTTGCTATCTCAACTTAATTGTCGGATTTTTGGATTATAATCAATCAAATAATAATATGCGCTTGCTCTTGATTTTAAAGATGTGTTACTGAATTGTAGAGAGGAGCGGACATGGAACAAATTTATGATTAATGGTGGCTTCTTGTTTAGAACTAACCGTCTATGAATTCTAGCTGGTTTCGTTCGTCTTTTGCTGTTACAGGAAGAGCATGGAGGAGGATTGATGCGGCATTTCAGAGCCAAGAAGACGGAGGATGTTTTGGCCTCACATTTCTTTTGGCCAAGGATGAGGAGAGATGTTGAGCGGATTGTAGCTCATTGCATCACATGCCAAAAAGCTAAGTCTCGCTTGAATCCACATGGTTTATACATGCCGCTTCCTGTTCCTTCTATTCCTTGGGTAGATATTTCTATGGATTTTGTTTTGGGATTGCCTAGGATTAAGAGGGGGAGGGATAGCATTTTTGTTGTGGTGGATCATTTTTTTAAGATGGCACACTTTATACCATGTCATAAATGTGATGATGTTGTTCATATTTCTAACCTCTATTTTCAAAGAGATTGTTCGTTTGGATGGTATGCAATCCACTATTGTTTCAGATCGTGATACTAAATTTTTGAGTCATTTTTGCCGCGCTCTATGGAATAAGTTGGGTACAAGACTATTATTTTCTATAACAATGTTACCCACAAACTGATGGACAAACGAAGGTAGTGAACTGCACGTTGGGCACCATGTTGAGAGTTGTTTTGAAGAAAAATTTAAAGGCGTGGGAAGACTGTTTGCCTCATGCGGAGTTTGCATAAAATCGGGCAACACATTCTACCACCAAGTCCTTTCTAGGTAGTGTATGGTTTCAATCCTCGTGCTCCTATTGAGATCTTACCTTTACCTACTAATGAGCGTATTCATAGTGAGGCCAAGCAACGTGCTGATTTTAGTTTGCAAATGCATGAGGAAACTAAGCACAACATTGCAAAGATGAATGAGAAGTATAGAATTGCTGGTGGTAAAGGTAGAAAAGAAGTTAAGTTTGAACCAGGTGATTTTGTTTGGTTAGACATGAGAAAGGATAGATTTCTAGAGCTGCATAAGTCTAAATTAATGCCAAGAGCTGCTGGTCCTTATAAGATAATAGATAAAATAAATGATAATGCATACAAACTTAAGTTGCCACGTGAGTTCGGGGTTAGTTGCACTTTTAATATTTCAGATATAAAGCCTTACTTGGGAGAAGATAACTTCGAGTCGAGGATAACTCCATTTCAAGAGGGAGAGGATGATGAGGACATCACTCCTTTGGATGCACTCATTGATCCTTCCAACATTAAGCAAGGTCTAATGATCCGAGCTCGATTGTGCCAGCTAAATTTAGAGGTGAGCTCATTTTTAAGCGATATTTTTTATATTTTTTAGAATAGATCAGTATCTAATGATATTATATGTCTTAGGAAGATTGGAGAGGGTCATGAAGAGCTTGGAGGAATTGGTGGAGGCAAAGAAGATCAGCAAGGACGTCCAACACCAGTCGGAGGGCCGGTCCAACATGAATTCGAGTCTATCTCGGGTTGCAGGACCAGTATGCCTTAAAATGGTCATTTTGAGGACCAGTATGGTTTTAAAAAAAAATCAAAAAACTATAGCTTTACAAACTCCTCGATGATGTTTTATTCCCACCGAGCCATATGTCGATCTTCATGATAAAAACGTATACATATGTTGCTTGTAGTCATTTTGAGTTTCGTCAAATAGTTGGACCCTTGCTAGATTCTTTTCATGCCTTCATGATCAAAGTCTTGTGCATAACCACCATAAAAATTGTTCTCCCTCTACATTATATGGAAATTTCCACCCCGAAAGTCTACATCCACCTTCAGCTCTCCACAAAATAAAGACTCCGAATAATAATGATTCTCTATCCTCCTGTCCATGCCAAATGAGACATGAGCTCAAAGAATATGGTAGAAAATCATAATGCTCAAAAAGAGAAGAAACAAAATATTCTCGAGCATGATGAAAAAACTCTTAGCCATGATCTCTTAGTAAAAGATAGAGAGCAGAATCATACAAAAAGGAGTCACCAACTTAAATTCTTTTTCATCCTCCAATTCTCCACTCATTTATCCCCTTCCACATATATGCACAAGCCTAATGATGATTGCGTGACTAGTATTCTTCTTGAATATACTTTTTGGCTTTACAAAATATTTGATGCAAGTATGCCTCTTGATTTTCCCTACCTTGAGCCCCACATGAGCCTTATTAGAAGTAGGAGAAAATAGGCAAGGCAATGCCTTGGTGAGGAATCAGACACATTGAGTGACATGAGAGAATCATCCGATGAGTAGAGCTATGTTTTTTCATTTCGAAAACCTATTGAAAACCCCAAGTCACTTAAGCAGAAGGAATGAAGGTAACTTAAAACCTAGACTGTTCCATTCCTCAATAACTAGGATAACATGATAGACACATCAAGATTCACATATACATGTATGTTTTGGAATAACTTGTATGTCAGTATTGTACCAAAAGAAATCATGATACACTTTTGTGTTTAACCTTTACTCGAGGACGAACAAAGGATTAAGGGTGGGGGAGCTTGTTGATGGTCCTTAACTACCAAAATCAGACCGTCAAACCCTGCATAAAACAAATAAAAAATAAACACCAACATAGCGGTAGGGTCATTTACTAATCTGTTCCACAAGTGTTGGTGAGTATTTGTATGCAGGTGATCAATACACAAAAATGAAGTGAAATTATGTTGACGTGGTGAAGAAACACAACTCCAACCAATCGATGCTCGCCACGTCAGCATCCCACGGATTGAGTGGCCCACAAGTCAGCTTAAACTGACTTAAAGTGGGACCAAACCACCGTCAACCGCCTTAGGGGCCCACCTTGAAATCACTGGTGAAAGGCGGTGCATAGAGGCGGTGGCCATGGTTCAGCCGAATCCTGGTTAGGCCGAACTAACCTTGGCCCCCATCATCTCCACCTTCCACATGGCAAATCCTCAGCCATTCCCAATGATGGTTATGCACATTTGGTGGTTGTAAACAGACTTATCAACCACCATTTGAAGGTTATAAAAGGAGGGAGCTTCACTTCATCCAACACACAACACAAGAAGATCAAAGCTCCAGTCCAAAAGCGTAGTGCTAGTTCTCCAGTACTTAGAAAATAGGGTAGAGAGTGAGGGGTAGTTTGGAGGAGTGTCGGGTATCTCGGCACTGACCTTCGACCTTGTACCTTAGCTGATGCGTCTTTTAATAAAGTAAGTGTCGTGTTTTCCTATGGTTGCATTACTTTATATTTGAGTAATTACTATATTGTATTTACTTACGGGATCATCGTACATTCATGGTTGCTCTAGTCTAAGACTCCTGATGAAGACAAATGTTCTTTGCCGAGACTAGAGTAGTAATCAATAGCATAGACGTGATATCTAGGCTAGGGTTTACCATTGTTTGCCGCATACTCCATGGGTTGTAGAGGTAGGCGATAGGTGGTGACAGCCCTATCCGTCCTTTGTAATTCTCTATGTTCGGGTACATGATAGAGCTTTTAGGCCAAAGTCACTCGGCAGACCGAGTGTAAGCCGACACACTAAGTAAGTAAAGAAAGTAAAGTGATTACCATCTATCCGAGCCACAACCATAGAAATTCTCTCTGTATCCTCGCCTACAAATTTTTCATGTCCTTAGAGGAACCTGACCCTTCGATAATGCACAAACGTTCCCTATGAATTCGATACCTTGGAATACTCTCGGGTGAAGTGCTACAATGGTATTCCATGCGCTTGCGGATTTATGTGATCGTAAGAAATACCAACAGCATTTAGGATGAAGTTGAACCCGGAGATGTGCACCTTCGGAGTACAGTTAGGGAAGCTGCTTGGTTTCATGGTATCACATCGCGATATCGAAGCCAACCTAGAGAAGATCAAAGCTACACTCAATATGGCATTGCTGAGTTCCCAAAAAGATGTTGAGAAACGCACTGGTTGCATGACGACCCTCAGTCGTTTCTTCTCTAGACTCGGGGAGTGTGGTATGCCGTTCTTCAAGTTGCTCAAGAAGACGGATGATTTCTGATGGACCTCAGAAGCCCATAAATATTTTGAAGACTTCAAGATTTTCCTCACCATGCCACCCGTTATAGCGTTGCCACATCCACAAGAGCCTTTGTTGCTTTACACATCAACAACTTCTCAAGTGTTTAGTACAGTGTTGGTTGTCGAGAGAGAGGAAGAGGGACATATTAAAAAAGTTAAAAGACAATTTATTTCATTAGTGATGTTTTGGCTGATTCCAAGACATGTTATCTGCAGGTCCAGAAGCTTTTATATGGAGTTCTGATTATGGTGAGGAGGTTCATTATTTTGAAAGCCACTCGGCCATTGTGGTTACTTCTTTTCCCCTCAGCGATGTTCTTCATGACTGTGAAACCACGGGATGAATTTCAAAGTGGGCTTGTAAATTGATGGCGTTTGACATTACATTCAAAGCTCGAACATTGATTATGTCCCAGGTGTTAGCCGATTTTGTCATCGAGTGGACAGAAATTCAGGAGAGATGCCTATGGAGAAGCTGGAACATTGGAAGATGTATTTTGATGGGTCTAAAAGAATTACTGGTGCTGGAGCTAGAGTTGCTCTAATTTCCCCGACTAGATAGTGGCTATGATACATCCTTCAACTTCTTTTTCCGACGTCGCACAAAGTGGTCGAGTATGAAGCTCTGCTTCATAGTTTGTAGCTTGTTGTGTCCCTCGGGATACGTCGAATGGTTGTTCAAGGAGATGCTCAATTGGTCATCAACAAAGTCATAAAAGATTGGTCTTGTTTAGACGAAAACATGGCATCCTATCGTCAGGATGTTCATAAGCTGGAAGACAAATTTGATGGTCTCGAGTTATCCCATGTTTTAAGACATCATAATGATGCAGCTGATGAGGTGGCAAATTTTGGATCTAGACGAGTGCTTGCACCTACTAATGTCTTTGTCAAACACCTTAATTAGCTGTCTATCGCAAAAAAGTAAACTATTGAAGAAGATGTTTCAAGGCAGGTTTCTACAATTGATGCCGACTGGAGGACACCTTTCATTAAGTACATGACTACACAAAAGTTGCCTGAGGACAGGGTTTCAACGCAATCCATCTGGCATGTTACTTAGATGTATCCCGACTGAGGAAAGACAATAGTTATTGCAAGATATTCACTCGTAGATATGTGGCAGTCATGCTGCAGCGCGCACTTTAGTTGGCACAGCGTATCGAATGGGTTTCTTCTAGCAAACTGCTATTTACTAACGCGGAAATGGTTTTTTGGACCTGTGAAGGTTGTGAATTTTTTGCTAGACAGATTCATGTGCCTCCTCAGGAGTTACAAAAAATCCCCCCTTTACTGGCCATTTGTTGTGTGGGGGTTTCATATGGTTTGTCCATTTAAGACATCGCCAGGTGGTTTTACACATTTGTTTGTTGTTGTTGACAGGTTCACCAAGTGGATTGAAGCCAAGCCAGTCAGGACGATCAAAGCTAATAAAGCTAAGGATTTCTTCCTTAATATTATGCGAAGGTTTGGTGTCTCTAATAGGATTATTACTGATAATGGGACACAATTCACTGGTGGTGTTTTCAAGGATTTTTATGAACACTTTGGAATTAAGATCTGCTACGCATTAGTTGCGCATCCAATGAGTAATGGTCAAGTCGAGCATACCAATGGGATGGTTCTCCAAGGTGTTAAAGCCCATGTCTTCGATAGACTACGTCCTTATGCTGGCTGCTGGGTTGAAGAGTTACCTCTGGTATTAAGGTCACTTCGGACAACGCCAGGCAGGGCCACCGGTCATACTCCTTTCTTCTTAGTTTATGGGGCTGAAGAAATGTTGCCGAGTGAGATGGAATATGAATCCCTTCGGTTATGTAATTTTGATAAGCAACAAAATGATAACATGTGTGCTACTGATTTGAATTGACTGGAAGAAACCCGTGACATTGCTTGGAAACCCGTGACATTGCTTGTATCCAGTCGACTAGATATCTTCAAGGTCTTCGGCGTTACCACAATCGTAATGTTCGTTCAAGGGCATTTATTGTTAGGGATTTGGTTCTTAGGAAGATTTAGATGACCAAGAATAGGCATAAGTTGTCTTCCTTGTGGGAAGGGCCTTTCATTATTTCGCCCGGGGGCTTACGACTACATCATGAAGATGGATTAGATGTCAAAAACTCTTGGAATATTGAGCATCTACGTCGTTTTTATTCTCAAGTTATTATTATTATCATGTATATTATCTTTTCTTGACTGCCGACATCAAGTAAGTTAGTTTCTTGAGTTGCCAGTTGGAGGGCTATCAATAATAATCATGGAGCTTAGGGCTGTTTTTCAATATTTTTTCATTGCTTTTGCTTATGATTCTTCTTGACTAATGATAATTAAGCATAAATTTTTTGCCAACTTGATTGAGTTTTAGGCTTTATTCTTGTGGGTAAAGTTTTCTTATTTGCTTAAGTTGATCATGATAGTCGGAACAAGAATCATAAGCAAGACAAAGACTACATACATTGACAAGAGGAATATATTTTACAAAGTTAAAGTTTTAATATAGTGTTCAAATGCTGAAACAATCTACTATGTCTTTTGCTGCATTCCTAGCAGATTCATGGGCTTCATTGAT
This sequence comes from Oryza australiensis, assembly GCA_019925245.2. Classification (NCBI taxonomy): domain Eukaryota; kingdom Viridiplantae; phylum Streptophyta; class Magnoliopsida; order Poales; family Poaceae; genus Oryza; species Oryza australiensis. The sequence goes on from JAIFGZ020000348.1 coordinate 250,011, forward strand.
TAGCTACATTCTCAGTAGTGCCCTATGCGAAGCCATCGCCAACTGCATTGATATCCACTCAGGGATAGAGTGACTTTGTTATAACTAAAGCTTGGTTAGCCCCCATGGTTGCAGCTTCAGTGATATTCTTCAAACATTTCTTTGGAGCTGTCCAAAGCTTGTCAAATATCTCAATAGCATCTTCTGAGCTTGATTCAAGGCCGTTTTGAAATATGGTGTTGATGATTGGAGCTATAGTATTGGCAATATCATCTCAAATTTGGCCTGGGCCTTCACTTTGTGAGCTGGGATTCATAGAAATAAAAGATGTTGGCTTCTATTGACATGATTGACTGAGATAAAAATAATTATGGAAGTTACCTTTTAAGTCTTCGACTTTTGCCTTGTCCTTCTTCAGCTCCTCAATGGTTTCTTTATTGTTATCTACCTTGTGCTCTAAGGCAGCAATTCTGGTGTTTTTAGCTACAAAAGACATAGCTCAATGAGAAATGCCAAAGATGACTTATCGCTATTATATTGATCAAGATTAACTATTACCTCCAAGTGTTCCTTGGAGTTCTGGATTGACATCCCTTAAGCTCTTGATTTCAACCATCAGCTAGGCCTATTTGGTCTTAGCCGCATCTTGGACATCTTGGACTTGTTGTTTGACTTATTTAAGTGTGTCCAAGTGCGGCACAAGTTTTTCCAAAGTTATAGATTTAGCTTGGGATCGCAGTCATATTCTCTCAATGAGTTATCATTGTTTGTGGATTTGGACATATGAACTTTTTTGGACTCATTTAAGCTCTTAACAAGCATTTGGCGTTCCTCTTCTTCTTTCCGTTTGTTGAGGACGACGCCATGTGCAATCCCATCCGCGTCACACCAAGAGGTCTTCAATGGTGGCAAAGAATCTTTAGCAAATTTATTCCGCAAGATCTCTTCTTCGCCTTCAACGATGATGGGATATGTGTCATGATGTGATTAACAAGTTAAGTAAGATACATTCGATTGAGACAAGATATGAGAGATTCACCTGTTATAATATATGGTTTTCTGGAAGGAGCTCCCTGTGCTTTTTCTGCTTGATTCTTTAAAGGACTAGCACTTGTTTCTTCAGCAGCGGCAGTAGAGTTTTTGCTACTCGAGGGCTTTTGGCTCTCAAGTGTGTTGCTACTCGAGTTTTTCCTGCCTTGATCCGAGTGTTTTGCGCTTCCGATTTCCTAACTAATTTAGTTGGACTACCAGTCGAGGGCTCATCATTAGCAGTCGACCCATTGCCTAGCCCTGATTGGTCAACAATCGGGGGCTCTTGATTGTTAGAGGGTTTCTTGGCGGTGTCCAACTGGTCCTTAATTACAGTATCAGATTTGCCAGATAGATCAATGTCTTGTGCTTTCCTGCAAAAACATGACATGGACACAATTTTCTACATGCAACAATTCTCAGCAGACATTCATCACAAGCATTTGAATATATTATGAAGCTAGGAATTGATTAGTTACCTGGATGATGTCCTAAATTTAGAAATTGCTCTTTTGGGCCTAGGCGCAGCTGGTGTGGAGCCTAGAGCCTGGGGCATTTCAGTGCTTGGTTTCTGAGCTGCAGCTGCGCCTGGAGCAGGATCATCATCTTCATTGGACTTGTCGATCCAGAATTTTGTTGTCCACTTTTCATCACTTACAGATACTAGCTGATCGGCTGGTCTCTTTCCCTTTTGAGGGGATCTAATTGAAGGGCCTCAAGTCGGCTGCCAATGCCTTGGGCTCCTTCGGGGGGACTACCAAGCTGCTGCAGGAGGGTTTGAAATTATTGATGCATTTTCCTACAAAAGCAAGATGTCATTAATGGCGTATTGATTATTTGTTCAACATCAGAAGTTTGACAAAAAGGATGAGAGTTGCTTACCGGAGGTGGTGGCCACATTAAGCTATATGGGGCCACTGGGAGTTTGTGGCTATAATCAACCACTATCCCGGAGGAGACGACCTTGTACATCCAGGAGCACATAGTTTTGAACTCGATTGAGTGTGGGTATTTCTTGGTTGTGATAAGTTTGGCCCCCATACTCGAAAGTTAGCTTGGATCTTTGTCTTATCGGGGCCAGTCGTCACTTGATACTGAGTGACTTGTTCCCCAAGTAAGTCAGCCTCTTTGATCTTCAATAAGAGGGCATTAGCCACCACCGAGATCAGCCCCTTCAGGTAATTAATTCCAATTGGGGCTATGGACTAGCAGAAGACCAACAAAAGCAGGAAGACAAGGAGAAGGATTTGAAATGTAGAACTAATTCGAATGCCAGCCTTTGTTAGATGATTTCAAGGGGAGAGCAAAGTAATGTTGCACGAGTTTGCTGTGCAATTGGAAGCCATAACCACCTACTACACAGAGGTTTTCTTTTGTGGGGTGGGCTTTCAAACAGAACATGCCCCGAAATAAATTAAAATTAGGGAGGATGCCTAGGAAGGCCTTGCACAAATGAATAAAAATGGCGACATGGAGGATGGAGTTAGGGTTCGGATGATATATCCTAAATCCATCGAAGTCGAGAAGGCCACGGAAGAAACCAGAGGTTGGAAGATTGAAGACACTATAGAAGAAAGGGGTAAATACCATGATTTCTTTAACGTTGGGTGTCGGGAATTCTGTGACAGCCTCAAAAATCCATACTTTTAAAAACATGTAAATTGACGTAGAAAATTTTTGCGAATAAGTTTATTGTGTGTTTCATTTTAAAATATTTAAAATCTCTAAAAAATTATTTGCATTCCTTATTAACCCCCTTATTTTAATTTAAAAATCCCAAATTTATTAATTCATGCCCTTATTTTTGAAAAGTCTCAAATTAACCCTCAATTCAAAAAATTTCCAAAAATGTATTTAAATTAATTTTAAAACCTTCAAGTAAGTTCTTTCTAAATTTTCTCTAATCCTAATTTAAAAATCAAACATTAATTATATTCTTATTTTCTATTTTGAAAAATTCCCAAAATTAAGTTTAATTGATTTTAAACACTAGATCAAATCTTTTCTAAATTTTCTCTAAATTTCCCTTTCCTTTTATTTTCCTTTTTCTTTATTCTTTTTCCTTTTTCCTTTTTCTTCTTCTTTTTCTTTTCCTCCCTTTTTTCCCTCTTTCTTTCTTTCCTTCTTTCTTCTTCCTCCTCTGCTCAGTCCCGACCGCGGCGCCGTTGCTTCAAACCACGTGTTAACGACCAAATTTGGTAACCAAATCCCCGGGTTTGAGGCCGAGATTAAAGCGGAGTTGAGGGAGCACGCGATCTGCGATAAAAACAAAGGCGACATCGGCTGAGTCCGAATCGGCTACGGAGCCAGTCGGCTAAGTCTGAATTGGATGAGGACAACCGATAGTCGATTCTGATTGAAGATATAGGTGAAGCCAATCCCGGAAGGAAAGCTTAAGGATAACTATTGGATTCGGTTTCTGAAGTGCGTTGAAGATATTGCCATCTACGGATAAGGTCCTGCAACGACAATTGTATCTTTTAAGTTAGGATATCTTGTATAGTTTCCTTTTGTGATAATGTTGGTTTGTTTAGAGATTTAATATGTAATAGGAATCGTGTCCGTTATGGACTCACTGTATATTCGGGTATAAATATGACCCAAGACCTTGTAAAATATATCAACATACATCAATACAACCTTGGCGCATCGCCAACCCTTTTTACTTTTCTCGACAAGTTCTTGCTCTGTTCTTGGGCTACATCGACTTTGATCTCCAGAAAAGGTAATTTTTTGTTACAAGCGGCTTGTGGTATCGGGGCCAGTGCTTCCATCATTATGATACTCTGATTCTGATGTTGCAAACTGCTTAATTTGTCATATGCGATATATAATCTAGATCAATGTCTAGATCTATCTTGTGATCGGCTAATATCTCTTTGAAGATAGGAGCCGACAGCAGGGTTTGCTATTCCGGCGGCTAATGCCGTGCCGCCCCTCGGTGGCACGGCGAATTTCGTACGAAATTCACGAAAGCCGCGAAAGCCGGCGGCAAGGAACAGTAAACAAATTTGAATTTGATGAATTTCGTTTATACCACGGATTTCGTTGATTCCGCGCGAAAACCGTGACGAATAGTGCGAAAAATTGCCAAACGTCATGAAAAATGTGTAAATATTGTCCAAAAAATGAGGAATAAATACTTTAGTGAATACATAAATATGATATTTACACTAATATATTTGTGTGAAAAAATTTATACTAATATGTATAAAATTGATATAAGTATGGTTGTATGATTTAGGGGGGGAATACTTAATGTGATGTTTAAAATGTAGTAAAAAACAAAAAATAGTGATATCTATGTATATTTTGATTGATAAAAATGTTTTGTGCAACGAGATATAATAAACTTGGTTTGGCCAACTTCACGAAATAATTTGATTACGAAACGAGAACGAAAAATAATGTTAGCATATGTTACAAAGTTGCAAATATGTCCCATAAGAAGATTGGAAATAAACATGATAATAAGCACCCACATATTTTGCCATCAGTTGTTGCAGTCTTCATTACCAAAGAGGTGAGCGGCTGAGCGCGCGCACATTTTGCCCGAGTTCGACACATAAATAGAGATATTGCAGCAGCAATAACAATTTTTGGCACAAATTTGCCATCCATCCGTTACATATATGTATAGATACACTTTGCATTTGCATTGCTTGTAAAAATAAATTTCTCATATCTCTTGGAATCAACCGGAAAGCTATAGTAGAGATGGTGAACTTCTCAAAATTTTTGCAAAAATCCATTCGGGCACAAAAGAGTAGCGGCGGTTTTCGTAGCATTTCACGCGGCAAGCTTGCGTCAACGCCATGGTTTTCGCCTCCTACCGCGCGAGACGCCGTCCATGCCGTGCCACCCCTAGCCACCTTATACTGCACGAACGCCGCCCTTACCGACGTGGCAAGCTAGCTAATCACCCGTGAAAACCGCCTAGATCTACACGGAAAGGTAGCTAAACCTTGTGAAAACCATGCACCCAAGCAATGAGGGGACTGCATACCTGAAGCCGTGGTTTTCGCGCGTCTCGCCGCGGCTTCCGCGCGTGCCGTCGGGGGATATGCACACTTGGCGGCGGATTCTGTAGCTCCGGCGTTGGCTTGCAAGGGGAAGGAAGGCGCAGAGACAAAGGGGAATCGGCTGTAGTGAGAGATGGTGGAAGAAGCAATGGTTTTTGAGAAGAAATTGGTGATGGGCTTCAATGGTCGAAAAGCTCTCATTAGCCTATATAAATCCTATAATTCTTTTAGTACTTAATGCTGCATCTAATCAACCTATTAAGGCACCTTTAGAATTATATAGATTTATTTGGTTCAATGTTTGCTGAGATAGAACCGGGGTTTTAGCCGGTCTTACCTATTCTGATCATCTTTATGTGTTATTACTATTAGATGTATTAGAATTGCCTTTTATATTAAGATCTCAATCTACTTAAATGTATTAAGCTCAGAATCAATCCGTTAGTTTACACTAACAGCCGATTGATCTTGGTTTAATGCATTTAATTTAGATTAATATCTTTCTATAAAATATATCGGAGTACTAGCCGATTTACATTAGATTGCGACAGCGGCTAGGTTATCAATATATATAATTGTGTTCCTAACGTACTTTTGGATCTAAGTGATTTATACTGTCTCGGTATGCTACCGATTTATCCCAATCACTTAATCTAAATGTGCTTTGGGATAGCAACTGTATATTTATTAAAATCTATAGCCGATCGAGTAAGATCTAACCTTAACCAAACGCCTACTATTTGTTTTCTTGTTGGTTACAGGATCAAACCAACTGGCACGTCCGCTAAATCACCAGAGGTGACCAATTTGGACATGCGTGGAGTTAAGCAGATCTCCTAGGCCATCGCGTGTAAAACATTCACACCAACACCACGGCACTGTGGGCGACAGCCTTCGCCTGCCGGAAGACAAAACCGACATTGGCCATCACCATCCGCTTGTATATGTGCCACAGTATGATTAGTCCATCGTCGTGATCACGTAACCACCATTTTTGAACCGCCTCGGCCACCGCCATTGCCACACTCCAAGAACCGACCTAAATCTTCTATAAATTGAACACCCCGAGCCAAACTCTGGGTACAAAACTTCTTTCTTATCTTCTCCTCTACCTCTCCTAGGGTTTCCCCAATTTCTATACTTCAAATCGCTTGAATTCCGAAGAACTCTGAGAAACCCTAGTTCTAAGCCACACTGAGCCATTCTCCAAAATTCATCGTCCCCAATTGGTTTTTCTTCAAATCAAAGGTACCATTGTGCTCTACAAGTTTAGAGTTTTAATTCCCCTAGGTTGCCTGAGTAAATTTGTCACTGGAAGCCCACCGCCGGCGAGCCGCCACGTTTTGCTTTCCTCTGGGCGCCGCCGTGCACATCGCCAACTTATTCCAATGTGTCCCCGGCCAAACCAATTCCATAGTTAGCTTCCCCACACTCCCTAGAATCTCTCACACCATTACTTCGACCATATCATTGTCAGTTGGTCACCGTGACGAGTGTCACCGCCGCCGCCATGGTCACCTCGTCGTCGCCGACCCGTTTCATTGCCTCCCCGGCCCGGCCAAGCTCGTAAATGAGTTCCCCGGGTCTTGTACATGGATTTAATCCCTTTACTTTCGATCTTTGGCCATCCTCGCCGCCGTGTGCTCTCATCTCCCATCGGTGCCGACACAAGAGAAGACAGAGAGGAGAGAAAAAATAGAGAAGGAGAAGAGAAAAAGAAAGAAAGAAAAGAAAAAAGAGAGAGAAGGAGAGAAAAAGGAGAAAATAAAGAAAATAAAGAGAGAAAGAGAGAAAGAGAGGGAGAAAAATATAGAAAGCCCAAAAATAAATTTTATGAAAAATTAGTTTATTCCCTAGTTGATCAATAAATTCTTTCATTTTTCCAAACTCTATAATTTCAAATTTCTCTTATTTCTTTCCATTTAAAACATCTTTAACTTTTAAATTTTGTAAATCATTTTATATTGGGATAAACCTAAATTTTAAATTTTAGATTCGATAAATAACCCTAGAAAAATAGTTTGACCCTTGAAATTTTAATTCCTTCAATTTTTCTTAAACCTATTTATTTTATTTGAAATATTTTCTTCAACTCTTTTTATTCTTATTCAAGCTCAAATTTAGATTTTAAAATCTAACAAGTAATCTTCTTATTTAAAACTTTAAAAACTATTCATTTTTCCTCTTTAAAATATTTCAAATACTCTTTTTATTTTTCTTTATTTTATTCGAATCTAAATTTTAAGTATTAGGATCTAGCAAATAACTTTCCCTTTAAAACTTCAAAAATCACCTTCTAAACTCTTTTGTGCCAGAATAAGGACATAGTTTCGCCCATCCGATGGATCGGTTATACCGGCTTAGCAACTATATATTTCTCTCCGATCTCCCTAGGACTTGCCTTATTTGGCCCGCGGAAGTCTTATTGGAGAACAATTATGTAAACAGCGGACAAAAAGCCAATACTAACCAGATTGGTACCGTATATTAAGATAGTCCACAGGTCTCTCCAAGCTGGGGTAAGTGTGTGATGAATAGCTATTAAATAGGAGATGGAACCACCAATTACTGGTTAGGATTGGTGCCCCTATTAAGATAGCCCACCGGTCTCGTCCACACATCAGAAAAAGGTTAGAACTATATAAATCTATGTTTCTCTTAGCCTTGCAACCTAAGGATAATCCTCGGGTAAAGCTGGGCAATCACTGTAGAGTTGATTGTATTCGAATACGCCGTACTCCCGGTCAATGGAGTTATGTCTTTGGGTGAATCCAGTATTATGGCATAAGTCATTTCTTAAATGCTATTATTAAATTTGAGCATTCATGTGTAAATATTTTTAAGAAAGGGGTAGAATATAGGGTTAAGCTAATTATGTTTGTGTTTTATATTTCTGGATATTTACATAAAATAACCTGAAAGAAGGATAGGATATATATCATGTTAAGGATAGATGTATACTTCATATTTCTTTTCAAAGGATATTATGCATGTTTATCCGTATAAAGTTGAACTTAGTTTGGCTTGCATAAACTATCTTCAGGAAACCCCGAAGCAGATGAAGAACTCCCAAGTACCCTAGAGGACTAGGAAGATGAGTACGATTTCTAGGTCGACTCTGTTGGCACCTCTTTTGACAAAGGCACGAGCACGATCGATCCACCTAAACGCCTTGCGGTGATATGGAGTCGTCAACCACCTTGATCTAGAAAAGAACTAAAGCAAGATGGGTTTTATGGATTAAACCGGCTAGCAAAGCCGATTTAGATAAAAAGATAGATAAACACCCATCTCGTGGGTGAACGGAATGTTTTCAAGACAAACTTACAATGAGATGTCGCACTCTCATAGCGGCGGCGGACGATTTAAAGCGCAAATTGACAAAGATGGATGAACTAATATAGAAAAAAGTAAAAGAACGATTCAATTGGCTAAAAACTAGACACTAGATTGGATTTGTTTGTGTATGTGTTGGTTATGCCAATTGAACCAGCCTTGGCCCTTAAACATGGGTTGGTCTTGCCCTCCACAGGCCCTTCTCCACGTCCAATTCGGGGTAGACACGTTTGAAAACCTGAGACATACCGTATGGAGTAAGGAAACCCGAGTACCGACGAATTCGGCTAGGTTTCGGACTCTGCCGGTCAGACCGGCCACATGCCACCAGTTTGACCGGCCCCACGGCCCGGTCTGACCGGCCTATACATAGCGGTCAGACCGGCCTCTCCGAAGGAAACCGACAGATTTCCAAATATTGTCAACTTTCTCCATTTTGATTCCTAGGTGCCAATTTTGGGTGTAAACACATGCCCCCCTGCCTTTTATGATGAACATCATGAATCTAAAAGCATGGAACATGTTTATCTTAGGGCGATAATCTAATTACCGGCCATATAGCTTCCTAAGCATCTTGCCAAACACTCGGGAAGTATTTCTTCAAGTATTTACCGTTAATAGCTTGCTGAAATCGTTATCCTCAAAGTTTTTCCAGAAAATATGCATTCCCACGAATGATTCCGCATATCCGATAAGGTCCTACCCAACTTGGCGACCACTTGCCGAATTCCTTAGATCGATAACCCAAAGGTAAAATTGTTTTCCGTACCAAGTCTCCCACTTGGAATGTCTTCTTCTTCACCCTTTTGTTGTACGCTTTGGCCACCCTCTTCTTTTCTTTCTCTATTTCTTCCAAAGCCTTCAAACATTTGTCAACCACTTCATCGAGATTATCTCCCATCATTATCTTGTAGTATTCAGCTGACAAATCGTCTTGCTTTATATACCAAAGAGAGCCAAGATTTACCTCAATCGGTAAAACGGTCTTGTCCATAGATTAGCTCAAAAGGGGTTACCTTGGTAGCACCATGTTTAGATATTCGATGTGCCCATAATGCCTCAGAAAGCACCTCATGCCACCTCTTGGGATGTTCTTCAATCTTCTTTTTAACCAACTTTAGCAAAGTTTTATTACTAGACTCGGCTTGTCCATTAGCCTAAGCATAGTAAGGAGAATAACTCAACAATTTAATACCATAAGATTCGGCAAAAATTTTTACCTCTTTGGACAAGAAAGAAGCTCCTTGGTCTGTAGTCAATGTTTGAGGAATGCTGAATCTATGTATGATATGCTCCAAAATAACGTCAATCATCTCCGTATGAGTCATATTCTTGAGCGGCACGGCTTCGGCCCACATAGTAAAGTAATCCGTCGCAACTAGCATGAACTGATGCCCTTTTGATGATGAAGGATAAATATTACCAATGAAGTCCAAAGCCCAACCCCGGAATGACCATGGTTTAAGAATAGGGTTCAACGCCGCAGCCGATGCCAATTGAACATTATCGAATCGTTGACAGGCTTCGCATCCTCTATAATATCTTAAACAATCATCAATCATTTTCGGTCAATAGAACCCCGCTCTCCTAAGCATCCAATTCATCTTATGGGCCGATTGATGTGTTCCACAAATACCTTCATGTACCTCTCCCATAGCCACTTTAGATTGATCACTATCTAGGCACTTCAATAATACCACATCTATATTTCGGTGATACAAATCTCCATCGAGCAAAGTATACTTAAACGCTTGCCGCCGAATTTTTTGATCAACCTTAAGGCTAGGATCTTGTAAATATTGAATCAAAGGTATTCTCCAATCTTCTATCTGTTTCCAGGCACAAATGTCCGAATTTAAACTCAATTCGGTCTCGCATCAACGAAATCGTGCCCCCCAGCATCTTCTGTGAGCCCGGTTTGACCGGCAAAGCAAAGCCGGTTAGACCGCTGACCACCCACGGTCAGACCGGCCACAGAGCACCGGTCAGACTGCCGGCCATCCATGGTCAGACCGGCAACAGTGTGTCGGTCAGACCGCCTGCAATCTGCATCTTTGCCAATTTTGCTCAAGGAATCGTAATCAAGCATCGGTTTATCTAGTATGAAAAATACTCCTCTTTTAACACTATAACCAGATGCTTGTTGAGCCAAATCATTTGCTCTAGAATTTTCACTCCTAGCAATATGCCTAATAGCAAAATCATCAAAACTGGCAATAATATCCAGCATTGATCAAGATAGCTGTTTAGCGACCCATCAAAGCACTTGTAAACCCCAGCAACTTGTTGCACCACCAACTTTGAGTCACCAAACGCTTCTACGTGTGTAGCTCCAACAATCTCCATCACTTGTAGGCCGAATAACAAAGCATTGTATTCAGCTTGATTATTTGTACAATAATACTCCAAACGAACCGATGCCTCAAAACATTGACCATTGGGCGAAATCAAAACTACACCAATACCTTGACCCTCCTTACATGAAGAGCCATCAAAATAAATCTTCCAAGGTGTAACACTAAGTAAGCAAACTTCGTCTTCATAAGCAATATCTACATGATGGTCTACTATAAAATATACTACAATTTGGCTTTTCATAGATTTTAACGATTCATAAGCCAAATCATACTCAATCAATGTATACGCCCACTTGCCAATTCTTCCACTTAGAATTGGCCTTTGTAACATATGCTTAATGACATCGGTCTGACAAGCAACTATGCATGTACTAGATAACAAGTAATGACGCAACTTGGTACAAGCATAGTATAAACAAAGACAAAGTCTCTCTACAAAAACATACCTCGTTTCGGCATCTAAAAGACGGCTGCTCAAATATGTGATTATGTACTCTTTGCCATCTTCCTCTTGTGTCAAAACGGCTCCAATAACTTTGTCTTCGGCAGCGATATACAACCGAAAAGGAATTCCGGCTTTAGGAGCTCGCACCACGGGTGGAGTAGATAAATATTTTTCAAACCCTCAAATGCCTCTTCTTGTGCTGCCCCCAAGTAAAATCGGCTTCTTTTTTCAAACGTAAGTTAGATATAAATCTCCTCAAGTAATTTTACCCGCTAAGTTAGATATAAATCTCCTCAAGTAATTCACCTTACCTAGCAACTTCTGAACTTCTCTCTTGCATGTTGGCGCTTTAAAATCTTGAATCTTCTCAACCTTCTTAGGATCAATCTCAATCCCTCTCTCATGTACCATGAATCCCAAGAAGTTCCTCGCCGACACACCAAAAGCACACTTGAGGGGATTCATCTTCAAACCATACCGACGCATTCTCTCGAAAGCTAATCTCAAATCGGCTATATGACCATCCATACCATCTGATTTGACGACAATATCATCCATATAGATTTCTAAGATGAAACCAAGCAAATCATGTAAAATTAAGTTCATCGCTCTCTGATATGTTGCACCGGCATTCTTTAACCCGAATGTCATGACGACCCACTCAAACAACCCAACAAACCCTGGACACCTAAAAGCCGTCTTGTACATATCCTCTTCCGTCGTAAAGATCTGATTGTAGCCGGCATTGCCATCTAAAAAACTAATCACTTTATGGCCCGAACCATCATTTATCAACATGTTGACTATAGGCATAGGATATTCATCTTTAGGAGTGGCTTTATTTAGGTCTCTAAAATCTATGCATACTCTAATCTTACCACTCCCTTTCTTCTCAACCGGAACGATGTTGGACACCCACTCTGCATACCGGCATGGCCTAATAAATACCGCCTTCAACAATCGGTCTATCTATTCTTTGACATGATCATATATGAGAGGGCTAAAATGACGAGAAGGTTGTTTATAAGGCCTAAACCCTGATTTTATCGAAAGCCGATACTCAACAAGCTCATGGCTAAGTTTGGCATCTCATGGTACTCCCATGCAAAGCAATCAACGTATTATTTAAGCAACTCGATTATTTTAACTTTATAATCGGCTTTCATGTTTTTGTTTACAAAAGTCGGCCTTGGAACAGTTCCATCCCCTATGTCCACTTCTTCTAATGGATCGGCCGATGTAAAACCTTGACCAAGTTTCTCTACTTCGTCAAAATCTTCTATGGTTTCTTCAATATCGTTCTTTGTAGACTGATATTCTTGTACCCTCTTTTGTAACCACTCTAAATTGGTTGCTTTATTCATCATATAAAGTAATATCACCTAGCCGTGCTAAACTAGCCGGCTTTACAGAAATAGGTACAAAACCATCCTTGGAAATACTAATAAAATCAAAGCTAGAAAGATCTAACCCTGACAAACACTACATATCTCCATGTTTCCACCCTACTGAAACATCGGCCGTCGCAACCTCAGCTGATGTGTTTGCTTGGACAACCTCAACATCATCACCGTCCCATTGAATATAATTTTTGTTCTAACTGGGCCCAAGTATGAATAGAATTAGCCGGTAATAAAGTGAACCATGTAAAAGCAGTACCGGACAACGATAAAGAAAATAAGCGCAATTTAAAAGAATCAGAAGTACTAGCCTCTCCACATTGCACCAAGAATTGGCCTATAAGCTCCCATGTGGTCCTATTATCCTCACCACTGAATTTACTAAATTCGGGAACTCTATAGCCACGAGGATATGGAATATTATTGAAGTGATCAGGATACGGCTTTTGGTAAACCCTAGCATGATTCCTGGGTTCAATTCCAAATGATTCCCTAATCATATTTCTAATTTGTTCTTCCATGTTTTTAGGCCTTGGCGGATTGGGTAAAACCGGCGGCCTAAAAAACGGTTGTTGCGGTGCAATATTGCCTTGGCCATACCCAGTGTCATGCGGGTATCCCCTATTAGGATCACTGTACTGATTGGGAACGTGTGGAGGAATTTGTGCATGAACAGCAGCTACAGGAGGGTCATGTGCAGGAACATGGTATAAAACCGAATTGTCCATGATCGGATCTACTTCCTGCACTGGTACCAGAGCGCCAGTCTAACCGGCTGGGTAGGCTGCGGTATGACCGGCCATGTAGCCGCCGGTCATTCCGGTGAAGGGGGCGGTCGGACCGACCTGAAGGCCGGGCTGACCGAGGTAGGGAAAAGTCGGACCGGCCCGTGGACCGGTCTGACCGATGTAGGATGGGCCGGTCAGAGCGGCCATAGGGCCGGTCAGACCAACAGAAGCCGCAGAATTCACCCCCTCGTTTTGTTGTGCGATTGCCCCGTCGATTTTGCTAAATATGTGATGTACAGGGGCTTGGTTAGTGCTCGCAATAGAGGCAAACGGTAAATCGGCCTTGGGAGAGCCGGATTTAGCACACATATGCACATTAAACATCCTATTAAAGCAAGACTCCATAGCGGATTCAATCTTATTATTAACGGCGGCGGTGACGGACTCATCCACCGTACTTTCTATGAGCCTTTGGATAGGAAGAGCTAGGTCATCAGTGCTTACCTCGTCGTGGATGACCTTGAGCGGGCTCCCGGGCTTGAGGATGACACCTTGCCGGGTTTTGGTACACGATTTGTCCAAAACCTCCTGCGCGATCGCCCTGATCCGCTCTTCCATAATCTTGCACGTCTCCCAATCAAGGTCATCCAATGAGATGTGGACGATGTTAGATGGACTTACCTCTTGCGCAACTTGCTTTGTCATGGCGACGTCGAAGTCGAGATGGCGTTGAGCAGACCTCCCCAGCGGAGTCGCCAAAAAATGTGTTGGCACCTTTTTTGACAAAGGCACGAGCATGATCGATTCACCTAAACGCCTTGCGGTGATATGGAGTCGCCAACCACCTTGATCTAGCAAAGAACTAAAGCAAGATGGGTTTTATGGATTAAACCGGCTATCAAAGCCGATTTAGATAAAAAGATAGATAAACACCCGTCTCGTGGGCGAACGGAAAGTTTTCAAGACAAACTTACAAAGAGATGTCGCACTCTCGCAGCGGCGGCGGACGATTTATAGCGCAAATCGACAAAGATGGACGAACTAATGTAGAAAAAAGTAAAAGAATGATTCAATTGGCTAAAAACTAGAAACTAGATTGGATTTGTTTGTGTATGTGTTGGTTATGCCAATTGAACCAGCCTTGGCCTTTAAATAGGGGTTGGTCTTGCCCTCCACAGGCCCTTCTCCACGTCCAATTCGGGGTAGACACCTTTGGAAACCCGAGACATACCGTATAGAGTAAGGAAACCCGAGTACCGACGAATTCGGCTAGGTTTCGGACTCTGCCGGTCAGACCGCCACATGCCACCGGTCTGACCGGCCTATACACGGCGGTCAGACCGGCCTCTTCGAAGGAAACCGACAGATTTCCAAATATTGGCAACTTTCTCTATTTTGATTCCTTGGTGCCAATTTTGGGTGTAAACAGACTCTACACTCGGGCTATCCCTATGGAAATGTCACGGCTTTTTGTATTGTATAGTTTGTATTTGAACATTACTGGTTTGTAATAATACATGAAGTTCTTGTATCTGTACTATCTCACGCATAACCGGACTCCTGGGAGGTTATATGGTATTGTGGGAGTTGACCTCTCCGGAGGAGACCCCACAAATTCCTCACCACACGTCGGCTGCCATCTGACGATTTCCTTCACCGGCAACACTCCTTCCTTCACCATCTATTTCAGAGTCGACTCCTTCATATTGAACGTCACCCATTGGTCAAAAGGAATTTCTCTCTATTCCGTAATGGATGACCTTGGGAAGCTTTGGATTAAGGCTTTTTAAGGCAAGCTTTAGGAGGAAATATGGTTGAGGTGGAGAGGATCTATTCGAGGGCTGGGTTGCTTTCCCTTTTTGGTGTTTGGATGCATGGAAAACCTTAGCCCTAGCTCCGACGGCGATGGCGGTGAATGTTGATGATCGTTAACTGCCAAACTCCGACCATCAATCGTTGCATAAACTGAACAAACAATGCATATCAACCTAGCGGTAGGGTTATCTACTAACTCTTTCCACAAGTGTTGGTGATTATTTGTATGCAGGTGAATAATATATCAAAATGAAGTGAAAGTACGCTTTTGTGGTGAAGAAATACAACTTGGACCAATCGACACTCAGCACGTCAGCTTCCCACGGATTGGAGGGCCCACAAGTCAGCTTAAACCGACTTAAAGTGGGGCCAAACACCCGGGAACCGCCTTAGGGGCCCACATGTCAGAGACCTATGAAAGGCGGTGGAGAGGGAGGCTAACTAGGGTTTGGCCAAACCATGGTGGTCTCCTCTCCCCTCCACCGAACACGTGGCACCTCCTCAACCTCTCACAACATCAGTTAAGTGGGTATGACGGTTGTAAACCGCCATTACAACAATCATTAGAAGCTATTTAAGGAGGGAACTTCACTTCAATCAGACACACCTCAAGAAGATCAAAGCTCCACTCGAAAGGCATAGTACTAGGTCTCTAGTGCTTAGAAAATAGGGTAGAGAGTGAGGGGTACTCCGGAGGAGTGCCCGGGATCTCGGCATCGATCTTCGACCTTGTACCTCGGCGGATGCTTATTCTAATAAAGTGAGTGTCGACGGATGGTCAGTAGAACTCCAAGGGGGATCCTCGAGGAGGTGAAAGAGAGAGGGTGGTGGAGAAGCTACCCTCCGACGGATCCGATGGTTGACTTGAATCTAACGATGAGCCAAGAAACAAGACACAAGAAATTATACTGATTCAGCCCTCCCGAAGGATAATAGGCCTATGTCCAGTGTGTGTTGTTCTTCCTTGGGGTGTACGATGAACAAATGTTACAAAGGAGTGTGCTAGAGTTCTCTTCTTTTTCTCTCCCCCTGCCCTCCCTTTTGTATCTCAAGAGGGGCAGGAACATATGAACTTGGGGGCCAAGAAAGCTAAGACTAAGAGAGACAAACAGTGGGGTACAAAGAATATTTGATAAAGTGGATGGTTGTCTGCTAGGTCCTGTACACCGTGGGTATCTTGTACTCCTGTGAGCCCTGGGACCCTGCTTCTGTCCCGCTAGGTGGTGTCAGATGCTGTCGGGTTGTCTTCTCCCTCTTCCTTCGTGCCTGCCAAGTTTCTTCCCGAGGATGCTTGAGGTCGGGCGACGAGTT
This sequence comes from Oryza australiensis, assembly GCA_019925245.2. NCBI lineage: Eukaryota > Viridiplantae > Streptophyta > Magnoliopsida > Poales > Poaceae > Oryza > Oryza australiensis. Next base: position 266,433 of record JAIFGZ020000348.1, read on the forward strand.
GGGGTCGAGAGAAGGGGCCGAGGTCAGACTCAGGGGAAGGCCGGAATGCCCGACCCCCGGGGGGTCGGGCTCTCGGTCACATCCCGAGGACACTCGGTTTGACTTCTATCTGGGTTCAATCTGGGTTTTTGAGGCACCCCTGGGTGACACCTCCCACAACAGCCCCCGAGCCTAAGGAGGCATAAAGCATCCATCCTTAGGGTCAGAGTTCTTTCGGAATGTTGTCTTCAACGGATCCTCAGAGCTTTGAGCCAAGGTTTTGGCAGGTGCACCGCCTAGGTGCACCTGCCAGGTGTAGCCCCCGAGCCTAAGGACAAATGGAACATTCAGCCTTAAGGTCAAGATTTCTTCCGAGGCATCAATCCCTAGCAGTTTTTGTGAGTCGAGATTTTGCAAGTGCACCGCCTAGGTGCACCTGGTAGGTATAGCCCCCGAGCCTAGGGTCGGATGGCACATCCAAGCCTAGGGTCAAATCATCAAGAGCGTTTTGTCAACCTCCCGATGAACCGAGCGATGCTCGAGGTCCACCAAAAAGGGGTTAGCCTAGACGAACAGGTCTGTCGCCCGGAGGCGTTTGGCAGTCCCTGCTTCGACCGAGGGCTAAGCAATTTGGCCTTCAGCCCCCGAGTCGGAGAGTCCACTGCCCAAGAGCAGTGAGGATGGGTGAGGTGTTCGAGGCTATAGGCCTTGGGGCTCGAGGTAGCCCAGATCTCACTTATGGACTAGCTTGGAAGCCCACATTCGAGTCGTCGAGGTCACCGCCCTGGGACGGCGAAGAACATGGTTATGGTCGAGACTACTACCCGAGGGCACATGATAGTCCCGACCTCGACCGGAGGCTAGCTCGGAAGCCTGCTCCGAGTCGACAAGAACCCGACCAAAGGGCTAGTGGGGTTTTGCTAATGTCAAAGTAAAGTCCTCTGACATTCTCTGCTACTTCTTGTTTATGGCGCAAGGATTGGGGACGTCGATGCATCACATCGAACTTTTGGCATCCCACCCTTTCCCAAGTGTCAGGCGGCACTGACAATTGAGATGGGAAAGGTGGTGTGACCTTACGGCAAGTTCTTCAGAGTGGGTAACGACCCAAATTTTATCCGGAGTCGACGTGTCAAGCTAAGAAGTTGGATGGGCGAAAGGCGCTTCGGATGTTCCGCGCTGGTCGTAAATGAAGCTGCGCGTTTTCTGAAAACCATGCCAGCGAGCTCATCGCCATCTCCCTATTTAAACCCCAATACAACGAGCTCTTCTCCTTACGCTATCTTACTTCTCCACTTCTCAGCTACTCAAATGCCTGAGTGCCAATCAAGCGAAGGTTGCCATAGGAGAGGTTGATCTGTGGCACTCACCAATAAGCTCATAAGATGAAGTGGTTACTTCGGAGAGCAGGATACTTTTGGCCGACTATGCTGAAAGATTGCTTCAAGTACTACAAAGGCTGCCAAGATTGTCAGAAATTTGGGGCTATACAAAGAGCACCAGCATCGGCTATTATCCCTATCATTAAGCCTTGGTCGTTCAGAGGTTGGGAAATCGACATGATCGGCCAGATAAATCCACCTTCCAGCAAAGGACACAAGTTTATATTGGTGGCAACCGATTATTTTACCAAGTGGGTGGAAGCAATTCCCTTGAAAAAGGTCGACTTTGGTGATGCAATTGAGTTTGTTAAGGAGCATATTATATACAGGTTTGGCGTCCCTCAAACTATCACCACAGATCAGGGATCTATCTTTGTCTCCAACGAGTTTGTTTAGTTTGCCGACAGCACGGGGATTAAGTTGTTAAATTCTTCACCATATTATGCTCAGGCTAACGGATAGGCTGAAGCTTCAAATAAAAGTCTGATCAAGCTGATAAAGAGAAAGATCGCTGAGTACCCGAAGCAATGGCATAGCCGATTGGCCGAATCACTATGGGCTTATCGGATGGCTTGCAACGGATTGATCCATGTGCCTCCATATAAATTGGTCTACGGACACGAAGCAGTCCTGCCATGGGAAAACATCATCGGCTCAAGAAGAATTCGACTACAGGATGAATTAACAGCCGATGATTATCATAATTTGATGGTAGATGAGTCAGAAGACGTAGTGTTGTCAAGGATGCATGCTTTGAAAAAGGTGACCAGAGATAAAGAACGGGTGGTTCGTCACTACAACAAGAAGGTTGTGCCTAAGTCTTTTGAAGAAGGCGAGCTTGTTTGAAAACTGATACTGCTGATCGGCTCGAGAGATAGCAAATTCGGCAAGTGGTCACCTAATTGGGAAGGGCCTTTTAAGATCCACAAGTGTGTCTCTAAAGAAGCCTACATGCTAGAAGGATTAGATGGAGAGGTATTTGGAAGGGCTCTAAATGGTATATACTTGAAGAAATATTACCCAAGTGTTTGGATCAATTCATGATTTGGCTACGTCCTTGCTAATCCATGCTAGCCAATGTGAAATGCACATCGCCTTTAGGACATCTTTGCTCTAAGTTTTTTCCCTCCTAAGTTTTTCCAATCGGCTGAATCTAGCTGACAGGTGATGCAAAGTTTTGTCTTATAATTTTATCAATGCCGAGGACAACATTGACAAAATTAGGGGGCATATACTATATGAAGTCAGAGATCACAATCTGAGTACTCAAAATTTTCTAGGACTTTGAAAACTTAGAGTACATTGAAATTTTATGGGACTTCAAAATTTTGTCAAGCAGTTCAGTACATGGAAACAAATGAATCGGCGTAAGGCATACAATTAACACTAAGGGCACGGCAAGCCGATTACAAAAGTCATATGTGCAATCAAGGTACAAGTCAAAACATCACAAGTTCTGAAGGCTAAGTCCTATTACATTCTCAAGAATTGCTCTATGGCCGACGTCGCCTCTTCTTTGATGGCTTTGATTTCTTCGACCGCCACCATATCTTGTTCTTCGGTGCCCGGGATCGTTCTGGCCGATTTATGGAGCTCTCCCAAGTACTTGATATTGGAGGTCACCTTGACCTTTTGTTCTTCGGTCGCCTTGGAGAGATCGGCTAGCACTTGCTTCTCTGTTGCAAGTTTGGCCCTGCACTGCTCGAGCTTTGCCAACAGGCCAGCTCCTTCTTATCCGAGTAGGTTGATCTTGGCTTGCGTAGCCGATGGTCCAGCCGCCAGTTCATCCAATTTGGCCTTCTTGGCCACTATGTTCTCCACGGTGGCATTGATCGAGGCCGCCAAGTCGGCTTGAGCTCGTCGATCGACCATTCTTTGTACGACCCTTTCCAGCTTGAATCGATGCTGGTCGATGAAGACGGCCCGAGAGATTTTCTTAGCCAAGTCATCAGGGAGCTGACCCTGAATGTCATTAAAGCACGCTCAGGCTGGCCCGCACTCCATCACCAGTTGATCTACATCGATGCTGAGCCGACGATGGATGTCTTGAAGCTTCTCCTTGAGGTCATCGACTATGGCAGTTTGGTCTTGGCTAGTGGCTTCCTCTTCCTCACTGACGAACTCTTTGATGTCAAATGGAAGCAAATCGGCTAGAGTCTGCAAGAAGATTTTTACAATAAAAACAAAGCATGACGGTCGATCCTAAACTTTTGAGAAGGAAGAGAAGCGAACTTACTCGTATAGCAGGAGCTGGTGTAGCTGTTTCTTTAGCATGGTGGCTGCCCGTGCCCGACAGAGTCCGCTCGCTCGATACACGGGGGCCAGCCGATGGAGACCGAGGGGGATGCAATAAACATAGTGTTAGTACAAATCGGCCGACGCAAGCATAAATGAAAAATGAGTTCAGAAATTACTGGTGAAGCTAGACGAGGAGGTCGGCTAGCTAATCTCTTGAACTACAAAGGGGATTCGGTTAGGGTTTGAAAGATTATGATCTATAGGCCAAGTCAGAAAAAACAAGATACTTACTGATCGCTTCAGAGCAGGAGGGCTTGGTGGAATTGGATTATCGACCGGCGGGCTAACGGAGTTATGGCTAGAGTTGCTCAATTCAGTCACCTCTTTCACAGCTTCCGAGATTTCTTCGTCCATGACTTCTTTGTGGACGGCCTCATCGATGCTGGGGTCAAGTGAGCGCAGGCTATCGGCTGGTGCAGTCGGCTTTGGTTTCCTTTGCTTCTTCACGGGAGCAGCCGACGGTCCCGTAGTTGATGGGGCGGCCCTTTTCTTCCTTGACACGGCTTGACGGGTTTGGCCGTGCATTAAGGTCTTTAGCTTCGGCGCGTCCCAGTCGATGGCCGACGGAGCATATCCGCATCCATTCGCAAGAACCCCCAGGTGGTATTTTATGGCAATGCCAGAGTTGCTCACCGTGGAGGGATCCGAGTCTGTCGTCTGCAAAAGGGAAAAATGTTTGAAATATTAGCATAAGACGATAGCCGACTGACTAATCGAAGAGAAAAAGATGTTTGGGGGCAGAAATACTTACAGAAGGGATTTCGTCTGGCAAGAGGGTAGTGAGGTACATGGAAGCACGCTGATGGAAAATATGTTGCTCGATTTCCACCCACCACCTATCATAAGCCGCGCTCCTCTTGTGTGCCAGTTCTAAGATCCCGATGCTGCCGAGGGGTGGGCTCTTTATTTCCATTAATCTGTTCATCATCAGGCTTGAGTCCACCACCCCTCAGATCTCTTTCTTGTCGGCATAATAGCAGCCGTTCGGCAGCTGTCTGAGTCTGAGTTGTCTTCTAGCCGATATTGGATAGTAAAACTCATAAGTCCTTGTTACATTCCAGCCTTGATGCACCCCAGTCGGCAAGATGCATGGAATGAGTGTCGCGGTGAAAATTTCTCTGCACTTGGGATAATTGTCTGAGTTGATCTCATCCAAGTTCAAATCAATTGGCAACTCGAATTCCATCCAGTCTTCGTAGAAGAACCAAGTCCAATTATTTTTTGCCAGGCCATCATAGAAGGAAATGAACCACTCAGCCAACAGCTCGCTCGATTGCCTTGATCCAGTATGGTAGCTACGGCTTCGTCGAATGACAGACATGTCCTGCTAGTTATTTCATTTCCATCATCATCTTCAATCGGCTCTAGGAGGGGGAAGCGGTCGTCGGCTATTTTCGGCTGACCAGACACCTTTTGGGTTAGCAACACGAGCTAGAGTTGCAAAAGCCACCAAGGGCCCCCAGTGCTGATAATGGCATCGGCTGCGATCTTGGACACGGCTTGGCTTAACATCTGATAAACATAGCTGAGGAGGAATTTGCCTAAGGGGAGTTTTTTCTTGTCGACCAAGGCTTCGGCTAGTATTTGCCAGTTGGCAGTGGGACCGCAGCTTGATCTACAGAATATGAACTTCTCCAGCCACATCATCAGGAAGGCAGTATGCTCTCTGGCACTGATCGTCCCAGTTCCCATGTTCATGGCCACGTACCTGTTCCAACCCCCAATTGCTTTGGTCTTGAAGGAAAATTGGCCTTTGCTGTCTAGTTGGTTGGGGTTAGCCGATGACATAATGTCAAGTCCTGTTAGCATGAAGACATCGGCTAAGGTTGGAGTCATTGGGCCCTGTTGGAAAAGAAAGGCGTTCAGCGTGTTGTTCCAAAAATATGTGGCGGCCGACATTAGTGGTTCATCCTTTGGCATGTCGGCTATGGATAGAGTGAGACATTGGGCTATTCCGATTTCTTCCCAATGACTTTGTTTGCTGGCTTGCAGCCTTTTGTACCATGATGGCCATGACTTGTCAGTTGAAGGCCAAGATTTAAAGGTGTTGTTCCAGTGGCCTATGTGTGGGTTCCTCATTCTATAGGGCACTCTGTTGGTCTCGGCAATGATGAACTCAGTTGGATCCTTATTGCCGATAGGCCCTAAGTAATATCTCTCGACGCTAACTAGGCTTGGAGTTGCTATTTGATGCGTGAGATGCTACAATCGGGAGAAGGGATGGATCTCAGATTCAGAAGACATAAAATTCAGACCTACGGCTAAAAGGCGGGAAAAGAAAAGGTTTGGCCGATTAGGCGTACCTCGGGAAACTTGACTGGGGGAGAACCTGGTTGAGCGGCAGGGGTCGCCATTGTTGCGGTTGAGGTCGCTGGAGAGGTGGGATCTCCGCGGCGGAGTCGAGGAAGCCGAAGAGGTCACCGGGGAACTCGAGGACGTTTGCTAATTCGTGGATTATGTTGATGGCGTGAGTTGTTCAGCACGTAGAAGCATTATCTAAAGGGTTTTCATAACGGCCGAAATAGATTCGACCTAGGGTTGTGCTGGACATAGGATTGAATCAAATCCGCAGCATTATCAATGCCGCGGACTTGGGGGTATGTGTTAACAACCAAATTTGGTAAGCAAATCCCCAGGTTTGAAGCAAAGATTGAGGCGGAATTGGAGGAATGCACGATCTGCGGAAACAAAGATTGTATCGGCTAAGTCCGAATCGGCTCCGAAATCAGTCGGCTGAGTTCGAGTCGAAGCAGGATAGCCGACAGCCGATTCAGATTGAAGACCGAAGGAAAGGCCGGTCCCGGAAGGAATTAAAGATATTGTCATCTACGGATAAGGTCCTACAACGGAAATTGTATCTTTTAAGTTAGGATATCTTGTATAGTTTCCTTTTGTGATAATGTCGGTTTGTTTAGAGATATAATCTGTAATAGGAATCGTGTCCGTTACGGACTCATTGTATATTCAGGTATAAATATGACCTGAGACCTTGTAAAACATATCAACACACATCAATACCAACTTCGGCGCATCGCCAACCCTCTTGTTTTTACTTTTCTCGACGAGTTCTTGCTTTGTTCTTGGGCTGCATCGACTTCGATCTCCAGGAAAGGTAATTTTTTTTACAAGCGGCTTGTGGTATCGGGGCCAGTGCTTCCATCATTATGATACTCTGATTCTGATGTTGCAAACTGCTTAATTTATCATATGCGGCATATAATTTAGATCAATGTCTAGATCTATCTCGCGATCGGCTAATATCTCTTTGAAGATAGCAGCCGACAGAGCTAGATCCAGAGGTTGATTTAGGTTATATGGCGTATCTACAATCTCGAAGAGTTCTCATTAGCCTATATAGACCCTATAATTCTTTTGGTACTTAATGTTGCTTCTAATCGACCTATTAAGTTGCCTTTAGAATTATGTAGATATATTTGGTTCAATGTTTACTATTAGAGATAGTGCTGGGGTTTCAGCCAGTCTTACCTGTTCTAATCATTTTTATGTATTATTACTGCTAGATAAATTAGAACCACCTTTTATATTAAGATCCTAATCTATTTAAATGGGTTAAGCTCGCAATCAATCCATTAGGTTATACTAACAGCCGATTGATCTTAGTTTAACACATTTAGTTCAGATTAATATCTTTTTATAAAACATATCGGAGTACTAGTCGATTTACATTAGATTTGTGACATCGACTAGGTTATGAATATATATATAATTGTGTTCCTAATATGCTTTTGGATCTAAGTGATTTATATTGTCTCGGTATGCTACTGATCTATCCCAGTCACTTAATCTAAATGTGCTTTGGGATAGCAATTGTATATTTATTAATATCCATAGCCGATCGAGTAAGTTCTAACCCTAACCAAATGCCTATCTTTTGTTTCTTGTTGGTTGTAGGAACAAACCAATTGGCACGCCCGCTCAATCGCTAGAGGCGACCAATTTCGGACAAAGTGCGTGTAAAAAATTCACACCAACACTACTAAATTGAGTTTTAGGCTGAGTTCTTATGAGTACAATTTTTTCTTCGCTTAAGTTGATCACTGTAGTCGGGACAAAGTTATGAATAAGCCAAAAGATTATATTTCACAAGTTATACGTTTTACAAGCTTATGAATAAGCAGTCATACACATCACCTAAAAGCTTGCAAGTACATCTACAGCTATTTCTTGAGCAGGTTCTTCAACTTCATTTATTAGCTAGAATGCTTGCTCCTCCGAAGTGCCATTAGCGAAGTCATCTCCAACTGCATTTGTATACACTCGGGGATATAACGACTTGGTCATTGTTAGGGCTTGGCTCGCTCCCATGGTGGTTGCTTCATTGATATTCTTCAAGTACTTCTTAGGAGCAGCTTTTAGCTTGTTGAAGATTTCGACCGCATATTCGGACTAGAGCCCAAGCCATTTTGGAATATGTCATTCAGTATTGGAGTTGCAGCATTGACGGTTTCATCGCGTATAGTTTCGGCTCTCTATATTCGGTTAGCAAAGACTACAAATTGAGTCCTTGATTTCACTTTGTGGGCTTAAAAGCAGAGCACATAAGGTTCACTTGAATATTCGTAGATCAATATTATAAGTGAAGGATGACAGGAGTTACCTTCAAGATCAGTTTTGGCTTTGGCTTTTTCTTCCTTCAGTCTATTGATGACTTCTTTGGCTTTCTCGGCTTTCTACTCCAAGGAAGATATTTGGGTATTCTTAACTGTAGAAGACAAAGTTTAAGTGGAAATAGCAAACATGATTGGTTAGTAACATGCATTATACCTTTAAAATCCTTTTTATGAGATGATACACAACTTTTTTATAAAAGTTGATACAATGCAATTTAAAAAGGTGGCAAACATTGAAGCTTTTATATAGCTGTAATTCTAACTTTTTTATGTATAAAAGTTAAGCATTGTTTGGTTTTTTTACAAAGCAATTGATTGGATACTATATTATTGCTTTAAGCCACATATGTGATATTTTTTTAAAAGACTAATATTATGACTTAGGTTGATTATAATAATTTTTGGTCATTATACAGGCAGTTGGTAAATCTATTTATGAGTATTCTTGACTTGAATTTTATACCACATATTGTAAGTATTTTTGGGTGTGACGAAACCGTATGTCTTATAGGTATTTAAGCATATTTTTTCTTGTGATATGTGCATGGTATAAACCCAATACCTTAAAAATCTTTTATTTGTTGCATAAATGATTTTTGTTAAAGTTATCTGTTATACCACTTTTAAAGGTGACAATAGCATATTGCTATCTAGTATTATTTATAAGTAGTTGACTTATGTCATTATATTTTTGAACATTTGGTGTATCACTCGGGTCTTGTTATTCAAGGATTCACACCACATATGCTATACATTAATCCTTAGTCATTCAGTTGACTAAACTTATTTTCATTAAAAACCACTTGGTTAGTTAAATTATTTTTTATTCCTTGTTTGTATGCTTAGTTTGTTTAACTAACCACACCATATAGACGGGGTCTACACCTAATTAGGTGCATATATATATTCTTTGCTATTTTTTGAAATTTTTTCAGCCACCTTCACAGCCTTATGATTTGGTAAAGGCACTCGAGAGACTATGACGAAGGTATTTGAAGCACTCGGTTTTGGATTAATTAGATTTGAGAGAAGATTATCTTTTCAACTGCGAAAGGGTACCAGGTACTATATACCCACACGGTTGATCTATCCGACTGGATATAGGAGAAAGCCTCCGGCTGAATATAGGAGGTAGATTATGTATATGAAATATATAACGAGTCGTCATGATTTGGGTATTACATTTTCTTATGTATTATAATCTTAATTCGATAATATTGTAAAGTAGATTAAGGAAATCGATGTTGTATTAGATTAGGTTTCTATCCTTATAATCCTGCCCCTGCTCTTATATAAGATCGACGGTAGGACCCCTAGAAAGATGTAAAAATTTAGAGATAGCAAAGACAAACTCATATATAATAATACATCCAACAGATTTAATCCATAAAGTATTACCTCTTATTGAGAGGGCCTAAACATATCTAAATTTTTATCTCTATACCCATCTACTCAGACCTTATGCACTACCCTTTTTCTCATTCAGTGTTTCCATTATCATTGTGCGGAAGCTATCGCCACATTATTATCATACATATCTATGTAAAAAAAATATATCTTTGACCAAAATGTTCAGAGTTGGAAATAAATTACATTAATGGCAATTCTAATTGTAACTGACTGCACGGTGCTAGTTTCTGTTAAAACCGGTCCTTGTCGTTTCCGCAAACAAACTTACGGTCGCTTATGGGGTGCAAAATGTCAAACCGGCCGGAACAAAATGCACAACTTCTCTTTTTTTTATCGTTAAAAACTGGGAGAGGCCCGCACAGTTACAAGCAAATTTTATAGAAAATAAAACGAAGAGAGAGTTTTAGAGTACAACCTTTGAATCACCGGGCCAAGATGCCCAAAAACAAACCGCTGGCCAAAGCGGCTAAGCGGCGAATCAGCTGAGCAAGATACCTAAGCGGCTACCCAAACTAAGGAGCTAGTCAGCTAGGCAGCTTGACCTCAAGGTTGCTAAACTTGCTAGGTCGCTAGGCCACTAGGCCGCTAGGCTGCTAGAGAGAAACTTAACTGTAGACATCAAGCCAAACACAAAAGGAGGTCTTATCTTGAATTCAAAAATGCACAACTTCTCTTTGTACCGGTCAAGTGGTTCTTCTGCATGTTAAAGATTAAAAATTAACAATTTTGAACGCACGTATCAGGATGATATTATGCATGGATGAAGCATCAAATGATAGTCGAGACCTGTACGTCTAGTTAAGAAGAAATTGAAGAAATAAATTAAAGCAAGTTTTTTTTGAACGAACTAGTGCAGATGAAGGTGCAATGTTACTATCGATATAGAAGAAAAAAACAAAATTAAAACCCTAAAAAGATTATAATCAGGAAAAAGAGAAAAGAAAGAACTCAGCCGACTCACTCACAAGCCAACCACACACCGACAAACTAAAGCAAGTTATATATCTATGATTACCAATGATGGTGCATGTTTCAACAATGGCCACTGGAACAGGGAGTGGATCTGCCAGCAGCTTCAAGCTAACAAATTCACTTATAGTTAGCAATGTCTTGTAGTGCAGTTCAGCGAAGAAGCGCTTGATCTTGTTGCTGCTGCGGCTGCGAGCCCAGAAGTTGATGTGGAGCCAGGGCTGCCCCCTGAATCTCACCCTTGTTTGCATCAGGGGTTTCACTACATCGAACTCACCAACCTACACAAATCATGCTGGCCATGCCAATCACGAATCATGCAACAGCAAGGAATCAGTAATTGGGAAACATAAGGTGACTTCCATATTTGGCCCTTAACTCTGCTCGAAGTCCAGTTTCAAGGTAAACTATGTGCAAAACCGGTGATTTTCTGTCAACTTTCAAAACCGGACATGACATCCTAAACCAGGTTTTATGGTGGTTTTGATTGGTATATAGTTTTTTGAACGAAAGATTGATATTATAATGGTTTTTCAGTAGCAATTTAAGTTTCATGGTTGTGAAATGTGAACCGATATATATTTGCATAAACAAAATAGGCATAATCTATAACGATCTATAAAGTAAGTAGTGTTTTCATCCAAATTTTATTTTGTCTGGCTATTTTATAGAAAACTTCTTGAGTCTTTTCTAAATTAACCCGTAGTTTGCCTGGCTATTTTTAAAAAATCCCAGTTAAAAAAAAATAGTTATTTTACATAAAACCCTTGAGTGTTTATAAAATTAACACGTAGTCCTAATGCTGAAAAGAAAGGGAGGGTTTGGATGAAAAAAGACCTCTTGTATGCCTCTCTTCCGTCCCCATCCGTGCCGCGCCCTCGCCGCTCTTGCGCCCCTCCCTCCCATCGCCGCTCGAGCTCCGCGCCGCCGCGACCTTCGCCCTGCTTCCCTCCCTACGTCGTTGTCTCGTTGCAACGCATGGGTATTTTGCTAGTAATTAATAAGAGTATGAACTAGGAAAACTATCTCCATTTTAGGCGAAACCACTATCAGGTTAGCTGGTTTTTTAAGTTCACACAAAAATAATTGTAGTTCAAGGTGAAAAATAAACTTTGAGCAAACTTTACCCATTAAATTACTACTCAAATTAAATGAATCGCACAAATGCACATACCGGGTGTCTGGCATTGTAATGGCGGAGAGCATCTTGGACGGGAGGGATCATCCAAGCGTCACGCTGTCTGCATCCAATGCAATTGGATTAGTTTGCTTTTGTAGGTTAGTTACTCGACTTGCGATATACATAATAGCAAGAAAAACATACGTACATATACAGATATAATTGTTCGGAACTATCGAAAAGAACCATTATTTTCAGCAAAATCATGCTCTCCAGAATAACTTTTACAACTCATTTTTATTGCAATAGATTAGTAAAACCATATTAATTTATGATATCATAAAATCATTTTGAGACAAATCTACAAGTGATTTTCATGTTTCCAATATTTATAAGAATATATTAATCTCTAACTTTAACAACATTCGTCGTCAAATCAAATAGATAAAAACTTTTGAATAAAAATTGAAAAGAAATGACGTCCTAGTTCCTTCGTAAATAGTAAGATCTTTGGCGAAAAAAAGAGACGGGGTGTTTACTTGAAAATGCCAACCATCGGTTCCAGCAGCGGCAGCAGCGGAGGCCTTGCACGAAAGCAAACAGATCCGACCCAATTAAGTAGCATTTTCTTCACTGATAGGCCCAGCAAGGTAGAGATGGATTGATTAATTAATCTTTCCAAATCTAATTTCGTTGGAACCGTATAAGAATAATGTCTAAAATTGCATGTTTTATTTTTTACAAGAGAGTATTATTTTGGTGTGACTGATGAGCCGATGGCCTCACATTGTACACACTAGCTAGGATTTGGATAATGCAATATAATATCCGGTCACGATGAAATAATTCGGCTTTCAAAAGTGTTGGGAGATGTCGTGGTTGCGTTCTTATCATAGCTAAGTATGTGATTCTGTGATTGATCATTGGATACAATTAAGAGGGTTATTATTTATATTCTGTAGGACTTCCTCATTTTTCTGAATGGAAATTAAATAGGCCTTCCTCGATTGATGCAAGACAAAAGGAAAAAACAAAAGAAAGCAAAAGGCTAGATAAGTTGATAAGTTATTTCAGTTCAACTAGGTTGTCCAAAGACTTATTTGATTTATATTTAGAAGCTAGCACACGATAGCACAAAGTTATATTGTCATTAATTACCGCTTTCTCTCTCAGTCTAATGATCTGCGACTTTGATCCTTCCAGTTTTGATGGGACCTAGCTATTTCGAATACTCAAACCGATCGAGGTACTTAACCACATGCAAGTTCGTGTTTGTAACTCTCAATTTATTAACAAAACACATACGCGTATACCAGATAATTGTATTTTTCAATTGCAAGTTGAGTTGTACATTTTTAGCTCGGTTCATATTCTGGACTTGGAGATAGTCACTGCATTCAAAAAACATTTGAAGATATTTTCATGTTTTACAATTGAAAACGAGGGATTACTGGAGAAACCATTTTCGGTTGAAGTGACAAAATTCACAATAGTCCCGATTTAAATAGTACCTGGGACTAAAAAATATTTCTAGTCCCGCTTTTTACTATGGATTTCTAGAAACATTAGTCCTGGTTCGTGCCACGAACCGAGACTAAAGATCATCTTTAGTCCCGGTTCAAATATTGTTAGAGGTTGTCAGAGCGTTGGGCATCTTTAGTTCTGGTTGGTAACACCAACCGAAACAAAATATAGCACTTTTAGTCCCGGTTGGTGTCGGGACTAAAAATGCCCACCTCGATAGCCTCGACACCATCTTTAATCCGGTTGGTAACACCAACCGAGACTAAAGATGTTTTTTTGTCCCGTTGGTGTTACCAACCGGGACTAGAGATAATTTTGATCTTTAGTGTCGGTTGGTAACCAACCGGGACTAAAGATGGCTTGCTTTTTATACTCATTCTTTCTTTTCCAGCCCGAGCCTGCTACACTTGTCTTCAAAATTATTCTCTAGCTAGAGGGGAGGTAATGCCAAAATTTTTTGTGATTTTGTTTTGATGATAATACACAAATCTTTGCTATCTACAAGGTTAGCAACTTCTTCCTCTTATGATCTATACTTAACACTTCGCATTTTACGGTTGTTTTCTATACATTTTCATCTCTAGATTTTTTTTTAAATGAGGAGAGAGAAAATTTGTTTGGACTAATTATTTTCCTAAGCACATTACATTGTGTTGAGAAAAAAGTTAGGAAAAATAAAAAGGAAGAAAAGTATGCTTAGCACATTACATTTGTAGGAATTTAGTCCGTATAATTTTATCTCAAAAAATGTTTATGGAAAATAATAAGAGAGAATCTTTTGGAAAAAAATTATAAAATGGATGACAAAGGACCTTTTAAAATACATGCAAAATAATTAATTAATTTTATGTTTACCACTTTAAAACACCTTTCAAAAATAATTTTAATTTTTTTAGAACAACACATCGTATGTTGGATTAGTATATAATTATTGTCTGATTACATATATATATATAATTATTGTAATAATATTTAAATGGTTTGAATTTCGTGGAATTTTCTTACGATTTTTGTGCATTCCATGTAGATGGATCGGCAATGGATGTACAACACGGATCGACGGTCGAGAGAGTTTATTCAAGGTGTGCATTATTTTTTGAGTGTGGCCGATACCAATAAGGATAAGGGTTTCATACGTTGTCCATGCAAAAAGTGCAAAAACAAGGAGTATTCTACATCAAGAATTATTCATGTCCACTTGTTTCAATCGGGATTCATGCCTCACTACAATTGCTGCACATCACACGAAGAGGTGGGGGTTGCAATGGAAGAAGATGAAGAAGAGGACGACAACATTCCGGACTGTGGTCAATACGGTGGGTTTGAAGAGAATACAGCAGGCGAGGCGAGCGAGGATGCTGAAGAAAACGACGGTGCCGATGATCTTAGTCGGATGTTGCGCGACGTACAGAAGGATTGCGAAGGCATAAAGGAGATGCAGAAATTGGAGCGTATGTTGACGGACAACAAAAGGTCCTTGTACCCAGGCTATGAACAGGGGCACAAAAAGTTAGGTACCACACTGGAATTCTTGCAATAAAAGGCCAAAAATGGTGTCAGCGACAAGGCATTTGGCGAGTTACTAAAACTCGTGAAGAACATTCTTCCAGAGGGAAATGAATTGCCGAAATCAACGTACGAGGCTAAGAAGTTAGTCTGTCCTCTAGGACTGGAGGTACAGAAGATACATGCATGTCCTAACGATTGTATCCTCTACTGCGATGAGGAGTACGAGAACCTAGAAGCATGTCCGGTTTGTAAAGCACTTCGATACAAGATCAGATCAGATGATCCACGCGAAGTTGACGGACGGCCTTTGAAGAAAAGGGTTCTTGCTAAGGTGATGTGGTATTTTCCTATAATACCATGGCTGAAGCGTCTGTTCAGGAACAAGGAGCATGCAAGGATGATGCGCTGGCACGCGGAAGAACGCCTACAAGATGGCATGCTGAGACATCCCGCCGATGGGTCACAGTGACGAAACATCGACATAACATTTAAAGACTTCGACGAGGATGCAAGAAACCTAAGGTTCGGCTTAAGCACGGACAGCATGAGTCCTTTTGGAGAGATGAGCAGCGGGCATGGCACTTGGCCTGTAACGATGTGTATCTACAACCTCCCACCTTGGCTATGCATGAAGCGGAAGTACATTCAGATGCCGGTTATTATTCAAGGCCCGAAGCAACCTGGTAACGACATCGATGTGTACCTGAGACCGTTGATCAAAGATCTAAAACTGCTGTGGAAGAAAGAAGGTGTTCCCGTGTGGGATGAGGATAAACAGGAGTAGTTTAACCTACGAGGGTTGCTATTTGTTACCATCAACGATTGGCCTGCACTTGGCAACCTATCCGAACAGTCAAACAAGGGGTACAACGCTTGCACTCACTGTATGTATGAGACTGAGTGTACGTACCTGAAACACTGTAAGAAGGTAGTGTACATGGGCCATCGGGCTTTCTTGCTGCAAGCCACCTTGTCCGGAGAAGAGGCAAATATTTTGATCAAAAGGCAGACCATCGTACTAAGCCAAAGCATCGCAACGGAAAGGTCGTGCTTGCCATGGTGAAAGACCTCAAAGTAGTATTTGGAAAGGGACCCGGCAACCAACCTATAGCAAGTGAAGGTGGTCACGCGGCGATGTGGAACAAGAAGTCAATTTTTTGGGAGTTGCCCTAATGGGAAGTTTTGGACGTCCGCCACGCAATCGACGTGATGCACCTCACCAAGAACATTTACGTAAACCTGCTTGGCTTCTTAGCTATGTATGGAAAATCAAAAGATATACTTGAGGCACGTAACGATCTGAAACATATGGCACAACGCGATGGCCTTCACCCGCAACCAAAGGAGAAAGGAGCACAATACCTAAGTCCATCCAGCTACACTCTGAGCAGGACAGAGAAGGAAATAATGTTTGAATGCCTGAAGAGCATCAAGGTACCGTCTGGATACTCCTCGAATATAAAGGGAATAATAAGCACGAAGGATAAGAAGTTCACAAATCTAAAGTCCCATGACTGCCACATGCTGATGACACAGCTGCTTCCCGTTATAATTCAGGGTATCCTTCCCGATAATGTCTGGGCAACAATAACAAAGCTATGTGCTTTCCTGAACACAATTTCACAGAAGATCATCGATCTAGACAGACTAGAAGACTTTCAAAATGATATGGTTCAATGTCTTGTCAGCTTTGAGATGATCTTTCCGCCTTCCTTTTTCAATATCATGACGCATCTCCTATGCCACCTTGTCAGAGATCCGTATTCTCGGTCCGGTATTCCTACACAACATGTTCCCTTTCGAGAGGTATATGGGCATTCTAAAGAAGTACGTCCATAACCGTTCGCGTCCAGAGGCCAGCATCACTAAGGCATATGGAACAGAGGAGGTGATTGAGTTTTGCGTCGACTTTATTGAAGACCTTCGTCCCATCGGGGTGCCTGAATCAAGCCATGAAGGTAGACTACGAGGGAAGAGAACTCTTGGAGGAAAGACAATAATGAACATAGACAATGACTTGTACAGGAAAGCACATTGGACCGTGTTGCAACAATCTTTCTTGGTGGCTCCTTACATCGAGGAGCACTTAGTGATTGTTCGCTCCGAAAACATCGGTAAGACGAATGCCTGGATTACACGCCATCACATCGATGCATTCCCTGCTTGGCTGCGACAACGTCTCATGGGCAACGCGAGCCTTGACCAACAACTAGCCTTCTTGGCGAGGGGACAATTTTGCTCGATCACCACATTCCAGGCATATGAAATCAATGGATACACATTTTACACACAGGCCCAAGACTTAAAGAGCACGAATCAGAACAACGTTGTTCGCATCGATGCCGTGGGATACGACGATACGGCTAGCAGTAATTACTGCAACATCGATGACATATGGGAGCTGGACTATGGACCACTGAAGGTCCCTCTGTTTGGTGCTAGTGGGTTAGGCTCAGTGGTCGAGGCGTAACCATTGATGCAAGTGGGATGACAACGGTCGACCTGAGCAAGGTTGGATACTCAGACGAACCCTTTGTCCTTGCCAATAATGTACGACAAGTTTTCTATGTGAAGGACATGGCTAACAAATCAAAGAAGGGGAAAAGGTCCGACGAGCCAAAGCGCCACTTGGTTCTCCCAGGCAAAAGGAAAATCGTGGGAGTCGAGGATAGAACTGACGAAGATTACGATCAGTTTGACAGACAACCTCCGTTCGCGGTGGTGGTTGACCCGAGTATCCTCCTATCAAATGAGGACACCCCTTACTCATGCAACGATCATAACGAAGAAACAATTATGCGGAGAAAGTACGTGAGGACAAATGTCACTTAGCTAAATTTATGTATGGATGATATAAATTAAATTGAATCATTGAATATTATTGCTATCATTTGAATTTATTGTAAATTATTGAATCTATTGTAAATTATTGCCTTCAGGGGTGTTTTTTCGATCCTAAGGTCGACCTCAGTTTCTTTTATAAATTCGACGTCGCGATCTATCGGTATTTGATAAAATAAATCAAATGAAGAACTTTAGAGAAACATCAAATAAACAAAAAAATTCAAAAGAAAGTTGAAAGGTAATTTTTGAAGTTTTTAAAGGGAAAGTTATTTCCAGGCATTGAAATTAGCATGCCTTATCTCCCACAACTCGTACAAAGATTGACATGTAGTGATCACGACTACATCTTGCACCACGCTGCCGGCGATCATGGCGGTGGCCGGAATAGGAGGCTGCACGACGGCGGATCTCATTATCAGGTCAACATAATTAATTTCTTCTTCGTTCTGGAACTTTAGATTGATCGCATTCATCGTCTAGAATTTTAACGTACAGTTGATCATCTTGTCATCAGGGAAGTGGAGATGGACATGCCGGGCTACCTGTCGATCGCCGCGTCGGCCGTCGCCGACATCGACCACTACATGTACCAACTTACGATTGCATTAGCAACGAGAACTTGAACATTACTGCTGAAAACAGAGAAAGCACAGCTCTAAATCACAGGGAACCATCACGGAATGAAGTGGCTGTCAGATTATCTAAGAAAGAGCAAGACAGAAAGATTATGAAGCAAAGGGAGAAGAGCAAGAAAAAAGAAGCACTGCCCAGAGAAGATCAGACAAATGTTAATTATATATGCTTATTAGAATTTAAAATAGTTTTGAATATGGTAAATATTAATAACATATTATTATTTAATTTTAAAATATTTTCAAATAGGCCATATGTTAATTATATATTATTATTTAAATTTAAAATAGTTTTAAACATGACAAATGTTAATTATATGTTATTATTTCAATTTAAAATATTTTCAAATAGGCCATATGTTAATTATATATTATTATTTAAATTTTAAAAAATTTGAAATATGACAAATGTTAATTATATGTTATTATCTCAATTTATAATATTTTTTGTTAATTATATGAACATATGTTGATTATACATGAACATATGTTAATTATATATATGAATATAAAATATATCAACATATGAACATTATAATTATATTGAATATATGAACATTATATGATTATATGATTAATCTTGGTTTTTAATATCAACCGGACTAGAGATGAATTTGGATGGGCGGGGAACCATCTTTAGTCCCGGTTGGTGGCTTCAACCGAGACTAAAGATGCCCACCTACCGTGCCACGTGGCTGCCCGGCCATCTTTAGTCCGGTTGCTTCAACCGGACTAAAGATTCTATCTTTTGTCCCGGTTGAAGCCACCAACTGGACTAAAGTATCTTTTGTCCGGTTGTTGGTTTCAACCGGGACAAAAGATGTCGTGACTATATATGGCAGTGGCCGTGGGGAGATTCGAACACTTAGCCGTTTTCGCAACCAACTCATCGTCTTCATCGTCGTCGCCATCGCCGAGCCCTAGGACGCCATCGCAACACGTCGTCTCCGCCGTCATCGTCGCCGTGGTCGTCGCCGGAGGCCCGCCGCGCCGCCGTCTTCGTCGCTGCCGCAGTTAGCGCCGCCCCCTTTTTAGGCCGCCGCTGCCACATTGATGCGAGCGCTAGGGTTTTTAGGCTGCCGTCGACGCCATCGCCATCGCCGCCATCGTCGCGGTCGCCGCCGCCGCCGCCGCCCTCCCCACGCCGCCCCGCTCCCCCTCGCTGCCCCCTCCCCACGGCCCCTCCCCACGCCGTCCCCTAAACCCTAAACCCTTGCCTCCTCTCCACGCCGCCATCCTCCTCGTCGCGGCCGCCACCTCCCTCCACGCCGCCGCCGCCGCAGCCGCTGCAAATTTGCAACATTATGAATGTGATCAAATTAAATTTTGAATGTGAATTATGTGAATTTGTAATTTTTGATGTGTGAATTTTGATAGAATGTATGTGTATTTTGATAGAATGTATGTGTATGTGTAAATGGACTTTATGGATTTTATATGTAAATGGAGTATTTATTTAAATTTTAATGCATGAAGATTGTGAATTTTGAATTTTGAATGTGTATTTAAATTTGAATGCATGAATACATTTAAATTTGAATGTGTATGTGTCTTGTGAATTTTGTATTTTCGAACGAACGAGAACGATAAAATCAACGAACGATGTGAACGAACGGACGGACGAACGAACGTACGAACGAGTGTTCGTTCGTTCGTGGACGAACGGACGTGGACGAACGGACAGACGGACGAACAGACGAACGGACGGACGGATGGACGAATGAACGAATTTTGAATTTTGAATGTGTATTTATATTTGAATGCATGAATAGATTTAAATTTGAATGTGTATGTGACTTGTGAATTTTGTATTTTCGAACGAACGAGAACGATAAAATCAACGAACGGACAGACGTACAAACGAGTGTTCGTTCGTTCGTTCGTGGACGAACAGATGTGGACGAACGAACGGACAGACGAACGGACATGGACGAACGGACGGACGAACGAACGAACGAGTGTTCATTCATTCGTTCGTTCGTTCGATCGTTCATTCGTTCGGTCGGTTGGTCGTTCGTTCGTTCGGTCGTTACAACGTACATAGGCATGCAACGTCCTCTCCTCTCCACTTCCTCCTCTCTAACTTATCTCCCTCACATCATTCTCCTCTCTTTCTCTCCTCTTCTCCAGACGATCATACCCTCAGACGTGAACGAACGATAGAACGAACGGATGATAGTTTAGGATTTGGGTTAGGGTTAGGGTTAAGGGTCTGAACGAACAGACGTGAACGAATGATAGTTTAGGGTTAGGGTTAGGGTTAAGGGTCCAAACGAACGGATGTGAACGATAGAACGAACGAACGGACGTGAACGATAGAACGAACGATCGGTCGTTCGGTCGGTCGTGTTCTAGCAAAGAGAAACAAAAGAGAAGAAGAAGGAAAATATAGAACGTAGTCTATCGGATTTCATCTATTTTTTCTATCTTCTTTTTGTCTATGTTTTTTTACATAGACATACATGATTTCCCTGAATAATTGAAACATGTATTAACCGAATAATTTTTTCTTTGTCAGAATTCTTTGATTAAGTCCTCAATCCACAACAATCAAATGGCGGATCGTGACGAGGAACAGTTTCTCCTTGACGAGATCGCACGCGGTAGCATAGAGTTTTACAACGAGGAGGGGACTGAGGATCCAGATCAATACCTCAACGAGGAGGGGAACGAGGGGGACGAGGAGGGGAATGAGGGCTCCGCTACTGCCTCCGCTGGACAGAAGACGACACGCGGGCAACGCGGTCTCAGCAAGCGCATAGAGGGTCGACATGTCATAACAGAGATAGCATCTGACGGTTGACCAAGTGTCCAAGAAGACGCCGCAAGGAAGTTTGTAGCGCACAGCGGATGAGTGGTGAGGGATCACGTGCCCATAAGTGTTGCCAAGTGGAGGCGATCAACCAAAGGAGGAGATGAGCAGAGCTATCTCCCGGACACAGAGAAAGAAATGTTGTGGACCACAATGCTGCAAACGTTCACCATCCCAACTCACAACAAGCAAGGGTCAAGGAATGGACGTTAAAGAAAATGGCAGAGCTATTCAGGAACTATAAGAAAGAGTTAGACAAGAAATACATCCTGAAGGGCCAGAACCCAGACTTTGACAAGTTCCCAAAGCTCAGAGATCATTGGGATGCTTTTGTTGAACACAAGACTAGGGAAGAAGTGCGAGCGATCATACAAAAGAACAAGGCCAACGCAGCGAAGAAAAAATATCATCATAGGCTTGGGTTAGGCGGCTATAAGAAAGCAATGGAAAAATGGGAGAAAATGGAAGCCGACTTTAAAGCGCGAGATATCGTTCCAGGCACAGCCAACTGGTCAGAACGATCAAAGCATTGGTTTTATGCTCATGGCGGCTCACTTAATCCTGTAGATGCCACAGTTATCTTCGACGAAGAAATCCAAGAGGTCGGCCAAAGATTAGAGGAGGCGATGGAGGCCACTTCATCGGGCGCGTTCAAGCCCAACAGAGAGAAGGACGAGCTTACGCTCGCCCTACAAAACCCAGAGCATCCGGCGCGTACGCGAGGAAAAGGCGTCGTCCCTTGGAAATATGGGTTTCAAGCTGACATCGAGACGTACAAGAGCCGCATGAGGTCCAGACGAGAGCACGATGCGAGGTTTGCTGAGATGGAAATGAAGTTCTCGCAAATAGATCAAATTCTGGACGAAAGGCTGAACCGCAGGTTGGCAGAGGAGCGAAGCCATTTGGTTAGCCAACAGCCGGATCCAGCAACAACCACTCAACTACAGTAGCAGCGCAGTAGCTGCGCTTCAATTGGAAATAAAGGCGACTTGGCCCCACAAGCTGAACCGTGTCCGCCATGCCCCGTTGATGACATCACACAGCGGACCCCATGTGAGCTGCACATTCTGCTAAAGAACATAACAATAAAGGTATGTTCATACTTTTATGTTCTACATATATTTCCTTGAATAACTTGTCAATCAATGTTCATTACTAACTAATAAGCCTCCTGAAATCTCCCAGGAGACCAAGGACTTCTTCAAGAAGCCGTACCTAACAGCACAGCGTGAACCGCAACCTCAACCACAATCCGACTACGACAAGACTATTCGAAAGGCTGCTGGCAAAGCGAAGAGAATGGGCAAAGATGTACCCCAGCTCGGTATGCAGCCTCAGAAACCTTTGGAGTTCAGCACAGTTCCAAATGTTAGATCAGAGTAAAGACAATTTATGGAATCTGCTTGAATTTCAATGGATCAATTACATGGCCGTGCTCCCCTGCCGAAGGCTCCGCTAAAATACAAGTTCAAACTTGAAAAGCATCTTGTAAAGCCGGATCAAGTGAAAAGGCTACCTACACAGATGTACCGCTTCCACAAGTGGTACATGCAAGAATCCAGCAAGGGTCGAGAGATGGTAACGGACAGATATTCACTGCACTATTTCTTCGATGGAGATGACGACTTCTATATCCGATTCGAAGACATATTCGACCTGTACCAGCTTGATGCCCTCGACGTCTCACTTCTAGCCATGCGGGTTCTGTAAGTATCATTCTGTTATTTCGTTTCTTACCTCCTTGTATTTAGCTGACTAAAATTCTTTTTAACCATTATAGAATGACGATCCAATACTACAACAAACACGACTGTACCAAACATGGATTCATGGATCCACGCAAAATCAACGGCGTATTGGTTGATCAATTTTCTGATCCAACAGTGGACAACATATACAATGCGCTAGTGCAGAACCACTTCCGGTCATTTATCCTTCTGCCCTACAACACTGTGTAAGTTTTTTCTAGTTTTTTCTTCTTTCCGTACCAATTTCAATCCCGTGTGCATACATAAATTTTCATATGTGTCATCTAAATCAATCTGCAGATTTCACTGGGTTCTGTTAGTAACTGACATGGATCACTCGCGAATCCATGTCTTTGACTCAATGGATAAACCAAAGTCCACGTACGCAAAGATATTTGAATTGCTAAACAGGTAATGTCATCTTGCTTGCTATTGCATATATGCGGTTCTCAGATAATTACTAGATAACTTTTAACTACACGTAGGACATGGGAATGGCTTCGGGCGAATGTTCGTGGAAATTGGAAAGATAAGCTCTCCGTGAGGATGAACTTTTCAGTGAGTAACATGCTCCAAAGTTTTTTTGAATCATTACTTTATTCTAAAGTATGAAATGTATATTAAATCGTCGTCGTTTCTCTCCTTTAGTGTGCAAAACAGTCGCAGGGCACCAACTTATGCGGATACTACATCTGCGACTATATTCACCGCTTTGTGACCGATGTCACAACTATTGATGATATAGATGTATGTATAACGGACATTCATACATTACGTCTCAATTTCTTATTCACTTCATATATTTATTTCTCGTTTATTCGAATTAATGACAGCTTATGCGAGTAAGAGACAACCTCCACACAAGACTTTCATACAAGCTGATCAGGAAGAAGGATTTATAAACGAACAGATCATTGATCTACTTTCATTTAAGTAACTTAACCACCGAATCCACAAAATAGACAATTTTTTGTAACATACGAAATATATGTGGATATTGTACATATATGTACATATTTTGGTAATATATTATATGTATATATTCATTTCTTAAGTTCATTTATATGTGTGTAACTTATATATTTATATATATAATATGTATAAATATATGTGTGTAAAATATATATGTGTAATATAATATATGTGTGTAATATGTAGGCAGCAACACTGCTAGAGAAAGTAGCAAATTAAAAAATAAAGAAAATCTTTAGTCCCGGTTGGAGCCACCAACCGGGACTAAAGATGACGGAGCCGGCCACGTGGCTCCATCATCTTTAGTCTCGGTTGGTGGCTCCAATCGGACTAAAGATGCATCTCTAGTCCCGATCTCTAGTCCCGGATTCGTAGTCTCGGATTCGTAGTCCCGGTTTGACAACCAGGACTACTGAGGGTTACCAACCGGAATAATTGAGTCTTTCTCCAGCAGTGTAAACTTGAAGGATGAAAAAAAGATTTTACGAATTGTAATGTACTACCTCTATCATATAAAAAACCAATTTTTATAGACATATTTAGACATAAGCTATGAACAGAGTTTATGGCATTTTGGAACGAAGGAGTACTATTTATTTCATGTTCAATTTGTTACTCTTGTATTTTCAGACGTAGAAAAGCAAACTGAAACGTCCATTGGCTAGGTAAATCAGGCCATGTACAGTGAGGTTGCATATACAGATTTGATGAATGGTCTGGATTAGTGCCAAACCACGCGCGAAAAATAAAGCACATTAATTATTTCGATCTTTCTATACTATATGATTCAATGAATTTTGTCATATATATGGAATTAGAATTCTAATGATGATTGTTAGGATGAAACCTGTACGCGAATCTAACCGCCAAATAAAATAAAAATAACCATCCATAAAAATGCACGAAATTAATCCCGCACGCGCTGCAATCAGCAGCAAATCTACTAGATCGAATCAATCTCTTTTTTCTCAACAAAAAAGAAGAAAAGAAGCATCCAAATCGATCGGGACTAAGGGGAATAGGATTATAGGAGGCGTTACGTACTTCTCTTGGCGCCGAATCTGCTGAGAAGACGGAGCCGGAAGAGTCGTCTTGTTGTATCGCCTCCACCACCGGTCGCGGTCGCGGTCGCGCAGGTGGTTCTGTAGCCGAAGCTGCTCGCCGCGGGGGCAGCTGCGGCAGAAGCTCCTCGAACGCCGGCGACGTCCATCCACCCTCAAATCCCATCACCCAATCCTCCGATCGATTTGGTCTTTTACAAATCTAGGTAGGGCTGCCAGGCAGCGGAAGAGGCAAACGTACGCAAGCGGCGGAGGCCAAGGCCCTTCGATTTTCCTACGTGGCTTTCCCTTTTTATAGAAACGAGAGCCAAACTGAGCCAGACGGTTCGGACCCGTGTAAAAAACGGAAACGACTATGATCCCAATTATCCGGTCAGGGCCCTGGAGCAGTGCTCATCTGCAGCGGCCGAATAAGAAAGAAACTCGATGCTTTTTCTTTTTTAAAGTAATTTTATACAAAACTTTATCTATCCATTATACAAAATCAAAAACACAGATACAAAGGTTTTGACATGTGTCCTATATAACCCTAAGCATTTGGGTCTTAAGGTTTGACAAAATCTATTATTGATTATTTTAACTTTGATGGACCATACTTTTAAGTCTACAATTATATATCATATTTACAAAGATTTTATCCATTATATAAATATTATATCTATTTTTTAAAATTTTGATATGTTAAAATGGTTAACATTGTAATTTTTATGAAACTTTAGAATCATAATACCGAGGTTATGTGTCATTGTTAATATCAAAATTTGATATGGTTCTATAGTGGATTCGGTTAAGAAAATAAGTCGATCAACCGATAAAAGTTTATCCATAAGAGATCGAGTTCGACAAAGAATCATGAATCATGAACATCACGGTATGCAAGTGTAATTTTTATCTACTAATTAAGCAGGATTTAGTAACTTTACTTTTATCTATAGAAAGTTTTAATCTAATGTTCTATCAGGACTTGTATTTTTCCTTTTATCTTTAGGAAACTTGTATCTTGTCCGATCGAAACTTGTATTAACCCGAGTATATAAATATGTATACCCAGAGTCTTTGCAAAATATTTTCATAGATCAATACAATTAATTTTGGTGCATCGCTACCCTCAATTCGATGAGGTCTTGCTTCTCACGAGGGACTGCATCGATTAAGTTTGAACTCTAGCGGGACGGTAAGTCTCGTCAACCCGGTAGTTTATCGGCTAGGACCTTCTAGGTTCAGTCCGATATTCTAGCCGATCAGTTGTCAGCTTATCTGATATATTTTGTTCTGTCTAAGGCTGCATCGGCTAGGTTCGACCTCTTAGTATGATCAAGATATATCCATCATATTTGTATAAATCTATTGGTTTATCTAGTTTATTTTATCAAACACAACCTCGTATTCTCTCGGTTAGATCCGATCTTCTGGATTGTTGTTAATAATCTAAGTCTTGCTAAGCTGATAAGTTTTAGCTACGTTCGTTGAAGTGCTAGCCGATAAGTTATCATTATTTTTAAGCTTCAACTATCAGATACATTGGTTAGTTTGTTGATATACGCTTTAACTTTCTTACATCGAATCTTTAGTCGAGGTATGTTTTAACCATCGCATTGACATCAATACATTATATCAGCTCTGGCCGATTGGTTCACATTATATTATTTTGTTGCATCTTCTGAGTTACATCGGCTTATACTCAAACTTGTATAATCTTTAGTTAAATTTATATTTATCAACTTCAGTCTTATACTATCTTGGTTTGGTTTGATCTATCAAGATTGTTTTTGTAAGGAATGGTTTACTGATGATTATGCAGAGTTTAGTGTCAACGAGTGGTCGATCAGTCCTCCAAGGGGGCTACCCGAGGAGGTGAAAGAGTGGTCGGACGTCTACCGAAAGGATACGATGGTCGACTCAGAGACAATGTGAGCCAAGGATCCTAGACAAGTTCGGCCCTCCCGGAGGATAAAAAGCCTACGTCATGTGTTCTTTTGTTGGGGTGATGTATGAATCATAGTACAATGGTGTGAGTTCTTGGGGCTCTACAGATTGGACCTAGCCTTCAAAAAGAATCGATCCATCCCCCTCGCCCGCGTGACCTGCCCTCCCTTTGATAACTCAAGGGGGCAGTTACAAGAGCACTTGGGGGCAAAGAAAGCTAAGACTAAATGCTAAAAGCAAGTACAAACAACATCTGAAAAGTACATAGAGATCCCCTGGGGCATGCACGCCATGGGTATCTCGTGCTCTATCTTGCATTGGGATCCATCCTCCATAGGTACCTTTTGTGCAGTCCTGTCGGGTGACGTCATCTTCTGTCGGGTTGTCTCATCCTTGTCTTCTCTGGCGATTCTTGTGAAGCAAGCCTTCCTCCCGAGTAGATCTGGGGTCAGGCTAACGAGTCAAAATCGGGATAGAATGCTGAAGTCGGAACAGAGGGGAGGTCGGGGCGGTTGACCCCATGAAGAGGTCGGGCTTCTGACCCCTTCCCGAGGACTACCAGTCTGACTTCAGCTGATCTTAACTTTGTTATGTGAGCTACACCGGGGTGATACCCCCATAGCAGCCCCCGAGCATAGGGGTGAATAGAATATTCGCTCTTAGGGTTTGAGTTCTTTCTAGTCAGGTCCCACGCCCAGCTCTTGAGGTCTTTTGAACATGCTTCGACAGGTGCAACCCCGAGCTTTGGGCCTGATGGGACATCTCGGCCTAGGGTCAAAGTTCTTCCTGGTCGAGACCATGGGCAAAGTCTTCCTGACATCCTAAGCGTGCTCTGGCAGGTGCAGCCCTCGAGCCTGGGGCTGGATGTTACATCCAGGCCTAGGATCAAGTCCAAAAACATCACCCTCAGGATATCTTTAGGACATCGTCTTCGAATTGGTGGCATTTGGTGGGATAAGGAGAGCCATTGCCTAGGGGCCGATGGCGGTCGGCGAGTGGTCATTGCCCTGAAGGCCGATGGCCAAGGTACCTTAGCCCGGAGGCTGATGGCCAAGTTGCCATAGCCCGGAGGCTGATGGTGGTTGGCCGCGCCATAGCCCGAAGGCTAATGGCGGTCGACCAGAGGCCATAGCCCAGAGGTTGATTACCGAGATGGCATAGCCCGGAGGCTGATGGTGGTCGGCCACACCATAGCCCGGAGGCTGATGGTGATCGGCCGCGCCATAGCCCGGAGGCTGATGGCAGTCGGCTAGAGGCCATAGCCCAGAGGCTAACGCCCGAGATGCCATAGCCCGGAGGCTGATGGCGGTCAGCGTGGTCGGAGGAAGATCGCAAGGGGTTGGTCGTCAGCAGTTGCCTGGACTTGGGGCATGCGCTATGCACGTGGGCTGCTGATGTTTTGAACTGTGCACCAGTCATGTCCCATTAAGGCTGTCAAGACCAGGGTCACGTAACGGCTGATCATATGTCAGGTTTCCCACTCTTCTCCACCCGGCTCATGGATCCAATGGTCGAGATTTTTTGCTCGGGCGGAGTGGCAGGCCCGGTGACGGTTTCACTGGGGCACATAACACGCGCCGTTAACCGCTCGGGGTAATCAATGACTCAGATCAACCGCTGGGATGTCATGGCAGCCTGGGAGGTGGATGGGCCAGGGTGCCTCGGATGCCCACACACACCGTTAATGGTGTTGCATGCTTTTCGAAAATAGTGTTGTTAGGCCCATCATGGCCCCCTCTTAAGCCTCGTCATTTTGCCTTCTTCCTCCTTCACATCCTTTTCGCTCAAAATTCACAAACTCTTCGCACTCGCGCCATCGCTTCCGCCTCCTGGCTCCTCGTCGCTCTAGCGCATAAGGCCACCATGTCCCAAGGATAGAGTAGATGAGTGGGGTTAGTCCCATTCCATGAATTTTAAAGCTCTAACTTTAACATTTTTATGAAAAAGCTCTTGAGTTTTTCTCTTGGAAGGAGGTCAAATTTTAGCTTTGTAAAGAAAGCTATTATATTTTAACTTCTATTCGTTGCGTGTCTGACCATCATGTCTGAGCATGTTGAGCCCTCCACAGATCGGATCAGGGAGTTCCCAAGTGAAGGTCAAAAAACATAGCCATTTACGCAGTGAATAGGCTAACAGAGAGATTAAGTGATAGACGACGGAGCCCCCGAGCTCTTATGCATAGTATCTTGCTAAATCACGATCGGTCTCGGCCCTAGCCGGCCTCGGCAGGGAGCGTGCCCTTGCACCGAAGAGCGTCAGGGGGTACCGTCACGTTTAGTCGGATAGGCTAAGCATGAGTTCTCGGGAAGGCTGCCGAGCCCCGAGCAGCTTAGTCATGACCAATGGTTTCCCTTCTGGAGAACCTCAATCGGTATGGGTCGAGGCCGCGTAACTCAGGGTAGGCTGTGAGCTTAGTGAAGGAGATGTTGGATGCGTGTGGGCTGCTCAAGAGAGCTGCCGAGCCCCTGAGTAGCTGGAGCATACTCAATAGGCTTCCTTTCGGGGAACCCCGATTGTAGCTGGTCCAGGACACGTAGCTCAGGGCAGACCGTGGGCGTAGCGAAGAAGTTATTGAGCATGCGTAGGCTACCCAAGGGTTCGGGAGAAAGATGAATGGACAACAAGCAATAACTGGAGATAGATTCCTGTAAAACATAAAGGCTTTAAAAAAGTTGAGTTTAGAATACTTAGCTGCTCAAGAGTAGAAGCAGTGCGAGCACTCCATGTTCCACGAGTTCGGCATCTTCAACCCGCCATGGAGTCCGTGGAGAAGAAAACTGCCATCGTACCGCTCAGATCGATGAAGACGTGCCCCTACGTGGCACGCCAACTGTCAACATGTGGTCGATCGGTCCTCCAAGGAGGCTATCCGAGGAGGTGAAAGAGTGGTCGGGGAGTCTACCAAAAGGATATGATGACTTAGAGACAATGCGAGCCAAGGATCTTAGACAGGTTCGGCCCTCACGGAGGATAATAAGCCTATATCTTGTGTTCTTTGTTGGGGTGGTATATGAATCAGAATACAATGGTGTGATTTCTTGAGGATCTAAAGATTGGATCTAGCCTTCAAAAAGAATCGATCCATCCCCCTCGCCCGCGAGACTGCCTTCCCTTTTATAGCTCAAGGGGGGCAGTTAAAAGAGGACCTAGGGCAAAGAAAGGTAAGACTAAAGAAGCAAGTACAAACTTATGAAAAATACATAGAGATCCCCTGGGGCATGCACGCCGTGGGTATCTCATCCTCCATCTTGCATTGGGATCCGTCCTCCGCAGGTACCTTCTGCGTAGTCCTGTCAGGTGACATTATCTTCTACCGGGTTGTCCCCTCTTTGTTTCCTCTGTGATCCTTGGAAGCAAGTGTTCCTCCCGAGGAGATCTGGGGTCGGGCTAATTAGTCGAAGTCGGGATAGAACGCTGTAGTCGGAACAGAGGAGAGGTCGAGGCTGCCGACCCCATGAAGAGGTCGAGTTTCTGACCCCTTCCTGAGGACTACCAGTCTGACTTTAGCTGATCTTAACTCCGTTCTATGAGCTACCCTGGAGTGATACCACCACATTTAGTTCCAACTGATGATAACATAAATTTCATTGTTTATCGGATTATTTAAACCTACATTAAGTCTATAGCCGAATGATCAAAACTCTATAGACATCGGCTGACATTGTTACATCCCATCGGCCTATTGGATGATCAGCTCCTTGATCATAGATTTATCTATCTTGTTAATTACAGGATTAAACTAACTAGTACGTCATAAACCTGTTTAATATGACCTGTATTATAGCTAAGCAGATCTTCCAAGTCTTCGTGTGTCACGAAGAATTTCACGTCAACAGTCATGGACTAAAATCCTTGTGGTTTTCCATCACTTAAACCATAATATGCGATATTTTTTTTGAAATTTACTCTTTTCATTGAGAAAAAAACTCGATACTGAAGAAGACATTGGGCAGCCACAATATATATATATATAACATAACTATATAAAGCAAATAGTGTTTCTATCCAAAATTTTGTTCTGTATGTCTATTTTGTAGAAAACCTCTTGAGTGTTTATAAAATTAACCCGCAGTACACCTAGCTATTTTGCGAAAACCCCTTGAGTGCTTATAAAATTAACCCGATCCACGGCTATTTTCGAAAAACCCCTTGAGTGTTTATAAAAGCGCCGCACTGCGTCCCCCTCCTGTCCCCATCAGTGTCGCGCCCGACTTCACCGTTGCAATGCACGGATACGGTTGCTAGTATATATATATATACTAGCAATTACGTCCGTACGTTGCAACAGGTGAAGTCGAGGCGTGGCGCGGATGGGGACGGGAGGGAGGGGCGTAGGCGCGACGCGGGAGCTCCGAGCAGCGATGGGAGGGAGGAGCGCAAACACGGCGCGGGGCGTGGCGGAGATGTGGATGGGAGGGAGGGACGCAGGGGAGGGATGGGCGCAGGAGGTCTTTTTTCATCCAAGCCCTCCTTTTCTTTTTAGCATTGGGATTGCGGGTTAATTTCGAAAAACTCAAGGAGTTTTCTGAAAATAGCTAGGCAAAACAAAATTTTAGGTATAAACACTATTTGCTTTATAAATAGTTATATATATATATAGATGTCCTTAAGAGGTCATGAAGTCACCCGTCACAGACATACACATCGTGAGTGAGTTCTTGACAAGGAAAAAGTGACTAAATTTTTTAAGCGTGTCAAATTTATACACTCCCATAAATAAGGGGCTACTATACCGTAACATACAGCCAGAATGATACCACATAGGTACAGTCAGTACCAGATGACATATCGATCGATACCCATCGATACCTGATTTGCTACAATTGATACTAGGTGATACCGATTTTTTTGCTTTTTAGCCCAAAATTACAAAGATTTTCACAAATAGGCCTCTGACGGTTTGAATTCTAGAAATGGACCCTAAGCTCGGCGCCAATAGTGATGGCGCCGAGCTTGAACTACTCGGCGCCAATACTATTGGCGCCGAGATATTTGCGCCACGTAGGAGCCGGGTCTGACGTGGCAAATCTCGGCGCCAGCGATAGTG
Organism: Oryza australiensis; assembly: GCA_019925245.2. Lineage (NCBI taxonomy): Eukaryota > Viridiplantae > Streptophyta > Magnoliopsida > Poales > Poaceae > Oryza > Oryza australiensis. The sequence goes on from JAIFGZ020000348.1 coordinate 298,297, forward strand.
GCACCGACCTCGGCGCCATAGATCTTGGCGCCGACCTCGGCGCCACTATCGCCGGCGCCGAGCTCTGCTTACAGGTGGGGTCCCATATTCCTCGTCTAGTATTGTACGCGCCCGCCGCGAGCCCCCGCTCGCCCGCCGTGCACATGCCCGTCGTCGCCCCACCCGCCGCATGCGGCCGTCGTCGGCGCCGCCGCACAGCCCGCCGCGCCCCGCTCGCCATGCGCGCCCGCCACCGCCCCGCCGCGCCGCGGCAGTCACGCCGGCGGCCGCGCATAGCCCGCCGCCTCCCCGCCCGCGCGCACGCACCGTCGTCGGTCGCCGCACAGCACGCCGACGCGCGCCCACGCGCGCCCTCCGCTCGCTCCCAGGCCGGCGCCCCCTGCCGCGGCCACGAGGCCGGTTTCGCCGCCGGCGTCCCCTCTGCCCGCGCCGACTTCCCTTCTCGGCTCTCGCATGCACTGACTTCTTTATCGGCGAGGTAAGTTTATTTCGAGTATGAAATGTAGATGAAATTAAAATTTATAATGTGCAAATTAAGAAATTCAATGCATTTAATTTAGAATTAGGCAATGTAGATACAATTTAAAAATCCAATGTATTGTTAGTTAGAATATGAAATGTGGGTTAAGTATAAATATGGAATGTATCTAGTAGGTAAAATTTAGAAATGCAACATATGTGATTTCGGATTGGAATGCAACAAATGTGGGTTAAGTTTACGGGATTGGATTAGTTTACGCGTAGGTAGATCTCATAAAGATGAAATCGCAGGATTGGATAATTTCGTACGGGCTAGAGTTTTTTGTAGAAAGTTTATATGTTTTAAAAACTATAGTGGATTGGACAAATTGAGTACTATATAGCAATTAATTTGGACTGAACTAAATATATTTGTAATTTTTTCGAACTACTAGATGGACAACGTAGTGATCATATATCATGGAGGCACCGTGGCAAGAGATTGTTATGGATATATCAACTTTGTTGACATGCAAAGCGAGCCTGTTATATTTGATGAGAAGTCAACATTTAGTGAGTTGCTTGAAAGGGCTCGGGAGGAGCTACATTGCTCTGGAGATGATTCCATCATAGTTGAGGGTGTACTTCACGTAGTATCTCCTTCCAACATCCTAAGGAGGCTGACCCTAATAGGTTGTGCAGATAAGTGGGAGAAGTATGTGAGATCTGTTATGAAGAGTCAACTCCCAAGCTTGGAGGTGGTTGTGCGTCGGGTGGTGGTTGAACCCATTTGTCGTGAGGTTTCCCCATTGATGCCTGATCAGCCATACCTTGCCATAGATGTTCCGGAACCACTTCGCTTTGTGGAGGCTGCACGTACGGTTCCGGATGCTCAATCTGCCCCCAATGAGGTCGATATTGTTGAGACATATGGAGATGCATGTCCATTGGATGGAAATGTGGCAGGTCCTCCTCAGGAGATCCCTTTGACACAGAATCATCCTAGTAAGTTTGAATATTGGATCGTTTCTCGTCATCATCCACCCTTCTTTTCTACCGCTAATATATTGCTTTCGTCATATTTATGCATATGTTGCAGGGGATATTCCTGACAATGTGGCTGGTCCTTTTTTTGCCCAATTCCGGGACTCAAACAGTGTTGAAGTTATGAATGATTTAGAGCCTTATGAGGTCGCAAGAGCTATTGATTCCGATGATGATCGACCAGTTGGAGAACTGACGGAGAGTGACATTGAGATATTAAGGCGTATCTTCCCCGACCATCGTGATCCTAGAGTTCACGAGTTCAGTGATCTTACTCTTTTCGATCAGGCGTTTGCTGAGGGACGTGATGATGAGCTGATGAAAGCTCCAGAGGCGGGTCCTAGCATGGAAATTGTTAAGGACAGGGTTTTCAATGACCTTCCTGCATTGAAGCGTTGGTTGCAGGCGTTTGCAGTGATACGGAAGAGGCCTTACAAGGTCCTGCACTCCTATGCAGAGCGACAGTACATGGTTGTATGTGAACAAGAAGGCTGCCCATGGAAGGTTTATGCTAGGAAGCAAAAGGTCAGCGGAAAATGGAAGATAACAAGAGTTGTGGGGCCTCACATTTGTGCCTCACTTGAACTCAACACGAAGCATCGGCAATTGACATCTACCCACCGGTCCATTTTACACCAGGCAGTGACGCTCTTGGACACAAGGGCAAGGGTAAGAGTAGGAGGCAGTGAACCTGGTTGTACATATTGTGCTACATGTATGCAAAACTGCTGTTGGACTGTATGGAATATTATTATGTCTTGTATGGACTCTTCTTTTGGACTATCATAACTATTCTGGACTTTACGGACTATTATGAACTTCGTTATATTTTCGTGTTGTCATGTATATGGGATGTGGATGAATGTGGTACATATTCTGTGACCGTTATATGCTACATTGATATTTGTGTAAGCTTTGAGTACATAAACAGGGGAAATTCTGCCAAAATTTTCTCCTCGAAGTTTCTAACGTCAAAAATTCAGTAAAATATGGAGTGAGTCCCTACAATTACTTCTAACAGCTAGAGTGAAATTGGACTGTATACTTCAATTACAATTTACTCATTCAAAACTGACAAAATGACACACATATTATTGCTATCCACATGTTTCGTCCTTCATACTCGCTCATGCTTTGTCACAATAAACTTTTGGCATGGCACGTATTGTCACATCCTTTCATGTCGTTCGCTGCAAAACACTCTTAAAAACGACAAAAAAATCTTTCAGCATGCGAGAGACGTGTATGATATGTCGCTGTCAACTTTTGGCGCGTGAAGGATTCCCCACTCAACTTTCGGTGCGTGAATGATTTCCCACTGACCTTTCGGCGGGAATGTCCAGAATGCCATTGTGGTCTCCGTTGCCAGGTGGTAAGATCCATAAGACAAGCAACTAGAGGACAAAGATGCTTCGTGTGTCCCGAGATTGTGGATGACGATTTTGTCGTAAGTATCGATTTTTCTTGTTCAACCTATTCACTTGTTCCATTTTCTAACCTCGAACATCACAAATGAACATACAGGAGGATGTACGTCAGTGTCCATACGAACAGTGGATCAATACGGTTAGACCTGCTTCAATTGGTCGGACGGTAACGCAACCTGAGTCGACCAAACAATTCCTTCAAGCATGGATGGAGTATGAACATTGAGTGGAAATCGCAAGCTTAGATTGGTGGAACAACCCACTAGGTTTCCCAAAATGGTCGGAGCGTCCCATGTGCGGTTGTAGGGATCGTTGCAAGATGGCTACCTCCTTTGAACCACGAACCTATGGCCGGAGATATTTCATTTGCCCCAACTTAGACAACAACTTCGTTGTACGTCTTTCGTTTTATCAATCCAGCTAACGTCTTCCATCTACTGGCTCTCTAACTGATAACATGTGTTTCTTTACCAGGGCATTCAAAGGAGGTGCGGATTCACTAGGTGGATCGACAATGTCATTCCCCAATATAATGGCCTAAAAGTAACTGAATGTGAAACACAGAAGGAGTACAACGCCGAGAAGGAAAGAGAAAATTGAAGACATGCTGAAAGCCATAGAATGAATCTGTATGATACATGAGACTCGACTCGTCGAGTCCGATTAGTTTGTATCGTGTATGCATGGCATACATTCCGCGGTTTAATTACGTGCAATATTCCTTATGAAACATATGTCATGTATTATATCATTAATATATGCTGAGTTATGCTTGTATTACTACAAAAGTTTTCTACCGTGTCAATTGCTTATACAACAGAAATACGATAGCTCAAACTCACTTTTCCATGGTCCAATATGTCGATTCGTGACGAAGGGTGAAGGGAACACTGGCGACAGTTGAATATGACAGAGATGAAGAGAAATAGGAGAATAGGAAGTGTTGATAGAGAGGAAGAGGTCCACCTGTAAGCAGGAGGTAGGCGCCACCATAGTTGGCGCCGAGGTAGGCGCCACCATCACTGGCGCCGACCTAGGTGCCCCACTCACTGGCGCTGACCTAGGCGCCACTATCGCTGGCGTCGAGATTTGCCACGTCGGACTCGGCTCCTACATGGTGCAAATATCTCGGCGCCAATAGTATTTGCGCCGAGTAGTTCAAGCTCGGTGCGATCACTATTGGCACCGAGCTTGGGGTCCATTTCTAGAATTCAAACCGCCAGGGGGCTATTTGTAAAAATCTTTGCAATTTTGGGCTAAAAAGCAAAAAATTCGGCTAGGTGATACATCATCGGTACCAGGTCAAATACCCCTGGTACCAAGCCTGATATACCCTGGTACTATCTCGATCACATCCTCCGCCTCGCACGCCACCTCATCCTGCGGCACGTAGTTACTGAGGATGGCAGTGCCGGTGAAGTCGCAACTGCTCCGGATAAACTTCCACAACTTAATTAGTACCACATATATAAGAGACTCCTTAGCAGGTTAATTAGTATGTTCAGGTGGACGCTCCCTATCCCCTATTAGGGAAAATATAAATAATGGAAGGACCAGGGAAAAAGATAATAACTCCAGTACCAGCCAAGCTATACTCGTCACTCTCGAGCCCAGCTATTTTCGTCACTCTCGAGCCCAGCTATTTCAGGTCTGGCTAGGGGTGAAACCGATCGATTCAAATAAACAGTGGTTATGCCATATCCTGAAACATATTCTTAAAGCGGACCCAAAACGGATGTGGATGATATGTGGATGTGGATGCGAAACAAATTTTTTATGTCGAAAACGGTGCGGAGCCGATACGGACATAAAGCTGTCGGGAGCCACCTGAACCGCTCATTATATTTGAAGGAATGAATAGCATAGCTCATATTTTTCTTCAAACACCATAAGACATTCGACGCTTCGAGAGAAAGATATTGGAGACATTGCTAGGCCTTTAGCCTGCCAGTCAACTTCAGCTGAGATGTGTCCATCAAACCACTCGAACACGGCGACTAGATGTATTACACATTCGGGAGACTTGACAAAATGGCTAAAGATCTATAACATCTCGAATATCCTTAATTCTTACTCATATGAATCTAGTTCCTAGGATGTGCAATAGATTCACACTTTCATCTTAAGCATGGATATACATAGTGAATATACTTAAGCTGAAAGGAACTTAAAGATCTACATCACATTAATAATTACATAGGCCGACCGGCCAAATAAATACATCAGAGAACAACGAAAGCTAGACTACCCATTTCTCAAGCACACCGACTAGGGGTTTACCCCGTTAAGTTCAATCCTAGAAGAAGCAAAACGTAAACCCGCATCACTCAAGAACTAAGTACATACCTACAAGCAAAGTGGATATTCAAGTGGCAAGAGTCAGTACATTAATATAGTTAATGTACTGGCAAGCACAAGTAAAACCTAACATACTACATGATAGGCATATATTCAAAAAAGGGTCTTTATGTGGTTTATTTTCAGCATAAAGCAAGTCTTATTTCACAAATCATTTGTAAAAGAGTTGACAATTCAATTAACAAACACAAGTTTCAAGTTTCATCATTAAATTCATATTGAGCTTCACTACACAGGCAAACTCAACTGGGGTCTGAGCCTTGGTCTTCTAACTCCGTCTTCAACTCAAAAGCACTACACTTCAGGGAAAAGGGGGAAATAGCAAGGCTGAGTACAACCACCATACTCAACAAGCCACACGGAGAGATGCAGAAGTGCAAGGAGAGACAAGAGTGGCTTGGGCTATTTTGCATAAATGCGGTTGTAAAACCTTTCTAGTTTAAAACAGTAAAACAGTGATTAATTAGAGCAAGATTACCCTTCCATTGAACAACGCTAGACCACGTTGATCAGGCCCAACCAAACCACCTGATCTAGTCTAATTCCATTAGGTCAAATTATCTAAGGTGGGACTAATCATGGTGAATCTGGTTGATTGCCCATAACCGCGGGCACGGCTATCCGAATAGTTTTACTCTGGCCAGAGGTGTACAACTGTCCCCACAAGACATGATCCACCGTATGTCACCGTGCCATGCCTGACACATTACCATGCGAGTGATCGTGACAAGACCCTTCGCATAACTCCCCCTGAACAAGCGACACCACACTAAGGTTTCGACCTACCCCTATGACTGGGTAGGCAGCCCCCTCTGGTGCCTAGGTGAATCCGGCAGCCGCATAGACCTTACCTAGTCCATTCGAACTCCATCACACCCACCCTTGCCAGGATGCGTCGGCCAGGGAAAAGTTACACTACAAGTCCAACCGTTGCCCATGCTGGCTTGTGGTAAGTATTGTAAGTCTTTCAGGGTTTCCCATGAAGCGGTCCTTAATTGCCATGGGTGTGACAAACAAAACCATGCACCCATAGCCCACCACTTAGTCATATTTCAATTAATCATGAACCTTAGCCAAGGTACCTCCGGTCTAAGACCGTCATTTCATGTGAGTATCAGTCTAGTAGTTAAGTTCTCCCATTAGGTGAGCTAGTGTAATTAAGCATGACTAAGCGTAAACAAGTATAGCAAGGTCACGAGCTAGTCAAATTAATCATCCAGGTTGACAATAAATGGATAACAATTAACCATGGCACAAGCAATCAGATAGGTTGACCCGATTCCCGTGTAATTAGCAAAACATGCAATTTTATTTCCAAATAATAAATATTTATAAATTGGGGTCAATATGCGTCAACGAGGAATGTTACTTGCCTTGCTTCTTCAGCTGAACTTCTTTTCTTCGCGAGCAAAAACCTCCGAAATGGCGAAGTCTACACGCTGGCACGCAAAGCGAGGAAAAACTCTAATAAGAACCAAATAAACAGTACATGGAAAGTAAACAAACATGTAGAGCTCATTTTTAGATGATTTTTGCAATTTGAATGGCCCAATTTGGAGTTCTTATGGAATAGATATGAATTTTAGAAGTTTTGGACCATTTAATTGAATTCTGGAAATTAATTCGATTTATTGCGTAATTATTAATTAATTTCTCAAAGGAAAAGGTATCCGCTGACATCAGCAAAAGGGCCGGTGCCGACACGCGAGCCCCACGAGTCAGCGACACAGAGGGGCGACCCACCGTGGACCAAGTCCATGAAGGCAAGGTCGTAAACGGGAAGGGGGAGGTGGACTGGACTCTTCAGGGTTAGGCCAAGGAGGAGAGGAGGACTTTAGAGACGAAGAAATTCTATGGGCTGCGGCCTACAGGGGGGAAAGGAGCAGGAGGGAGTCAAGGGAGACAAATTAGACTTTGCGCACACAAGGGGCTGGGCTGGGCCGAAGAGAGAGGAAAAGGAAGAGGGAGGCCCAGAGGGAGGATAAATGGACTTTCTCAGGGAGAGAGGGCAGTTGGGCCGCACGGGGAAAGGACGGCTACGAGAAGGAAAATGGGTCGGCCCAAGGCTGTCCGTCGGTCGGCTCGGTCGGCCGGACGGCTTAGCCTAGCCGGGGCCGTGAACCGGCGGCTCGGCACGGCCGACGGTGCGGCGGCGGCAATTGGTCGCCAGAGGCAATCGGTGATGCGAGGAGCAATGTTGCGTGGCGGCGCATGGCGTGGGAGGTGGCGGTGACACGGGCTCAGACGGGACGACGGGCAACGTGCCCGGGCGACAAGGCACAGCGGCTCGGACGGTAGTGTGGCGATGGCGCGCATGGTGGCACACGGGGCCGAAGGCCACCAACAGCGAGCGGCGGCGGTGTGGCGGGGGAGGAGATGCACGCGATGCGCGTGAGCACGCCGCGACACAGCGGAGGGGTAGATGCGGCGCGCGGGCTAGGCGCTTGGCCGGAAGCGACGCACGCTCGGGCGCGGGCGGAGGCGGCACGAGGGTGCACGGTGGCGTGGGCGGAGCACAGGCTAGGCTGGGAGCGGCACGCACACGTGCGCTATCGAGCGCGGCGCGATGGCGCACGGGCACGCGCGGGTATCGGCGAGCGCAGGAGAGGCACACAGCAGAACCGAGCGGCGGTGGTTCTAACGGCACCGGTGCACAAGGGGGAAACGGCCCACGCGCTCTACGCGATGCGGCCGGAGCAAGCTAGCACGGGAAAGGAATGAATCCGAAAAAGAAAAAGAGACAAAGGAGAGGCGCGGCTCACCAGCGGCCGGAGACGGAGGGGACGACGGCGACGGGGCGGTTTGGTGGTTAAGATTTGGGGAAAACTGTGGGGGAGGCATTCCCAAGGGTGGCGAAGGTGATGGAGGTGAGGATTTGGTGCGACGCGCGGTGGTTTGGCCGGAACAACGGTAGGAACAGAGCTCAGCGGTGGCGGTTCGGCATTGCACGGTGCGGGAGCATGGGAGAGCGTGGATGAGGGCGAAAGCGAAGGGAAAGGCTTGCCCGAGGTGAGGGGATGCTTTATAGGGGGAGGAGCGGCTCGGACGTGGCCGGAGATAGCGGGAACGTGGCGCGACGTAGTGTGTGCGTGGCGGCTGGCGCGAGTTTGAACTCGGCCGTTGCGGCTTGCACGCGAGGCGGGAGAGATGGGGGAGTGGGTGCGGGGGTCACGGGCACGTGCGCGGAGAGGTGATGTGGGCAGGGAGAGCGGGAGGCGGCCGGGGATCGCATGGAGTGGGCGGCGTGCCCGCGGGAAGGGCGGCTAGAGGTTGGGGATGACCCTTACAGGTGGGTCCCACCTGTCGGCGGCTCGAAGGGAGGAGAGACTAACAACGCGGGCCCACACGTCAGCGAGGGAAGAGAAAGGGGGAGGCAAATTGGGCTTGTCGCGTGCGATAGAGGACGGGCCGGGTCGGCAGAGAGGGAAAGAAGGAGGGCGGCGACGGCCCAAGGCAGGAAAGATATTTGAATTTGTTTTCAATTTATTTTAATCGAATAATTGATCTCCGTATTTTTATAAATACTTCCAGTGCTCAAATAAATTAAGGAAAACTCTTGAAAATATAAGGGCACTCAAAGTATTTAATAAAAATATAAAAGTATCAATCACTGATTAAATAATTTATTTAAATAATCACTAAGTGCTTTTTGTATTGTTAAAATTATTTCTGGATATCCAAAATTTCACGAAAAATTTCAGAGTATTTTAGGGCATTGGAGAATATTACAAAAATATTTCCAGCCATGATTTTTAAAGGAAAATTTAATTTCCTTATTAAACTCACTTGATAACTTTACTTTTTTAACAATTTCTAAAAAATACATTATTAAATGATTTTTAATCCCGATCGAAAATCGGGGAGTGACACATGCCACCACGACATATCAAAAAGGGGTCTGTGACAGGACCATTCGCATAACCCTCCCTGACCAAGCGACACCACACCTTAGGTTTCGCCCCTACCTTTATATCCAATGTAGGCAACCCCCTCTCGTGCCTAGGTGAATCCGACAGCCGCATAGACCTTGCCCAGTCCATCCTCACTCCATCACGCTCACCCTAGCCTGGATGCGTCGACTAGGAAAAGGTACACTACAAGCCCAGCCGTTGCCCATTCTGGCTTGTGGTACGCACTAATAATTCTCCCATGGTTTCCCGTGAACCGGTCCTTAACTGCCATGCGTGCGTCTTGTAAAACCGTGCACCCACAGCCCACCATTTAGTAAAGTTTTAATCAACCGTTATCCTTTGCCAACGGCATCTCCGGTCTGAGACCGTCATTTCATGTGAATAAAATATACTAAAATAATTCTCCCATTAATGATCTAGTGGTACTAAGCAAGCTAAGCATGTCCTAAACCTAAAACTAGTCAAATTAATTCCCAGGCAATCAATAAAGTAGGGTAAACGACCTAGGCTGAGTACTATAGGTCCCATCCCGATTACATTATAAAACAATGCAATTTAATAGATAAAGCGAGAATAATTTATAATATGGGTACAACATGATCAATGAAAGATGACTGCCTTGGTCCTGCTCCGACTAAACTTCAGCGACTACCTCAAAATACACGGGAGCGTCCTCAAAACCGGAATCTACCGACAAACAAAGCACATCAAAACAGGCTATTAGACTACAAAAACATACATTTAAACTATTTTTAATGTGTTCTAGACATTTTTATGAATCCTCTGCAACTTGAACGGACTTAAAAGGAGTTCGGATGAATTTTCTATGATTTTTACAAGTTTCAGCCTTTTACTAATTTAAAAAAAGGAAAAACGATTTACGGCGCAAGCGGCCCTAGGTCAGTGGCACTAGGGGGTTGGGCGCACGGTGGACCAAGTCCACCGGCCCCGGGGAGTGGCGCACCACATGGCAACACGTGGTTGACGGCTCGGCTAGAGAGGAATGGATGGATGGATGGCATGGATCCATCCCGGATGGATCCGACAGCGGAAAGGAGGCCGACCGGCTCACAAAGGGGCAGAGCCCGCATGGCGGCACGGCACCGGCGGATGGCAGCGCGTGGTCGGGGCTCACCGGCGGGCGGCGGCGCACCGAATGGCGGCGACGCACGGCGGCATGGCGGAACGTGCGTGACGCACGGGAAAACAAGGCCGGCACGACGGCGGTCTCAACGGCGCCGGTGCTAGGGGAAAAGAGCGGCACGACGGGCGACGGACGGTGCGCACGCACACACGCACGCAAAGGCGTGGTGCGGCGGCACGGGACCAAAGCAATACACAGAAAGAAAAACAAAGAGAGGAGAGAGAGATGGCCATGGCCTTACCGACGACCGACGATGGGGAAGAAGGCGGCGACGGCGCAATTTATTGGTGGAAAGTTGGGGAAAAGTGGGAGAAAAGGTATTCCCGGAGTTGGCGAAGGTGATGGCGGCATTGGTTTGGTGGGATGTGCGGTGGTTGGGCCAGAACGATGACCGAATGTGAGCTCGACGGCCGGAGACGGGGCTTGCACGGTGTAGGATCGCGAGGGGGCTCGGTTGCGGGAAAATGCGAAAGGAAAGAATGTGTTGTTGCTCGGGGAAGCTTTATAGGGGGAAAGGGCAGCTCGGACGTGGCCGGGAGGATCGGGAACGCGACCGGAACGTGCGTGAACGGGGCGGCAACACGTGTGCATGGGGCGGGAAAGAGGGGGGAGTGGGGGAGGTTGTCGGGGAACGCGGGGTGACGCGGCGGGAGAGCGGGACGTGGCCGAACAGAGGCACGACAAGGACGTGCGCACCCACGGGCGTGAGGTGCGACATGCTCGGTTGGAGATTGGGGATGACAGGTGGGCCCCACCTGTCATTGCCCCAACCCGAGGGGGAGGGAGAGTGGACTTCGGGCCGATGGCCTAGGAGGGACTTCGGGCCGGCCCAAGGGCGGGGGAGAGAGGAAGGAGGGAGGGAAGGATGGGCGGCGGGGCGGGCCGAGGCGGTGGGAAAAAGGGAGAAAGGAGTGGGCCAAAGGCCCATGGAGAGAAAAAGAAGAAAAAGGATAAAAAGGGAAAAAAGAAAATAAAAGCCCTTTCCCTTAAGGAATTAAATTTCGGTTAGCCTAATTAAATTTTATAATTGTTTTCGGTGCTCACGAAAATTCGGGAAAAATCATGTTAGCGTATTTCGAGACGTGAAATTTAAAAAAATTCCACCAAGCCATTTCTAATTATTAAATGGATTTTAAAATTCCAAGTTTGTCTTTGTCTTGCTTTAACTTTTTCGGCCAGTTTCTCCTTGCACAATTTTGCGGGTGACTTAGAGCTAAGGGGAAAAGCGGAGCATGACAGTAATGCAGCAAGTAGGTTATTTCTATCATACCCAAGTTTAAAATACCGATACAACCTATGTTCACATGCAATTTTGCAACCAAATATTTTCATCCCTCAAAACATGGGATTCAAGGTGTTCAAAGAGGGGAGGGGAATAAAACTTGCCTTGGCTGCAGTAAACTTCCCTAGGATGAGTTAGTATGCAAGTCTTCTCACCGTTGCGAAGTTAATTGCTAAAAGAAAAAAAATATTGATAACGGGTAAATACCAAAAACATGTAAGAATTAAATATGTTCTAAAATGTATGAATTCCTTAGTGTGGCTAGGTGCGGTGTGGATGTGATTTATGGTGAAGAAATTTCTATTTTACCTCTTTTATTTTGGGAGTTATTAATTTTTGAAACTTGCTCAGGGTAGTGTAGGATTTTTAACTGAGCATCATCCTAAATTGCTTCTACCATTTGGTTAGGGTTAACCTTGACCATCCAGAAGTGAGGGAGAATGGTTTCCTTAAATTTGATGCAATTTACTTCATAATTTTTAGAGCTATGATAAGTCTACTAGGGATGGACCTATAACGTGTTTTAGACTTATAACACGTCAAAGGGGTGTCAAAGGGCTTTAGGTCCAGAACTAGTTCAGGTTGCTATTTGGGATTTAAAGGGGTTTATTTAGTAAATACATTATGAAGCTAGGTGCAACCATTGTTGGAGTTTAAATGTTCTTCCTATATATATATATAATATATATATATATATACATTATACACTTATTTTAATGGATGTTCCTATGACATGTTAACTAGCCTACCTTTTGGAGTATCTAATTTGGGCTTTTTACTTTTTGCTTCAGTGGATGAGTGGATAGGTTTTATTTCACTAAATGGGAGTTCATTAGTCACTGATTTTACAGAAACTAGTTCTACCCAAAAGATTTAAAATTGATTTTTCTACAATCTTTACATGTCGGAGGGTGCAGTGACCCACTAGTTTCAGTTATAATTGCCTTAGGGGATTTTACTACACAGGAGGCAGATGATCTTATTTTACATTCTAAAGGGGCATGTTTGAGTGAGTCTACAGAACCTAGGTTTACTCAAAAAGGTGGTAAAATGAATTTTTAATAAATCCCTAAAGGCTGACTGTCCTAAAATGTATCCATTCCCTAAAATTAGTTTTATAGGCATTTGTTCCAAGGAATGTACACATGTTTATTTTTCTTACTTAGAGAGGATAATATGAGGGAGCTATAGATTTTGGGTTTGCTCAGTACGAAGTTAATTTTAATTTTCTAGAGGTTTTACAAAATCTCCTTTGGTTTAAGGGTGTCCTGACTCGTTTAAATTTTTGGGGTGTTTTCAGTGCAGTGGGTGGCAAGTTTTATGGTTCCACATTAGAGTTCATTATCTAAGGAGTCCACAGAAATTTGTCCCATTCAAAAATGTTTACAAATGGATTTTATATGGATTTTTAAAGGTGGGTTCTGTTTTCTGTAAAAGGATACTAAGGCTGCTGCTTCGGTCTCTATGACGCGTGGGGCCCCCGGGTCAGTGGCTCATGTTTTTAAGAGACCAGCTTTGGCGCCCGAATGGTGGGACCCGGCCGTCAACGAGACAAAAACAGGAAAAGAGAGCAGGGCAGCAGCGACGGTGAGTTTCGCGGCTGCGCGCGCGGCAAACGGTGGCGATTCAGGGAAAAGGACCAAAAGGAAAAACGTGGAGCGTCTTAGTGCGAACCTACAGGTGGTGGTCTCGGGCACTGTGGTGGCCGGAACAGCGCTGGCGGCGAGCACAGTCGGCAATGCTGGTTCGGGGGTGGTGTCCAACTAAACTAGGGACCAAATCATGCCAAGACAAATCATGTGTGAGCATCTACAAGGTTCATCAGTATTTACCCGAGAGTGCAGAAGGCTTGGCGAAGCTTGGGTGGCCTTGGCAACGTGAGACCCGATCGGCGGCGATGGCGGAACCGGGAGGATGACGGTGATAGCTCGACTCGGCCGATGCTTCGCTAGGAGAAGTGAATCATTAGGTCGCTGGGTACCCCAAGATGGTTCAAACGCAAGGAATTTGGCTAAGACTCAACGGAGCGAGTAGAATCGACGGTGGCGACCCGTGGCAGCGATTGGTCGGTTTCGAGGAAGACGGGTGCCGATCTCTTTCCTCGGTGCACTGTTGGCTGGGATCTTTGAGGGGAAACGACAAGGGGGTCGAGGCGATGCTGTTGGCGTGAGGATTTGGTCTGTCATGGTCTATATCGCCCGGAACGGCGTCGAGGGTGCGGCGGTGACGCTCGGTGCGTGCTCTGGTCTTCGGAGGAGAGCGTCGGCGTTCCAGTGGCTACAAGAGGTGAATGGGATTGGCGTCAGTAGAGAAAATGTTCGGCATTGGACGAGGATTAAAGGACGTGGGATTAAAGGGGATGACCGTGGCTCAACTGCGACGGCGTCGGTTGTCTTCTTCGCGGCCGGTGAGGACGAAGTGAGGGAAACGGAGGAGCTAGGCCTCCCCTCTCGGCTTGGTCAGTTCTAAGGTGAAGCTTTGAGTTGAGTGATCGAGGCGGGAAGGTTTTGCAAGGCAGAGAGAGCTCGCGCAGCGTCGACACCTCACGGCCACGCGTCACCGGTGTTCTGCGCGCGGTCGGCCCAGCTCCAGCGCACTCTCGGTCAGTTGGGTGAAAAACACAAAGGCTGCCATGTGGGTCCAACCGTGGTGTCCAAGGCAGGGGAGTGGGGGATGGGTAGATCTCTGTGTGCTGTCGAATTTTGGGGGTTGATTTTCGATTTATTTGCTTCTCTTTGGCTTTGCTGCTCTATAAAACATTGTGTGGTTTAGGGAAATTTATGGAAATTTTTCTGTAGACAGAGGAGTAGATGAAGAACCCATTTTCTTTGGTTTCACTCAAAGATCTATCATGGTTTGCTCACAGAAATTGGACAGAATTTGGATATTTTAAACCTTGTTTGGATTTTTAGGGGGTTCAAATAGCCCAGAAAAATTCTGGAAAAATTATATTTAACTTTGTGTTCACCCTAGTATTTGAATAAATTATTTCCTATACTGCTTTATGTGCATTTGAATCCTCTTTTGGGTGGAACTTTGTTTTAGCCGATTAGGTTTTACTAATCTGCCCATTATCACATTGTTTTGTTTATTTTGCTTGGGGCATCAAACCTAACCATTTAGTTGCTCAAAAATTATATTTGGGTTGTTCACAACTTTTAGAACCTACATAAATTTTCGCTGATTTTATTCTGAAAAGTTTTACTTTAATCTTAAAGTTTTAATCATGTATTAGGTTTAAAATACTCCACTTGGTTAGAAATGAAAATTTTAGGATCAGGAAATTGGAGATCTCTACTCCTAGTTTTGTCTTATCATTATTTTACATGACCCTAGGATTTGGGTCTGTGACATAACTACCAATATCAATTTAAAACGACGGTACGATAAATTACACATGCAAGATTTCAAAACCAAAATATATTGCCCGAAAACATGGGTTAAATGTGTTCAAAGGAGGGGCAAGAACTTGCCTTCGTCTGGAGAAAAGTTAGTACACCATCCACTCCTCCGTTCACGTAATCATCTAAACAAAATATACAGTATGCAATTAAACACCGAAATATGCAAAAAAATCCAAAATGCTCTAAAATGCATGATTTTTATACATTGAGTAGGTACTGGTCTAAAGTGAATTTAGGTGAAAGAATCTCTAATTTATCTTACTCTATTTGGGAGTTATGATTTTTTAGAAGTTTTATCGGTATAGGGCTAGGTGATGTTTGGAGTGGGCGGTGGCGGCTCTCGGCATGAAAGCGCATATCGAGGAATGCTCCGACAGCGGCAAGCAATGGTGGGTCAACGATGATAGCTTCATCCGGTCTTTGATCTAGAAAAGGACCAAGTGCATGAGGTTCCCAAGGCCATGGTGATGCTTTAGGTGCAAGGAAACAGCTAGTGGCTCACCGGGGAGGACGAAACACCCGCGGCAGCGGTCCGGCCGGAGCTGAGGAAGATGGGGTTGCTCTCACTTCACAGAGCGCCATTTGCTTGGGTTCTTTGGGGGAAATGATGAGGGAGTCGAGACGAAGAGATTGACGTAGGTCCTCGGTCATGCATTGCCCCACATTGGCCGGAACGCCGTCGAACCCGAGCGGCGGCGCCATGGACAGTGATGGCATTGCTCCGACGATCCTGATCCTCGTGACATGGGAAACAAAACGTATGGATGGATCAGGCACAAGGAGAAGATTGTGTTCTAGGGATTAGGTTGCAACGAGGCTCACCAGTGAGGATACAACGGGAATCGAACACTGCGGTCGTCGGCAAGAAGAGCGTGTTCCTGGCGTCTCCGAGGCAAACTCTCTCAGTTTTCTTCGTGGAACGTGATGTGCGCAGGATGTAGAAGACGGTGGCGAAGGGATTTTTCAAATGGCGCGAGACGAGGTGGCGGTGGTGCAGCGAGGTGGCTGTCGTCGGCGTCGACACGTCCTTCCTCCTCTTTTCTTCCTGTTCCCTTCCTTGAGCGGAGGAGAACACTTTGCACTGAGTTGGTTTGAGCCTGAGTGGCTGTCATGTGGGGCCAGGGCGAAGAGGGCAAGGCAAGGGTGAGAGGCATGGGTAGAGAAGAGAGTGTATATTGAGTTTAGGCTAAATTTTGAATTATTTTCCCCTCCTAACTTTGTAACTCTATAGTTTATTTTGTAACTCTATAGTTTATTTACTGGAGGTAGATGATCATCCCCAGGTTCCATGTTTTTTTGTTGCATTCAAAAATAATTTATGGTTTGTCCCCAGGAATTAATCAAATTCAGGGTATTTGGAGGCTTATTTGAATTTTTAGAGGGCCAAAGCTGAGGATAAAAATTATATTTAATTAGGTTAATTAACCTAGTATTTGATTAAATTATTTAATGTATATACTTATGTGCACCTTAATGGTCTTTTAGGCAAGTTATTGTTTTGGCCGATTATAGACATTAATTAGCCTAATATTGGACTGCCTTGTTTAATTTGGTTGGGGCATCAAACCTAGTTAATAAATCTCACAATAATTATGTTAAGTTGAATATAATATTTGACACCTACATGAAATTTTTCCATGATTTTATCTTATCTTGCATTGTTTATTTTAGAAAATTAGGTTAATCCTCCTAGATTTAGGTGTTTACTCTAGGTGCATACACCTACTATGGTCATTGGGTTCATACTAAGTTCCCTTTTGAGCTGAGGAGGTGAACCTTGGATTAAAATTTTTAAGTTCACATCTAGCATCCAAAATATGTTATAGATTTGTTTAGAATTTTTTTTAATCTTCTGGCTATGCTTATGAGTCCTAACATGAAATGCAAGATCAAGAATCCAATTACAGACAAATGACCTAAGTCAAGGTAGGCTATTATGTTAGTATACATGCATCCAGATGAGCTTGCATCTTCGTCCTAGGTTATAAATGAAAGGTTTTTAATTTGTTATGAAATTAGGTTTACCATGCAAAGGCCTAGGTTGGTCCCTCTTTGTTAGAAAAGAGAAATCTTGGTCCTCACATTTTTAATTGGGCATATAGGCCAAGGTTCTTTAACCTAGGTTAGAAAACAAAAAATTTTGGTTCATAAAATTGAGAAACCTCACTTTTATTTTGTTTGAGCAAAATTTCTTTGACCCTAGATTTTGGGTACATGACAAAAATTCGGATTCAGAAAGTGTCGATCGGATAATTTTCGGATAATGCCAGATACGAAAACAGAAACGGATAATTATTTTCGGAAACAGAAACGAATACGATAGAGAAATTATCTGACGGATTTCAAAATCGGTTGGAAAATATCCGCAAAAAATTTTGGATATCCAGACAGACATGGGCCAAGGCCCATTAACTAGAAGCCCACAACCATAAGCCCATGAGCACGACCTAACCCTAAAAACCCTACAGTCAGTCACTTTGTTCATGTTCTTCTCAAGTAAAAATACTATTTTAAAACAAGGTAAATAAAAATATCATATTTAGGTTTCCAAATTTTTTTCCTTTTTTAAGAAAAAGGTTTGCTAAAATTAATATACTTTCAAAACAATTGAACATTGTATGGAAACAAATGTTAAATCTATGGTGTACTGAATATTAATATACTTTCGAAACACTTAAACTTTTTTTATTATTAATGCCTAAATTCAATATGCATGAGATTTATAATGATATGAAAGATTGTGATATTATTGTATATTTTATAAAATTAGTAAGTTGATATGGATGTATGAAATTTGTTGCATGTATTATTTACCTAAAAAAATAAAATGTTGATATATTGTGAGAAAATATTAAGCTATCTATCTTTTAAAGTTTAGTTTGAGGGGTTTTTATATTCCGATCAATTTCCGTTGCCATATTTATTTCGATTCGTATTCACTCGTATTTGTTTTCGATAGTATTCGATTCTGTTTCCGTATCGGGGTTTTCGATTTCGAATCCGAATCAAAAAAATATGAAAATAAATATGATATAGATAGTTTTCGACCGTTTTCGATCCGTTTTCACCCCTACTCCGCCTCGCTCATGAAGCGACGTCGTGCCACCCTCTTGCACGCATAGACGCAGAGAAGCATGTGACACGCAGACGGCGACGCCCCTCCCTCGCTCGGTCGCCCTCTCCTCTCGATGGCCTCCTCTCCCACAGCCCTGTCGCCTGGAGTGCCTGTCTAGTTGGCTCGCTACGACTCGATGCCACGCTCCCGTGGCATGTGCTCGCTGGTCACGCTGCCATGCCTCATCGCCCCTGCCAGGCCACCATCTCTAAGCGCACAAGGAGCAGCTGCAGAGGCCAGAGGCACTCCGGCCTGCCTCCCCAAACATGTTACATGTCCAATTCGATTCAATTCATTGCCAGAGGTAAGCTGTTCAATCCCTATTCCCCAATTTCTTTGAATGCGAAGATATGAACCTAGTTTGTTGGGATTGTTGGCTGCTCAGCTGAAGTAGACACCTAATTTGAACCTGTTTTTTTGTCTTATTTTGTACACTAGGAAGTAGTCACCACATTTGAACTCAAGAAGGGTTGTGATTTATTTACTGTAGTGCATGGCTGCCTAAGTTATAAGATTGTTTTTATCATTTTGCTATTTTCTATCCTCTATATATTTGATATGGTGAACAATTGTCACTTAGTAGTCTAGTACTTCCATACGTTAAACAATTTCAATTTATGGTCAATTATATGAATATATGACATTATACTCAATTGTGTATTATATCTAGTATATATTATACAATAGAACTATGTGATATTATACATATCAAATATTAGATTTATGGTTGTAAAAAAAATTACTTCTTTCCATTTTGAATACCCTATCTCAAATCCCTCGGCCTATCCCTGCCTGGCGCCTTCTCAGATGGAAGATTGAAGATCGTCTTCTTGATCTCCTCTTCCTCGAAAGGGGTGTCCGGATCGGCCAAGAGATGGGAGCCGACATCAGGTTTAGCAATCTCGGAATGGGGATTTTTACCGGGGGACCGAAATTATCGAAATTTGGAAAATTTGCGTACTTTTTTGGCTGAAATTTTTTGAAAATTTGACGAATTTTGAATGAATTTAAATAATATTTTTACCAAATCAACAAAAATTTGAACAAAACCGAAAATTTCGAGAAAGATATATGCTTACCGGGGGTACCAAAATTTCGTTCCGAAATTGCAATGCCAATTTGCCAAATGTCAGTGGGAAGCTGAATCTGCTATGTTTCCCCATGATGGAGGAGAAGAAATTGTGGACAAGATCAAGTTTGTCCTGCTCCGTGGAGGCCGTGATCCCCGATGTTGAAGGTCAAGGATCAGCTTCTTTCGTTTCCTATCATTGACCTTCATATGGAAGAAGTTAAGAGTTGGTGTCGTTGTGTTGTAGGTGGAGAACATGGGATCTCTGTCGCTGTGTCGCAGTCTGATTCTCTCCAGCGAGGCCAGCGCCCGGAGCCATTTCTCGGTGGAAAGGGGGCGCTGGCCTTGTGCCGCATCGACCTGAAAACCAGCTCTTGAGCAATTTGAAGCTGCAGCCTGTAGTGGCTCACCCTGTTGCTGCCCCATCTCTGTAGTTCCTTTGCCAAGCGCTTGTGTTTTAGATGGAAGGTAAGAATCGCATCTGCGTTTTCAATTGGCTGCTGCCAAACTTGTTGCACCGGCTCCAAAAAAGCCGTCGAGTTTCATCCAGAAAGTCTCAAACCGGAAACTTCTTGTGCGGTGGCTTGACGATGTTAGAAACTAGGGTTCCTTAGGTGCCGATCTAGAGGTAGTCAAGCTCATGGACAAAGAGATTTGACTTAGAGAGTAAACGGGAATAGAGGGATAGGAGAGAAGAGCACATACCCGCGTCACCTTTAGAACTAGAGGCCGCCATGTCGTCGGCGAAAGAGCGGCGGCGGCGCGGGGTTTTCCCCTCACTTCAGCGCGCGTATTGATCGGAGTGGCTAGGGTTTTGTTGGGGAGCGCGTTTGCAACGGTGAACCTCGATATCCGTGCGCCGGCGAGCTCCCCTTTTGATATAGCGCTGCGTGAGAGGGGCCACAGCCAAGGATGGTGGCGCCCCAATCGGGCGTGCGGGAGATGCGGGGATCGCAACTAACATTCTCCCCTTCGATCTCCGCCTTTCTTACTTTTCTTGTTATTCATTTCTAAATAGATTGATGCATAGGGTATGCTTCATCACGACAGTCACCACTGAACCATCGGACGCAACAACCACGATGCATTTCTCCATCTCGAAATAAACACTAGGCCCTTTCTTAATCCAAGGATCATAGGCTTTCCTATAAACCCATGCCGGCTAACTGTTCTCTGAACACACTGGGCGGTAAGCCTTTCGTAAGTGGATCCGCTAACATTTTCTTTGTTCTTATATGCTCGAGACTAATGGTATGATTCTGGATTTTCTCTTTCACAACATAAAATTTGATGTCAATGTGTTTGGCAGCACCACTTGACTTATTGTTGTGAGCATAAAACACTGCTGACTCATTGTCGCAGTACATCTTGAGTGGCCTTTGAATGCTGTCGACCACTTTCAACCCGGGCACAAACTTCTTTAACCATTTTGCCTGCCTCGTGGCATCATAGCTAGCTACAAACTCGGCATACATCGTGGATGATGCTATGACGGTTTGCTTGGAGCTTTTCCACGAAATTGCTCCTTTTGCGAGAGTGAATATGTAGCCTGACGTGGACTTTCTATCATCTACATCTCCCGCAAAATCTAAATCTGAATCCCTCTATCTCTAGGGAATCAGATCTTCTGTACGTTAGCATGAGGCCTTTTGTGCCTTGCACATAACGCAAAGCTTTCTTTACCATTCTCCGAGTGATCTATTCTGGATTTTCCGATATCGCAAGTATCCGGTAACAAAAGCTAAGTCGGGCGCGTACATACTTGAGCATATTGCAAACTTCCGACAAAAAAGCATATGGAACCGCTTTCATTTGATCGATCTCATATTGGTTCCTGGGACATTGAAATTTCCCAAATCTATCGCCCTTGACTATAGGAGCAGGTGTTGGCTTACTCGCATGCATACAATATTTCTTTAAAATCTTTTCAAGGTATGCCTTTTGCGATAATCCTAAAACCCCTTTTCTTCTATCTCGATGAATCTCTATTCCTAGAATGAATGAGGCTTCACCAAGATCTTTCATATCAAAATTCGAGGACAAAAACTTTTTCATCTCCAATAGCAGATCAACATCACTACTAGCGAGTAGGATGTCATCTACATAAAGGATAAGGAAAATGAATCTCCTATTTCTGAACTTTGCGTAAACGCAATTGTCCTCCTCATTTTCATTCAACCCAAATTTCTTTATTACTTCATCAAACTTCAAATACCACTGTCTGGAGGCTTGTTTTAATCCATAAATGGATTTCTTCAGATGACATCCCATTTGTTCTTTTCCTTCCATGACAAAACCTTTCGGTTGTGCCATGTAGACGTTCTCATATAAATCCCCGTTAAGGAATGTCGTCTTTACATCGATTTGATGTAGCTCTAGATCATAATGTGCCACCAGTGCCATGACAATTCTGAAGGAATCTTTGCATGACACCGGAGAAAATGTTTCATTATAATCTATTCCTTCTCTTTGAGTAAAACCTTTTGCCACAAGTCATGCCTTATACCTTTCTACATTCCCTTTGGAGTCACATTTTGTTTTGTAGACCCATTTGCGGCCCTCTTGTTTTGGCTCCTTTAGGAATTTCTTCTAAGTCCCAAACTTTGTTGGTACTCATTGATCTCATTTCATCTGCATGGCTTCAAGCCACTTCGATGAATTAACACTTCTCATGGCTTCTTCAAACGAGGTGGGATCTCCCTCTATTTGAACTTCTTCACTAGCATAGACTTGGTAGTCGCTAGGAATAGCTGTCCTTCTCTCTCTTTCGGATCTCTGAGTTGTGGTACTTCTTCCGTTTGGGGCTGATGTTGCTCTTCCTCTTGTGTGACAACTTGCAGTAGGATCTGTTCAACAGGTTCCTCTGTTCGTTTGTTGTTGTCACGGGAGAACTAACATCGTGCGACATCGCAGCATTCTGCTTTCGGTGTAGCGACAACGAGCATCGAGAAAAATGGTTCATGAATCATTGGAGCGGGTACATATACACGCTTCTCTTCAAGACTAATTTCTCGGGGTGCCTTGCTTCCCTTGACTATCTCATCCTCCTGAAATACAGCGTGTCTCGTTTCTACGAACTTGGTATGTCTATCAGAACAGTAGAAACGAAAACCTTTTGATTTCTCAAGTAGCCAATGAAATGGCAACTCACTGTCTTGGGATCGAGTTTCCCAATATTTGGGTTAAACAACTTTGCCTCAGCTGGACAGTCCCACACCGGTACATAATTTAGTGTGGGTTTCCTTCCTGTCCATAGCTCATACGGTGTTTTAGGCACCGACTTACTTGGTACTCGATTAAGAA
This sequence comes from Oryza australiensis, assembly GCA_019925245.2. Taxonomy (NCBI): domain Eukaryota; kingdom Viridiplantae; phylum Streptophyta; class Magnoliopsida; order Poales; family Poaceae; genus Oryza; species Oryza australiensis. Next base: position 320,813 of record JAIFGZ020000348.1, read on the forward strand.
TATGGGCAGCGGTTTTTAATGCCTCCATCCATAGACTTATCGGTAAAGTGGAGTGGCTTAACATACTTCGGACCATGTCCATTAGAGTGTGGTTACGTCTTTCAGCCACTCCGTTCTGCTGAGGCTCGCCGGTGTGGAGTCTTGGGCTACTATGCCATTCTCCCTGTAAAAACCTTGCAAAAGGTCCGGGTATTTGGCCATAAGGGGTGTGCCACCAGTAGTACTCTCCTCCACGGTCGAGATCTTACTATTTTGATCTTTAAATCATGCTGATTTTCTACTTCGCCTTGAATATCTTGAATTTATCCAAGGCTTCGCTCGTTCTTTAATTGGATAAATATAGCCATAGCGCGAATAATCATCCATGAATGTTATAAATGAATCATAACCATCCACAGTCTTAATTGGAAATGGACCACAAATGTACGTGTGTATGATTTCCAATTTTCCTAGACTTCGTATGACTCCTTTCTTTATTTGTTTAACATACTTTCCCTTGATGCAATCGATGCAATGTTACGAATCCGTGAAGTCTAACGGATGCAGAATTTCTTCTTTGATTAATCGTTCAATTCTCCCCTTTGAAATGTGGCCTAGCGACGGTGCCACAATTTCGCGAATGTTTCGTCATTGCATCGTTTGCGCTTACTTCTTACATTCATAGACGAGGAGGGCTCATTATTGCACACAACATTCTCGTCATTGCATACAATATTCACATTCTCATGTTGGGGCAACATATAAAGTTGGCCTTGTCGGATGGCAAGGCCCACACACTTATTCTTAAATATAATTGAACATAAATATGGTTCAAAGTAACAATTATATCCATCGTCCGCCAAACATGATACGGAAATCAAGTTCCTACTTAAAGACGGCACATAGAGCACATTTTGCAAATGAAGTATGAAGCCATTATTTAACTTCACTTGGATGATCTCCAATTGCTTCAACTTCGCCTCGACTCCATTTGCAACTCTAATGCATCTTTCTCCTCTTGTTAGGATCCTCCTCGTACGGAATCCGTAATGAATTTGCAACATGAATAGTCGCACTGAATCAACCCACCAAGTGGATCTAGAATAACTTACATACAAGGATTCATCTACAAATGTAATAATGTCCTCACCTTTCTTTAAGAGATGCTTCGAAATCGGGCAATCTTTCGAAAATGCCCCTTTTTCTTGCAATATCTACAAGTGTCCTTGTCCACTACCGTGTTGTTAAGTCCTGGACTTGGATTACTTGGTGGCACACTTCCTTGTGCCTTAGGAGAGGCGGTATTCTGGTTGTAGGTGCTCCTCTTCTTGTTGTGCTTCACATAGTTGGCGGAGTCACCACGACCTTTGGGCCTATCCTCTTCTTGCACACACATGGCAATGAGCTTCTCAATGTCCCAATTTTCGGCTATGAGTTGTAGTTCACAACAAAAGCCTCAAAATCGAAGGCAAGGAGGCAAAAATCGGGTGAACTAGGAACTCATCGGGGAGCACCAAGTCCATCTTCTTAAGTTTTGAAGTGATGCCACTCATCTTCAAAATGTGCTCTCTAACCCCTCCGCCGTATACTTCATAGTCACCAAGCTCTTAATGAGGGTGCTAGCATAAGCCTTTGAAGAACCGTGAGCGATTCTCCACCTTCGAAGGTATTCGGTGGCGGTGGTACATACGGGATTGCTCCCCTTATTGCCTCCACAATGGAGCTCTTAATCACCATCAAGCACTTGCGGTTTGATGACTCCCACTTCGCACGATCAATATCGTACTTTTGTCTTATTGGGGCATGATCAAGCATCCTTTGCTCGAAATCATCTTCGCTCTCACTTTCCCCTCTCACGGCTCAACGAGGCTCGGTGGGACGAGGCTTGGTGAGAGCTTCATCTATGTCGAGCAGCGCAAGTGCTATCTCTATCTTCTCTCGCCATGAGCCATAATTATTCCCGTTAAGGGGCTCAACAGACGAGATGTATACTAGAGGGTTAGTTGTTCTGAAAGCAAAAATAAAGAAATTGAGAAACATTTAAAATGCTTGTATGCTTTAATTTAACGTTGGTCAAAATTAAAACATACAACATGCTACCGCATTAATTCTACGTCATCGTTGGGCGAAATAGAACCAATGCATGAAAAACTAATATACATCATTTTAATATTGCTATTAACAATGTTGGTCTTAATAACAACATTATCATCATTTAAACAATATAACATAGCAGCGGAACAAATTACATAAAAATTCAGAAGCAATTCTTATATTTATCTACTCTCTAAACAATTTTCACGTTGGTTAAAATTGCTCAGAGATAATAAAACATTCAATAAAAGCTTCTCAACAGAGGGACCAAAAATAAACTTATTTTCTTTTGCTTTGGCCCAACACATATTCTCTTTTGCTTCGGCCGAGGGATCTAACTCAGACTTATTTTATTCAATTCTGCTCGGAGGGACCAAAAACAGACTTATTTTGGTGCGGCCCGTTTAGCCCGAAGGCCCTAGCTGGTCGCCTGATCTCGGCCGTCCGATCCTAGGGTTCTGATCGGACGGCTGGACGCCATTTTCGGGGAAATAAAAACCCCATCCCAGCCGCCACCCATCCAAACCCTAGCTCAACTCGACTCCTCCCCTTCGGCCACTGTTCGGGCGGAGTGCGGCGGCGCCGCCACGCGCCCCCTCGCCGGCACGCGCGCTCACCTTAGGCTGAGCGCGCCGCCGTCGAGCGGCTGTGCCGCGACGCCTTGGAGCTGCCGCTCTTCCCGCGTCCCCTTTCCTCCCTCCCCTCTTCTTCCCGCGGTGACATTGGCAAGAGCCGGCGGCGGCGGTGGACTCCCGCGCTCGCACGCCGACGAAGGCCGACGGCGGCGGTGGATGGGGGCTTCCCGCGCATGTTGGCAAAAGCCGGCGGCCACGGTGGACATTCCGCACGGCGTCGGCGACGACCGGCGGGGGATGGGGCTTCCCGCGCGTGTCGGCAACGGCCGGCGGCGGCGGTGGACTTCCCACGCGGCGTCGGCGATGACCGGCGGTGGAGAGGTTAGGGTTTTCTCATCCTTTTTTTTGAGCTGTTCTTCGGGGTTCCGAGTCCCCTTCCTTCTTCCCTACTAGATCTACACCTAGGGATGGCTCTGATACCATTGTTAGAAACTAGGGTTCCTTAGGTGCCGATCTAGAGGTAGTCAAGCTCATGGACAAAGAGATTTGACTTAGAGAGTAAACGGGAATAGAGGGATAGGAGAGAAGAGCACATACCCGTGTCACCTTTAGAACTAGAGGCTGCCATGTCGTCGGCGAAAGAGCGGCGGCGGCACGGGGTTTTCCCCTCACTTCAGCGCGCGTATTGATCGGAGTGGCTAGGGTTTTGTTGGGGAGCGCGTTTGCAACGGTGAACCTCGATATCCGTGCGCCAGCAGCTCCCCCTTTTGATATAGCGCTGCGTGAGAGGGGCCCACAGCCAAGGATGGCTGGCGCCCCCGATCAGGGCGCGCGGGAGATGCGGGGATCGCAACTAACGGACGAATCACAAGTGAGAAGAAGGGGGCGGTGATTTGACCCCGCTGAACGAGCGCCGCATACGACAATCACATGCATTAACAAGTTCTTTGTGTCAAGCTTCACCAAAGTCGGATCATCTTGTTCATTGTTCCACATGTATCTTCTTCCAAACATGTACAACTCCTTAACATCATGCGAGTTCATCATGGAGCGAAGGCATTCAACAAGCGCCTGTTGATCTGTTGTTGTTCTTGTCACTTGCCGCCGCAATTAGATTGAAGTTACCGGCTATAGCCCAAGGCCCTTGCACGGGGCCCCACAGCTTGCAATTCTTCCGAGAAAGATCTTAGCTACAACATTCGTGATCACAAATGACAGAGGATAGTGTTTCCTGGGACAAGGAGGAGCCCGGAGAATACATGCGCCTGAATAGCTTCACTCAACTTTTGACGGTAATACTACCAAGTTCACAAATCTAGCTATTGTAATATAGAAAAGACAGCCAAGTGCTGCGAAGAATGACCTAAGTTTGACTGCAAGTCTATTTTAGTACAAGTCTGATGAAGTTGGGGCAAAAATTTTAGGAAAAACTTATTTTGTATCTATGGCTCATTTTGTTTTGGTTTGATCCTGGTGAAGGATTCCTGGTTTGTCATTCTGAAAGCAAGCAAGAGTGCCAAGAACTCAGCTAGTACACATGTTCTTTTTTGCCTTTTTCACCCTCTGGGACAAAATCTGTATACATGTTCAGCCTCAGTCTCACATGTTCAATTCAGCAACACCAGCACATTCTAATGTCAGCAATGTACAGCAGCAGCCGCCTCAAATGTTTAGCTTTCTTTTGCATCCTAGTCAGAGCAACAGCAACATAATGAATTGGCAGTTTCACATTTTCAGATGCACACAATAATCAGAGTCTCAAATTAACACAAATAAAATCATCATATTTAGTGTTGAATCACAATCTCAACTTACAAAAATTTACAATCTCAATTCATAGTATCAATATATATTCTCAATCTCAGCTTCTCGAGCTACTGCCGTAACCCTCCTCTAGAACGCAGAGGTGGTGGTGATGTTAGCCTCCTCCGAAGCTGCAGCGGTCGCCTTCCTCCCGTCGTGGTGAGCTCGTCAGTTTTTGCTACGCTCCTTTTTTTGACCTTAAAGATGGGGGAGATCCCCACAGTACCGAACAAATTTTATAGAAGGAGGAAAAGAGTTTAGGAATACAACCTATTTAAATTATAGACTGGCAGAAACTAGGCGAACATGGAAAGCGAGAAAAGAAATCAGCTAAAAGCATCTAGCCAAGCACGAAGGAGGATTTGAGCCCTTCCTTGAAACGAGTAATTTGTAGAGCACACTGATTCTTGAAATTAGCCATCCACAGTGATTGGGTTGGGGTTGTACGGTGAAAGACTTTGTCGTTTCTTAATTTCCATATTTCCCAGGCCGCTATAAGAACTAATTATGTAGAAAAGGTAAAGGACTCGTTCAGATTGCTTTTGCGAATCTGTCCACGTGGTCCAACTCACTATCCCACTAAATTTGCAACAAAGCCCAGCAATCACGGCGAAAGGGCACTAGAAAAGGTAAATGATCAATGGTCTCTTCCTCCCCTATCACACATAACACAAAGATTGTTGTCGTGAATATTTAGTGTCTTTTCGTAGCATGGATTTAGTGTTCAGCACTGTCTACCGAAGCAACCAAGCGAAAAATTTTATACATGGTGTACAACTGGATTGCCAAAGAAACTTGTAGCTTGGGTGGACCTCCATTGTCTTGAAGATATGACAATAAAATCTCCTCGAGGTGTATTTATTCCCCAAGCTGGAGTCGAGGAGTCCTTGGAGCTCTCATCATATGATACGCTTTGCAAATGTGCTTGCGTGTCTCCAATTCTGGAAAGCCTAATCGAGAGTGGCGGTGAAGGATACGTCTAGGTCTTACGCTTGTATGATTTCGCCTTGAAGCATTCTGTCTCTTAGCAAAAGAAGCTAGATGAGGGTAATTGGTCTAAATGGCCATGTTGTTCCAGTTATCTTCCCAAAAACAAACAGTATGCCCCCACCTGGCAAGTAACAACCAATCTGAAAATACCATTTAATCGAAGAATGTTCTTCCACCAAAACTATCATGTTTCTCTCGGTTGCATGGGGGACTTTGGAGAAATAGTATCAGAACCAAATTAATTTAACCCATGGCACATCTTCTTGGTTATAGAATTTGGAAAGATGCTTGTGGAGAAGAGCATCATTTTGTAGCCTTAGTTTCAGGACTCCTAGGCCTCCTTTCAACTTTGGTCTCATGACCATTGGCCAGGCAGCCAGATTACCCCCTTTCTTCTCAGGGTCGTTCCCTCTCCAAAGACATTGTTTACAAGCTCTATGAATGGCATTAATCACCCCCTTTCCAAGCTCTATCAGTTTGATTGTGCACATCGTGTATGTGGTTATCGGTGTGATGACAGAGTTAACCATTTCCAATCTCCCAGAATAAGAAAGCCAAGTGGTGCACGCCGAAAGCCTCCTTTCTATTCTGTCCATCATCGATGTAAGATCTTCCATTCTTGGCTTTATTGTACCCATTGGCAGTCCCAAGTATGTGAAAGGCATCATAACCAAAAGTATTGGCTAGGAGGCTCAGCTTGTCAGGACCAATGTTGATGGGGTACATATGCAATTTTCTATAATTGACCTTTAAACCGGTGGCGACCTGAAAACTGTGAAACAGAGCTTTTAGAAAGAAAAGTTGCCTTGCATCTGCCTGAAGGAGAAGAATTGTATCATTAGCATATTGGACGATGGGGAAGTCCTCTATGGGCTGAGGGATTGGCAGATGGAGCAAACCATTTTGCCTTGCTCTGTTGATCAAGACCTGAAGCAGCTCAGCTGCCAAAACAAAAAAGGAGGAGGGATAGGAGGTCCCCTGCCGCACACCCCGATTACATTTGAAGGTTTTCCCTGGTACCCCATTTAGGAGCACCGCCGAGGATCCAAAAGATAGTATGGTTTGGATCTAGTTGATCCATTTTTCTGGAAAGCCCAAACATTGCATCATCTAGATGATTGCAATGTGCTCGACAATATCAAAGGCTTTTTCAAAATCAAGTTTTAGAATAACAACCTCTCTTTGGCATTGCTGGCATTGATGAATATATTCGTAGGTCCAAGCCAAGCAATCTCAATCTTGAATTGATCTTGTCCGGATGAAGCCATATTGGTTTTGATGAATAATTCTGAGGATGATGTACTAGAGACGCTCTGCCAAAATCTTAGTTTTGGCTATGCTCCTTGGCTTTCGTTCGATGCAGATCGAGCAATCCGGCCATCACCACGTGACTTCCCTCTGATACGTCAGACGATCCGGATCCAAGGTTTAGTTACCGTTAACTTCTCATTGGTATATATATATATGTATGTATGTATGTATCCCACCCCACAGGGTGCACACAGGTTTGTACATAATCTGCAAAAAAATTAAGATACATTTCCGGCCTGCAATAATTTTCAACAGCAATTGTAGTATGCTTATACCACTATTTGCAATGGACTATTTAGCATGCCTACAACATCAATAAAAGCCATGTAAAAGAAAGGATGACATCGTAGATAAAAATTGCATGTGGAAAAAAAGAGAACTCGTAGTAGACTAAGGATTCACTACTACAAAAAGGCTCATTGGTGTCGCCCAAAAAGGTGCCGGTTAAAACAAATCCGGCACCTATAATGCATATAGGTAGCATGTAAAGAATAGGTGTCGGTTCTTGTTAAGAACCGCCACCTATAGTGCGAAATAGGTGTCGGGTGAACAGTAAAACCGGCACCTATAGTATAGGTGGCGGTTACTAATTGGAACCGGCACCTATTCTTCCTAAATAGGTGTCGGGTCAATAGTAAAAACCGACACCTATACTATAGGTGCCGGTTTTGCTCTTTACCCGACACCTATAAGGTTCCTTACGCTGTAAGCTTCGTAAATAGGTGCCGGTTGTTGTTAAAAACTGACACTTATATTCCGACCACCTATAAATGCCACCTTTCAGCCACTTAGCTCATTTCTATTCGGTCTTCATGTGTACAACGAAACGGAAGGGGCAAGGTTTTGCTGAAAATTTTCAGAAAAATTAAAGGTTAGTATATTTTAGTTGTTTACTATTTGTGTACGTGATTCTTTATGATATTCTTTTGTCATTTGTGTGTATATGCTAGTAGATGCATGACACCATTTATGTCATTTGTGTCTCTTTACTTAAAGTATTTCGGATTGTCAAATTTGAAGAGACCGTAGAGTAATGTAACCAAAATAAAATAATGTCATTTATATGAAGACGTCACATTTTTTACAAATTCTCGTAGGACCGATGGATGAAGGAGGGATGAACGATGCGAAGCGGGGTACCTTGGAGTATGCCAGGGGAGTAACCAAGTTCGTGATCGGGGCCACGAGTTCCCGGTCGTTGAGCATGACAGAATATTTGCATTGTCCATGTTCTGATTGCAGGAAGGAGAGACAGTTTCCCGCAAAACAAGTTCACGAGCATATGCTAACAAGAGGTTTTATGCGTAATCACACATGTCAAGACAATCACGGTGAAGATGAGAATGACAGTGTGGACAATCATGGCGATGCAATGCATGAAGACAATGTGGAGTTACCTGCTGACGAAGGTGAATACGACAATGACGAATCGGATGGGTTGGATCAGATGTTGCGGGATGGAGAGACAGCCTATAGCGATGATAGACAATACGAGAAGTTTAAAGCCATGGTGGAGGACTCAAAAACACCGCTTTATCCAGGTTGCAACGAGGAGCACACCAAATTACACGTCGTCCTCTCGTTGTTGCAGATGAAATCAACCAACGGCTGGAGCGACAAGAGCTTCACAGAGCTTCTACAGCTGATCGGATACCTCCTTCCAGCGGGTCACGTACTGCCAGAAACGACATACCAAGCAAAGAAGGTTGTTTGTCCACTCGGGCTGGAGGTGCAAAAAATTCACGCATGTCGAAATGACTGTATCTTATACCGGGGTGACTATGAAGACCTGGATGCATGTCCAGTTTGCGGAGCACCGCGGTATAAGGGTGGAGGTAACGATGATGATGCCGATGATGACAGCGGTGGCCCCGTCCTAAAGAAGAGGAAAGTGCCCATTAAAGTTGTATGGTATTTTCCTATAATCCCTCGGATTGAGCGCCTGTATGCAAACAAAAAGCATGCAAAGATGATGCGGTGGCACGCCGAAGAACGTAAGAAGGATGGGATGATAAGGCACCCTGCCGACGGGTCTCAATGGAGAAAGATAGATAGAAAGTACAAAACTTTTGCATGCAAGATAAGGAATGTTAGGTTTGGGCTAAGCACAGACGGGATGAATCCATTCGGTGACATGAGCAGTCGGCACAGCACATGGCCAGTGGCACTTGTTATGTACAACCTTCCGTCATGGTTGTGCATGAAGCGCAAGTATATCATGATGCCACTGCTAATCCAAGGGCCCAAGCAACCTGGCAACGATATCGATGTCTACTTCAGGCTAGTAGTAGATGATCTTCAGTTACTATGGGTTCAGGGGGTGCAGATGTGGGATGCTTACAAAAGAGAATACTTCACCTTAAGGGCAATATTGTTAGTTACCATTCAAGATTACCCGCGCTGGCAACACATCCGGACAAACGTGAAAGGTGGTTGTGCATGTGTGCGTGCATGCGGGACACGGCAAGCGGTGGGCGAGGTACTGGAAAGACGTGTACATGTGCCACGGAGGTTTCTTCCTGCCGGTCACCGATCGTAGCAATAGAAGAGATTTCGATGGCACAGTGGAGAAGGGGGCAGCTCCGATACATAGTACAGGCAGAGATATTTTTGAAGAGATAAAAGATATTGAACATGTATTTGGTAAGGGGCATGGCAATACACGTGCGGCGGGCAAGGGTGGTGAGAAGCCTCTTTGGAAGAAGAAATCTATCTTCCGGGAACTACCATATTGGAAAGATTTGGATGTCCGTCATGCAATCGACGTGATGCACGTTGAGAAAAATGTATGCGAGAGTTTGATGGGAGTACTTGCTGAACATACCTGGCAAGACAAAGGATACGTTGAAATCCCGGAGAGACCTCGTAGACATGAACATCAGGTCCGAGCTACATCCTCAAGAATGTCCTAATGGCCGACAATACCTCCCTCCCGTGTGCTACACCCTCAGTGTCCTGAAGGCTACATGATGCGCATCGCAGTCTTCGAGGGCTCTTTTGTTCCAAGCAGGGAGAAAGATGAGCTCACACTTGCATTACGAACGCTGAGCATCCGGACGCACAAGGGAGTAGGCCTCATACCATGGAGGGAAGGTTTTCCTGAGGACAGACATAGATACCGGTCTCGAAGTAATAAGAATTCCGCAGACCAATTAGAACAGATGAGAGTCCTAATGGAAAAAGTTCAAAAGATGGAGGCATTGCTAATGGAGGCGGGGATTGGCGGCGATGCTGGCCGTTTAGCAAGTCCAACAGGGAGGAAAAGCAGTTGCGCTTCAACTGAGGTTCCTCAAGAACCGGAGACGACTCGTCACCCCGTGGACGCAATCACGGCACGTCGCATGCAGGTTGCATGTGCCACTGCAGAGTCAAAACCTCACTATAGAGGTGGCACGCGGTATGGCACATCCTGTAGTGGAGGGAGGAAGGATACACGGTAATCCAATACCAACTGGCTACTCAAGGGTTGAAGTGGAGGACGTGTCGAGCAGATACAGGGCCATCCAGCTTGAATTTCCTCCAGAGGAAGGGGTGAACACTCTTGGAGAAGCTATCCACAACGTCATCGTGTGGTGCAAGAGGTTCATTGTCTTTCCTTCAGGAGATGGTGATGACGAGCCAAGCGATGGCGGGTCTAGCTCTAGCAGGCCTGCTGTCTCCCCCCAAAGAATGCCAACTCCACCACCGTTGCCACATAAGAGCTCGTTTCCTCCGCCGTCACAACGAGCTCCTGATGACAAGCCCAAAAAGAGGGGTCGACTGAGCAAATCTATAGATATGTCTGAACCATCTACTGTTAAGAAGGGCAAGAAAGCGACTATTTCTACAAAGTCGGAGCCATCCCCAAAAGTGTCAGTTCAAGTACAGGACCACTTCATTCGCATGGCAAGGCCACCAGCCCCGACGCAACCTATTTCGGACTTTCAACGCACGATCCAGAAAAAGAAATTGCAAGAATTTTCCAAGGCTCAATTCACGAAAGACACCAAGAAGAATGAGAAGGAATTTCTGCGAGTGCTGGGCTGAAGAGTTTGTCTGATGTGGACAATATTGCGAAGGCACCTTTGGCAGCTAAGTTCAAGTTAGGTGGTCCTTTGACCACCGACGAATATCGCAACGTCATTGCAAATTGCACTCAGATGAGAAGGGTAGAAGAGTGGTACCTACAGATGGCAAAGGAAGGTAAGGAGACGTTCGGTGTCTTTTACAAGAACGAGGACTTTCATCACGACGATGGTGTAATCTGGGTCCCATTTGATGAACTATTTCAGCTATACAATCTGAGGGAGCTAAACGTATCGATACTTCAAATATGGGCATTGTAAGCATACTCAAACCCCTAGCTAGTATTTCTAAGTTCATACCCTTATTAGACTTTGTAAGTTGTCTAACTTGTTTCCTTATGCGGAATGGGGGCGCTTGAATGTAGAGCGACTTGTAACAAACTAGCATTCCTCGATCCCGTGATTGTCAATGCCAATCAGATTGAAGGAGGCCCAACGTCCCAAACTTTGTTGGTACTCATTGATCTCATTTCATCCTGCATGGCTTCAAGCCACTTCGATGAATTAACACTTCTCATGGCTTCTTCAAACGAGGTGGGATCTCCCTCTATTTGAACTTCTTCACTAGCATAGACTTGGTAGTCGCTAGGAATAGCTGTCCTTCTCTCTCTTTCAGATCTCCCGAGTTGTGGTACTTCTTCCGTTTGGGGCTGATGTTGCTCTTCCTCTTGTGTGACAACTTGTTCGTAGGATCTGTTCAACGGTTCCTCCTGTTCGTTTGTTGTTGTCACGGAGAACTAACATCAGTGCGACATCGCAGCATTCGTGGTCTGTCGGTGTAGCGCAACGAGCATCGAGAAAAATGGTTCATGAATCATTGGAGCGGGTACATATACACGCTTCTCTTCAAGACTAATTTCTCGGGGTGCCTTGCTTCCCTTGACTATCTCATCCTCCAGAAATACAGCGTGTCTCGTTTCTACGAACTTGGTATGTCTATCAGAACAGTAGAAACGAAAACCTTTTGATTTCTCAAGTAGCCAATGAAATGGCAACTCACTGTCTTGGGATCGAGTTTCCCAATATTTGGGTTAAACAACTTTGCCTCAGCTGGACAGTCCCACACCGGTACATAATTTAGTGTGGGTTTCCTTCCTGTCCATAGCTCATACGGTGTTTTAGGCACCGACTTACTTGGTACTCGATTAAGAATATGGGCAGCGGTTTTTAATGCCTCCATCCATAGACTTATCGGTAAAGTGGAGTGGCTTAACATACTTCGGACCATGTCCATTAGAGTGTGGTTACGTCTTTCAGCCACTCCGTTCTGCTGAGGCTCGCCCGGTGTGGAGTACTGGGCTACTATGCCATTCTCCTGTAAAAACCTTGCAAAAGGTCCAGGTATTTGGCCATAAGGGGTGTGCCGACCGTAGTACTCTCCTCCACGGTCAGATCTTACTATTTTGATCTTTAAATCATGCTGATTTTCTACTTCAGCCTTGAATATCTTGAATTTATCCAAGGCTTCTGCTCGTTCTTTAATTGGATAAATATAGCCATAGCGCGAATAATCATCCATGAATGTTATAAATGAATCATAACCATCCACAGTCTTAATTGGAAATGGACCACAAATGTCTGTGTGTATGATTTCCAATTTTCCTAGACTTCGTATGACTCCTTTCTTTATTTGTTTAACATACTTTCCCTTGATGCAATCGATGCAATGTTCTGAATCCGTGAAGTCTAACGGATGCAGAATTTCTTCTTTGATTAATCGTTCAATTCTCCCCTTTGAAATGTGGCCTAAGCGACAGTGCCACAATTTCGCAGATGTTTCGTCATTGCATCGTTTGCGCTTACTTCTTACATTCATAGACGAGGAGGGCTCATTATTGCACACAACATTCTCGTCATTGCATACAATATTCACATTCTCATGTTGGGGCAACATATAAAGTTGGCCTTGTCGGATGGCAAGGCCCACACACTTATTCTTAAATATAATTGAACATAAATATGGTTCGAAGTAACAATTATATCCATCGTCCGCCAAACATGATACGGAAATCAAGTTCCTACTTAAAGACGGCACATAGAGCACATTTTGCAAATGAAGTATGAAGCCATTATTTAACTTCACTGGATGATCTCCAATTGCTTCAACTTCTGCCTCGACTCCATTTGCAACTCTAATGCATCTTTCTCCTCTTGTTAGGATCCTCCTCGTACGGAATCCCTGTAATGAATTTGCAACATGAATAGTCGCACCTGAATCAACCCACCAAGTGGATCTAGAATAACTTACATACAAGGATTCATCTACAAATGTAATAATGTCCTCACCTTTCTTTAAGAGATGCTTCAGGAAATCTGGGCAATCTTTCTGAAAATGCCCCTTTTTCTTGCAATATCTACAAGTGTCCTTGTCCACTACCGTGTTGTTAAGTCCTGGACTTGGATTACTTGGTGGCACACTTCCTTGTGCCTTAGGAGAGGCGGTATTCTGGTTGTAGGTGCTCCTCTTCTTGTTGTGCTTCACATAGTTGGCGGAGTCACCACGACCTTTGGGCCTATCCTCTTCTTGCACACACATGGCAATGAGCTTCTCAATGTCCCAATTTTCAGGCTATGAGTTGTAGTTCACAACAAAAGCCTCAAAATCTGAAGGCAAGGAGGCAAAAATCAGGTGAACTAGGAACTCATCAGGGAGCACCAAGTCCATCTTCTTAAGTTTTGAAGTGATGCCACTCATCTTCAAAATGTGCTCTCTAACCCCTCCGCCAGTATACTTCATAGTCACCAAGCTCTTAATGAGGGTGCTAGCATAAGCCTTTGAAGAACCAGTGAACTGATTCTCCACCTTCTGAAGGTATTCAGTGGCGGTGGTACATACTGGGATTGCTCCCCTTATTGCCTCCACAATGGAGCTCTTAATCACCATCAAGCACTTGCGGTTTGATGACTCCCACTTCGCACGATCAATATCGTACTTTTGTCTTATTGGGGCATGATCAAGCATCCTTTGCTCGAAATCATCTTCGCTCTCACTTTCCCCTCTCACTGGCTCAACAGGCTCAGTGGGACGAGGCTTGGTGAGAGCTTCATCTATGTCAGACAGCGCAAGTGCTATCTCTATCTTCTCTCGCCATGAGCCATAATTATTCCCGTTAAGGGGCTCAACAGACGAGATGTATACTAGAGGGTTAGTTGTTCCTGAAAGCAAAAATAAAGAAATTGAGAAACATTTAAAATGCTTGTATGCTTTAATTTAACGTTGGTCAAAATTAAAACATACAACATGCTACCGCATTAATTCTACGTCATCGTTGGGCAGAAATAGAACCAATGCATGAAAAACTAATATACATCATTTTAATATTGCTATTAACAATGTTGGTCTTAATAACAACATTATCATCATTTAAACAATATAACATAGCAGCGGAACAAATTACATAAAAATTCAGAAGCAATTCTTATATTTATCTACTCTCTAAACAATTTTCACGTTGGTTAAAATTGCTCAGAGATAATAAAACATTCAATAAAAGCTTCTCAACAGAGGGACCAAAAATAAACTTATTTTCTTTTGCTTTGGCCCAACACATATTCTCTTTTGCTTCGGCCGAGGGATCTAACTCAGACTTATTTTATTCAATTCTGCTCGGAGGGACCAAAAACAGACTTATTTTGGTGCGGCCCGTTTAGCCCGAAGGCCCTAGCTGGTCGCCTGATCTCGGCCGTCCGATCCTAGGGTTCGATCGGACGGCCGACGCCATTTTCGGGAAATAAAAACCCCATCCTAGCCGCCACCCATCCAAACCCTAGCTCAACTCGACTCCTCCCTTTGGCCACTGTTCGGCGGAGTGCGGCGCGCCGCCACGCGCCCTCCGCACGCGCGCTCACCTTAGGCTGAGCGCGCCGCCGTCGAGCGGCTGTGCCGCGACGCCTTGGAGCTGCCGCTCTTCCCGCGTCCCCTTTCCTCCCTCCCCTCTTCTTCCCGCGGTGACATTGGCAAGAGCCGGCGGCGGCGGTGGACTCCCACGCTCGCACGCCGACGAAGGCCGACGGCGGCGGTGGATGGGGGCTTCCCGCGCATGTTGGCAAAAGCCGGCGGCCACGGTGGACATTCTGCACGGCGTCGGCGACGACCGGCGGGGGATGGGGCTTCCCGCGCGTGTCGGCAACGGCCGGCGGCGGCGGTGGACTTCCCGCGTGGCGTCGGCGACGACCGGCGGTGGAGAGGTTAGGGTTTTCTCATCCTTTTTTTGTTCTTCGGGGTTCCGAGTCCCCTTCCTTCTTCCCTACTAGATCTACACCTAGGGATGGCTCTGATACCATTGTTAGAAACTAGGGTTCCTTAGGTGCCGATCTAGAGGTAGTCAAGCTCATGGACAAAGAGATTTGACTTAGAGAGTAAACGGGAATAGAGGGATAGGAGAGAAGAGTACATACCCGTGTCACCTTTAGAACTAGAGGCCGCCATGTCGTCGGCGAAAGAGCGGCGGCGGCACAGGGTTTTCCCCTCACTTCAGCGCGCGTATTGATCGGAGTGGCTAGGGTTTTGTTGGGGAGCGCGTTTGCAACGGTGAACCTCGATATCCGTGCGCCAGCAGCTCCCCCTTTTGATATAGCGCTGCGTGAGAGGGGCCCACAGCCAAGGATGGCTGGCGCCCCCGATCAGGGCGCGCGGGAGATGCGGGGATCGCAACTAACAGACGAATCACAAGTGAGAAGAAGGGGGCAGTGATTTGACCCCGCTGAACTGAGCGCCTGCATACGACAATCACTGTCTGCATTAACAAGTTCTTTGTGTCAAGCTTCACCAAAGTCGGATCATCTTGTTCATTGTTCCACATGTATCTTCTTCCAAACATGTACAACTCCTTAACATCATGCGAGTTCATCATGGAGCGGAAGGCATTCAACAAGCGCCTGTTGATCCTGTTGTTGTTCTTGTCACTTGCCGCCGCAATTAGATTGAAGTTACCAGCTATAGCCCAAGGCCCTTGCACCAGGGCCCCCACAGCTTGCAATTCTTCCAGAAAGATCTTAGCTACAACATTCGTGATCACAAATGACAGAGGATAGTGTTTCCTGGGACAAGGAGGAGCCCGGAGAATACATGCGCCTGAATAGCTTCACTCAACTTTTGACGGTAATACTACCAAGTTCACAAATCTAGCTATTGTAATATAGAAAAGACAGCCAAGTGCTGCGAAGAATGACCTAAGTTTGACTGCAAGTCTATTTTAGTACAAGTCTGATGAAGTTGGGGCAAAAATTTTAGGAAAAACTTATTTTGTATCTATGGCTCATTTTGTTTTGGTTTGATCCTGGTGAAGGATTCCTGGTTTGTCATTCTGAAAGCAAGCAAGAGTGCCAAGAACTCAGCTAGTACACATGTTCTTTTTTGCCTTTTTCACCCTCTGGGACAAAATCTGTATACATGTTCAGCCTCAGTCTCACATGTTCAATTCAGCAACACCAGCACATTCTAATGTCAGCAATGTACAGCAGCAGCCGCCTCAAATGTTTAGCTTTCTTTTGCATCCTAGTCAGAGCAACAGCAACATAATGAATTGGCAGTTTCACATTTTCAGATGCACACAATAATCAGAGTCTCAAATTAACACAAATAAAATCATCATATTTAGTGTTGAATCACAATCTCAACTTACAAAAATTTACAATCTCAATTCATAGTATCAATATATATTCTCAATCTCAGCTTCTCGAGCTACTGCCGTAACCCTCCTCTAGAACGCAGAGGTGGTGGTGATGTTAGCCTCCTCCAGAAACTGCAGCGGTCGCCTTCCTCCCGTCGTGGTGAGCTCGTCAGTTTTTGCTACGCTCCTTTTTTTGACCTTAAAGATGGGGGGAGATCCCCACAGTACCGAACAAATTTTATAGAAGGAGGAAAAGAGTTTAGGAATACAACCTATTTAAATTATAGACCTGGCAGAAACTAGGCAGAACATGGAAAGCGAGAAAAGAAATCAGCTAAAAGCATCTAGCCAAGCACAGAAGGAGGATTTGAGCCCTTCCTTGAAACGAGTAATTTGTAGAGCACACTGATTCTTGAAATTAGCCATCCACAGTGATTGGGTTGGGGTTGTACAGTGAAAGACTTTGTCGTTTCTTAATTTCCATATTTCCCAGGCCGCTATAAGAACTAATTATGTAGAAAAAGGTAAAGGACTCGTTCAGATTGCTTTTGCGAATCTGTCCACGTGGTCCAACTCACTATCCCACTAAATTTGCAACAAAGCCCAGCAATCACTGGCGAAAGGGCACTAGAAAAGGTAAATGATCAATGGTCTCTTCCTCCCCCTATCACACATAACACAAAGATTGTTGTCGTGAATATTTAGTGTCTTTTCTGTAGCATGGATTTAGTGTTCAGCCTGTCTACCAGAAGCAACCAAGCGAAAAATTTTATACATGGTGTACAACTGGATTGCCAAAGAAACTTGTAGCTTGGGTGGACCTCCATTGTGCTGAAGATATGACAATAAAATCTCCTCGAGGTGTATTTATTCCCCCAAGCTGGAGTCGAGGAGTCCTTGGAGCTCTCATCATATGATACGCTTTGCAAATGTGCTTGCAGTGTCTCCAATTCCTGGAAAGCCTAATCTGAGAGTGGCAGGTGAAGGATACTGTCTAGGTCTTCTGCTTGTATGATTTCTGCCACTGAAGCATTCTGTCTCTTAGCAAAAGAAGCTAGATGAGGGTAATTGGTCTAAATGGCCATGTTGTTCCAGTTATCTTCCCAAAAACAAACAGTATGCCCCCACCTGGCACGTAACAACCAATCTGAAAATACCATTTAATCGAAGAATGTTCTTCCACCAAAACTATCATGTTTCTCTGGTTGCATGGGGGACTTTGGAGAAATAGTATCAGAACCAAATTAATTTAACCCATGGCACATCTTCTTGGTTATAGAATTTGGAAAGATGCTTGTGGAGAAGAGCATCATTTTGTAGCCTTAGTTTCAGGACTCCTAGGCCTCCTTTCAACTTTGGTCTCATGACCATTGGACAGCACAGATTACCCCTTTCTTCTCGTGGTCGTTCCCTCTCCAAAGACATTGTTTACAAGCTCTATGAATGGCATTAATCACCCCCTTTCCAAGCTCTATCAGTTTGATTGTGCACATCGTGTATGTGGTTATCGGTGTGATGACAGAGTTAACCATTTCCAATCTCCCAGAATAAGAAAGCCAAGTGGTGCACGCCGAAAGCCTCCTTTCTATTCTGTCCATCATCGATGTAAGATCTTCCATTCTTGGCTTTATTGTACCCATTGGCAGTCCCAAGTATGTGAAAGGCATCATAACCAAAAGTATTGGCTAGGAGGCTCAGCTTGTCAGGACCAATGTTGATGGGGTACATATGCAATTTTCTATAATTGACCTTTAAACCGGTGGCGACCTGAAAACTGTGAAACAGAGCTTTTAGAAAGAAAAAGTTGCCTTGCATCTGCCTGAAGGAGAAGAATTGTATCATTAGCATATTGGACGATGGGGAAGTCCTCTATGGGCTGAGGGATTGGCAGATGGAGCAAACCATTTTGCCTTGCTCTGTTGATCAAGACCTGAAGCAGCTCAGCTGCCAAAACAAAAAAGGAGGAGGGATAGGAGGTCCCCTGCCGCACACCCCGATTACATTTGAAGGTTTTCCCTGGTACACCATTTAGGAGCACCGCCGAGGATCCAAAAGATAGTATGGTTTGGATCTAGTTGATCCATTTTTCTGGAAAGCCCAAACATTGCATCATCTAGATGATTGCAATGTGCTCGACAATATCAAAGGCTTTTTCAAAATCAAGTTTTAGAATAACAACCTCTCTTTGGCATTGCTGGCATTGATGAATATATTCGTAGGTCCAAGCCAAGCAATCTCAATCTTGAATTGATCTTGTCCGGATGAAGCCATATTGGTTTTGATGAATAATTCTGAGGATGATGTACTAGAGACGCTCTGCCAAAATCTTAGTTTTGGCTATGCTCCTTGGCTTTCGTTCGATGCAGATCGAGCAATCCGGCCATCACCACGTGACTTCCCTCTGATACGTCAGACGATCCGGATCCAAGGTTTAGTTACCGTTAACTTCTCATTGGTATATATATATATGTATGTATGTATGTATCCCACCCCACAGGGTGCACACAGGTTTGTACATAATCTGCAAAAAAAATTAAGATACATTTCCGGCCTCTGCAATAATTTTCAACAGGCAATTGTAGTATGCTTATACCACTATTTGCAATGGACTATTTAGCATGCCTACAACATCAATAAAAGCCATGTAAAAGAAAGGATGACATCGTAGATAAAAATTGCATGTGGAAAAAAAGAGAACTCGTAGTAGACTAAGGATTCACTACTACAAAAAGGCTCATTGGTGTCGCCCAAAAAGGTGCCGGTTAAAACAAATCCGGCACCTATAATGCATATAGGTAGCATGTAAAGAATAGGTGTCGGTTCTTGTTAAGAACCGCCACCTATAGTGCGAAATAGGTGTCGGGTGAACAGTAAAACCGGCACCTATAGTATAGGTGGCGGTTACTAATTGGAACCGGCACCTATTCTTCCTAAATAGGTGTCGGGTCAATAGTAAAACCGACACCTATACTATAGGTGCCGGTTTTGCTCTTTACCCGACACCTATAAGGTTCCTTACGCTGTAAGCTTCGTAAATAGGTGCCGGTTGTTGTTAAAAACTGACACTTATATTCCGACCACCTATAAATGCCACCTTTCAGCCACTTAGCTCATTTCTATTCGGTCTTCATGTGTACAACGAAACGGAAGGGGAAGGTTTTGCTGAAAATTTTCAGAAAAATTAAAGGTTAGTATATTTTAGTTGTTTACTATTTGTGTACGTGATTCTTTATGATATTCTTTTGTCATTTGTGTGTATATGCTAGTAGATGCATGACACCATTTATGTCATTTGTGTCTCTTTACTTAAAGTATTTCGGATTGTCAAATTTGAAGAGACCGTAGAGTAATGTAACCAAAATAAAATAATGTCATTTATATGAAGACGTCACATTTTTTACAAATTCTCGTAGGACCGATGGATGAAGGAGGGATGAACGATGCGAAGCGGGTACCTTGGAGTATGCCGGGGGAGTAACCAAGTTCGTGATCGGGGCCACGAGTTCCCGGTCGTTGAGCATGACAGAATATTTGCATTGTCCATGTTCTGATTGCAGGAAGGAGAGACAGTTTCCCGCAAAACAAGTTCACGAGCATATGCTAACAAGAGGTTTTATGCGTAATCACACATGTCAAGACAATCACGGTGAAGATGAGAATGACAGTGTGGACAATCATGGCGATGCAATGCATGAAGACAATGTGGAGTTACCTGCTGACGAAGGTGAATACGACAATGACGAATCGGATGGGTTGGATCAGATGTTGCGGGATGGAGAGACAGCCTATAGCGATGATAGACAATACGATAAGTTTAAAGCCATGGTGGAGGACTCAAAAACACCGCTTTATCCAGGTTGCAACGAGGAGCACACCAAATTACACGTCGTCCTCTCGTTGTTGCGATGAAATCAACCAACGGCTGGAGCGACAAGAGCTTCACAGAGCTTCTACAGCTGATCGGATACCTCCTTCCAGCGGGTCACGTACTGCCAGAAACGACATACCAAGCAAAGAAGGTTGTTTGTCCACTCGGGCTGGAGGTGCAAAAAATTCACGCATGTCGAAATGACTGTATCTTATACCGGGGTGACTATGAAGACCTGGATGCATGTCCAGTTTGCGGAGCACCGCGGTATAAGGGTGGAGGTAACGATGATGATGCCGATGATGACAGCGGTGGCCCCGTCCTAAAGAAGAGGAAAGTGCCCATTAAAGTTGTATGGTATTTTCCTATAATCCCTCGGATTGAGCGCCTGTATGCAAACAAAAAGCATGCAAAGATGATGCGGTGGCACGCCGAAGAACGTAAGAAGGATGGGATGATAAGGCACCCTGCCGACGGGTCTCAATGGAGAAAGATAGATAGAAAGTACAAAACTTTTGCATGCAAGATAAGGAATGTTAGGTTTGGGCTAAGCACAGACGGGATGAATCCATTCGGTGACATGAGCAGTCGGCACAGCACATGGCCAGTGGCACTTGTTATGTACAACCTTCCGTCATGGTTGTGCATGAAGCGCAAGTATATCATGATGCCACTTGCTAATCCAAGGGCCCAAGCAACTGGCAACGATATCGATGTCTACTTCGGCTAGTAGTAGATGATCTTCGGTTACTATGGGTTCGGGGGTGCGGATGTGGGATGCTTACAAAAGAGAATACTTCACCTTAAGGGCAATATTGTTAGTTACCATTCAAGATTACCCCGCCGGCAACACATCCGGACAAAGCAGTGAAAGGTGGTTGTGCATGTGTGCAAGGTGCATGCGGGACACAGCAAGCGAGTGGCGAGGTACTGGAAAGACGTGTACATGTGCCACGGAGGTTTCTTCTGCCGGTCACCGCACCGTAGCAATAGAAGAGATTTCGATGGCACGGTGGAGAAGGGGGCAGCTCCGATACATAGTACAGGCAGAGATATTTTTGAAGAGATAAAAGATATTGAACATGTATTTGGTAAGGGGCATGGCAATACACGTGCGGCGGGCAAGGGTGGTGAGAAGCCTCTTTGGAAGAAGAAATCTATCTTCTGGGAACTACCATATTGGAAAGATTTGGATGTCCGTCATGCAATCGACGTGATGCACGTTGAGAAAAATGTATGCGAGAGTTTGATGGGAGATCTTCTTGAACATACCGGCAAGACAAAGGATACGTTGAAATCCCGGAGAGACCTCGTAGACATGAACATCGAGTCCGAGCTACATCCTCAAGAACGTCCCAATGGCCGACAATACCTCCCTCCCGTGTGCTACACCCTCAGTGTCCTGAAGGCTACATGATGCGCATCAGCAGTCTTCTGAGGGCTCTTTTGTTCCAAGCAGGGAGAAAGATGAGCTCACACTTGCATTACAGAACGCTGAGCATCCGGGACGCACAAGGGGAGTAGGCCTCATACCATGGAGGGAAGGTTTTCCGAGGACGGACATAGATACCGGTCTCGAAGTAATAAGAATTCCTGAGACCAATTAGAACGGATGAGAGTCCTAATGGAAAAAGTTCAAAAGATGGAGGCATTGCTAATGGAGGCGGGGATTGGCGGCGATGCTGGCCGTTTAGCAAGTCCAACAAGGAGGAAAAGCAGTTGCGCTTCAACTGAGGTTCCTCAAGAACCGGAGACGACTCGTCACCCTGTGGACGCAATCACGTACGTCGCATGCGGGTTGCATGTGCCACGAGAGTCAAAACCTCACTATAGAGGTGGCACGCGGTATGGCACATCCCGTAGTGGAGGGAGGAAGGATACACGGTAATCCAATACCAACTGGCTACTCAAGGGTTGAAGTGGAGGACGTGTCGAGCAGATACAGGGCCATCCAGCTTGAATTTCCTCCAGAGGAAGGGGTGAACACTCTTGGAGAAGCTATCCACAACGTCATCGTGTGGTGCAAGAGGTTCATTGTCTTTCCTTCAGAGATGGTGATGACGAGCCAAGCGATGGCGGGTCTAGCTCTAGCGGGCCTGCTGTCTCCCCCCAAAGAATGCCAACTCCACCACCGTTGCCACATAAGAGCTCGTTTCCTCCGCCGTCACAACGAGCTCCCGATGACAAGCCCAAAAAGAGGGGTCGACGAGCAAATCTATAGATATGTCGAACCATCTACTGTTAAGAAGGGCAAGAAAGCGACTATTTCTACAAAGTCGGAGCCATCCCCAAAAGTGTCGGTTCAAGTACGGACCACTTCATTCGCATGGCAAGGCCACCAGCCCGATGCAACCTATTTCGGACTTTCAACGCACGATCCGAAAAAGAAATTGCAAGAATTTTCCAAGGCTCAATTCACGAAAGACACCAAGAAGAATGAGAAGGAATTTCTGCGAGTCTTGGGTGAAGAGTTTGTCCGATGTGGACAATATTGCGAAGGCACCTTTGGCGCTAAGTTCAAGTTAGGTGGTCCTTTGACCACCGACGAATATCGCAACGTCATTGCAAATTGCACTCAGATGAGAAGGGTAGAAGAGTGGTACCTACAGATGGCAAAGGAAGGTAAGGAGACGTTCGGTGTCTTTTACAAGAACGAGGACTTTCATCACGACGATGGTGTAATCTGGGTCCCATTTGATGAACTATTTCAGCTATACAATCGAGGGAGCTAAACGTATCGATACTTCAAATATGGGCATTGTAAGCATACTCAAACCCCTAGCTAGTATTTCTAAGTTCATACCCTTATTAGACTTTGTAAGTTGTCTAACTTGTTTCCTTATGCAGAATGGGGGCGCTTGAATGTAGAGCGACTTGTAACAAACTAGCATTCCTCGATCCCGTGATTTTCAATGCCAATCAGATTGAAGGAGGCCCAACGTCCCAAGAAATGGTGCTGGACTACCTGTACAGCTCATTTGTCAAGCTTCAGGACATGAATACGATTCTTCTGCCCTACAACTTTAAGTAAGTGAGGCAGTTATCGTTCCACCTACCATTTGTCCTTACTCGGTGTTAATTGCCCTGTCCCTTTGTATGTAGGAACCACTAGATCCTTCTTGTGATCCATTTAAATGATTCCAAAATCCTCGTTCTGGATGGATTGAGGAAACCGCGAGAAGATTTCCAATCCGTAATTGACATCCTCAATAAGACACTAGTGAAGTACAAGAAGAAGTGCATTCGACACGCTCCCTGTTCAAATACATTCCGGGTAACCTGCCACCCTTGGTGCCAACGTCAAGATCAAGGAACGAGCACATGTGGGTTCTACACGATGAAATTTATGTGGACTTTCATGGAGATCGACAACTGGAACATTACGGATGCTAAGGTTAGTCATTTTTTTAAGACGAAAATACGCGTTTGTAAACACATAGTGTGGTTTCACATATTCAATCATTCCATTTGCAGAAATTAAAGCTCCCAACAAGTAAGTTGCTGCCACATGTTTGCTTCGCCCTCGCTGAACAACTCTGCGGGTTCATCTTCGAACATGTCATCTCAGAGACCGGCGCCTATCACGTTTCGTGAGTGGGTTTCCTTGAGGCTGGCAGCCCTAGTGCCAATTTAGAGAGTCGATCGACAGCAAAGGATATGCAGACTAAGCATTAGAGGGTAGAACTTACATTTTTAAGCTTGTAGATCGGTTATTTGGATTGCTGTATCGAACATGATCTAAGTTTATATATTTTATTAATGTATATCTATTTGTATTTCTTGAACAATTATCTAATCATGTGTTAAGTTTTTCTAGCTAATATTTTTATCCCTCAAAGCAACAGGTCATCTCACCGACTGAATGGCATGGATGAGGCCGGTATCGTCGTCGTTGTCCCTGTAAGCAGCAGGTAAGTATGTGTAACTATAGTTTTCATAGGAGTATGAGTTTAGAGCATTTGAGATGTTGTAGAGCTCAAGCGAATATTTGTCAAGTCTCCTGAGATGTGTAACACATCTGGTCGCCGCCTTCGTGTGGTTTGACGGGCGCGTCTCAGGCTGAAGTTGACTGGCACGCTGAGTCCCAGCAATATCTCCTATGTTCTCTGCTCGAGCTTCGGGTTTTATATGTTACGCCTTGCGAGACTAATTATCCATGCATGGACCCTGATGTTAGGACTCAAATAACTATTCATGATAATATTTTTTAAAAAGATATCTTGTAATTTGAATATCTGAAATTCATGAATACTAGTAAACTGAAATTATGAAAGATATTGTACATAAATACTTGTAATTTTGATTGGTATGTATACATACAGTAATATGTCCACAACATAAGTATGGGTTACTATATGATATATGAATTTGATTCTGATCTTGTGGGATACTTACTGAACTAGCAATGAAAATCCAACTTAAAAATAATATCGCGAGGTGTCGAAAAGATAGTTAATAGTGCCATTTTAGTGGATTATTCAATGTTTTTCTCGTCGGTGGTACCATTTGCAAGAACTTATGTGTAGTGTTTGAAAGGCTGTCTTTTGCTTGTTCGAAGTTCATGCCAACCGAATTCATATGTCCTACTACGTGATCACCATCTATACATATACATTTTTCTTTGTTTCGTGGATGGGTCTGTTAGGGGAACCAATTGCTTTAAACACTAGTTCATTTTTTAAAATCTAAATTAACCATTGTCCTTAGATGTATTAGTAATACCTGCTACTACGGTGTCCTTTGTTTCTCTGGATTATTTCTGAGCTTAGGAGCTTGAGTTATTTTGACCATGCTGAATCAATTTCTTAATATGGTAGTATAGGGAGCAAAAGAGTTCTGCTAAACAAGCAAAGGCATAGGATCCTCGTTGTTAACAGCAAGCTGATTGATAAATAATCATATCACTTTAGGTGATATTAGAACCTCGATTAGAGCCGCACTTGGCTTTGATATTCTAATGGTGAATGAATCATCCTCTTGCTAATAATTCTAGTTCACATTTTTTTACAGTTCACACTTTCACTCCTGTTAATTATGTCGCCATTTTTGTAGTACGGCAACTGCTGATAATTGATCACATTTATTTGGACACCGACACCTATTATTTCTGAGCTTAGGAGCTTGAGTTGTTTTGACCATGCTGAATCAATTTCTTAATATGGTAGCTTTACTAGTTCTTAATATGGTTCAGCAAGAGAAGCACAACCAAGTGGATTTGATTCATTTAGACTGTAATTTTAACACAGGTACTACAAAGTTCGTAAATATTTCAGTTGATATGACTATATGAGTCGATCAGATCGAGCTACATATATACTAGACCGTAGTATACATCAAAGATCATTTTATATATTCTGGATAAAATGTAACTATGATGGCCAAATACCTGGTCAGATCTTGAACAACACAGGGGGATCAGCAAGCTAGCTAAATCGACCAGGTCAAGTCGTTAAAGCAGACAATTAGCAGTACACTTTGGTAGAAAACATGCATAACCAAGTGGATCTGATTCATTTAGGTCATCTGGTTATCCTTTGCGCCCTAATTCCATCTGTGTTTAAAAAATGACCCTTTGTCTTCTGAATTATTTGCTTGTAAATTGATTCGATACTTGTATATAAAACCAATTGACCAAACATATAGTCCATTAATCCTATATATGCATGATCTGTTCCAATTGTTCACCAGATGAATTCATGATCATCACTTTGTATGTTCTTTGCTGTAAAATAACAGAAGTTGGAATACACTTTTTTTAAAAGAAAATGGGATAGCTCCATCTGCACAATCATATAAATATATAGTGAGTGAGCATTAGATGACTCTGAAGTGGTCAATAATAAGATGCAGAGACTGTTTCATCTCCTCTGAACTGGTGTTGATGAATATTTAACTGGATGGAATAGTGGATTGATTCATCTGTACATTCATATCTGACTACTACTCACTACTACTTTTGCATATTCTGTATAGATCAGTAGCTTCTATCAACTCTCCATGATTTATGTAAACTAAGTAGAGCACTTCATATTGCTCATGAAGTAGTTTTTTTCTGGATGGAATACAGTCACTGAGTTAATTTTCTAATTTCTACTTGGTTTGATTACTCATGAGTCCAATCACATTCACAATTTGTAATATTTTACTCATATGAGTTTATGTTTGAACTATTTTTCACTAACATGTATGTGTAGTTACAGAGATTAATGGAGAATTTTATGCGAAATATTATTTTTTTATTTTCAGGGCAATAGGTACCGGTTTTTAATACAAACCGGCACCTATTAGCTTTAAAAAGGTGCCAGTATGTGATAGGAACCGACACCTATTTGGACAGAATAGGTGCCGGTTTTAATATGAGCCGACACCTATTTGGCCAAATAGGTGTCGATTTTTAATAGGCGCCGGCACTATTGAGCCCGAATAGGTGTCGGTTCTACTTAAAAACCGACACCTATTCAATCGAATAGGTGCCGGTTGAAGAACCGTTACCAATGACTTTGGTCATTGGTGCCGGCAAATAAGTGTCGGGTCCGAAACCGATACCTATTGGGGTTCCGAACCGTCACCTATTAGGTTTTCTGTACGAGTGATTAGTGATGAGATCTTTTTACTAAAACTTGATTAGCGAGAGGAGTATCATTTATTTGATCGTAAAGGGCATTTCTCACAAAAAAACTAACCAATGAGATGAGGGACCTCCCACTCATATATTAGATTTATTGTTCTTTCACAAAGATTTATTGTTCTTTCACAACTAATATAGAACTATTCAACAATCTTTCTCTTCCACAGTGATGCCTCTCAGCCTTTCACCGTCTCTTCACCGTACAACAACAGTCTCTTGGGTATACGGGTCCCATAGACACCCATAATCCATCAGGCCTTTCCACCATTGTGTTCCTCAGGTTAAAGATGTTGAACTAAATAGACTCTCATATCAATTGTAGAATCGTAAAAGATATTTTTTATCTCAAAAGCTAGCCAATAAGACGAAGGGCTCTCTCATTTATCATTTATGTATTAGATCTCTTACCCTTTCACAATTAATATGAGAGTATTCAACATCATTAATCCAATTTTTCACTAAAACTTGATTAACAGGTAGTACATGCTAGGAATATAAAAGGTTGATGCATGTGGGCCCTATATATACATTGAGATATCGCCGCTGTTAAATTGAAATGGTAATTGAAGGGAAAGAAGACATCAACCATCATATCAACGATCGTGGTGCGTCGAGTCATCACAAATTAGATTGAATAAATTGTTTACTTTCTCGTAGAAATATTAAATTTTCTTTTCACATTGGTACTCCTCTTGCTAAAGCAAGGACTTCGAAATTGACAAGTTATTGCACGTGATTCTCTAGGTTCCATGTTTTGTTTATTCAAGGAATTACAAAAGAAATGGAGTATCAGCTGATGGATAGCTGAAAAATGTCAATGTGCTTGCAGCAACTTAGCGTTTTATATTTATATCGGCAAAATAGATAATAGACAAGAAAGCGCAAATGCACAACATGCATGGAGAGTCAACTGAAAGTCAAAACTGTTAATTTAACAAATTTAGAGGTTGTTCAAAGGTTGCGGCGCTTTACTTTGCCACAAGCGTGCCATACCACATACACAAGTGTGGCAACATGTAGAAACTTTAGGGCGGAACCGTTACCAAAACTTTAGGGCGAAACCGTTACCAAACCTTGTACTACTATTTGGTAAAGTGAAGTCTAGCAAATTTATAGTATTTTGGTGTGCCTAGCCACCATATCAAATCTCTCGCGTATATTTTTTTTCAAATAGAATGTTACAATATTCAAAACTATTTTGGGGGCATCATCATGGCAAACTAACTATTAAACTAGTGGAACCAAATTAAATTGATTAAATATGTATGTTCACTTATATATTAAAATTTATATCTATAACTTTGTAGAACTTTAGAAATGATGCCCGCTCATGTGCACATACTACATTCCTAGTTACAAATGGATACTGATAATGCAACAGATGAACAGAATTTGAAATGGACTAATTTCTTACAAGTACGTGCTTTACCTAGCGCTGAAACTCTGAATAATTTTCCAGCAATGTGCGGAAGGAACATGACAATTTGTTAAACAAATGCATGACAAATGCATTAATGAATATAAACCTTCCAAAGTACAACTCCACTCCTCCAGCAAACAGAAGTGAAAAAGGAAGCGCGAACATCACCTTAACAGTACTTTGCCATGGTCACATCCAACTTCTTTCATGTTACAACTAGCTAGTCACCAATTAACTGACACAATGACCAAAGAATTGCTACACTAAGATCAATATCGACACAATATGTAGGATCCACGGAGGTTCAAACATCAACTGAAACACAACAATTTTTATCATACAAACTACTTATGTATATGCCTAACAACCACTAATAGGATACACTGGCAAAGGATTAAGTTGATCCAGTTCCAGAGGGAGAGGATCTACCTTCAGTACATATACTTGCTTCAGCTCCTCAAATCTGATCCACCTACTCGGCCCAGTCTGCGCATGGTTATCCAGTATAAGAATCTGTAGCTCCCCTCCACGATGTCTGTAACCATAACAGACAATAACGTGGTAACCATTTGTTTCGCTGATCAAATCACGGATATCATTGACTGCAGGGGCAAAGCCAGGATTTAAGGACAGGAGGGGTAATAAACAAAGTAAAATAGAACTGATAGTCATAGTATCATGTTTTATAATTCTTAAAAAATATATATATTTCTATCCATTTAAATTTAGCTCTACGACTAACGGCAAAATAATATACTTTAATAATTTTATCGATACTAATTGATGCAACCAATTTCTTTTCAATATAAATTATTAACCAATCTCACAAAAATTCATCTTCTATTATACATTTAAGACGTATGTTTGCAAATTTCATAGCTAAATAGCATTTTTCGATGGTTGCAGTTAATATTGAAAGAGTTAATACTAATCTTAATAATCTGTTCATTATAAGATAAGATTAATATTTACATGCACTAATTAAATTAATTAGTTAATGAAGCACTAATTTAAATATAATTAATAAAAAATAGTTAATTAATAACTATAAAATATTATGATAATATTGGGGGGTTGGAGGGTGCACACCCGCCCCTCCCCGCTACTGATTGTCCGTCACTCTTCCCGCAACAAGAGAATCAATCAGCCAGAAGTCTGCTGCAGTTCTCCACTCAGGGGGTACCCATCTATAGACTGCTTCATCATCAACTGCAGCATCAACAAAGTAGTATAAGAGGGTCACCGAAATGATTCCAATGTAAGGGCCACCCGTGCGCAGGAGGTGCACAACACACTCTCGTGTGAGACTGCCTTCTTGGTGGTACATCTGCCACGATTTGAGCGGGAGGAGAAAGGGGGCAGGTGGTGGAGCATTGGTTGTGCGAATACCACCCATATCCTTTATCATTTTCAGTAAAAGAATCATTTTTCTCTGATTTGACAACCTCCTTTGGGTCCAAAATACCATGCCATATGCAGGCCCTGCGGAGCTTGCGTGGAGCTGCAGCCCTGCACAGGAAGGTACCAGGACCGTGCTCCCACTCCAAACGATGTAGCGCTTCAATGCATACAACACATGCCAAAATGGTGCAAGTTTCTGTAGGTAAAACACAAACACAGGTAATTAATCTCTTGGCCTACTTTACAAAGTGAGAAACCAACTCTGCTTAGTACTTACTTGGTACTATTTGTTGCACGGGATTACCCATTATGGACCACCAACTGAAGTCCGCTGAGAAGTTATGAACCATAGAGCTCACTATAGTATAGGTGCCTTCTTGAGCATCTGCACTAAGATAATTGTGCCCCTGACATCTTGCACCAATCTGACAAAAAAAGGAGTGAAATTAGTGTATGCAACTAGAATCAAGAGTTAAACATACTATTTTAGTATCCATAAAAGAGAATTAGTTGTACAAGACCTCGTGTATATACACGCCTTTTCTTTACTAGAGATGTAAAAGAAAAATGATCCAAACAAAACACATCCACTGATTGTGTTCTGAAATGCACAGCCAAATATTCACAAATTTTTAAATCATACAATTCCATTTTTATAACGAGTCAGTCGGTCAAACATGGTAGTGTACATAAGGTTGCAACTGAAGAGATACAAAGACCGAGCATTTCAGGGGAAAAAGGGTAACAGAGTATGCATGACAATTTCTATACTGTTACCAATTATGCTACAAGTCTTCAGCCATTCACGTAGCGACCAGCCAAAGGTCGAATCTTTCGACCCAACAGTACAGTGATCTAAGTGATTTACTAGTGGCCAATTAATTTCACATTGCCAAATTCCAAGTATACATTTATATTAACTTCATCTGTAATACCATTTAATAAGATTTGAATGTAAAATTTCTTTTGTTGTGATATAAACAAATACTCCCATGCTTTTACAGTTGAACGAAAATGCATCACAGTAAACAGCAAACCGGCTTAGCGCAATCAAGAGCAACTGAACCTCAAATATTTCAACAAAGCACAAGATATATAGTTGTTGCATGTATCAAAGTTCCATAGCACGTGTTTAATACAGTCAAAACAAAAAGGCGATTTCCACCCCTAACATTTTTTTAAGTGATTTCGACCCTACTCTGGATACCTAATCATTTCAACCAAGAAAATCTCTGGATTACAGCAAATCCACAGGATTGATAAAAATGAAGGACACCAAGGTTCCAGTTCCCAAACTACAACAAACCAAGTTGACACAAGAACCGCATGTAAGCAACATAATAATCCCACATTTCACCCAAACGCCACGATCCCAATGCCACATACCCAACACAAAAATTGACACAGGAACGGCCAGCGTACACTAGAATAATGAGTAAAGTTCTGCTTACTGTTTTCTTCAAATATTGTTGGTTTGCACGAAATCTTTCAGAGCGACTTCTTTCTCACAGGAATCACCAACACTATGAAACTCTCAAGAATAGATTGTTTCCGGACTTCTTAGTTTCTTATCAAAATATAACAGCAATAATAGCATGACCATGAATATCCCCAAATTTTACAGGCAGCTGAATTACACTAAATGAGACATGGTTGCACCAGAATAAACAGAAATCAAGAAATCCGTTTTCCTAATTTAACATTGCAGCAAACAAGAAACACACATGAACAAGGAATTAAGCATATCATCATTAGGCTCAGGAAAGCAAGAAATGAAAATTTACCTCTATAAGGTAGAAATTGCTGACAAGAGCAAATCTTGGCCACTCACGGACTTCTCTCTCGGCCTGATCGACCACCGCAGCAGCAGAGGCGGAGGTCGATGCCTCGGCCTCGGTGCCGCGCCCTCCTGCTCCTGGTCCTGGCTCCTCACGGCTCAGCCTCTCGAAGAGGATCTCGAAGGGCGGCGAGGACGCGCTGGCGGCGCCATCGCTTGCCGCGCACACCTTCTTTCCCTTCCGGTCGCCCACCGGGGAGGCAGAGGCCGATCCCTCGGCGCCGCGGCCTCCGCCTCCGGGGTGGTCACGGACCAGCTTCTTGCCGAGGCGCTGCGGCGGCGAGGAGGCATGGCCGCCGCCATGGGTTGCCGTGGAGGTCTTGTTTCCCTCCCGGTCGCCCACCGGGGAGGCAGAGGCCGAACCCTCGGCACCGCAGCCGCGGCCTCCGGGCTGCTCACGGGGCAGACTCTTGGCGAGGCGCCCGACGCCCCGTGGTGGCGGTGCGGCGGCGCCGCACTCGGTAGCCGCGGGGATCGCCTCATCTGCTGCAGTGGCGGCGCTTGGCTCCTCGTGGGCCGCCTCGAAGTCCCCGCGCCCAAGAACTGGTTCGGTGGTGTGGCCGTTCCGGTTTTTTGATGAACCGGACGCCATTGAAGCAGGAAAGGAAAGAATTCGGGGGAAACGGGAAGTGGGGCTAGGTCAAAATTCTTGACAAGTCGGGGGTGGATGAGAAATGCGTCCAGGAGGCAAGGGTATCGATGTGAATTCTGAATTTATAGGAGGTAGTAGTACAAATTACAGATTTAATTGTAGAGATCGAACAAATCAACTAATTGCAGTTCAAGCACTATCAGTTCAAGCACTTGCAGGCACCAAAATCAACTACTTCTAGGCATGAAAATCAACTAATGGCAGGCATCAAAATCAATACATACCTATCAGTTCAAGCACTTGCAGGCACCAAAATCAACTACTTCTAGGCATGAAAATCAACTAATGGCAGGCATCAAAATCAATACATACCATATATTTGTGGCTTGCTGGTTTCCTTGTTCATATGGAAAATTTGGGGGCATGGCACCCAATCCGACTCCTTGTGCCTGGCCTCGGCGACTGCTCCTTGCCTTGCGGATGGGATGAAGACGGCTCGCAGGGACTGCGCACGGAAGAAGATGGAGGGGCCACCGGTGTAGGGAAGAAGATGGAGGGGCGCGGCGCGGGGAAGAAGATGGAAGGGCGGCGGCGCAGGGGAAGAAGATGGAGAGGCGGCGACGCACGGTGGGCGGTCGGCGGCGGAGAAAATGAAGAACCCGGCGGCGCGGGAGAGAACACCGTCTTCAATCCAAGACGGCGCTCCGCCCCCTTTCCCCTCCTCCTCGCCTCGACGCCGGATCTACGACTTGGATCCATGGCGCCGGATGTAGTGGCCGTGGTAGGATGGGGAACGAGAACAAGGCACACGCAGGAAGGAGGAAGAAGAAATTGAGCGCGAGGAGAGAGGAATCGCGCGGGAGGCGAGAGGAATTGCGCGCGGCCGGGGAATCGGGCGGGAAGAACGCATCGTCGCGCTGGAGCACGGGATCGGTGGATGAAACTCTCCTCCTCGGTGCGGGTTTCGTGGGAGTAACGAGAGGTTGGAAACAACGCTCGGGAGTGTCATGGCCATGAAACGAACTTGTTCTCTCTCCTCTCTAATTCATGCAAAATTTTTCTCGTTGATGACGTGTCACCCTAATTAATGTGCATGACACTCCTATAACCTCCCCATTGAGACTGGCCTAAGAAGCTACTGGTCAGGTTATTGAGTAACGAGTAAAATAATAATATAAAAATCTGATCATATTAAAACAAGTGAGGAAAAATTAGTTTTGCACAAGCCATGTTATGAAATATACCATTTTCTAAAAACAATTCCCTCCATATTACCCGAATATTTTCAGCAAAATCGTTTTAAGGCCACGGCTAGCATTTTCTCCTTGTCAAGCTATACCAATAACAAATGAGAGTATGAATAAGTTTCCCTAAAATTCGTCGGCATAGAATGTACGTTTTTTCCTTTAAGGAAATGGAATTGTGACTCTGGAAAATCTTTTTGGCATATAAGGACCAAAACTGCTTGTTGGTACATGTTTTGCATGCAATTTACATTTTGTGGTGTTTGGTTCCGTCTAATCTGATTACAACGCTAACCGTTTACATTCAACTCTCCCTGCAACCGGTTACATCAATGTGAAAATTTGTAATGCGATACCGCTCTCCATTCATTTCCTCGAGAACGCGATGGTGGCAGCATACGTGAGCAAGTCGACAAGCAAAAATGAGATGGTGGAGTCCCAGCTCACGAGAAGGATTAATTAATTGCTCTTCTTATCGACGAATAGCACTGAAGGACTTCGTTCATCTCTTCAGTTAACGGATTCCAATCCCATTACTGGAGAAGAACCAAAACCCCATTATGGGAGAAGAACCAAACAAAGCAAGTAATCCCTTAATTTGTTAATGTTTGCAGCACTTTCCAATAGCATTTACATTTACATTTCCATTTTCTAACCAAACAACACCTTCATCAAGATGACTCATATTTATAGACTAAATTATACTCCCAACTTTGGTCATATAACTCCTGAATATTTTGCAAAGCATTTCAGTGATGACCGAAATTTCAAAAAAGACCAAAGACCAAGACCAAATTGATCAATCTCACCAAATGCCCACCCCTACTACTACATACTATAGTGACCAAATGGGCTGCCCGGCACAGCATGGCACGGGCACGGGTGGGGCACGACCCTTTAGGCATGGTCCGTTAGGTACGGTTACTGTAATAGGCCATGTCATGCCGGCCCACATGCCTCACCCTC
This sequence comes from Oryza australiensis, assembly GCA_019925245.2. NCBI lineage: Eukaryota > Viridiplantae > Streptophyta > Magnoliopsida > Poales > Poaceae > Oryza > Oryza australiensis. The sequence continues at coordinate 355,197 of JAIFGZ020000348.1, forward strand.
GGCCCAAGCACGACCCACGGCTGCTCGGGCCGTGCCCGTGCCGGCACGACACACGCAAGGCCCACGGACCGAGGCCGAGCCCACGGGCCGACGGAGGCACGGCGACCGTTAGCACAGTGAAAAATTCAAAAAAACTCCACGGCCATATTATTTGTAAAAAAATAAAAATTAAAAAAAGTTAAAAAAATGAATTAATGATCTATTTCTCAAGTTAAAAATATGAAAAAATGATGCACGCTCATGTGCACATACTACATTCCTAGTTATAAATGGATACTGATAATGCAACAGACGAACAGAACTTGAAATGGACTAATTTCTTACAAGTACTCTGAATTCCGCACATTGCTTTTCCTAGCACTGAAACTCTGAATAATTTTCCAGCAATGTGCGGAATGAACATGACAATTTGTTAAACAAATGCATTAATGAATATAAACCTTCCAAAGTACAACTCCACTCCTCCAGCAAACAGAAGTGAAGAAGGAAGCTCGAACATCACCTTAACAGTACTTTTCCATGGTCACATCCGAGTTCTTTCATGTTACAACTAGCTAGTCACCAATTTACTGACAATGACCAAAGAATTGTTACACTAAGATCAATATCGACACAATATGTAGGATCGACGGAGGTTCAAAAATCAACTGAAACACAACATTTTTATCATACAAACTACTTATGTATATGCCTAACAACCACTAATAGGATACACTGGCAAAGGATTAAGTTGATACAGATCGAGAGGGAGAGGATCTACCCTCAGTACATATACTTGCTCCAGCTCCTCAAATCTGATCCACCTACTCAAATCCTCTGGTAGTTGTCGATGATTCTAATGGAGTTAGGCTTCTTGGACCGATAATCCTTCCTATCGGCTGCTCTCCTACTCGTGTGAACCATGTTGATAGGAAAAGGATTGCCATCAACTTTCATCGGCTTCTTTGAATCTTCAAATTTAATTTTCCCTGTTTCAATAGCCAATTGGATCTACTGCCTAAAAACTTTGCAGTCGTTGGTGCTATGAGATCCAGTATTGTGCCACTTGCAATATTTTCTCTTTCTCAACTCCTCGCCGATGGGATGACATCGCCAGCAGGGAGTTGGATTTTTTTCTCCCTAGGTAGCAAATCAAAAATCTTATCGGCCTTGGTAATATCAAAATCATATTTTTCTTCCTTGGCCAAATTTTTGACACATTGAAATGTAACAATCTTCTTGTTTCTTGCCCATTCGGCTGCTGCTACTTCGGAGTCATCCTCATCTTCTTTAGAGTCAGAGGCATATGCAACGTGGCTAACCTTTTTAAAGGCTTTATTGGCTTCCTGAAATCTTTTGTTTGTGTGTTGTTATCTTTTGAGCCAAGTGAGCCAGGCTTTCAAAGTCCTGAGCCGAAAATATTTCCCTGATTGGTGTTAACAAGCCTTGGAAAGCAAGATCGGCTAGAATCTGACAGAATTAGGCTGTAGCATCTGTTCCTCATGTCTCTGAACCTTTGAATGTAGTCTTGTACGGATTCATCAAGCTTTTGCCTGATAGCTGTGAGATCGGACAGTTCATCTCATGAATTTCACTATAAAAGTACCTATAAAACTGCTTCTCTAGATCGGCCCAACTTTGGATAGAATTGTACAGCAAAGATGAAAACCATATGAAAGTCGATCCAGATAATGATAGAGGGAATAATCTAACCCTCAGAGCGTCAGTAGCCGATGCTTCACCGCACTGGGCCAAAAATCGGCTAACATGCTCTAAATCGACACATTGTCCTGCCCTAGAATTTTGAAAAACCTGGTACCTTGTATCGGCTCAGCAATGCCACCCTCTCAAAATATTCTGAATATGGATACCGATACATATTGCCAGTATCCTTAGGCTTGAGGCCAAATTGTTCCCTTATTACATCGGCAATCATATCAGCCCACGGCTTCTGTTGAGGTGCCCCTTGCTGCTGTATCGGCTCAAATTGATTGACTTGAGGCAAGTACTGGGGTTGAGGTGGTGTCCCCTGCCGATACTGCATCTGAGGTGAATGAGGCTGATGTTGGAATTGGCATTGCCCCTCATGTGAAGTTGAGGAGACTGATGCACCCCATGGGCTTGCTGATCATGAACGAACTGAGAACTGATCGACTGGCGCTGCTATAGGATCGATGTTTGCTTCCTATCGGCACCTGTTAAATTGGCTCCGTAGTCGATTGGTTTGTTCGAACATCGCCGCGACTTGGTCTTGGGAAACCTGAGGGATATTGTATCCAATGTGCTGAGGTTGCTGTTTGACCAAGAGAAAAGGATTGAACTCTGGTTGTTTCTACGTCGATAATGACACAGTCGGCTTTCTAGGAGCCGATGCTGACACCATCGGTTGTTGTGGGACCATACCCGAAGCAGGTTGTTGCTTGTCAGTAACCAAAGTCCTGTATGGTGGAAAATTGCCTTCAGGAAGAAAAATCGGCCCCTTGGCTTGATGCTCGGCAATCCTACTGTCAACCACGGTATTGATCATATTGTTTGGAGTGTTAACAAGAATTCTCGATTGGTTGATCAGCGCATGATGCACGACATAATCGATGCGATCTTGTAGATTATTGAGTTCTGGGCCTTCTTCTTGCTTGATGTCCTGAGGTTTACTTTCCTTGGCAGAACTTGACTCGGGCTCATCGTTGCCTGTCAAAACCACCTTGTAACGCTGAGCAACTGTGCCCGAGCGAGTTTGAACGAACGAGTGCAAAAATTGGTTCTGCAGCTTGTTCATCATCTCCTCGAACTCGGCCTTCTATTCTGGCGTCAATTTATCCATGGTGATGGGGATGATGTTCTCTGGGTCAATTTCTGATGACTTGATGTCCACCATGATTTCTTGTCGTGTCCCACCGAGCATGCCAAAAGCGTGTTGACTGTAAAATGTCACGCACTGGCCTGAGAGATTTACTTTACTCTAGTGCAGGTTCAAATCTTGTATTTGAGGTTCGTAGGGAATGTTAGTTGGTTTGATCCCGTAACCAACAAGAAATAAAAAAAGAAAACAGAGTTAGTTCGTAAATGATAGTCGATCGGCTAGTGGCCGATGACATATCGTTCGACATTGAGCCGATGCAATATGCACTGAATCGACCAAAGGAAATTAAATCTAATTGATCGGCTGTAGATATCCGTAATATATAATCTAAGTCTAAAAATACGTTTAAACAAAGTGATTGGAATAGATCGATAGCGTACCAAAACAGTATAAATCACTTATGTCTAAAAATACCTTAAAACGAAGATTATACATATTTATATCATAGCCGATGTCTTAGATCTAACGTGTATTGGCTAGTACTCAGATACTACTTTATACTAAGATATAAATATAGATTAAATGCATTAAACAGGAACCAATCAAGTGTCAAGATAACCTAACAGATCGATAACAAGCTTAATATATTTTATCACAGTGAAATCTAAATATAAAGGGCAGATTTAGCATATCAAGTAAACATAAAAGAAACAAGATAGCTAAAACAGGTAAGATCGGCTAAAACCCCGATACTATCTCTAATAGCAAACATAAGACAAGATAGATATTACGATTCTAGATATACTTAGTAGGTCAGACTCAACCGATGCACCACTAAGCATAAATAGAAGCATAAGATCTAAACAAGTCGATGAAAACCTTTTGAGATGGTGGATACACTATATAATCTAAGTCGATGTTGATGTCTAACCTTATCGGCTGTTATCTAGTAACAGATGCTAGCCGATTAGGGTTAGACAACAATATCAATCTAGATTATATAGCATATATGATAACTCGACGATCTACATAAACAAGATTAGAGTGTCATAATGATGGAAGCACTAATCCCAAGAGCGCAAGCCGCCATAACAAGCTTTACCTTTCGTCGGAGATCGATCCCGATGCAGCCCAACTCAAAGCAAGAACTCGTCGAAATAATTGAAAGAAAAAGGTGGCGATGCGCCGAAGTTGTATTGAACTGATTATTGTTTAATTACATGGTCTTGGGTCATATTTATACACAGATACAAGATATGTCCTTATCGGACACAATTCAAATTACAGATAAGTCCCTTAAGCAGACTCTTACCTACATAATCTATAAGGAAACTATTTAAAATAACCTAATTAATAGATACAATTGCCTTTCTTGGACTCTATCTGTGCATGGCAATCCCCGTGAAGCACTTCAAACGAATCCGAAGGTGATTCCAATGCTACCTTACCAGAATCAGCTACATCGGCTTATCTGGTCCGATTCGGTATTGGCCAACAAACACCTTAGCCGATTCGGTCATCAGCCGACGAACTCTCTAGCCGATTTGGTCTGCAACTGATGCGCACTATATTTCCGAAAATCCCGATTCCCTCCAAATCGGCTTCGGCCTTACTTCCACATCCGATGCATGATTTACCAAATTTGGTCGTTAATAGTTTCCCCTGTGTGTGAGACATCTATTAATCTAAGACCTAAAACTCTTTTCTGCAACTGCCAATCATCATCAACAAAATGAACAACTATGCTAAGGTAATCCGCCCTAGCTCTACTACTCCATATGTCTGAGATCACACTAGCAGAGAAAGTGCATGTACTAAATAGTTCCTTAAGTGCAGTACAATCCTTCTGATAAACATTTTCTAAATCTCTGGTTATTGTTTGCCTACTAACAGCTTTAAACCTAGGATTATGTGCTTGCTGAATGTACTGTTCGAAAGCAGGAGACTCCCCAAGATTCAAGGGTAGATCTTGTCTGGCGATTAACTGGACAAGAGATTCCCGAGCAACCATGGGATTGTACTCCCAATTACATACCGTACCATCCGAATTTAGCATCAGTTGCTGCTGCCGAAGTTGTATTCCTTACTTCCTCGCACACGCCTCCGTATGGTGCTTTAGGTGTCCTGTACCACCAGAAGATCTAGTAGACAAAGTATTCCTACATATTCTACATCTAGCTTGTGTTACCTCCCTTCCATCGGGGGTTGTCACCTTCACCTCGTCGAAGTGCTGCCACACGCCGGAGGTTCTCGATCTTTTCGAGCCGGTGTGTATCGAGACATTACCACTCACGGTTCCGAAATATCCTTCTGAAGCCGTCGCCGCCACTTGAACCGGTACCTCCTCCACAACTGGTGGGGATGAAGTCGATCCAGAGGCATCGTCAAAACCCGGCATGTCATTTGGGTCGAAATCACCCAAAGTGAACGAAGACGACTGATATGGATAGTTCGGATCCATTCTGAAAATTTAAACCGGAATAAACAAATTTTAGAATATTTATTCGATTCATAAACAAAATAAAAATAACACATGAATATTAATATCACTTACATCTTTCCAACCACGAGCTCTTCACACCTTTGCGATCAAACTGTTTAACTACGAAACTAATTTTGATTTTTGACAAAATTTGAGCAAATTTTGTCAAAATCAAAAAATTAAACACTTGAGAGCATAAGAGGAGATGTTTGGGGTGAAGAGAAATGACTAGGGCGGATGCCCTATTTATAGGACGAAATTTCAAATTTTTGGGATTTTTCGGATTTTTTTTGATGTTTTTAGACCTCCAACGACTAATTTGAAATTTTAGCCGTTAAACTAGCCGTTAGGTCTACGTGGCACGCCCTGATTGGCACGAGCAGGAGCCGTTACACATTGCGTCGTCTTCTCCCTCCGCCACGCGTCGCTCGGTGATTCGGCCTCCTCGCATGCGTGCGAGCCCGAGCCAGCATGGTACGATCGTGTCATGCCGTACCGACCCACAGGCTCGGCCGGCAGCCCAAGCACAGCACAACCAATCGTGTCGTACCGGTCTGGCCCATCTCCCTTTCGTGTGATGCCATGAACAGTACTATACGTGCCCGTGCCAACCCAATTTAGCCCGACCCATCGGGCCATCTATACTATATACTACATACCTGCTCGACTCAATTAGCGTGAGAATTGATGGGTCGAGCAGATCTGTGCAACTGCTTTGTATCGCAATTTGTCCTAAATGTGCATTTACCAGAAATGATATAACCAGATATTCTGCAACGTTGTACGGAGAGCACGTATGTCTCACTACATGAATATGCTGACACGATGAATCAAGAAATAATGAAACCTATGGAACCCAGTAAAAATGGTCGAAAGATTTGCATGGCGTACGCCCGTACCCTGTACTCCTATAACTGAACTGAAATGGCTACCCAGTAGTCTCCTGATGGACAACTTCGGGAAACCGTAACATCAGCTCCATCAATCTTATTGTGCTACAGCAAAGTTAATTTTTTTTACCAGTGTATAACAACTAGCAGTGTTCACAACAGAACACAGAAGTCTGAATACCAGCAATTGCAATTTTAACGTAAAAGAGGCACGAGGATAGGTCACAAGAAAGGCAAAGGATAAAAGTTACAAGCGTTGTATGATACTATGATCACTATTTTATCTTCCATCCGACAATATAACAACACTCACGATCCACAGCATGCGGATTTCTGCGAAGTTGTGGCCTCAGCATCGCCCTCTGGTTTGTTGATCTTGATCGTGCGATCCTAAAAATCGAGCATGTCAAATAACCTTTAGTATCATGTTGCTAATTTTGAAGGGAAGAGAAGATGGAGATTATACCTCAGGCTTGGAATCAGTCTCCGCAAGTCTTTGCTTGATATCCCTTGCTATTGAAAAGAAAACCTGCTCGACATTCAGGTTTGTCTTTGCACTCTGTTGCCAACAAACAAATTATACACGTCTAATAATATGAGAAATCGTGCATTGCACAACTGGTTACATACTATTAAGACAGAAGCGCAAATATTAAAATACATTAACAACTAACCGTTTCAAAGAACTTGATGCCATATTCATCAGCAAGTGCTTGCCCCTTTGAAGTTGGTACAGCCTATGTTAAGATAATAAAACCAATTAAAAATTAAGCCGAAGGATGTCCCAAATAATAATTTGAAAACTGGAGTAACCCCCAAGATGACGATATTATTTACAGAATATTATTGTCTTTCCAACCCAAAATTAATGCACGCAATAGCATAGCACCAGAAAGATAGCTTTCATACATTGGGAAGGGAACAACAAAATACCAACATTTAATTGATTTTAGTTTTTGCATTGAGCTTTTTTACATCTTGATTTTAATTGCTATTCTGCATTTTAGTTCTATAAATTATGGTTACTCAATCATATATATCATTGTGTTAAAACAGCATTCTATGCTTGTATGGAATAAATACTTGGATAGTCTGTACTTTCTTGCAAAGGTTATAAGAGAAATAGTCACTGAGCAGAACATACCCTTTTGCTTTCATCCATGTCAGCTTTGTTGCCTACCAAAATCTTGTTCACATTATCAGAAGCATGTTGCTCTATGTTCCTAATCCAGTTTCTTATATCTGTCAATAACACCACCAAGATCAGAAGTGAAATGTGAAGTGCCATAACAGAAGATTAGCAGAAGTGAAGGAATTGGTACTATTAAATGATGACTCATCAGTGACATCATAAACAAGCAAAATACCCATTGCTCCCCTGTAGTAGGCTGCATTGCAGAAAGTATTCAGATGCACAGCAGTATATCCATGTAATTGTTCAAAACAAACTTAACTTCGACTGAAAATAATCAACCATACCAGTTGTAATGGTTCGGAAACGTTCTTGACCAGCTGTATCCCAGATTTGAAGTTTAATCCGTTTACCATCCAGTTCGATTGTTCTTATTTTGAAATCAATCCTTTTTCAAGAATTAAAAAAAAACAAGTTTTTAGATGCACTGCAATAACTTGTAAAACAATAATCCAGTCAAAAGCTTCTTTTCTAACTTTTACAGCACTTACCCAATGGTGGTAATAAAACTGGTGGTGAAGGAACCGTCAGAGAACCGTAGGAGGAGACAACTTTTCCCAACACCTATACGAGGATTTTTTTTAAAAAAAAAGAAAGTCAGGTGCATTATCAGAAATATGACTAGTCCTACAGGCTATAGTATGTTTACAACAAGCACGATAGCGAGTCCATGAAAAACAACTAGATGAAGATAAAGTGGAAATGTAAAACGGATACCAATATACGATCAACTCATACATTCAACAAACATATATCATTTCACATTTTCAACTAGAACATCTACACAACACTTAAGCCAGCTAGCTTGGCTTCTTCTCAATAATTAAAATTTAGTAACTGTCTAAATACTAAGAGCGACCCGGTTTCAATGATAATATGGATATCATATCATACCCTGTGGTAAGCAAGCTGTTATTTTAGGCAAAGAAGATCAAAAGAAGTGCACATCACAAAAATATTGAACTTCTTTTTTGTTAGAAACAACCATATAATTGTTGCTGACTGAAAAAGCAGAACCCAAAACGTACGAAATAAATGTTTGAGAGGACAACGGAACTCGAGAGAACAAGTAAGCACCTCTGTGTGTTTCTTTATATTGTGTTCCCAGTTCCCAGAAGACTCAATTAAGTAACATTTATTGAGAAACCTGTATATGTATTTTTCCCATAATTTTAATGATGGTGTTTAGTATTTACTAACGTAACAGAGCTAGCTAAATTCTGGATCTCAAGTTTCTGTAGGTAAAGTTGTGACCATATCATATTCGTATAAATCTCTGGGTGTGTCATGACAATTTTGAGTTTTTCATTTTAACGGATTCCATAAGTAGTGTAGATAGCTACTCAATGAAGTAAGAACACACCAGCAATGTCAGAAATTCATAATATGAATACTATAGTCAAACCACAACGAATGGCATGCTACTGAATATGAGATCAGCATTTCGAACATGAAAAATGATTATATGAAGTGTTTCCTAAGAAATGTACCACAGATACATAAAGTGAAAAGTGAAACATCAATGAAATTATGCAAGAAAGAAAAACTACATTTAAATTAAGAATGGAAGAGCTTGACTAAAGTCTACCATCATCTTTGTGAAACCAAAGCTTTCGTTCATTCAAGAAGTGCACTGAAAGTAACCATAATGGGATGCAAAATTACTTAAAACTGCACTACTATCAAGAGAAATAGTTTTTTTAAGAAAATCAACAGAACTTAAGAAACCGATAAAAAAAAGTGTAGTTCTCTACATGTCAAAAGTTTTTATTTCATATTTTGTACCATAATAGCAATCGGATCATCATAATTAATTGTTTAGGTTACTAAATAAAATTTCAAAAAACTTTGCTTATGAAATTTAGTTAATCTGACAATGTGACTATAACTATATACTATCTCTCTTAGTATATAATATTTCAATTTGAGAAGGTCTTCAAAATTAAACTTTGACCATTGTGTGAAAGCAACGGACCTATTGGTATAAACTTTATACACTAAATGCACTTGTAGTTTGACTACTTGTTGGTCAAAACCTACTATTGGCTTTCTGGAATTAAAATGTCCCTGATAAAAATCACAGAGGGAGTAGCTACATGATATATCAGTGTGGCATTAACTAGCTAAGTCAAGACGGAAGACATACTACGTAGTTTGAGGTCTGTGTTGCAGAACTGTATTAAGGAAGACAGTTGAAAAATGCTTATCAGCTCACAAGTCGACATACAAGGGATCATAAGTTTCTTTACTCACTTTGATTCACCTGAGTAGACGTGACAGAGCTATTAATACATTCAGTGTTTGCTTAATCAAGGATAAGGAACCAAAGGAAGCTTAAACATTCACAATGTTTTCACATCGCAACAAACAATAACAGTCATAGAAAGGTTAATATATAAATTTTGAGTAGTCTTACTGCAGTGATGTCTATTGTTAAGATAACTGCATGTATATTGTGCATTTTCATGAGCAATTGAACATTGATGATAAAAAATTTCAAAGTAACAGTCAGAAAAAGAAAAAAAAGCTATTGTACAGTCAACATTAACAATTCCTGGGCTTGAAGCAACTTCAGCATAGCTCCTGAATGGAACAACTGCAACTTGTTGGTGCATGCACGAAATCACTCCAGGCTCATCTTGCACCAAAACGTCGTAAATGTAAGGTAATCCGATTCACTGGATCGGGTAGCTGTTCCACGCGAGCTTGAGCGCAATGCACCGTGTCGGCCAATCAAACCGGCCTAGCGACCCACCCCGACCCAGATCCCCCACCCCAAACTCACGCCGCACCACCAACCCCGCCGAATCGGAACTTAATTCGCCGGTGAAACCAACCAGATCTCGCGCGCGCTGCCCGGGATCGATCGCCGAGCGCGACGAGAGGAGAGAGAGAGCGAGCGGGATGGCGCAGATTCATCTACGTACCGCTGTCGCCGATGAGGAGCAGCTTGATGAGGTAATCGTAGTCGGCCCGAGCCCTCGCCGGCGGCGCCGCCATCGATTCCCCCTAGAGCGCCCCCCTCAACGGATCGAACCGAACAGGGCTGGCGGACTGGCGCGCGGGAGGCGAACCGGATCGAGCGATTTCGCTAGAGGCGGCGGCGGTGGCGGCGGCGGCTTTCGTCCTCTCCTCAGGTCGCCGAGCCGTCGACGCGAGGCGGCGAGGTGGTGCGCGGTGGCGAGGACACGGACACGACGAGATCGGAGGGAGGGTGAGAAAGAGAGGGGGGAAGGAAGGAGGGTGGAGGTGGTGGAACCGGTCCACCGTGGACTTTTTAAATCGGATGGATTTTCACATACCCGCGGACGCGGGTGAGAAATCTCCAGTTTGGTTGGATATGGGGCATGGATTTATACGAGGTTTGAAATTTTGAACCGTACCCTATGAATCGGGGATTTGCACACAAGGTTTGAAATTTTGGACTGTACCCTATGAAGTCAATATGATTGTATGAATATGAAAAATATATGGAATGACAACATGAATTTTTTTCCAAGTGAAATTTATATGAAAAATCCTATAATACAATATCCGCGAGTAGCCCAAATGCCCAAATAAGAAGAAGGCATCGAGGTTTAATTCCCAGTGCCCGTAAGTATTATACACGGATGAAATTCAATAGGAATTAGTTAGGTCTAAGATGTGCATCTCTTCTTTAGAATACGCTGAAAGATGCAAAGGAAATGTAGCTTAGCTTTTAGAATACGCTAAAAGATGCAAAGGAAACGTAGCTTAGCTGGTTAATCTCTTATGCTCAATGACAAATGATATACCCTGTAAATAGCAAGACGTTTGTAGCTGTTGTAACTTCATCAATATTCGCTCATGTATTCTGCATGTGTAGTACCGTGTTAAAAAAAAAGCTCACTGCATGTCCAACAGTGTCTCTAAATGAATCTCTAATTTTGTTTTAGAGAATTTTCTTTGAAAAACTGGTTTCAACAGAGACTGCATATGGATCTCAAAAATTATAGCTAAAATCGGGATCTCGTGCTCAAAACGAGAATAGAGTCCTGGTTCTCTAAAATAGCTTCGCCACCGTGAGGATTATTTTACCGCGAGGCATACGAAAAACAGGATTTGCGCCGCCTGTCGCCTGCACCGCCTGTCGCCATCCTGCATCTCGTCAAAAAAAACTTGCCGCTGCATCTTGATGCATGCCACCGCCTACATCAGTCGGACTTGCATCCTGCGCCGCCTGCATTAGTTGGACCTGCATCTTGCACTGCCTGCATTAGTTGGACCTGCATCCTACGCCGCCTGCACCAACACACATCTGCTGCCACGCCTCAGAAAGAAATACCCTAACGGTTGATGGGTCCCGGTTAGTTAAAAAATAGAGAATCATTTTTGAGAATCTGTCGTATCAATTTTTTATTTCATTCTCTAAACTTTTTAGGAATTCTCTAAATGAGCTTTTTTGAGAATTGCTTTTTGAGAATCTGTTGGCTATGCTCTTATCATGCATGTGTAGGTACCGTGTTTCAAAATGAAGGAATGGGCTAAGAGGTAATGTGATGTTAATTTTATAGTTATTGATAATATAATATGAAATAAATTAGTGGCCAAAGTATGTCATTGAATATTATATAAAAAATTATAGCCATTATAATTTGGGACATAGGAAGTATTTATTTTTATAAGGTGCGTTGTGATTAAAAAAACGTTTTGCTATTTCACTACTCCTATCTTTTGATTTTTCTTTAGTAGGATATTGCATCTAAGATTCATAGTTACACTTAGCTTTTAGCACTATACTCAGTTACAGATACTTAGTTACAATGACCTTTTTCTTTAGATTTACGATTTTTGATATGTTTATCTTTTTATTTTGTTTAAAATGGTATGTATCTATTGGTTGAAAATTCTACAAGATTTAAAACTCCATATCTTTGAAAGACAAATACGTAGTCCCAAAAGAAATCAAACTTTGTGAACTACAACCAACAAGGAAACAATTGAAATAGGCAACAATTAGATTTCAATGTGCTTTTATATACGTTTTACAACTATCACAAATATGTTTAAGAGAAATAAACGGTCAAAGCGAAGATGGTAGTTCTGCCACCATCACCTTCAACTATCATATGGAACCTACCAAAAGTAACCCACAAAGAGTAAGAGAAGATTAACTTTTCGTAGCCTCCAAGGTCAAATCTCACACAAGCAAAAAATAATATTTTTTATCGATCTGGACAATAGGAATAACGTCTTTTAGAAACATCTTTTAAAAGGCTTTAAAAATATATACAATGAACTATATAAAAAATAGTTTTTAAAAAAATGCATTGGTATTCTGCTAGTAATTTAAAATAAGTTTTATAAATTATAAAAATCTGTTCCAATGTACAGACATTAGACATTCTGATAGTAATTTAAAATAAGTTTTATAAAAGTCAATAGATAGTAATTTACACCAGGAACAGAAATGGTTTATAGGAGTAATAGGAAGAAGTCATCCGGCATAACAATTCAGAGAAATGAAGGGTCATTTTGGCTAATGGCTGCTGCAAAAATTTGAACATAATTGGCGTAAACTTTGCATTTGCCTACAGTTGGCAATCAATCAAAAAAGAAGTGCTCAACTAGACATCTGGTAAACTATCCGCGAAACTGTTACATCTGTAGAATCTCAACCAAGATAGATGATCATAGTTCAACAATTGTTGACAAATAGAAACTTCCTATGCAACTTCTGAAGAGATTACATTTTCTGTATCGTGTCAGAGATGTACTTCACAATCCAAGGGTGATGCAAGAAAAAACTTTGCAATCTATCAGTCGTCTCTCTTTGGCTTACGGTATGTTTCCTCAATATGCTTGAATAGGAACATGTACGTGTTGAATAGCTTCTTGACATTTGGGACGTTGTAGTTCTGAGCTACGTAGACACCACATCCCATTCCAACATTAATGTGAAGCTGGTCCTGAAGAAACCCATTGCGACAAAACCTGGCAAGTAGCAACAAGCATAAATTGGTTACTGGCACCCACAAAACAGATATAATGCAACCAAGAAGTGATTGTGAGATCAGAATAAAAACTGATAGCATTATTATATTTGCTGCCAGAATCTTTTTCTCCAACATCATATTAATGCAAGTTGTGTTACTGAACAAACTCGCAGCATAACCTATTTAAGCATAAAATTAAGTAATACCAGTTTAGCATCAAGAAGACTTGAAACAATTCCTACTGGCGATAAGTTCCTTATCATCCACAGAAACATAATCAAGGTATTTGTACAATGTGAGAGCTAAAAACACTCCACAATATACCCCATCCAAGCATAAGACTAAGTACCACTGATTTAGCTTTTCAACTAGACTTGAGACACTTCCTACAGGCATTAAGTTCACTAGTATTGTGGCCGCATATGTTATTGGAGATTGTAAGTATCAATTATGCTTCATGGGAAAGCCAAGATCGGGCATGTTATGCCCAGCTGGGCAGATGCAATGGGCACAATCTGTCAGGCAAACTGTTAATCATACCCAGAAAAAATTGAGCTCAGTTTCTCCGACCTCATTCATAATGACTGAATCCCAACTGGGTTTAGGGAACAATGTACAACATATAGTACATACATACCAAACAGTTATAGTGTAACTCAAGTAAATCGTGCCAAGATTCTGGGCTCTGGCATACAAATGATAAATCATCTTTTTGGCATTTGAACTTGCAAATATGAAATGTAACTGGAAGTGCTTGTCAATTAGCATAAGATTATGGGCTCCGACCACTCCTACAGAGTTTTGATGAAGGAAAAATAAAATCCTTTTCCTAGTTAAGGCTTACAACATAGGGCAACACATTTGGATTCTTAGACCTTTAGTAGTATAGAACACAAGGAATTCATTGTGGTTTTCTTTTGCTAGGAAGCTCATAGATATTTCTTAGGAAATAACTTAATTTATGTAGAAATCAGAAAAATTTTAGTGTTTTCCCTTCTACAGGGTTCACCATATCAGTCTACCAGGACATGATAAATTGTGAACGCATAGGCCTCAATGCTGTAAGACACCAACACACCACCACTTGACCAGCATTAAGAGGCAAAGTTGGGGATCTCACATCCAAAGATAGCAAAGAGTGGAGAGCAGATCGACGAGGGGCAACAACAACAAAAGGTGAAGTGCAGATAGACTGGATTTGTTAAAGAATAGAAGAGCAACAGATCCTTTGCCAAGTACTTTCTTGCCTATTGGATTCAGAAGCCCTAGTGGTCTCACGTATTCTGATGGACACTTGGCATGAACTACATATGAATTGAAATACTTTCTCTGTGCGACTAGAAAAGCAGAGCATCACAGACAACCAAAATACATAGAACCAATCTAAAACATATTACCGAGAACCAACTTTATCAACTATCATGGCCATCCACGGGTTAAGAAAAAGCAACCACCAGAACTGTAATGAAAAACGCAACCAGATCAATCCATCACCAAGATGGCAAAATCTACTCAATGGTCTGTAGCAAGGAGAACGCTCCCCCACCCCCCCGGGGCGAATTTTCGAATTCCCATCAATCTAAACAGGATCGCATCACCTACTTACTATTTTCTTTTTGGAAACTTCAGGACTTACTACTACAAGGTGAAGGTGAAATCTTCATAAGAACAGCTCGGTAAACTTTGCTCCGATTCCACGGGTTTCGGGTCAAATCAAACAACGGGGAGAGAGACGCTAGCTAGCTTACTTGGAGAGATCCTCCGCCGCCGCCGCTACTGCCTCTCGCCGCACTTGCGGAACCCTAGAATCTGGAGACTTCTGTCTACAGGTTTTTCCGTTTCTCTTGTTGAAGCCGATTTTTGTTTTATTTTTATTTCCTGGGTCGAGCACGCCTCGCCTAGCCCCACCCATTCCGTTCGAATGTAAAACTCGTAAAATGGAGGTCAGGGACGAGGGAATCGGCTTGGAAGTGGAAACCTGACCGTAAAACAGTAGTATTCCTCCAACACGAACAAGGCTTTTCTTTATTAAAATTCAGATTTTGTCTGGTTAATACGTTTTTTAAACTATACATTTTGTGGAGATTGTGGCAATCGAATATCCACATGGCAAGCTTATTCGACTGGATATAGGGATAGGTTACGCTTGCTAATTATATAAACCAACTACGACTTGGGTGTTACGTTGCCGATTAGATAAGGCAACGGCTCATAGTCATGGTTTGGTAAGATTGAGGAAACCGACTTAGAGTAGGATAGGGTTTTCGACTTGTAATCCCGCCTCCCAAGACTATATAAGGGGGTAAGGGGCGTCCCTTGAGGGATATCAGATTTCATATGCTTTATCAGCTTTCAGCTTTAGATTCAAGAGATCAATAAACACTAAGCGGATCGAATCCCCGAAACAGGAGTAGGGTATTACCTCACGAGAGGGCCTGAACCTGTCTAAATCTTGTTTTCCACTTAACCCATCGAGCTTGGCGATCTTGACTGCACCCCCAAATTTCTATTGCCGAAACCGAGTTTCGACAGTTGGTGCGCCAGGTAGGGGTCCGCGCGTCAAGACTTCTTCGACAATCTCGCTGGCAAGCGCGATGGGATCTTCTTCAGGCATCGACGACTTCGCCGCCAACGGCTTCAACAAGCTCTCCTCCCCTGACTCGGATTCGGACCAGTCGGGAGGGGGAACCCGCTCGGCGCCGTTCGGGTTACCGAACGACGCCAAGATCTGCGACCGAATCCTGAGTTCCAAGATGCAGTCCATCCACTCCGAAGGAGGAATCCACTCGGCGCCGTTCGGACTACCGAACGCCGCTGAGATCTACAGCTGTCTTCTCACCTCCCCGTTGGAACCAATCTACTCGGGGGGAGAAACCCTCTCGACGCCATTTGGATTACCAAACACTGCTGAGATCTACCGCAAGCTCCTCTCCCCTGAGTCGAAATCGACCCGCTCGGAGGGATCCACGTCATCAAGCTACGACTCGGACTGGAACGATCCAGATTCGAGCAACCCAGGCTCGAGGGAAGTCGCAGTCATCCTCCAACCGTTCGGGTCATGCTCATCCTCGGAGCTCGATGAATACCTCAGCTCTTCAGGCTTTGACGACCTCTACGGCATCCCCTCGGACGAAGCCAACGACTCCGACTGCGACAAGGACTACGAGCCGAAGTGCTTCGACGTCCTCATGGCTGAGGTGGCCAAGACCGACTCAGCCATGGCCCGTAGGGTCGCAGAAGAAGAACAAGCCAGACTTGAGCAGGAGCGCAAGCTGGCAGAAGATGAGAGGAGGCGCAAGAGGACACCGACAGGAGAAAGCGAGACCTGAGGGCGACTGGGCGATCCGCTCGGGAGGCCATACTCCAGACGCGAGTCGACAACGCCAATATCTTCCAAACGCCCCAGCAGAACGCCGTTGCCGCACTCACCCTCCTCGACACCGTGATCGAAACGGCTCCCGCCAATGTGACACCAATTCTGGACAAGATCAAGACCATTGTCGCGGCCACAGCCAGCTGCTCTCCTTCCACCTCAGCCCGAAGACCGACTGAGTCCGTGGCAGAAACGCCCGACAGAAGCCGATTCCCGCCGCTAAGGTCAAAGGACTACAGGAGGCCCGAGCCAAACCGGACAGCCACTAGGTCAAGAGACCTTCGCCACGAGACCACGCGCAAGCATCAAGAGCAATCGACCGACTCCCGCAAGAAGCGGCATGGACGACCACCCGTCCACTGTGGTCCGCCGCAAAGAACAACTCCGACTACCGGCGCCCGCCAAGGACCCCGCCGAGTGATCTCGCGGAAGTCCTCGATCGACGCTATCAAGAATGAGATCAGCGCTCCTGCGAAGATCGAAGGGGTTCACCCGACAGCAATGACGATGGAGTACCCGCTTTCACTAGAAACCTGCGCCGAGTGCATTGGCCGAATGGTTTCAAGCCGATAGGAATCGAGAAGTACGACGGGAAGACCGACCCCGAGTCATGGCTAACTGTGTACACCCTCGCCATCCGTGCGGCAGAGGTGACAACAAGGCCATGGCCAATTACCGTCTGTTGCCCTTGCTAACTCAGCCAGGAACTGGCTCACGAGCTTGCCAAGAGGCTCGATCGGCTCGTGGAGTGAGTTAAGGGACCACTTCATCGCCAACTTCTAGGGCACTTTTGAGAGGCCTGGGACCCACTTCGACCTCTACAACGTCGTCCAGAAGCCAAACGAGCCATTGAAGGACTACATCCGGTGCTTCTAAAAGCGCAACAAGATCCCCAACATCACCGACGACATCATCATCGCCGCCTTCCAGAAGGGAGTCCGTGATGAACTGTTGATCGGAAAATTTGGGCACAAGCCACCGAAGACGGTGAAGCAGATGTTCGAGACGACAAACTCATACGCCAAGTTCAGCGACGCGATCAAAGCAGCGCGCCAAGACCGGCCTGACAGAAGGGACGACAAGCAGTCGGGAGGAAGCCGGCATCCTAAGAAGGATAATGGCAACAACAACCAGGGCCAGAAGGACCGCAAGCGCCGACCTGAGGACCTGGTTGCCGCAACGTCCAACTCCCAACGTCGTTCCCAAGTCGCGGCCTATGACGCTATCATGAACGCTTAGTGCACGCATCATCCCAACCACAAGCACACGGCCAAGGATTGCTTCATTTACAAGCAATTCGCCGAGCAATATGCGGCACAACTCAACAAGAAGCCGACTGATGAAGCCGATCCATCGGGCACCAAGAAGAACAACCCGGCTGGAAATACGGAGCCCTTTCAAGACCCCGTGGGCAAGCTGAATCACATCTTCGGGGGGCCGCAAGCCTATGAATCCAAGAGAAAACAGAAGCTAACCGATCGTGAGGTCAACGCGACACAACCTGAGGTCCCACAATACCTACGATGGTCGGAGGTGGCCATCACGTTCGACCGCTCGGATCACCCTGACTGAGTGGTTCACCCGGGGCGATATTCCCTAGTCCTAGACCCGGTGGTCCGCAACATCAAGCTGAAGCGCGTCCTCATTGATGGGGGCAGCACCCTCAATATTTTGTTTGCCAAGACCTTGGACGAGATGCAAATCCCGAGAGCCGAACTGAAGGCAAGCTCAGCCCCCTTCCACGGCGTTATCCCGGGGCTGTCGTCCACGCCACTCGGGCACATCGCCCTTCCAGTCACCTTCGGAGTTCGCAAGAACTTCCGAACGGAGAATATCACTTTCGAGGTGGCCGACTTCGAGACGGCCTACCACGCGATCATTGGAAGGCCTGCACTCGCCAAGTTCATGGCGATACCGCATTATACCTACCTCTGCATGAAGATGCCGGGTCCAAACGGCATCATCACTCTTCGCAGCGACGTCAAACATGCCTTCACTTGCGACAAGGAAAGCTGCGACACGACCCAATCTCATGAGAGATTGCGTGGCCAGGAGAAAATCCGATTGGCCGCATCAACTTCTGCAGAGGGTGAAATCCCCGCAAAGAAGATAGCCAAGTCGGGACAAGACGATGCCAAAACAAAAAAAATCTCCCTTGATCCATCGGATCCTTCCAAAACCGCTGTAATCGGCGCTAAACTAGACCCTAAATAGGAAAGCACGCTCGTCACCTTCCTCCAAAATAATAAAGATGTTTTTGCTTGGAAACTATCTGATATGCCTGGAATTCCTAGGGAGGTGATCGAGCACTCTTTACACGTCAAAGATGACGCGAAACCAATCAAACAACGATTGCGCAGGTTCGCTCAGGATCAAAAAGATGCCATCAAGGAAGAACTCACAAAGCTTTTAGCCGCCGGTTTTATCAAGGAAGTTCTACATCCCGATTGGTTGGCTAACCCGGTTCTGGTCCGGAAGAAGACAGGGCAATGGCGCATGTGCGTTGACTACACCGACCTCAACAAGGCCTGTCCCAAAGATCCATTCGGGTTACCTCGCATCGACCAAGTCGTGGATTCAACAGCCGGCTGCCAGCTCCTAAGCTTTTTGGATTGTTACTCGGGCTATCACCAAATCAGCTTGAAGGAATCCGACTGCCTGAAAACATCGTTCATCACACCGTTTGGGGCCTATTGCTACATCACGATGTCGTTCGGTCTGAAGAACGCCGGAGCCACATACCAGTGCATGATCCAAAGGTGTTTTTAGACACAGATCGGGAAGAACGTGGAAGCTTACATCGACGACATCGTCATCAAGACCAAGCAGAAGGAAGACCTGATCGCCGACTTAGAAGAAACCTTCGCAAACATTCGGGCCTTCAGAATGAAGTTGAACCCGGAGAAGTGCACGTTCGGCGTCCCATCAGGCAAACTGCTCGGCTTCATGGTGTCACATCGCGACATTGAAGCTAACCCAGAAAAAATCAACGCTATCCTGAATATGAAGCCCCCAAGTAACCAGAAAGACGTTCAGAAGCTTACTGGCTGCATGACAGCGCTAAGCCGATTCATCTCTCGACTCGGCGAACGAGGCATGCCTTTCTTCAGGTTGCTAAAGAAAATGGACGACTTCCAGTGGACTACGGAAGCCCACAAGGCCTTTGAAGATTTTAAAGAATTTCTCACGACACCGCCCGTCCTAGCATCACCTCAGCCTCAGGAGCCCCTGCTACTGTACGTCTCAGCGACTCACCAAGTGGTCAACACGGTTCTCGTGGTCGAGCGCGAAGAAGAAGGGCGAGCCCAGAAGATTCAGAGGCCAATCTACTTCATTAGCGAATTATTGGCAGAAACCAAAATTCACTACCCTTAGGTACAAAAATTGCTATATGGTGTTCTGATAACCGCGAGAAAATTGGTGCACTATTTTCAGGGTCACTCAGTCACAGTCGTCACCTCCTTTTCACTCAGCGATGTCATCCACAACCGGAGGCGACTGGGCGCATCGCGAAGTGGGCCCTGGAGCTGATGCCGCTGGACTTAACTTTTAGAGCAAGAACGTCGGTAAAGTCACAAGCCCTGGCGGATTTCCTGGCCGAGTGGACCGAACAACAAGAAGATGTACCTCGAGAAGACCTACAATACTGGACCATGCACTTTGACGGATCCAAGAGGATCACCGGCTTGGGAGCAGGAGTCGTGTTGATCTCCCCGACTGGGGAGAGACTAAGATATGTTCTTCACCTCCACTTCTCTGCCTCACACAACGTCGCCGAGTACGAAGCCCAGCTGCATGGACTACGACTTGCTGTTTCACTCGGGATACGACGATTGGTCATGAAAGGGGATTCCAAGCTGGTTCTCAACCAAGTAATGAAAGACTGGTCTTGTCTAAACGACACCATGGAGGCCTACCGGCAAGAAGTTTGCAAACTTAAAGACAGGTTTGACAGACTGGAGCTATCCCATGTCCTGAGACATAATAACGAGGCAGCTGACGAGTTGGCGCAGTTCGGGTCCAAGCGAGAAGCTACCCCAACAGACGTCTTCGTAGAGCATCTCTATGAGCCGACTGTTGCAGCCAAACCAACTCCCAACGAGCAAGCTGCAAACGAAGTCAGCATGATTGACGCCGACTGGAGGACACCGCTCATCAGATTTTTAACTCAGCGAGAGCTGCCGGAAGACCGGGATGAGGCAGAACGCGTCCGACGCCGCTGTCAAGCTTATGTCATGTTTGATTCTAATTTATACAAGAGGAGCCTCTCTGGAGTCCTGATGAGATGCATTACACCTGAGGAAGGACGGCAACTACTCCAAGATATCCACTCGGGCATATGCGAAAGCCACGCGGCAGCACGCACCTTGGTGGGCAAAGCCTACAGACAAGGTTTCTTCTAGCTTACGGCGGTCTCCGACGCTGACAAGGTGGTTCGCACGTGCGAAGGTTGCTAGTTTTTTGCTCGGCAAAGTCATATCCCAGCCCAAGAACTACAAACGATTCCACTATCCTGGCCATTTGCAGTATGGGGCTTAGACATGGTTGGTCTTTTCAAAAAGGCTCCAGGAGGATTCACACATTTATTCGTCACAATTGACAAATTCTCCAAGTGGATCGAAGCTAAGCCGGTTGCTACGATCACCGCCGACAAGGCACGAGACTTCATCCTCAACATTATGCATCGGTTCGGCGTCCCAAACAGAATAATAATGACAATGGGACTCAATTCACTGGAGGCATCTTTAAGGAATTCTGTGAAGACTTCGGCATCAAAATCTGCTACGCATCGGTCGCACATCCCAAAAGCAATGGACAAGTTGAGCGTGCCAACGGCATGGTTCTTCAAGGCATCAAGGCCCGAGTGTTTGACCGACTAAACCCTTATGCCGGCAAATGGGTCCAAGAGCTCCCCTCGGTTCTATGGTCTCTGCGGACTACGCCCAGTCGGGCTACCGGCCAAACTCCTTTCTTTTTGGTCTATGACGTAGAAGCCATGCTGCCGAACGAAATGGAGTACAAATCTCTCTGAGTCCGCAGCTTTAGTGACGAACGCTACGATCAAGACCGAGTGGATGACCTCACCCGACTGGAAGAGGCCCGTGAGGCAGCCCTGATCCAGTCGGCAAGATATCTCCAAGGACTTAGACGATACCACAGTCGCAACGTTCGAGCACGAGCTTTTATTATTGGCGATTTGGTTCTACGCAAGATTCAGACCACCAAGGACCGTCACAAGTTATCTCCATTATGGGAAGGACCGTATATAATTGCGGAGGTGACTCAGCCAGGAGCATATCGTCTAAACATGAAGACGGATCCATGGTGGAGAACTCCTGGAACATCGAGCATCTTCGACAATACTATGCTTAAATTGCCTTAAGTTTCATGTTCTTCTTGGCTGCCAACCTCAAGCAAGATGACTTCTTGAGTTAGCAGTCGGGGGCTGTACATATGATGATAAAGCATGGTTTTCTTCAGCAACCTGTGCATATTTGGTTTATCATTGTTTAATATTCCTTGATTCGAGTTCAATGCATAAGGACTGAGAATTTTTTGACGACATAATCAAGCTTAGGCTTGGTGACAGTCGGACGAAAATTACTTAAGAAATTTTCTATGAAAACTCGGGTCAATGCATTAACATAAATAAGCTAGATATCTGCAAGTTCACATCAGAGTTTACAAGCAACATTCACAAAGTCTTTTGTTGATCGATTTAAAGAAGATAAATGAAGACAAAGAAAAGACAGATTGAAGACTAAAGTCAGAAGACCGCTTCAAAGCTTACCAGCATCAATGGTCGAACCCTTGACTGGTACTTCACGGCTGCCTCTTTCTTCTTGGTTTACACCCGACTGGCTCTCAGTCGGGGCCTCTTGGGTGGCAGTCGGGAGATCTTCTTCAGCTGACTGGTTTCCAGCGGGGGTCTCTTGGCTAGCAGTCGGGGGCTCTTTCGCTAGGACATCCTCACTGGGAGGTGGGGGCTTCTCACTCGGAACGTTCTCACTCGGGAGAGGGCCCCGGGATTCTTGTTCTGCAGGCCTTGTTGCTTCGGCCGCTGCAGATGATTTTGGGCCTCCACTCTGCCCAGTGGGGTCTATGTTCTGAGGCCTCCTGCAAAGAGAAAGATGGCAGCAATCGGGACAAAGGCAGAGAGCTAGTGAACAACACTGCGAAAGAGGATATTTTTTGGGAAGACGAAGTGGCGGGGATGACCTCGAGGCTTCGTAAAAAGACTTGAGGGTTTTTTGCCAAGTTATCTCGCGATTGGGCCGAGCCCATGAGAGACTTGCGACCCAGCTAAGGTGTGGGTTGACACGTGTCCTTAGGGACTTAAGTGGATGGACTTAAACAGATTTGCCTTGGCAATATGCACGTATCACATAGCCCAATACCTTTAAAATCCTTTCATACCGCGGTTTGCGTAACTTCATGAGAAGTTGGCACGATGCAATTTGAAAGGTGACAAACAGTTAAGCTTTTCATGGCTGTCCTGACGACAGGAACTGTTTGGTTTTTAAGCATTTGATTAAATGATTATATCAATGCTATTTTTTCACCTTGGTGAAGATCTTTTTAGATTAAGACCAATATTATGGCATGAGCTATTTAATATTTTTGTCGTATTTTTCAGATGACTGAAAAATTTGTTTACCTGTGAGGGGTGATTAAATTATTTATTCCGGGATGACTCGGGTAGATTAGCTCGGATGAGCATGAGCTTGCCGAGTGAATTGATTTTCTTACCAATGAGGGTCGATAGAATTATTTGTTCCGAGATGACTCGGCAGGTTAATTCAGATAAGCATGAGCTTACCGAGTGCTTTTTACCCACGAGGGTTGATTGAGTTGTTTGTTCTGAGATGACTCGGGCAAATTTACTCGGATATGCATGAGCTTGCCGAGTGATGAGATTTTTTATGATTGCTTTAGCTTGAGCTAGGCATTTATATGAGAATGATTTTTTATAGTTCTTGACTATATGCTTAGTCTGTTTTTTGACTAACCACATAGTCGGGGGCTACACCTAATTAGGTGCATCAGGAGATGCACCTAGATATTTATTTTTGAGAATTTTTTGGATATTTTCCAGCCCTTCACAGTCTTTGGAGCCACTCGGGAGATTCAAGCCGATGTGATGGAATCACTCGCGCCCGAAGCACCCGGCCAAAAAGTTGTTTGGCTGTGTGTTATTTTGGTTCGAGGCTGAGTTATCTCGTTGACTGCAAAGGACTCGGGGGCTACTGTGGAGATTGTGGCAATCGGATATCGACATGGCAAGCTTATCCGACTGGAGATAGGGATAGGTTACGCTTGCTAATTATGTAAACCAACTACGACTTGGGTGTTATGTTGCCGATTAGATAAGGCAACGGCTCATAGTCATGGTTTGGTAAGATTGAGGAAACCGACTTAGAGTAGGATAGGGTTTCTGACTTGTAATCCCGCCTCCCAAGACTATATAAGGGGGGTAAGGGGCGTCCCTTGAGGGATATCAGATTTCATATGCTTTATCAGCTTTCAGCTTTAGATTCAAGAGATCAATAAACATTCGGCGGATCGAATCCCCAAAACAAGAGTAGGATATTACCTCACGAGAGGGCATGAACCTGTCTAAATCTTGTTTTCCACCTAACCCATCGAGCTTGGCGATCTTGACTGCACCCCCAAATTTCTATTGCCGAAACCGAGTTTCGACACGTTTTATAAGAAAAGTATATAAATTACTTTAAAATATTAAATATATCAATTTATTAAATTTATAATATTAAAACTTAATTAATTATATGCTGGCTTTTCTCGTTTTATGTACGTCAAATTAATCTTTATCTTCATCAATTTCAAACAAGTCCTAAATCTTTTTTACTTTTAAACATTTTCTAAATAAAATACACAAAACATCTTTTGAAGATAAAATGTTTCCATTGCCACTGATCTGTTGGAATTAATGGGCCTAGCCCAAGAGTTATTCAATTAATTCTTGAAATAAATCTCAAAAGCCCAATAAGACCCATGCATGACATGACAAGGTGAAAAAATTTAGTACTATCTTGCTATAAAAGGTGAAAATAAATACTTTATGATGTTGATTGATGACGTTACTCGTTTCTGTTATGCTTACTTGCTAGTGTAGAGTGACTTGCTAGTGTAGAGTGAGGTTGTCCAACTTATATAGTGGGACTTCTTTCTTCCTCTCAAAGCCATGGATGAGGGAGAGGAAGAGAGAAAACCACACGCGTGTGCTCGCTCGCCACGTCGCGTCGAGGCCAGGGCCGGGGCCGGGGCCGGGGCCACAATTCGCGTAACTACTCGCGTGGCTTAATTTTTTGAATAAATTAACAATTGTTCTCAGACGAATTTTTGGAGAGTCCTAATCGGATACGAGTCGGTTTCAGTTGGGTAATCCTGATCGGATATGCAACAGAGTCCTAACTGAATCCACTACGGGTGCTGCCTTAACACGCAAGTCATCCGGGGCTATATATTCGCCCGCACGTAGTCGTTTAGAATCAATCTGATATGAATTTTGCCACGTTTCTCGTTGTTGCGCCGCTGCTGTCGTATGCCCGATCCCACCGCCGACGCACACCTGCGATTGGGAGAGCAGGTCTCCGAAGCCGTCGTCCTTGTGATCCTACACCGGGAGAGGACGAATAAGGTTTTTGGGAAGCGCTCTGCGCGACTGCTCAACTCAATCTGGCACGTCTTTCTACTGCATCGGCTCGGCGTGAATGTCTTCATCGGCTACGTCCGCGGTGAGTTTCTGTGATCCCTAAGCCTATAAACGTTTTGTACGCATCTCTGGTTATTGTGATCATGACTATTATTTTGATAAATGCTAGTGTGATCATGGGCGGATCTAGAGGGTATGCCGGGTCTGGGTCTATGTGTAAGGAGGTATAATATATATTTATATGTTAAAAAATTTAAAATATGTTAAAAATTAAAAATTAAAAATACGCAGACGCTGAGTTCTACCCAAAAGAGTTCTCAAATAATAATTTACTCAAACTTGAATTGCAGCTGCATAATTATATTGATGACATGACACAGAATGATAGTTTCAAAGGTTTAAAAAGTATTGTTAATATCTCAATTAAGATTGTTGAAAAAAGACACAAAGTGTATGATATAGTCTATGAGCTTCTCAAATTGGTATTGTTTCTATCTGTGACAACGGCAAGTGTTGAAATGACATTTTCTGCAATGGTTTTATTAAAAACAAAATTACGAAATAAGATGAGAGATAGTCTTTTGGATGATTGTTCACTTTCATTGAGCGAGATATTTTCTTTCAAGTTGATAAAAATGATATAATTAAGACATTTACGTCTCTTCGAAAATGTGGAATAAATTAGTCAGAAAAATAGCATTGTAAGTCTCAGGTACTCTTTTATGCATATATTTTCATTTATCAATATGGTGTTTGAACTATTTACATTGCATTTAGTGGATCGTTTCTATTTAATCTAAAAACTAAAGCTTTTATCGTGTAATACATATATATATACCTAATCACCTTGTTAATTTAATAATTATTATCAAAATCTTGTGTTGATTTTTTTGGCATACCCTAAGCTAAAATCCTAGATTAGCCACTGAGTGTGATAGATCTATTCATGCTAGTTCCTGTGATAATTTTGATCTATTTAGTTCAGAATTTAATTAAACAATTGCCTAATTATTCAACAATCCAAAAGCCTTATTTTAGGCAATCTGTTCAATTTTCTATGGATAGTTTTGTTGATGCACTGATGCCAGAAAAGTTTTTTGATGTGCAATTCAAGAGATGGCAAGCAAAGGTCCGCCTTTGGCTTACTGCTATGTATGTGCGGGAAGCGAGATTTGGCAAACCTAAAGGAGATCTTTCTGCTGATGATCAAAAAAAGTTCTCGGATGCCAACAATCTCTTCGTAGGATGCATTCTTGGCATGCTCACTAATCGTCTGTGCGATGTGTATATACACATGACAGATGTCAAAGAGTTGTGGGATACACTGGTTGCTAAGTATGATGCATCAGATGCAGACAGTGAATTGTACACCATGAAGAGCTTCCATGACTACAGGATGGTGAACAACCGATCTGTGGTGGAATAGGCGCATGAGGTACAATGCATTGTCCATGAACTCGAACTCCTGAAGTGTCGTTTGCCTGACAAGTTTATGGCTGGGTGCATAATTGCAAAGCTTCCTCCTCTTGGAGAGGCTTCACCACTGCTCTGAAACACAAGAGATAGGAGATATCAATTGAAAACCTGATAGCGTCTCTAGATGTAAAAGAGAAGGCTCGGGCTAAGGATACTTCTGAGAAAGGAGGCGAAGGCCAGTCCAATGCCAATGTTGTCCAGAAGTTTCCACAAGGCAAGAACAAAGGGAAGAACCAGAAAATTCACAAGGGTGTGAAGAGTATTGCCTTCAAAAAGAAGAAGAATAAATCTGAGTTGACCTGCTTCACATGCGGAGAACTAGGGCACTTCTCTAAGGATTGCCAGACCATGCGGACAGCAAAAAAGAAGAGAGCTGATAGCGGGTCAAAGATTGTCAACACGGTGACCATGGGAGACGGGTACGGTAATTTACCTACTGTACTTTCAGTTTTTCAATCTGAGAGTTGGTGGTTTGATACTGGTGTCAATGTCCTTGTGTGTGCTGACATCTCTATGTTTTCTTCTTATCAGGGCGTCCAAGGCTCAGTGATGATGGAAAATGGGTCACATGCGGCTATTTGTGGTGCTGGTACGGTAGATCTAAAGTTTACTTCGGAAAAGATCGTGCAGCTGAAGAACGTGCATCATGTCCCCTCCATCAACAAGAATCTAGTTAGCGGCTCCCTAGTTTTGAAGGACGGTTTTAAGTTAGTCTTAGAGTTCAATAAATTAGTAGTGTCTAAGCATGGACATTTTATTGGTAAAGGCTATGAATGCAGAGGCTTGTGCCGCTTTTCCCTAGCAGATTATAGCAATAAGTCAGTAAACCATATTTGTGGTCATATTAGTGATGATACAAGTGTTTGACATTCTTGTTTATGTCATGTGAACTTTGGCTTAATGTCTCGGCTATCCAGCATTTGTTTAATTCCGAATTTCACCATTGCCAAAGGTTCTAAGTGCCATAGTTACGTGCAATCTAAGCAACCACGAAAACCTCACAAGGTGGCTGAAGAGAGAAACTTGGCACATCTAGAACTCATACATTCTGATCTCTGCAAGATGAATGGTGTGTTGACAAAAGATGGAAATAAATACTTTATGACGTTGATTGATGACACTACTCGTTTCTGTTATGCTTATTTGCTGCAAACTAAGGATGATGCATTAGATTATTTTAAAATCTATAAAGCTGAGGTTGAAAACTAACTAGAAAGAAAGATTAAACATTTTAGGTCAGATCTTGGTGGCAAGTTTTTCTCTAATATTTTTGATGAGTTCTGTGAGGAACATAACATTATTCATGATAGGACATCACCCTATTCACCTGAATCAAACGGGATTGCCGAGAGGAAAAATAGCACGATGACTGACTTGGTTAACACCATGTTAGACACTACTGGTTTATCTAAGGCATGGTGGGGGAAGGCCTTGTTGACTGCTTGTCATGTCCTGAATAGAGTTCCAAACAAAAATAAGGATCAAAAGTCATATGAAATATGGATTGGGAGAAAACCATCACTATCTTACTTGCGCACATGGGGGTGTTTGGCTAAAGTAAATGTGTCAATTACCAAGAAGTTTAAGTTGGGGCCTAAAACTGTGGATTGTGTCTTTCTAGGATATGCTCAGAGGAGTATAGCTTATAGATTTTTAGTTGTTAAATCTGATGTACCTGATATGCATGTTGATATTATTATGGAATCTCGTGATGTTACATTTTTTGAGAATATATTTTCTATGAAAGATATTCTTAAAACTTCTAGATTGTCGTCTGAGATTACTCCTGAACCTGTCCCTCTTATTGAGTCTTCTGAACCGTCTGATAAGCTCCAGATAATTTATGAGAAGGATGACAGTGAAGCTCCTAGAAGGAGTAAGAGACTTAGGATTGCAAAATCCTTTGGTGATGACTTCACTATGTACCTTTGTGGTGACACTCCTACAACTATCACTGAGGCATACACATCTCCATATGCGGATGATTGGAAAGAAGCTATCCAAATTGAAATAGACTCGATTCTATCTAATGGGACATGGGAGCTCACAGAACGACCCTATGGGTGTAAACCAGTGGGTTGTAAATGGGTGTTCAAGAAGAAGCTTAAGCCTGATGGTACAATTGAGAAGTACAAGGCTCGGCTTATGGCTAAAGGGTATACTCAAAAGGAAGGAGAAGACTTCTTTGATACCTACTCGCCTGTTGCTAGAATGACCACAATACAAACATTGTCTTTTTGGCAGCCTCATATGGTCTGATCGTTCATCAGATGAACGTAAAGACAGTTTTCCTTAACGAAGAGTTGGATGAGGAAATCTATATGGACAGCCTGATGGGTTCATAGTGAAGGGTCAAGAGAGAAGGTGTGCAGATTGTTGAAATCTCTGTATGGCCTGAAACAAGCACCTAAACAATGGCATGAAAAGTTCGACAGAACTTTAACTTCTACCGGATTTGTCATTAATAAGGCTGATAGATGTGTGTACTATCGCTATGGTTGGGGTAGAGGAGTTATTTTGTGCCTGTATGTGGATGATATTCTTATCTTTGGTACAAACATTAATGTGATCAATGATGTTAAGTTTTTCTTATCAAAGAATTTTGATATGAAGGATCTGGGAAAAGCTGATGTGATTTTGAACATCAAACTGATTAAGGATGAGAAAAAGATTACTCTTTCACAATCTCATTATGTGGAGAAGGTCTTGAGCCGTTTTGGCTATATGGACAGCAAGTCTTCTCCAACCCCTTATGATCCCAGTGTGATACTTTGAAAGAACAAGAAAATTTCTAAGGATCAACTGAGATATTCACAAATTATTGGATCACTCATGTACCTAGCTAGTGCAACCAGACTCGAGATCTCTTTTGCTGTGAGGAAATTGAGTAGGTTCATGTCCAACCCGGGTAGTGATCACTGGGATGCTCTTGAGAGGGTGTTGCGCTACTTGAAAGGTACTATGAGTTATCAAATTCACTATTCTGGGCACACTGCTATGCTTGAGGGATATAGTGATTCGAACTAGATATCAGATGTTGATGAACTTTATGTCATGAGTGGGTATGTATTTACTCTGAGAGGTGGTGTAATATCATAAAGGTCTTGCAAACACACTAAATTGACAAGGTCAACCATGTAAACAGAATTAACTGCTTTGGACACAGCTACAGTTGAGGCCGAATGACTACATGAGCTTTTGATAGACTTGCCTGTGGTTGGAAAACCAGTGTCGGCTATCCTGATGAACTTGACAATCAAACTGTGATAGTCAAAGTGAACAGTTCTAAGGATAATACGAAGTCATCAATACATGTTAAGAGACGTTTGAAGTCTGTCAGGAAGTTGAGAAACTCCGGAGTGATAAGTGTGACTTATATTCAAACAGACAAAAACCTGGCAGATCCCTTTACCAAAGGGCTATCACGAAATATGATAAATAGTGCATCGAGAAAGATGAGATTGAGACCCATATAAGTTGACATAGTAGTAACCCAACCTTTGCGATCGGAGATCCTGTGAATTAGGACCTGGAAAGAACTAGATATTGGTTAACTAAGGAGAGCTATGTTTCATATCCCTCTCTAAGATGTGAAGCTCTCGAAAAACTACAAGGCAGGTTGACAACATGCCTTAATGTGTTCTATTGGCTTAGAAAAGCAAAGATGTTGTCCTACAGAATATTCTTGAAAGAACAGACGTATATGAGTCCAACTGTCTAATGTCACAGTTTATGAAAAGTGGGTGTTCTCTAGTAAACTAATAAAAAGACCTAGGAGTACGACGCATACACTCCACTCGTGGGGTAGACTACTGGCGGTCTAGTACTAGTTATGACTTTAAGTAAAGCTCATTCGCACAAAACTTGCAATTCAAGGCTTAGTCCATTGTTCAAGTTGTGGATGAGTGTAGCTTGAAGCTCCAGATAAGAGTTCAACTTAACATTCTTTGCTGAAATATTAGTATATCAGACAGTAATGAGAAACAGTCAAATCTCTAAATGGACATTTGAGATCTGGTGGGGGATTGTTGGAATTAATGGGCCTAGCCCAAGAGTTTTTCAATTTATTCCTGAAATAAATTTCAAAAGCCCAATAAGGCCCATGTATGACATGACAAGGTGCGAAATTTTAGTACCACCTTGCTAGTTTAGAGTGAGGTTATTCAACTTATATAGTAGGACTTTTCTCATCCTCCCGAAGGCATGGATGAGGGAGAGGAAGAGAGAAAACCAAACGCTTGTGCTCGCTCGCTGCGCCGCGCCGGGGCCGGGGCCGCGATTCGCGTGCCTTAATTTTTTGGACAATTGTAATTGACAATTAATTTTTTGGACAATTGTAATTGACAATTGTTCTCAGGCGAATTTTTGGAAAGTCCTAATCGGATACGAGTCGGTTTCAGTTGGGTAATTCTGACTGGATATGCAACAGAGTCCTAACCGAATCCGCTATGGGTGCTGCCTTAACGCGCAAGTCATCCGGGGCTATATATTCGCCTGCGCGCTGTCGTCTGAAATCAATCTGATCTGAGTTTTGCCACGTTTCTCATTGCTACGTCGCCGCTGTCATCTGCCCTATCCCGTCCCTATCCCGCCGCCGGCGTACACCTGCGACTGGGAGAGTAGGTCTCTGAAGCCGTCATCCTTGCAATCCTGCACCGAGAGAGACGAATAAGGTTTCTGCGAAGCGCTCTGCGTGACTGCTCAACTCAATCTGACGCGTCTTCCTGCTGCATCGGCTCGACGTGAATTTCTTCATCGGCTACGTCCGCGGCGAGTTCCTGTGATCCCTAAGCCTACAAACGAACGTTTGGTACGCATCTCTGGTTATTGTGATCATGGTTATTATTTTGATATATGCTAGTGTGATAGATCTGTTCATGCTAGTTCCTATTATAGTTTTGATTTATTTAATACAAAATTTAATTAAATATTTGTCTAATTATTTAACAGGTACTTTATTGCCTTTTGCCATGCTACTGTGGTTGACGTTGTAAAGAGTTTTTTGTCATCTTGAAAATCAATCACGGGTAGTTTGTACTAAAAGTTATTTGGAAACGAACTATATACCCTTTTAGTATAGAGAGATAAGTGGTAGGCAAAATTCCTTTCACACTTCAACCCAAAAGTCCTATAAATATGAATCATTAATTTATCTCTTAATTAATGGTGAAGATTGTATGGAAAGAAAAACCTTAACCTTCCTTTGAGACAATGATGGATTTAAAGGATGGTCCTGGTGGTTCCCGGACCACCCAAAAATTTGCCGACCCAAGGCCCAAGTAGGTATTTATGGTGAAAAAATAACCTCTTTAATCCTAGCTGTGAAAGCGTGAAGTGCTAGGGCCGTGTCGTTGTTGCCGCTCCCTGCCTCGCACGATCAAGCGACCGTAGCAGTGCACGACCACGTGTGCCTAGGGTTAGGGCTCCTGGTCAACTGCTCATTCTCGACGTCCGGCGATCGAGTGACAACGGAGCCACGGCGGACGAATCAGCATCGCAGATGATATCACGGCAATCGCCAATCGAATGGCAAGCCAATCAAACAGTATATTTGGACTTGTCACAAATAATATGATCTGTACTAGATCTACTTAATACTTTTTTTTTAATTCTCAGTTTTGACTCTTCTCAGATTATACTAAGAATCTGTAGAAAGCAAAACAAGGGTAGTAGATTGCTCAAACATAAAGAACTAGTATAGTAATCTTCTTTGTAATCTTCTTTAAACTTTTGTTGCCGTATCAACTTTTAAGTAAATTTCTTAATTGTTGAATTTAAGGCGTTTCTAAATACCTTATTAATATATCATAATGCATTTTGGCTAATCTATTATCTACATTTATCTACATTTGTACAGTATATCTTGATATTATTGTTACATTTGTGGTGTTTAATTTTTTTAAAAAAATTGGACCACCCATACCCCAAATATACGCCACTGCTTTGGGAGAGAGTATGTGCATCTTCTTAAAGAAGAAAAACAACCAGAAAAACACAAGATAGGGAGAAGATAGCAGAGAAGAGGTGTTTGTCTAGTGTGGTGGCTCTTACACGATCTCCACTAAGCTAGCAATTAGAGAATCAAATGTGATTGGATTGACATCAAACTTGTGAGTTCGTTCTTCACTTGAAGCACTTCAATTATTATATCATTTGGTGTGAGGATTGGTAGAGAAGAACACCAGATTGGAGTGAGGTTTCATCATGTACATCATCTCATAAAATGTTAGTTTGAGAAGTCAAACGATGTTCCATTGGACTGATTTTTTGCCAGTTTGGAAGGAACTCATAGACCATTATTTTTGCCGAGTTTCATGTAATTTGCTAGTGTCGTTAGGAAGATAGCAGCTGAAAACCAAATGTACATAACCTAAAAATTGTTTGCTTGTTATTCTATGCCTGTTGTTAGTTGTTATGATTAATGTTGTGGGATGCCAAGATTAAGTCTTGGTGATATTGTTGATGATATAATCAACCTATAGATGTTTAATAGAAGATTCCATTTGTACTCGTAGTTGATTATAAAAGAAACTTTCATTTAGTTACATACATGGTTTCTTACTATTCACACCGATAAGATTTTTTCACGTAAATTATTGTGTCTTATGTGCATGTAATAATTATTACTTCATTGTTGATTTGCTACTTAAAACTATCCTTAAAGTTCACTAAAAGATGAGAGGCTGATTGTGTGAAGTTTGTTGCATATAGATTGGTTTAGCCCCAACAATAAAATCAGATATTTGGGAGTATAACTTATGATGATAGGAACGGATCATAAATACTATTCCAACAAATTTTAGTCCAACAAAAATTGTGAGGAATATGCTTCTTTTCTATGGCAAATGAGGAATATGCTTGACATCAGATGGTTCGTAAGGAACTAGCAATGATACACACGCACCACACTATTGACAATATGAATTAAAAAGTAAAATAATTAACCATTACGGTCTCCAATATACAACTGCCAATGCTAATAATACGAAAAGAGCCCTCGGTTAATCACCAGCTGCAAATCCATCTTTTTGATACCGAATTCGTTTTTAAAAAGTGACAAGCAGAAGAGCTGCCCATTATTGGGTTTAAAAAGAATAGCAAGCATTGAGTACAGTAATGGTACATGTATATACAGGTATATCTTTGAAACCAAACGGTTAATCACTCAGGAGGATTACTGGCATGACTTTGCTTTCCTGTTTCCTCCAACGTCATATTTCTGAAATGAATGTCTGTTTCTCCGGTATGTGTCCCCCAAAGCACCATAATAAAACAATGGTTGCTTTTATGCCTTTATCCACCTTAGCAAAATCTTCAAAACAGGCCAAAATTTCTCCCTTTCTCCTGTACATAAGCCTGATGCAGAATAGACATTTTCTCAGACTTATTCCATTGAGCAGCTAGAACACTGATCAAGACGTTACATGAGGAAGAAAGCAGAGTTAGATCTGATGTGTCCATATTCTCAGACGGTAGCTGTAGTCTGGAGAGGATCACCCGACAATGTTATTTTCCCAACAATTGGCTGTGCCTGCCTGACCCAATTTAGGGCGTGTTTGGTTACCGGCTCGCACCTGGCTCACATCTCGGATGCAACTTGTAGGCTGTTTGGTTGACTGGACGTGTCCCACAGCCAGGCTGAGCAGATGCAAAAAGTTCCTCGCAGCCAGGCCGAGTAGGAACAGCTGAATCGAGCTTCGCTGCTCGTCCTGGCTCCACGCATGCACCCGCGCGTGCAAGCACCGTACCAACACATGTAGGAAGTAAAGATGGTAATGGGGACCCGATAATCGATTTCCCATGGTGAATTCATATATTAGGGGCTGGGGATGGTTAATATCTATCATCTATGAGGAATCTAATGATCCAAAAATCATCATCATCGGGGATGACGGGGGCAGGGATGGTGCTCCACCCCCTGTCCCTGCTCCCCACGATGACTCACATTCGTTGTACATAGGGACCAATCCTAGGCTTTATCAGTTGTAATCAGGGTTTGCAATGCCGGCGGCATATGTCGTGCCATCCCTCGGCAGCACGGCGAATTTCGTCGAAATTCGCGAAAGCCGGCGGCAATGAACAGTAACAAATTTGAATTTGAACGATTTTGTGCATACCGCGAAAACCGAGCGAAAAACCATGAAAACCGCGCAAAAACCGTGAAAACCGCGCAAAAACCGCGAAAACCGTGAAAAACCATGAAAACCGTGAAACCGCGCGAAAACCGTGCCATATACCGCGGTTTTCACGAAAACATCGCGAAATTTATATTTTTATAAAAAATATATATTTTTGTGTTAAAATGAATTTTTAAAATTTTTGAATTTTCACGAAATTATTTAAACGAAACCGCGGGGATGCCGTGCCGCACCCCACGAAACCACCGAATTTCGTGGCTTTCGTGCCGAAATTCGCAAAATTGCGTTCCCGGTTGTAATAGCTTGGTTGGACCATAAAATTAAGGCCGGTATATAACTTCCTAACCCTAGACCAGGCCAACCTTAGTCTCATCGCCATTTCTAGTTCTCCACCCAACCTACCACTGCCGCCGTTGCACAGCACCGCTGCACAGCATCGCTGTCACCGCTACCGCTCTAGGCGCGCGCGCCACCGCTCTAGACGCATGCGTTGCTGCCGCTCCAAACGTGCGGGCAAGTCTCCTCGTCCTCCACGTGCGCAAGCACAGCGCCGCCTTCCCTTGCGTGTGTCCCTGCCTCCCAAGTCTTGTTGCTTCTTGCACACGGCCTCGTCCCTAGTCGTCCACGCGTGCGCCCCGCCTCCGCCACCAATTCCCTTGTAGGCTGCTGATTGTCGATCATGGCTTCGACCTCCCCCCTTAAGCTCCGACGGTGACGAAGCAAGGTGCGCACATGCTACAATCCTTAGTCCCTTCTATGTACTCCATAGACATCTACCTCTAGTTCTTTTCCGTCGAGATATTCGTTTTCTATGGCTGCGCCATTGACTCACTAACCCACGTCCGGCGGTCCATGCGAAGGGACACCGCCATGGATTTGGACTGGCTACCACATGATACAAGTGATGCA
Source organism: Oryza australiensis (assembly GCA_019925245.2). Classification (NCBI taxonomy): domain Eukaryota; kingdom Viridiplantae; phylum Streptophyta; class Magnoliopsida; order Poales; family Poaceae; genus Oryza; species Oryza australiensis. The sequence continues at coordinate 391,070 of JAIFGZ020000348.1, forward strand.
GTAGCTGCAGCCACATCCACACCCAATGTTGGTCCTACTGTTGGATCCGTCATCATGCTGGGTGTTGTCCCTACGGTCATCGCATCAGGTGCAGCCCCTGCGGTCGTCAGGTCGGGTGCTGGCTCCTTCCCCAACTCCAATGCAAAGGCCCTTCGCAGTCCGCCTCCTTTGAAAAGGGCCTTCACCAAGCCAAAAAGTCGTCTTGCAGTTGAAGGAGCTCCTGCTCCGAAAAGTCATCTTGCAGTTGTTGGAGCTCCTTCTACTTCGACTACTCCAAAAGCGTCATCCTCCGCCGGTTGCCTTTGTCCATTAAAATCCATGGGGTTTGATTTCAAGCACGCTACCCCTCTTATGTGTTTTAGCTCGTTTGTCTTAACAATTTGGCATGTGTAAGTTGGAGTTTATGACTTATGAGATTACATTTCACTTAATTTTCTTAGCTACTGAACGATTGCAGTCCATGCATGTAATGATTGATATTACTATTGTATATTTTCTTAGAAAATTGAAGTGATATTTCTTTGCATATATGATGTTAAATGTAAAATCTATATTTATACTGCTGTACATGTATTCTTGTTTGTCCAATTGTAGTTTGTAGTGCTATGCATCGACATGGTCTGAAATTAAAGAAATTCGCTTTTACTGATTTTATATAGATTTTAGTATGTTAGTAGGCCATTGCAGAAATTTTAATCTAAATTTATTTCTCTCTTGTTAGATTCACATCGAAATCAACTGCGGGTAGTGCGAGTAGCAGCCAACAAGACTCACAATCACTTCCACCACAAGATGAGAGTGTTAATGATTCCCAGCCAAACAAGTTGTTGATGATGAAGATGAGCCTGAGGGTGAGGAGGATGTCGACTTTGGCGCCACGAGGAAGCTTACTTCTATCATTTGGAAGGATTTCAAGAACGTAAAAATCCATGGTGAAGTCAAGGCTCAATGCCTTCATTGCCACAAGTGGCTTGGAGGGAGAAGCAGCAATGGAACGAGACATCTCCATGACCATTTGAAAATATGCACATTGAAAAAGATCAAGAAGATGGGACAAAACAAGACAATTGCACAATCTTCTTTGAGGTTCAATTCCCAGGAGGGAGGGAAAATATATGTGGAGAAGTACACATTTGATCCAAAAATAGATAGGAAAGAGCTTGCTGCCATGATTGTACTACATGAGTATCCTTTATCTATTGCTGACCATACTGTGTTTTCGAAGGTTTGTGATTGCACTTCAGCCATTATTCAAGATGGTGACTTGGAACACTATTAGGTAATAATGTTATCTACTCCATCCGTTTCATCATATTATAAGTCGTTTGACTTTTTCTCTAGTCAAACTTTATTAGGTTTGACTAAATTTGTAAAAAAATTAACAATAATTAAAATATCAAATTAATTTTATTAAATCTAGCATTAAATATATTTTAATAATATATTTTTTAGGCTAAAAATACTACTATATCTTTTTTATAAATTTAGTCAACTTAAAAAGTTTGACTAAGAAAACGTCTTATAATATGAAACAGATGGATTATTTGTTTTATTGTCTACTAGCAACTGTGCACGTGCGTTGCAACGGGTGAAGTCAAGACACGGCGTGGATGGGGACGGGAGGGAGGGCGCGGGCGCGACGAGGGAGCTCCGAGCAGCGACGGGAGGAGGGGCGCAGTGTGACGCGGCGCCGTGCGGATGGGGACAGGAGGGAGGGGCGCAGGGAGAAAGAGGCGCATGAGGTCTTTTTTTCATCCAAGCCTTCCCTTTCTTTTCAGCATTGGGACTACGGGTTAATTTTATAAACACTCAAGGGGTTTACTGCAAAATAGCTAGGCAAAACAAAATTTTGGGTGAAAACACTACTTGCTTTATAGATAGTTATAGATTATTAATATATGCATTTATGAAGATCAATTAACATTTATGCACTAATAGGAAGGACATTATGGATGGATATATGGAGGAAAAGAAGAAGGCCCTAGCCTACAAGGCTGGAACTAAGTCAAGAGTGGCTATTACAACAGATTAACCAAAAAGGAGGGTACATGGCTGTCACAGCTCATTTCATTGATGATTCTTGGACACTTAGAAGCATTATCATGAGGTACAAATGATTTCATTTCTTGTTACATCTTTAATTCAGCATGGAATTAGCTTTCATTTCTGCCATGCTCTAAATTTAATCTTGCTTTAATTCTAAATGTGTAGATTCATACATGTGCCCGCTCCACACACAGCTGAAGTTATATGTGAACAACTTTATGAAGCATTGGTGGAATGGAATTTTGATGAGAAGATCTCAACTCCGACTATTGATAATTGTATCACAAATGATAAGGTAATCACTGAACTTGGTAATAAGATTAGCAATCCTAAGTTGATGTTGGAGGGGGAATTGTTGCATATGCATTGTGCTACCCATATTCTTAACTTGATTGTGAAGGATGGTTTAGAGGTGATAAAAGATTCAATTGCAAAAATTCGTGAAAGTGTTGTTTTTTGGACAGCCACGCCTATGAGAGTGAGAAATTTGATGAAATTGCTAAGCATGTCAAAGTTAAAATGGATCAAAAGTTAGGCCTTGATTGCAAAACTTGGTGGAATTCCACCTACAAGATGCTTAGTATTGCTTTACCTTGTGCACGTGCTTTTGATCATGCAAGACGTGTTGAGAGGCTATTTGATTGTGCTCTTAGTGAAGAAGAATGGACTTTTTGCTAGAGGTAGTGAATAGGCTCAAGTTGTTCAATGACATCACTGAAGCATTCTTTGGAACAAATTATGTGTCTGCCAATGTTCAACTCTTGAAAATTTGTGAGGCTAATGAGCAAATGAGGCAGGGTGGCATGTGGCAATACTATTATAGAGGAAATGTCAATTGAGATGATTGCGAAGTTTGATAAGTATTGGAAGGAGATCCAAGGATCGATGGGATTGGCCACCATACTTGATCCTCGGTTTAAGACTGACTACCACCTTGGGTTCATTGAGACCATTACTGGTCAATTTTAGCGAAGAGTGTGAAAACAAACTTGATGAGGTTAAAAATAATTTGTATGATCTCATGAAGGAGTATGAAATGGAAGAGGATGAGGATAACACTGAATCTTTAGCTCCTTCACTTGCTAATTCAGGTGTATTGTCTTCAATCAGTGCACGTGTTGCTAGAAGGAGGCCACCAGCAATAAGATTCAAATTTGAGCTAGATAGGTACTTGGAGGATGAGTTGGTCTCAATTAATATGGAAAACTTCAAGATTGTTGATTTGTGGAAGGTGGCTGGGACACAATATCCTACATTGAGGAAAGTAGCACGAGACATAGGTGCCATTCAAATTAGCACAGTTGCATCAGAGGCTGCATTTAGCACTAGTGGGAGACTTCTTAGTGAGCACTGCAGCCGACTCACTTCATATATCTTGGAGGATGTGTTCCCAAAATTGGCTACGAAACAAGTATAAAGGTGTATATGTTGTACCATTCATACATCATGTTTTCAACAATATTTTCCAATGTCATGGTTGCATAATAATAATTACAACTATTTTATGTAGATGCTGATAATGAAGAACTTGCAAACTTTTGGAGTTGTCTTCAAGAGATCCAAGATAAGATGGATGTATTGCTTTAAAACTGAAAATAATTGTCTAATACATTGTACCCCCATCATTTCCTTCCTATCAAATAATTGATTAATGCCCATATATTATTTTGCTTGTTCTTGCATGTAGGGATTTGCACTAGTTTCAAACTTGAAGACAACGCCTTCTAAGCTACCTCCTTTAGTCTATAATACTATGTTTGGGTCATCAAGTGCCTTGATAAGTTAAGCTTTTGACAACACATTTGGATATTTGGCACAAAGACTGCTCTACTGGATAACCTTAGAGCATGCCCAATAGATTCTCAAAAAGCAATTCTTAAAAAAACTCATTTAGAGAATTCCTAAAAAGTTTAGAGAATGACATCAAAAATTGATACGGCAGATTCTCAAAATCGATTCTCTATTTATTAACTAACCGGGACCCATCAACCGCTAAGAGATCAATCTCTTTCCGGGACACGATAACAGATGCGTGGGCTAGTACAAGCGGCGCAGGCGGAGCATCTCTGGAATTATCCATCACGCTAAACTCGCAAACACGCCGGGCAGCAAGCAGCAAGCTGATTGATTTCGTGACAAGGGCAGCGACTTATGTTGAGCGGCAAGCGGCAAAGCGAGAAGCAGCCGTGGTTAAAGCGAGAAGCGACAAATATGTTTTTTTCGCGTGCGCCCCACGGTTAAATAATCCTCGTGATGGCGGGAGCTATTTTAGAGAACCAGGACTCTATTCTCAGTTTTGAGCACGAGATCCTGATTTTAGAGAACCTCTAATTTTAGAGATTCATATGGAGTCTCTGTTGGAGCCAGTTTTTCAAAGAAAATTCTCTAAAATAGAATTAGAGATTTGTTTAGAGACACTGTTGGATATGCTCTTAGGCCATGTTTGTTTCAGCTTTCTAGGTAGCTTTTCAGCTTTTACTTTCCGGAAATTTGGAAAGCTAAAACAAACAACCGAGTTTTCGAGGCTTTGGAAATTGGAAAACTAGTTTCCGAGGAAATGAATGGAAAGCTGGAAAGCTGGTTGAAATGAGCTTTTGCTGGCTTTTGGTGTGCTGAGAAGATAAAAATTTATTACAAAAGCTAATAGTAAAAGATTATCAGCCAGTAAGCTAGCTTTTTGAAAAGCTAGCTTTCCGGAAAAGCTGGAAAGCAGAAACTCAAACAAACACAGTCTTATCATATGCGTGCATGATGCTTATTTATGTTTTGTGTATTTTGTAAATTGTATTGATCCTCTGGAGGCTGGAACCCTAGACTCTTATCTTGCTGTCATTTTGTGAAATTGTGCCTAATTATCTAACAATTTGTCTAATACTCTAATTCTATAATGAAGTAATGATGAACGATCTTATGACCTACAGTTTGTTAACTGGAGTATTTTGGATATATATTGATATATATATATATATATATCGCTGATTTATGATCCTATGACCTATAGTTTGTTGAGTGAAGTTGAGTGAAATATTTTGGATATATATTGATACGATGTACTGCTGATTTATGTTTCATTATATATTTATATATAATTTGGAGATGGATTGGTTGTTTAAGTGGGGACGGGGGCAACCACAGGGATGCATTCACCGCTCGAGGGACAGGGGTGGATAAAATGTAGCCCCGTCATGGTTGGCAGGGCCGGAGACGATGAAATTTTAACACCATGGGGACTATATATTTATATATGATTTGGAGATGGATCGGTTGTTTAAGCGGGGACGAGGGCAACCATAGGGACAGGGGTGGATAAAATGTAGCCCCGTCATGGTTGGCGGGGATGGGGACGATGAAATTTTAACACCATGGGGACAGGGACACGGATGTGACCTCCAAAGGTGAATTCGCTGTTGCCATGTCTAGTAGGGATAGGCGACGGGGTCACCAACACCACCCTGCCTGCCTCCTCATTTCTTCTTTCTTCTCCTCTCTTCGCTATCGTCGACCACTATCACTAGCCGTGACCATCTCCATCTCCATCTCTCCCGGCCAGATCTAGCTGCAAGTTCCGCTCCTTCCTCTCTTCTCAGCAACGGGCCGCCAAGAGCTCTCTGCCGGCAGATTCGGAGGGCGTAAGCTCGCTACTGCTAGATCTACCTGCCCGGCAACGTTGGCAGGTGTTCGTCACCGTCTTCCTCATCGGAGAGATTAGGATGACCTCGGCTCCAACTTATTCACATCGTCATCGACGTTGTCGCCAGCGCCACCACCTTTCTCGCCGGCTTGAGCTCATCGTCGCACGAACGCTCCCACCGTAGCCGGTAGCTACCTCAAACTCTCTCCTCCTCACCTTTCTTTGGCCGGATTCAGAGGATGGGAACTCGGGCCCATCAGATCCAAGTAGCCACAAGCTCCCGGCTGCCGGACCCGTTGCACCGACGGCGGCAAACATGCTGGCTAGGTGGCACGAGCGGCTAGCTACCGGCGGTGACAAGTTCCTCTGCGAGCTCTCTTCTCCTTTTCTTTTTTTATTTTTCTTTCTTTTTTCACATAATGTCATTAACCACTAATAAATATATTTGATGTACCGTTTTAAATTATTGTTGCTAGGAACTGCACTATCAATTCTTTATATATTTTGTATGTATTAAGGGCCTGTTTGGTCAGCTTTTTATGGCTTTTCAACCTAACTTTTAAAAAGCCAGAAGCCAGAATTGAACTAGAAAAGTCTAAAAGACAGAGGCTCACTTTGGGCAGCTTTTTTGGCTTCTGCGGGGAAAATTAGAAGTAATTGTCTGTCTGCCATCGTTAAAAAAAAGTTCAGTTCTAAAGAAGCTAACTTAAAAGCTAGCTCCCAAACAGCAAAAGCCAAAAGCCAGCTTTTGGCTTTTGAAAAGCTGAACCAAACAAGATCTAAATCTCTCAAAGAAAGGAAGTACTCGTACCTACTATCCATACAACCAACAAACAAAATCTCTTTCAAATTATATCTTCGATGCAAGCAACGAAACAAAATCTCACGCTAACCCAACTAAAACAATGCAATCAACCAAACAGTCTAAGGTCATGTTTGTTTCAGTTTTTCAAAAACCAGAAGTTGGCTTTTGGTTTTTGGCTTTTGAAAAGCTGAAACTCTAGAAGGTTGTTTGGGAGCTAGCTTTTAAGTTGGCTTATTTGGCTGAATGGAATGTAAAATACCCATAACGTCCCTAGCTATTTTTAAAATGACAAATACTTTGTTACTAATAGTAATACTAGCATTATGTAACATTTGTCATAACAAAATAGATTTTAATCTACATTAATTTCTCATCGTCATCAAAGCACCAGCAATACTATCATGAAATGCACTTCAACCTCAGGTATTCAACAGAGCAATGCAAGCTTACCTTCTTGCGGCGTCGATGGGGAGTGGCGTTGCGACGGGCCGACGGCGACGAGATGGCGGTGCGGCGGGGCGACGAAGCGACGACGACTGGGCGGTGACGACGGGGCGACGTCGACGAGGCAACGCCCATGGGGTCGCGGCGACGGGGTGGCGCCCGCGGGGTTGCTGCCCCGATGGGGTGATGGCGCCGTGTCGGTACCCTAGCTACGCGTGTGAGTAACAGCTCGGGACGGAAAGAAAAGAAGACGTGAATCGTTTTTCGATGGCAAACGGGTAATTTGTTGCAACTTTCTCCTCGGAAGCCGAAAAGCTACTCAAAATGAGCTTATGACTTATGGGTTTTTCTAATGTAAATGTAGTTTTTGGCTTTTCAAAAGCCAGATCGAAAAGCCAGCTGTTTGTTTCAGCTTTTGGCTTTTTAGGCTGAAAAACCACCTAAAAACTGAAACAAACAGGACCATCTCTCAAAGATAAAAGGAAGTATTCGTACCTACTATCCATACAACCAACAAACAAAATCTCTTTCAAATTATATCTTCGATGCAAGCAACCAAACAAAATCTCTTTCAAATTATATCTTCGATGCAAGCAACCAAACAAAATCGCACGCTAACCCAACTAAAACAATGCAATCAACCAAACAGCTACATGTGCATCTATTTAGCCAGGCCAAACTCAGCCTGAATGAGAGATGAGCCAGACTAAGAAGATGAGAACAATCACAACACACCCTTAGTTTCTTGGCCCAGACATCCAAGCATTCTGCACCAAGCAAAAAAAAAGAAAGATATTAATACACATGTATCAACTTTGCCCACAATCTCATTCCAACCGACGATATTTCAGATCATGCAACTGCCATCTGATCTTTGTCTTAATAAAATTGGCCGTTGTTCTGCCGCCGACCCGGTGAAAACAAAAGGTGGACTACTAGATCGTGAGTAACAGCAGCACAGGTATGTGCAGATACATAGTGCAAAACCGTATATCGTGTAGCTGACATTAATACGATTGTTCTTTTTTTTGTCTGAAATAACAGTCCCCATCTTCGAAGGAAACAAAAGCAGCACTAGAGAAAAATCTTCAAAACCTTTTCTTCCACTTCATCAGAGAGATTGGTGGAACAGTTGAAACAGTTTAGCTCATTTCCATCAATTTGTGAAACAGTTGAATCTCTAAGTAAATAAAGGAATGGATCTAAGCAAGATTATGAATGAATGTATTCTCCTAGTAGGGTTGTATAGTCTGTCTTCAACATTTTTCTGTGAGACTTATTTATTCGATTCAATGTATCTCGAACAGAGGTAAGTCCCGCTTCCCCTTTCTTTTGGTAGTGGCTTTCTCTTTTTAGAAGTATCATATTCAAAGTTTGTTTAAAAGAAGCATGCCAATGGGTCAAACATTTAGGAGATAAAAACATGAGAAGGAATCACATATAATGTGGCAAATTTTGTGCTTGTCCTATATAAGGGCATCTAACATGACATATAGGGGGTGTTTAGTAGGGCTCCAACTCCAAGCTCCAGCTGGAGCTGGAGTCTGGAGCTGATGAAAGGTAGTTCCATCCATTTTACTGGAGTGTTCCATTCAGATCTGTTTGAAGCTGAAGCGTTTGGCGGGGCTCCAGCTCCACTCCACCAGGATCCAGGATCTAGAGCCCTGCCAAACACCCCATAGATGCTTACCTGCTTGTAAGAATGGAAAGAGAACCTAATGCACAGAATTTAACTAATTTCAAGTGAATAATTTTTGTATTCAATGTCAGCATTTTGGTAAAATCCTATACATAGTTGAAGAAACAAAGTAGTCAGAACAGCATGCATGGTTTGTATTTACATATATAGATGCAAGAGTTGTATGTCAAATACAACTCTACTTTCACATCATCTTTAGTTTTGTCGCATGGGAAATTCAGCTAGTTATCTTTGAAGGCATAATCTCTACTTAATAATTTTTACATGCAGAACCTATGTTTGAACAATGAAACCTTCTGGCATTTAGCAAACAAAAATGGACTATGCCCTAGTGGCCATCCTTGCATCACTGACAAATAGCAATCCAACAACATTAATAATGTTATTTACCCTTCCATGGTACCAGGGAAGCTTGTCTTCATGACCATGATGGTGCAAGTATGTGACAAAATCCAATCACATGACAAATATCTGCACAAGGGTTCAGAAAATGTAATTACCATACACTCCCGTCGATCCCAACTATAGTTTTGCACAAACTAATTATAACATCACGCTCTTACCATCTAAGGAGCATCATAGAGCTTTAACATCTTAAGAGGCCCCACCACAAAGGTAACCAGCGAGAATCCCAACCATTGCTAGCCAGTTGATGTTATCACATCCTTCTTCTCATTTGGTTGGAACATACCACTGCTTGGGTTCAAGTGTGAACCTTCCCTGGACTCCTTGCGAACTGCAGACATGATCCCAAACAAGGAATTTACTATGACATTACAAAATAAGAACCTCCAATACACTTGTCAATGAATGTCAAAGAAGCTCTTGTCCTAACCAAGGAAAATGGGAATGCCAGCATGGGAAATGGCATGGTGAACCTCAAGCATAATGTACGGACTCTCAGGCAGTTGCAGATTGTTAAAATTATAGAACCATCAAGCATAATCCGCCTGTCCTCTATGCATAATTCCTCATGAACCACCCAAAAACAAAGACCTACCAGGGGCCTAAAGAGTGATGAACTTCTGCCAAGGCTGCAAAGTCATTACCTGCTTGGACTTCAATTCAGCTTGCAGGATCTCCAGTGCCTCCTTATCAGGGTTGATCCAATACCTCGCCTGAACCTTAACCACAGAAGAGGAATCAAAGCTTCTGTGTTCAGAGAAACAGAAAGTCAGAAAGCAATGGTAGATCAGCTACAAAACCTGTTAACCTTTTCTGCATCAGAATTTGCTGAACAAGAGAAGAAACAGAAAAATTGCAATGCCTCTGCATATGTGAGCCGGTGCTCTTCCAGAGCTCCTTGTGGATGGCATCTGCTCCTCTGGGAAGGACATGGATCATGATGATCCAATTGCTGGCCTCCAGCAGGTTATCCACCGCCCGCCTCACCACAGCCTTGCTCAACAGCGAGTAGTCCATGGCAACTGCCAATTATAATGGTTCGTGGGTGGAGGTGAGGATGTCAACCAGCTCCAGGAAGGTGGAGAAGCGCGGGTGGAGATGAGCTGCTTGGTGATGGGGAGCATGTCAAGGTGAGGTAGCCTGTTAATGTGCTTCTCCGCAGATGAGGAATATGCTTAGCATCAGATGGTTAATAAGGAATTCTCCCTAAATCGATATATATTTGAGTCACAATCTCTAGTACAACCATGCACGTGCCCGGCGCAGTTACATAATAATCTTCAGCTAGTCATCATGAATGATCAACAAAATTTCACCAGAAATCCTCACAAGAACACCTGGCATCCTTGAAATGATGAAACCGATGCAAGTCACGAACAATTATTTCCCTACCTGTGGCCAGAGTTATGTACTTGATCGCTTCATGGCAATCCTCACAAACACGCAGATTCTTGAAGATCCTAAGTGGAGTCCCACTTGGAGTGCTGATGATCCCAAATGCAATGGCCAGCTTCTCACTGTGGAACTTAAGAGCTGTTTCCCTTTGTTCCTCCTCTACATCATGGACGACAAGATCAATTCTACTTGTGTACCCAATCTCTTTCAGTCTCTCCACCAGCTTCTCCAAGTAAGCATAAATTTCAGCCGATTGTGGGTGTGACGCATCCCCAGCAACAAATGTATGCAAGGTATTCTTCAGGTGGATCCAAGATCGACCAGGCTGCTTCCTGACCTTCCTTTCCTGCATCGAAACTCTAAGCTCAAAAGTGTCACGCCATTTGTTGTTGGTTGCATATATGTTTGACAGCATAACATATGATCCAGCATCACATTGCTCCAGTTGAACCAATTTTTCAGAAGCCAATTTTGCATATTCACTGTGCTGGTGAAGTCGACAAGCTGACAGTAGGGTCTTCCAAACAATAGCCTCATGGTTGATGTTGTTTTCCTCGATGAAGTTCTTTGCTTTGCCAAGCAGTCCAGATCGCCCGTAAAGATCAACGATGCAATTGTAGTGCTCAATGCTTGGAACAATTCCATACTCCTCTTGCATCTGCTTAAAGTAAAGCTCTCCTTCACTGACCAGTCCGACATGGCTACAGGCAGATAGAACACCGACAAGGGTAATCTCGTTAGGAGTCATTTTTTCAGCTGCCATTCTCTCGAAGAGCTCAATAGCTAACCTGCCTTGGCCATGAAATGCATAGGAGCACAGCATTGAAGTCCAGACAGCAATGTTTTTGGTGCAAGCTCTGTCGAATATGCTATGAGCATCTTCAAGGTTGCCACACTTAGCATACATGTCCACAATGGCAGATGCCAATGGTGCATCCAATTTGTACCATAGCTTCTCCACACAGCCATGCACTTGCCTTCCTTGCTCAACCATCCCAGCATTTGCACAAGCTGCAGCTACACTAGTGAGGGTGAACCGATCAGCAGCAACCCCTTCACGCAGCATCCTACGAAAGAGCTGGAGAGCTTCTTCCTCCCTGCCGTTCTGGACATACCCAGCAACCATTGTGCTCCAGGCAAAGTTCATGTCTATAGTGAGTGGTGACCAACGATCAAAGACTGACGCAGCTGCCTCCAATAAGCCGCATTTGCAGTACATGTCCATGAGAGAGCTCCGAACAAATGCATCACCCTCCAGTGCAGCAATCAAAACACGGCCATGGAGCTGCCGGCCTAGGTCTGGCAAGAGAAGCATGCCGGCCAAGACAAACGCCGTGGAGTACGTGTAGTGATTGAACGCCACTTCAGCTTGTGCCATTTGACGCAGGCGGTTCAGGGCGTCCGCAGCATGCCCACTCCGCATCAGGCCGCTGATGATTGTGTTCCAGCTTGTAGTGTCACGCAGTGGCGATTCATCGAACAGCTGCATCGACCCATGAATATCACCAGCCTGTATGCATGCACCGATGGCGATGTTCCAGGAGACGGCGTCTCTCTCAGCCATTGCTCCGAACACCTGCCTGGTACGCTCGAACTGGCCGCACTTGGCATACATATCAAGAACAGCATTGCACAGAACCACGTCCAGATGCACCCCGTTCCTCAGCATCCACCCGTGGACGCGCTTGCCGGACTCCACATCGCCGATCCCAGTGCAGCACCTGACGACGGCAGCAAGGACGAACGCGTTCGGCGTGGCTCCACCTTCGGCCAGCATCTCCGAGAACGCTCGCATGCCGTCCGCGTACCGGCCCCGGCGTGCGCAGCCCGCGATAGTCGACGTCCACACGGGCGCGGTCGTCGTCGGCGTTTCGTCGAACACCCTGCGAGCATCGTGGAAGCTGCGGCGGCTGACCCAGAACCACAAAATTGAGGCACGCTCGTGGGGCACCCGCACCACAGCCAAGCGTGCCTCGAGGGATCCCCCGCGGGCGGCTCGTCCGCGCAGGAGGAGGACCGCAGAGAAGGGAGGCGAGGAAGCCGGAGGCGAGAGCAGCCGAGCCGCAGCTTTCCTCGCCGCGCACATCACGAGCTCGCTTGCCGCTGGTGGAGACGTGGGGGGCGAGGCAACGCCGGCTGGGCTCAAGGCTGCGCGCATCGGCCCATGGAGGCGATGCGATGGCGGTGCTGGAGCGTGCGCGAGGAGACGGATGCGAGCGCCGAGCGGCCGCGGCAGGGGACTGTCGCGAGGAGGAAGAGGAGCGCGTCTGTGGCGAGGGGGCCGGGAAAAATAAATCAATTCCTAGATTTATTTTTTCTTTCGGTTTGCTATTTTACTATCAACAGAAAATGGGGATAAATCCATCGATTTTTTGGCTATTGGATACGCGTCAAGATTCGTGTTGGCTGTTGAATACACATTGTCGAAACTTGGTTTCGGCAATATATTTTCTGAGGTCGCAATCGAGATCGCCAAGCACGATGGGTTAGAAGAAGAAGAGGATTTAGACTGGTTCAGGCCCTCTCGTGAGGTAATACCCTACTCCTGTTTCGGTGGACTCGATCCGCCGAGTGTCTTTATTGATCTCGTGATCTAAGGCTCAAAACTTAAAGCTGATCTCCTTTCGGAATCTCTGATCTAGAATCTGATATCCCTCAAAGGACACCCCTTACCCCCCTTATATAGTCTTGGGAGGAGGGCTTACAAATCGGAAACCCTATCGACTTTAAGTTGGTTTTCTCAATCTTACCAAACCGTGACTATAGGCCGATTGTCTTATCTCTATCGGCAATCGTAACACCCAAGTCATGTTCGGTTTATAGATATGGCGGCGCAATCTATCCCTACCTCCAGTCGGATAAGCTTGCCATGTAGATACCGATTGCCATAATCTCCACAGTAGCCCCGAGTCCTTTTCGGTCGACGAGACGGCTCGCCCGGACCAAAACCTCTTTGACCGAGTGCTTTTGGCGCCGAGTGATTCCATCATCTCTGCTGAATCTTCCCGAGTGGCTCCAAAGGATGGAAGAATGGAAAATATCTAAAAATCCTCAAAAATAAATATTTAGGTGCATCTCTGATGCACCTAATTAAATGTAGCCCGACTATGTGGTTAGTCAAAAAGGACTAAGCATATAGTCAAGAACTATAAAAAATCATTCTTATGTAGATGCTTAACTCATGCTAAAGCAACTTTATTACTCGGCAAGCTTATACTTATCCGAGTGAATTCGTCTGAGTCATCTCAGAACAAATAACTCAATCAGCCCTCGTGGGTGAAAAGCACTTGGTAAGCTCACGCTTATCCGAGTGGATCTGCCCGAGTCATCCCGGAACAAATATTTTAATCGTCCCTCATGGAAAAACGAGTTCTTTCAATCGCATGAAAAATACGACCAAGTTATTAAATAGCTTTTGCCATAACACTGGTCTCAATCTATAAAGATCTTCACCAAGGTGGAAAAATAGCATTGATAAAATCACTTAATCAAATGCTAAAAAACCAAACAACCCTTGTCACCAAGGCAGCTATAAAAACTTAGCTGTTGGTCACCTTTCAAGTTGCATCGTGCCAGCTTCTCATGAAGTCAAGCAAACCGCGGTATGAAAGGATTTTCAAAGGTATAGGGCATTCGGATACGTGCATATTGCCAGGGCAAATCTGCTTAAGCTCATCCGCTTAAGTCCCTAAGGACACGTGTCGGGCCACACCTTAACTAGGCCACAGGTTCTCTCATGGGCTCGGCCCAATCATAAGAAAACCTAGCGCAACCCTCAAATCTTTCTATAAAGGCTCGAGGTCGTCCCCGCCTCTTCATCTTCCAAAAGATTCCCTTTCTCGCAGCACTGTTCACCAGTTCCCTGCGGAGAACCCTAGACTCGCGCACTCCCAAATCCATCCATCTAAGAGCCCGCTTCTTGCAACAACCAGCTTCCGCAGCCAGTCTCCCAAGTTCCCTTGTCAAAATCCCCACTCTTTCCGACCAGATCCACTTCCCATCAACACCACACTCATGGCGGAGGAAAAGAGGATTCCGTTTGACCAATGGGCCACATCGGATGTGAGGGAATCTACCCTCAAGGAGATGGTGAAGCACGGCGTGCTTCCCCCAAAGGAAATCGTGGGCTGGCGCCCGGCGGCGGGTGAAGACTTCCCAACCCCGAACACCGGTGAGCTAGTTGTTTTTACTTCTTTCTTCTATTGCGGGTTTTCAGCCTTCCCACCTCCGAGTTCTTCCGAGGGCTTCTAGATTATTATGGGCTTCAACTCTACCACTTGAACCCCAACTCGATGCTTCACATTGCTCTCTTTATTCATGTATGCGAAGCATTCCTTGGCATCCTCCCCCACTTCCATCTCTTCCGTCGCATGTTTTATCTTAAACCTCATCCGAATAAAGACCACCCATGCGTCGTTGGCGGGGCAGGTTTCCAACTCCGCGGATCTCTCCGCAAGGAGTACTTCTCTCTCCCTCTAAAGTCCTCCAATAAGGGATGGCACGCGGGCTGGTTCTACATTAACAACCTCGAACCCAGCCTGCCAGCCTTCGTCGGTCTTCCCCCTGTCCCCAGGCCAACTTGGAGCACTGTTCCAGTAGCCCAAGATTGGGACGAGGCCAATAAGCTGCTTGCGGAGATCCTGGCGATGAAACAAAAGGGTCTTCGCGGCGAACGAATCACTCGGCACTTTATCGAGTGCCGGCGGCGCCGATCAAGGGCGGTCGAGCCGGCCTTCGAGTACGAAGGCGGGAAGGACCCCAATCGGGAAGATCCGGATCCACTCGGCTACGAGATTCGAAGATCCGGATGTACAAGATCTTCTCGTGCGGAATTGCAGTTGAGCGCGCCCTCATTACGCCAGTTCTCCCTTCGGCATCCACCGACCTCCTCCTCCGGTAAGCCGACTGGTTGCTTCATAATGTCTTTCAATCTTGATATCTTGTCTCTTAGTGTTGTGCGAACTTCTCTTGCAGGAAAATGCTTCTGTTACCTCCAAGCCGTACAAGGTGTCCCACGATGACGCGCCGCGTCGCCCCGCCAAGAAGCCGGCTGGCGGGATCAAGATTCAAAGTGATCTAGGTGGAAAGCGAGCGGCCCCGAGTGAGGACACAAACAAGCGGGCGAGCAAAAAGAGGTTAATCATCGAGGATTCGGACGATGACGTCCCTGCTCCTCCAGTCGAGACCCTTCCTCTAAGGCGATCGTCGCGGACGGCGCCGAAGATCCGCCGGTCGTCCAGGTATGCTCTATAACCAAAGTCCGAACTTTTTCATTGAAAGCTTTCTTTATCTTTACCCTAGCTGTATTTATTATCGCAGGAGGCCCCAGGACATTGATCCTGCCGGGGAAGGTGAGGGGCCGACATGCCGCAGCTCCCGAGGCGCCAAAGCCTGTAGAGCCAAAGCCCCGGAGCCCGCATCCAAGCGAGAGCACTCCGGGCAAAAAACCTTCGCCTCCGAAGAAGGATGCCCCAAGGAAGGAGCCCCCAACCACCAGCCGGGATGTCCCGACTGGAAGCCAGTCAACGGCCGGGAAACCTCGGGCCGCGGCTCGAGCAGCCCCGACTGAGGGCCACTCGGCGAAGAGCCAGAGAGGAGGAGGCCAACCAGGCCGCTCCACCTAAGCGCGCAGCCACCGAAGCTGGTGAGATTTGTATCAAAGTGTTCTTTTGCTCTTTCAGTTTGAATCTTTCATGTCTTCATTTGTTCTTCTTATTTGCCGCCACGGTGGAGGAAATCCCAGGTTGCGATCCTTTGAGACACAGGTTCCCCCAATTAAGATTGAGTGGCGGGACTCGGAGGGTCAAAGGCAGGGCATCATCCTGGACAGGCAAGCCGAGAGAGATGAAAGGGATGCCCTTGTCGAAAGTTTGAACGAAGCGACTCGGCTACTCCACGTAAGCCTTAGTCTTTTTCTTTTATTGTGTTATCACCCTTTTCCAGTCGGTCACTCTTCTGATTTCACGCGCAGAACGAGTACTGCCGCTCCATGGCGAAGTCCGAGGTGCTGGAGAAACTAGTTCCTCACCTGAATTCCTTAGAGGACGTTCAGCGAAAGCTGAAAACCACTCAGGAGGAGGCCGCACCGAGGGAGGCGGCTTTAAGGAGAGAGATCGCAGAGCTTTGGGAGGCGAACCTCGACCTCCGAGGATCAATCGGGAGTAAGCCCGTCTCTCCAAGTTTCTTAATGATTCTTATGTTAACCCGGTTGCTTGATGATCTTCTTCTCTTGTAGAAAATTCTTCGGAGGTCCATTCGCTTCAAGTCCAGTGGAGCGGTCGGCCTCGACAAAGCCGAGATGGAGCCCGAGTTTGAAGGTAAGCCTCTTTGAAGTAACATTCCTTGTGCTGCTTTATTTCCGAGTGCTTTGCATGATTAGACGCTTTCGGCAACTTACAAGGTTAAGACCCGAGCTCCATATGACGTCTTGCTTGAGCGGGTCAAACAAACCGGAGAAATCCAGGAGGAGGTTGCCAATGCTGCTGCGCCGATCTTGCTATCTTTGTTCCATCATGGGGTCGAGACCAGCTCGCTGGATCCAATCGAAGTCTTTGACAAACTGCGAAGGGCTCCTGACCAGTATCTGGCCAACATCACTGAAGCAGCCAACATGGGGGCTGGTCTGGCTCTTGCTCAGACCAAGTCCTTTACCCCAGTGGATATCCACTCGGTCGGGGAGGGCTTTGCTAACGGAACCACGAGACGAGCGAGGCCTTGGATATGTTGAGTGAGGCACAGGAGTCGGCAAAGAAGATCTCCGTTGATGTAGTGAACAATTTCCGTATCTAATTTGTCTTCCGAACATTTTCTTGTAAATGTCGTGTGATCGTAATGATCTGATGTAGAACTTGTGATATATCTAGTTTATTTATGCTAATGCCTTGACCCGAGTTTTTGTGTGAAATTTCTTAAGTAGTTTTCGTCTGACTGTCACCAAGCCTAGGCTCGATTAGGTCATCGGAAAACTCTCAGTCCTTAGACACTGAACTCGAATCGAAGAACATTAAACAATGATAAACCAAATCATGCACAGAAGTTGATGAGGGAAACTTAAGCTTTATTGACATATGTACAGCCCTCGGCTGCTAACTCAAGAAGTCATCTTGCTTGAGATTGGCAGTCAAGGAGAACATGAACCCTTAGTTAAATTAGGCATAAAATCGTCGAAGATGCTCAATGTTCCAGGAGTTCTCCACCATAGACCCGTCTTCTCGTTTTAGCCGGTACGCACTGGGCCGAGTCACCTCAGCGATTATGTATGGTCCCTCCCATAAGGGGGATAACTTGTGACGATCTTTGGTGGTCTGGATCTTGCGTAGGACCAGGTCGCAACGATGAAAGCTCGTGCTCGAACGTTGCGACTGTGGTATCTTCTGAGCCCTTGAAGATATTTGGCCGACTGGATGAGGGCTGCCTCCCGGGCCTCTTCCAATCGGGTGAGGTCATCCACTCGGTCGGGGTCGTAGCGTTCGTCGTTGAAGCTGCGGACTCGGAGAGATTCGTACTCCATCTCATTTGGCAACATGGCTTCGCCGTAGACCAAAAAGAAGGGAGTTTGGCGGTAGCCGCCGGGTGTGGTCCGCGCGACCATAAGACCGAGGAAGCTCTTGGACCCACTTGCCCGTGTAAGGGTTTAGGCGGTCGAAACGCGGGCCTTGATGCCTTGGAGGACCATGCCGTTGGCTCGTTCGACTTGTCCATTGCTTTTGGGATGGGCAAGCGATGCGTAGCGAGATCTTAATTCCGAAGTCCTAGAATTCCTTGAAGATGCCTCCGTGAATTGAGTCCCGTTGTCGGTTATGATTCTGTTTGGGACGCCGAAGCGGTGCACGATGTTGAGGAAAAAGTCCCGTGCCTTGTCGGTAATTGTGGCGACCGGCTTGGCTTCAATCCACTTGGAGAACTTGTCGATTGCGACGAAGAGGTGTGTGAATCCTCCTGGAGCTTTTTTGAAAGGGCCGACCATGTCTAGGCCCCATACCACGAACGGCCGGGATAGTGGGATTGTTTGTAGCTCTGGGCGGGACATGGCTCGTCGGGCGAAAAATTGACGCCTTCGCGAGTTCGTATGACTTTATCCGCGTCGGAGACCGCGGTAAGCCAAAAGAAACCTTGCCTGTAAACTTTGCCGACCAGAGTGCGTGCTGCCGCGTGGCTTCCGCATATGCCCGAGTGGATGTCTTGGAGTAGCTGTTTCCCTTCCTTGGGTGTGATGCATCTCATTAGGATTCCGGAGGGGCTTCTCTTGTATAGATCGGAGTCAACCATGACATATGCTTGGCAACGATGCCGGACGCGTTCTGCTTCATCCCGGTCATCCGACAGCTCTTGCTGAGTTAAGAATTTGATGAGCGGCATCCTCCAGTCGGTGTCAGTCATGGTGACTTCGATCGCAACTTGCTCGTTGGGAGTTGCCTTTGCCGTGATGGTTGGTTCATAGAGGTGCTCGACAAAGACGTCTGTTGGGGCGGCTTCGCGTTTAGACCCGGCGAGCCAACTCATCGGCGCTTCGTTGTTATGTCTCGGGACGTGTGAGAGTTCGTGCCCGTCAAACTTGTCTTCAAGCTTACGGACCTCTTGCTGGTAGGCCTCCATAGTGTCATTTAGGCAGGACCAGTCCTTCATTACTTGGTTGACGACCAGCTGGGAGTCGCCTTTCACGATGAGCCGACGTATCCCGAGTGAAACTGCGAGGCACAGTCCATGTAGGAGGGCTTCGTACTCGGCGACATTGTGTGAGGCGGAGAAGTGAAGGTGAAGGACGTATCTTAGCCTTTCCCCGGTCGGGGAGATCAGCACAACTCCTGCTCCCAAGCCGGTGATCCTCTTGGATCCGTCGAAGTGCATGGTCCAGTGTTGGAGGTCTTCCCGAGGTACGTTCTCTTGTTGTTCAGTCCACTCGGCCAGGAAGTCCGCCAACGCTTGTGACTTTATGGACGTCCTCGCTTTAAAAGTCAAGTCCAATGGCATCAGCTCTAGAGCCCACTTGGCGATGCGCCCGGTTGCCTCGTGGTTGTGGATGACATCGCCGAGTGGGAAAGAAGTGACGACGGTGACCGAGTGACCCTGAAAATAATGTGCCAATTTCGTCGCGGTTATTAGAACACCATAGAGTAATTTTTGTACCTGAGGGTAGCAAATTTTGGCTCCTGCCAACACTTCGCTAACAAAGTAGATTGGCCTCTGAATCTTCTGAGCCCATCCTTCTTCTTCGCGCTCGACCACGAGGACCGTACTAACCACTTGGTGAGTGGCTGAAACGTCTGAGCGAGAGGTTCTGGGGTTGAGGCGAGGCCGGGACGGGCGGCGTTGTAAGGAACTCTTTGAAATCTTCAAAGGCCTTGTTGGCTTCCGCGGTCCACTGGAAGTCATCAGTCTTCTTTAGCAATCTGAAGAAGGGCATGCCTCGTTCGCCGAGTCGAGAGATGAAGCGGATTAACGCCGCCATGCAGCCAGTGAGCTTCTGGACGTGCTTCTGGTTACTTGGGGGCTTCATGCTCAGGATGGCGTTGATCTTCTCTTGATTGGCTTCAATGCCGTGATGTGACACCATGAAGCCGAGCAGTTTGCCTGATGGAACGCCGAAGGTGCACTTCTCCGGGTTTAACTTCATTCTGAAGGCCTGGATGTTTGCAAAGGTTTCTTCTAGGTCGACGATCAGGTCTTCTTTCTGCTTGGTCTTGATGACAACGTCGTCGACATAAGCTTCAACGTTCTTGCCGATCTGCGTCTGGAAGCATCTTTGGATCATGCGTTGTTATGTGGCGCCGGCGTTCTTCAGGCCGAAAGGCATGGTGATGTAGCAGTAGGCCCCAAACGGCATGATGAACGATGTCTTCAGGCAGTCGGATTCTTTAAGGCTGATCTGGTGATAGCCCGAGTAACAGTCCAGGAAACTCAGGAGTTGGCAGCCGGCTGTTGATTCAACGACTTGGTCGATGCGGGGCAACCCGAACGGATCTTTGGGGCAGGCTTTGGTGAGGTCAGTATAGTCAACGCACATGCGCCATTGCCCGTTTTCTTGCGGACCGGGCTGGGTTTGCTAACCGGTCGGGATGAAGGACTTCTTTAATGAAGCCGCAGCCAAGAGCTTCGCGAGTTCTTCCTTGATAGCGTCTTTTCGATCCTGCGCGAATCTGCGTGAATCGTTGTTTTATCGGTTTGGCGTCATCTTTGACGTGCAAAGAGTGCTCGATCACCTCCCTATGAATTCCAGGCATATCGGATGGTTTCCAAGCAAACACATCTTTATTATTTTGGAGGAAGGTGACGAGCGCGCTTTCCTATTTGGGATCTAGGTCAGCGCCGATTACAGCAGTTTTTGAGGGATCCGACGGATCAAGGGAGATCTTCTTGGTCTTGGCGTCGCCGGATCCCGATTTGGCTATCTTCTTCGCGGGGACTTCGCCCTCTGCCGAAGTTGATGCAGCCAATCGGACTTCTTGTTGGCCACGTAATCTCTCGCGAGATTGGGCCATGTCGCAGCTCTCTTTATCGCAGGTGAAGGCTTGCTTCACATCGCTGCGAAGAGTGATGACGCCGTTGGGACCCGGCATCTTCATGCAGAGGTAGGTGTAGTGTGGGATCGCCATGAACTTGGCAAGCGCAGGTCTTCCGATGATGGCGTGGTACGCTGTTTCGAAGTCGGCCACCTCAAAAGTGACGTTCTCCGTCCGGAAGTTCTCTCGGGCCCCGAAGGTGACGGGGAGGGAGATGTGCCCGAGTGGTGTAGACGATAGCCCTGGGATGACTCCGTGGAAGGGGGCTGAGCTTGCCTTTAGTTCGGCCCTCGGGATCTGCATCTCATCCATGGTCTTGGCAAACAGGATGTTGAGGGCGCTGCCCCCATCGATGAGGACGCGCTTAAGCCTGATGTTGCGGACCACGGGATCCAGGACGAGTGGTGTGGACCCCCGATTTTGAATCGGGAATCTTTCGTGTTCATAGTACCATTTCCCTGGATCAAGTAGTTGGTACCCACGAATACTGATCTTGGATAATCAAGTGCGCATGCACGAATAGTCTTACAATACCATTATTACATTAATAGGCCCGAAGGCATTGTTCATCCCACAGGACCTTATGGTCCGAATACAACATAAAAACGAGTTTAGATAAGGCGGCGGAAAGAGGCGGGCTGGTCCATTGCCACGAGCAACGACCGGAGCTAAAGTCTAATATGCGCCGTCGGTTCCTCGTCCTCCTGGTGATAAGCGTATGGATCTTCCGGCTCTTCAACTCCATCATGGAGGTTTGTGCGTATAGCAAGGGTGAGTACCAACCGTACTCGGCAAGCCAACACAGAATTGATGCATATGATAAGGTTATTCAAAGAACATGGCTAGGGTTGTTTTTGCGAAAAGCCAGTTTTCACAATTCTTTTCACAAGCCTATTGACTAGCCAAATCCAGTTTTAATTTCATAGTTCATTAACCCGGCGACGGTTCTGTCTACCATCCATCGTGATTCCAAGGATGGCTTCCCGCCTCCGGTTCGTCATGATTTTGGGAGTCCACCCTTCTCGCATTCTCGAGAAGTTGATCCACCAGCGAATAAAATCATCATGCAAACCCATCCCAGCATTTTTAAGTTCAAAGTCTAGCCAAGCGAAAGTCTTGTCACGATGCTCAATATCCGCGAGCACGGCTATTCGAATAGATTGATTCATTCACCTTTGCGGTGGATGTACACTTTACCCGTACTCCGCGACGCCCAACAAATGAGCCTACGCCTCAACACATGAGACGGTCACGGCAAAGCCTTTCGATAACCTCACTTTGGCGTACCGCTCCGGAACTTATGTCCTCATGCACTCTAGCCGTCCTTTTCTAGCGGTGAGAGGAGTTCGCGCACCGGGTAAGGGAAGACATTTCCAATCTTCAAGTTTAATTAACAGTAGTTTAATTCCACCATTCATAACGAAGGCCGCAGCCTCATCCTCATCCCATAACCACATCATAGAGAACCATCTATGCAAGGATACTGCCTCGCTCGGCTACCTAGTCGGCTAGGTCTATACCCATTCGAGAAGTACGGTTGTACTGGCTCGTTTCCGGCTATCTCATGGCTTGGTCCTTAACTGACCAGGGTCGGCACTTGCCTTTTCCGGAATCCACCCAAATCATCCGGCCGCCCCAGTCTAAAACATTTGTATAGTACTTTCAATTTTCATCAAACTTAATTCATTATGGCCATGTGGCGCTCATGTCTCCACATGCCGAATCTCAACTACCTTCCCTAAGGTAGTGGCCCAAGCACAACGCTTTTTCATAAAGTCATGAGTATGCATAAATCTAAGTATAGCATGGCTAAGCAGTTTACCGAAGTTATGCTTCGGTTATTTGTATCACATCGCGAGTTACAAGGAGTAATTCTAAAGGTAATCAATAGCAAGGCATGGCATAACAAGTATAGGTAACTCGGTAAAGCATGCATGTTTAGAGTTTAAAATAACATCATTTCGCAATCGGGATCGATATGTTCAAAGGGTGTGAAGACTTGCCTTGTTCGCACGCTTCTTGAGTGGGGTCTCCTGCGGGGTCAGTGTTCGCCTCCTCGGTCGCTAATCATACGAGCGGAAAGGAAAAAGAAAAATGGATTCCAGTTAACATCCGATAAGAACGAACGAAAAAGCATGAAAAATCATAAAGAACTCTCCAAAATATTTTCCCCCTACGATCCTACTCGGGTCACGGAGGATTTTTATAGCAAAATCGGCCGTAGCGACGAGTTTCGACGTTTTAGGGTTTTGTAAAAGGATCGATAAAATGACGAAGCGGAAGCCTTGCGAATGTTTTTCAAGAGGTTCGTTGATATATCTTTGCCGAGTCCAACAGTTAAGTATATTTTAAAGAAAGGAAAAGTAATATTAAATCTTCAAGAAGTTTCACGTAAACGAAAGTTTCCAAAAATCGTATATAGAAAATCATTTTACTCGAGGAAAATACGAGAAAACTATATATTTTTGCACAAATATTCCCCAAAATTCCCTAAAAATATTCCCCAATTTTTCTAGAATTTTTCCCTATTTTTTCTAATTTTTCTCTCTTCTTTACTTTTCTTTTTTTCTTTTCTCTAGCAAGGCCTTGTTCCTTCTCTCTCCTCTACCCCCTCGTCTACCCCCGATCGGTTGGCGCTCGGGCTGGGCCGCGGCGACAGCGCGGCTGACTCGGCCGGCGGTGCGCGCGCTCGGGCTTTGGGCGAAAATGGAAACATGGGACACTTACCGACCGGCGGCGAGCGGCGGCGGACTCGGTGATCGCCGGGCGATGACGAACACGGCGGCGACGCGGTTCGGCAAAACCCGGCGCACTCGGTGGCGTTCTGACGCATTTCGGTGGCGGCAAAGGAGGGAAAAGGGGTGAAGTGGTGTTGGCACGGTGTGGGAGGGTGAGAAGAAACTTGGGACCTATTTATATTGCGCGGGGTGCTCGGGAACGTCCGGCGTCGACCGCTGCCCGTACACGCGTGCGTGCACACGTCGCGCGTTGTGCCCACTGTGGCCGACGTGTGCGTACGGCGAACGTGGCGCGGGAGCGTGCGTGCGCGACGTGGCGAGGACGCGTCGTGGTGCGGATGTGCGTGACGCGGCGAGTGCGGCGCGGCATGGCGCGCGATGCGCGTGGACCAGCGCGCGCGTTCGTTGCCGCGGCTGGCGAGCGGCATGGCGCGGCCTATGCGCGCGTCGGCGCGTGGGGCTGGCGTCGGCGCGCGGTTACGCACGACGGCGACGCGGCGCGAGCGTACGGCGACGTTGACGCGGGCGCGGGGGACGCGCGCGCAACGCGCGGCGTCGCGGTAATGCACGCGGGGTATGGTCGCCGGCGTCGAACACATGGTGGCTAATGAACAGTGCGCTTTCTCTTTTTCCCGATTTTAATTTCCTAATTTCCATTCCCATTTCCTTCCACCCTAAAAATTCAAAATAAATTCTAATATTCCCAAAATAGTTTTGAAATTATATTTTTCAAACTTTTCCCCACTTTTTATTTTTCAAAATATATTTTTCATATTTTCATTTCTTCTTTTACAATCAATAAATTGGGGTCTTTGATTAATATAAGTTTCTAAATTCTCAAAAATATTTTTATCATTCAAATATTTATTATTTTTCTTTCATCGATTAGGGTTTTAACCAAATATATTCTTTTCAAAGAATCTTTTGTAAATCTCCAAAATTAATATGTTTACCCTTCTTCAAATATATATATATATTTTGAATTACCTCTCCCAGCAGGGATCTCAAGGCTTAGGGATTTTATTCAACTTCACATCAAAGCAATTCCAGAAGAACTTCTTACGCAACTGAACTGACAAATAAAATTGAAAAACACGATAAGAAGCATTGAAACCAAAAGGTTTTTGCAAGGTCGATTTTCAATGCTCGATTTTAAATTCTTCGATTTTTAGGGTGTTACAAACCTACCCCCCTAACAATAAATCTCGTCCCCGAGATTTTCTTACCGGTTGCTGAATAGGTGTGGATATTCTGTCCTCAGGAATTCTTCGGCTCTCCCAGGTAGCTTCTTCTTCGTGTGATTGCTCCATTGTACTTTGTACATGCGCCACGACTTGGTTCGTGTCTTCTTTCTACGCTTCGTCTAATATCTTGATTGGATGTTGGGTAGGTAAGATCACTTGTGGACATGGATGGTTTCTAACGGGGCTTGCTCTTTCGGTACCGCAGACATTTCTTACTGCGACACGTGAAATCTGGTGGACATCGGAGAGATTCTCGGGCGGTTCCAATTGGTAAGCCACTTCTTCTCTCCTAGCGCTTATCGGGAATGGGCCCACGTATCGTGGTGCGAGTTTCCCTTTGACTTTGAATCTCGTGTTCCCCGTAGTGGTGAGACCTTTAGATACACGTAGTCACCCTCTTTGAATTCCAATTCTCTTCGTCGCGTATCCGCGTAGCTCTTTTGTCGTGATTGAGCAGCTTGTAGTCGGTCCCGAATCGGCGAACCTTTTCCTCGGCCTCCTTGATTATGTCGGGCCCGAATACGGCTCGTTCACCGGTTTCGACCACATCAATGGGGTTCGACATCGGCGACCAAATAGAGCTTCGTTTGGCGACATCTTCAAACGGCTTGATAGCTATTGTTGTAAGAGAACTCGGCGTACGGCAAGCATTTCTCCCAATCCTTGGTGAAATCCAATGCACGGAGCTCTCGGCATATCCTCCAGCACAGTTCGTCCTTTCGGTTGCCCATCGCCGTGGATGATAGGCGGTGCGAAAGCGAGATGACTTCCGAGTGCCTCGTGAACTTTGCTCCAAAAATGAGATGTGAATTGGGTACCACGATCCGATATGATCCTCTTTGGTACACCGTGAAGACATACAATCCTACTCATATATAGTTCCGCTAGCTTGGCGCTGTTGTAGTTAGTTTTCACTTGGTATAAATCGCAGTCTTGGTGAGCCGATCTACTATTACCCAAATGGAATCGTAGCCGTCGTAGTTTTGGGTAGTCCCACTATGAAATCCATGCCTATCTCGTCCCATTTCCATTCGGGAATCTTGAGTGGGCTGCAGCAAGCCGGTGGCCGTTGATGCTCGGCTTTCACCCTTTGGCACACATCGCACATGGCTACGTATTCGGCTACCTCTCTCTTCATATTGGGCCACCAGTATTCTCCTTTCAAGTCTGGTACATTTTCGTGCTTGGGATGTAACGAATATGCCGATTCGTGGGCTTCCTTTAAGATCGGTCCTCTCAAACCGCCTCGTTCGGGCACACAGATTCTTTTCTTGTACCACGAGATTCCCTTGTCATCTACGAAAACTCTGAGCGCGTCCGCGGCCATGCGTTCCTTGATTTCTGGGTTTCCTCATTCCCTTTTTGGGCTTCCTCTATTTGAGTTCTCGGCAGGGGTTGGATTTCCGGTGAGTTCACTTCTCAGTGAGGAATCGGGTGCGATTGAGTCTAGCCATTTCTTCTTGGAGTTCGGCCATACCTCCCATTCCCATGTGGTTGCATTGGGCTTTGCGGCTCAGCGCATCGGCCACTACATTTGCCTTGCCGGGATGATAATGGATTCCTAGATTGTAATCCTTGATCAACTCCAGCCATCGCCTCGTCGTAGATTGAGATCAGTGAGTAAAGAAATATTTTAGGCTCTTGTGATCGGTATACACATCACAGTGGTTCCCGATCAGATAGTGTCTCCAGATCTTCAATGCGTGTACAACCGCGGCTAATTCCAGGTCGTGTGTGGGATAATTCTCTTCGTGGGGTCGTAACTGTCGCGAGGCATACGCTACGACCTTCCCATCCTGCATTAATACTCCTCCTAATCCTTGCCGGGATGCATCACAGTACATCACGAAGTCCTTAGGTTGTCGGGTAAGGTCAAGATTGGGGCGAGTGGTTAACTTTTCTTTTAATTGCTCGAAGGCTTTTTGGCACTTCTCATTCCACTCAAACTTCTTTTCCTTCTTCAGGAGTTGAGTCATAGGTCGGACTACAGTGGAAAACCCTTCGATAAACCGTCGGTAATAACCGGCCAAGCCCAAGAAACTCCGAACTTCCGTCACGACTTGGGTGCCTTCCATCCCGTAACGGCTTCGACCTTGGCGAGGTCTACGGCTACTCCTCCGGCTGAAACCACGTGGCCAAGAAAAGCGACTTCCTTGAGCCGAACTCGCATTTGCTGAATTTTGCATACAGTGGTGCTCTCGTAACTTTTCCAAGATGTCGAGTCGTAGATGCTCCGCGTGTTCCTCATCGTTCTTGGAGTAGATGAGTATATCGTCGATGAACACCACCACGAATTTGTCCAGGTATTCCATGAATACCTTGTTCATCGATTCATAAAGTATGCGGGGGCATTGGTCAATCCAAAGGACATCACTTGTGAACTCGTATAAGCCGTAACGTGTAGAGAACGCCGTCTTAGGAATATCTCCGGCTCTAATCTTCAAGCGATGATATCCGACCGTAGATCAATCTTTGAGAACACTGTGCACCCTTAAGTTGATCGAATAGGTCATCGATCCGGGCAGCGGGTACTTGTTCTTGATAGTTACTTCATTCGGCGATCGGTAGTCCACACACATTCTCATACTCCCATCCTTCTTTTGACGAAGAGTACGGGGCTCCCCAGGAGAAGAGCGGGGCGTACAAATCCCTTCTCTTGTAGTTCCCTTATCGCTTCTTGAGTTCCTCTAACTCGTTGGCCGGCATTCGATAAGGTCTCTTGGATATGGGGGCGTACCGGGCATTAGGTCGATGATAAACTCTACATCGCGATCCGGGGCATTGGGTAATTCCTCGGGAAACACATCCGGGTATTCTTGTACTACGGGCATTCCGCCTAAGGGTAGCATGGTGAACACTCCTGCAGCTTGCTCACATAGCCTTGGGTTTTGATCCATAGTTACGCTCATCGGTGATCCCCATGGGGTGGATACCGTGACTTCCCTTCGATGCAGTCTATAATCCCATTATTTTTGGTCAACCAATCCATCCGAGTATGACATCTATGGTTTGGGGTGATAGCACCATAAGGTTTGAGAGAAACACCACGTCTCTAATCCGTATAGGCACGTTAATGCAGGCATGGGGTACGGTTATGTCTCCCCCCGGTGAATGTACCAACATAGGCCTCTTAAGTGCTACTTGGTGTAGGTGGTGTTGTTTGCTTACTTGGGAAGATATGAATGAATGCGAGGCTCCGAATCGAATAAAACTTTAAGCGGTGCAGAGTTGATAGAGAACATACCCATCAATACGCTCCGGTCCTCCTGAGCTTCTTCCGCCCGCACATGATTCACTGGCCACGTCGAAACCCGGTGGCGGCCTCGTTGGGTAGCGGGGTCCTGAGCAGGACCTCGTCTGCCGCAGGGTGGGGGTTCCTCGGACGGGCGTTGCATTGGCGCCGGTGCGCAGGGGCGTTGCGTGGTTTTGGGCAGCTATTGGAGTAGTGCCCGAATTCTCCGCAATTAAAACAGCTCACATTCCTTCTTCCTGGAGCGGCTAGGGTTGGTGTGGGCGTACGGCGAGGTGTAGCCGACTGTTGACATGGTCGGAAGCGGGAGAACGTCCGGTTGCCGGAACATTTGGCTTCCATCCGGACGGAGTGGCTCCCTTGGGGCGTTGTGGCGTTCCACGAAATGGGCGAGCCATAGCGAGCCTCCTCTTGCGGTTATTGTCTACCACCTTTTGGTCATGTTCAAGTCGGACGACCTTGTTGATGAGGCTTTGGAAGCGGTGTGATCTGCCCGATCATTGGTCCCCTCGGTTCGTCATTTAGTCCCTCAATGAATTTGTCTATCTTTTCTTCTTCGTCGTGTCAGTCCTTGGTGGCGTAACGAGCAAGCTGGGTGAACTTGTTCAGATATTCTTGTACCGAGGTGTTCCCTTGATGCAGTCTGTGGAACTCGTTTTTCTTCATCCTCATCACTGCAGTGGCACGAAATTCTCACGGAACGCAGCCGTGAATTCCTCCCATGTTGGTTTGCGGCGTCTTCGCTCGTGTCTCCTTGTAGGTGTCCCACCGGTCACTCGCGGGACCCTCCAGTGGTTAGTGGCGAAGACAACTCTATCGGCTTCTCGGACTCGACGAAGGTTAACTTCTTCTCTATCACTCTTAGCCAATCTTCGGCATCCATAGGCTCTTCGGCCGTGGAAAAAGTGGGCGGCTTAGCTCTCATGAATTCCCCCAGACTCAATCCTCCTCGACCTCCTTGATTATTGGCAATCGCTTGGAGTAGCTGGGTGCATAGCCATGACCTCCGCCGGGGTGGAGGGTTGGGTTCGCGGGTTTTCGTTGGTTGCCGCGGTTACGCGACGATGTGCCATCGAAGAAGGGAGATGAATTAAGAGAGCGGACTAGTTTAGGTTATGGTTCACGGGAATTTTTCTTCAAGTTCTTTCGAATGATCTTCAATCAACGAGACAAGGTGAAATAATAATAAGCATACGAATTAAGACATCGCAAGGCGTGCCCGGGTTCATCATATTACATAAGGGTACATGGATGTACACACACAGTCCTTCATGCCGAGATAGCAATAATAATTATATCGTCCAACTAGATCAACTAATTAAGGGGAAATAGGAAGTCTTTGCCATGGGAAGGTCCTTCCGCCTAGTCATCCAACCACCCGCAAGAGCCGGGCGCCGGAAGTGGGTGGTCTGCTTGAAGCAAACCGAAGTCCCCATGGCTCGGAGGTGGTGGCCTCGAGTCACACCGAATCTTCCGCTCGGTGGCCACGTACTCTTGCGAGCGATCGGCGGGTGAGGGGCCTCCCGTGTGAGTCAGGCGACGAGGGAGAACTTCCTCCTCCATTGAGTCGGTGTCGCTAGACTCCCATTTGATCTCCATGGGCTCTGCCTCAGACTCCGTATCGGTGTAGATCTGGATGGGGTTACCCTCTCCGATCCGGCTCGGATGGTGCGAGTGCGAGCTCGGGGTGGGTCCCATGGATGTGGCGGCGGTGGGGTCTACCAGTGCGGTGCGGGCTCTGTGCTCAACATGAAAGCTTGCTCCATCATAGCTTGAAAAGTATCTAAGCTTGCTGGAGTCATAAGGTAATAGTGGTCGGGCACAGGGGCAGGAGGTGATGGTACGGGCTCGGTGGAAGTACTGCGGCGTAGACGGGGACGAGTGCGCATTGTTCCTCTAGCGGTTGATCTGCTTGCTTGCTCTTCGGAGCTGCTCTTCCGGTTCTACAGAGCCTCCCTCGGGCCATGTAGCGGTCGAGAGTTGCTCATCGAGCACCATTGGCTGCGGTGAGTGCGGCATGTTTATCTGGTCTCCACGGCCTTGGTGGTCATTGACCGGATCATTGGCGTGATGCTCATCGTTGATTTCGAGCGGGGCCTCCTCGTGCTGATCGTCGTTGTCTCCGCCCAACGCGATAGACGCGTGACCATCGGGTTGTAACGGCAGGGGGTAGCCTCCACGGTGCGGACCCGAGGTTGCCCTCTTCGCGGTAAGGATGATGCACGAACTCTGTCATTGTGAGTTCGGCACGGTGTTCCGCATTAAGGCGAAGGAAGGCCTCGCGAGTTTGCATCTGAATAGCTGCCTTACGCTAGGTCCCGGTGGTAGCGGGTATGGAAGCGATAAGATGTCTCGCTTCCCATGCGGGCTTCTATGGATACATTGCCTCCCGAGCTGGATACATCTCGGAGCCATGCTTTTTGATGTGATAGGTGGGTGGTTCCGGGTACCTCAAGCACCATAGTAGGGGTGGAGTTGGACCACGAACCCCTCGTCTCGCGGGACGGTGACTTCCCGGGTTCCGTCGTGGTTTGACATCGCTTTTACGGGCAACTTAGGGTTAGTGGGAGGGAGCTATCATAATCATTTGGTAAAAAGAAATACGGATGTAGAAAAAGATATATTTGCATTTTCGGAAATAAT
This sequence comes from Oryza australiensis, assembly GCA_019925245.2. NCBI lineage: Eukaryota > Viridiplantae > Streptophyta > Magnoliopsida > Poales > Poaceae > Oryza > Oryza australiensis. The sequence continues at coordinate 421,869 of JAIFGZ020000348.1, forward strand.
AGTTTAAAAGCTGATCCTCTTGTAGGGATATTTCCCTTTAGCCATCTGGTTAGGGGTAGGGCGCCATTTGGTCTTAGCCTACGATCGCATGGCTCTGATACCACTTGTAACGTCCCACCCTTCCCGGGCTGGGCCCGCCTACATCTGGAAGCTCTCTAGGATTTTAGACTGCCCTCACAGACCAACACCAGTCTTTTCTGCGCACTTTGTCCTCACTCATGCGCACCCGGGAAGAACTTCCCGGTCGGTCACCCATCCCCAAATTGCCCCAGGCCAAGCACGCTTAACCTCAGAGTTCTTTGGAGATGAGCTTCCGGAAAAGAAGTTGCAACTTGTTGGTATGAGTATTCTATTAATCCTATTAAGCCCGGGCCGAGGATGTTACATCCACACCCCTTAGAAGACCCGACGTCCTCGTCGGTCAACCCCAGCCGGGAACCTCCCTCTTGGCCATGTCCGTGCGTCCGGTGCTTGGCGCATGTACCATGCCGTGTCCTCTTAGGGCCCACGCGCCATGCGCACCATGCCGCGCAGCCCGACCCGCCACGAGCCCCATGAAACCGTGAGGGTCGGCTTTGATACCGCTCGTGGACCCCGATTTTGAATCGGGAATCTTTCGTGTTCATAGTACCATTTCCTGGATCAAGTAGTTGGTACCCACGAATACGATCTTGGATAATCAAGTGCGCATGCACGAATAGTCTTACAATACCATTATTACATTAATAGGCCCGAAGGCATTGTTCATCCCACGGGACCTTATGGTCCGAATACAACATAAAAACGAGTTTAGATAAGGCGGCGGAAAGAGCGGCGTGGTCCATTGCCACGAGCAACGGCCGGAGCTAAAGTCTAATATGCGCCGTCGGTTCCCTCGTCCTCCCTGGTGATAAGCGTATGGATCTTCCGGCTCTTCAACTCCATCATTGGAGGTTTGTGCGTATAGCAAGGGTGAGTACCAACCGTACTCGGCAAGCCAACACGAAATTGATGCATATGATAAGGTTATTCAAAGAACATGGCTAGGGTTGTTTTAGCGAAAAGCCGGTTTTCACAATTCTTTTCACAAGCCTATTGACTAGCCAAATCCAGTTTTAATTTCATAGTTCATTAACCGGCGACGGTTACTGTCTACCATCCATCGTGATTCCAAGGATGGCTTCCCGCCTCCGGTTCGTCATGATTTTAGGGAGTCCACCCCTTCTCGCATTCTCGAGAAGTTGATCCACCATGAATAAAATCATCATGCAAACCCATCCCAGCATTTTTAAGTTCAAAGTCTAGCCAAGCGAAAGTCTTGTCACGATGCTCAATATCCGCGAGCACGGCTATTCGAATAGATTGATTCATTCACCTTGCGGTGGATGTACACTTTACCCGTACTCCGCGACAGCCCAACAAATGAGCCTACGCCTCAACACATGAGACGGTCACGGCAAAGCCTTTCGATAACCTCACTTTGGCGTACCCGCTCCAGAACTTATGTCCTCATGCACTCTAGCCGTCCTTTTCTAGCGGTGAGAGGAGTTCGGCGCACCGGGGTAAGGGAAGACATTTCCAATCTTCAAGTTTAATTAACGGTAGTTTAATTCCACCATTCATAACGAAGGCCGCAGCCTCATCCTCATCCCATAACCACATCATAGAGAACCATCTATGCAAGGATCGCCTCGCTCGGCTACCTAGTCGGCTAGGTCTATACCCATTCGAGAAGTACGGTTGCTCGGCTCGTTTCCGGCTATCTCATGGCTCGGTCCTTAAGCGACCGGGGTCGGCACTTGCCTTTTCCGGAATCCACCCAAATCATCCAGCCGCCGAGTCTAAAACATTTGTATAGTACTTTCAATTTTCATCAAACTTAATTCATTATGGCCATGTGGCGCTCATGTCTCCACATGCCGAATCTCAACTACCTTCCCTAAGGTAGTGGCCCAAGCACAACGCTTTTTCATAAAGTCATGAGTATGCATAAATCTAAGTATAGCATGGCTAAGCGGTTTACGAAGTTATGCTTCGGTTATTTGTATCACATCGCGAGTTACAAGGAGTAATTCTAAAGGTAATCAATAGCAAGGCATGGCATAACAAGTATAGGTAACTCGGTAAAGCATGCATGTTTAGAGTTTAAAATAACATCATTTCGCAATCGGGATCGATATGTTCAAAGGGTGTGAAGACTTGCCTTGTTCGCACGCTTCTTGAGTGGGGTCTCCTGCGGGGTCAGTGTTCGCCTCCTCGGTCGCTAATCATACGAGCGGAAAGGAAAAAGAAAAATGGATTCCAGTTAACATCCGATAAGAACGAACGAAAAAGCATGAAAAATCATAAAGAACTCTCCAAAATATTTTCCCCCTACGATCCTACTCGGGTCACGGAGGATTTTTATAGCAAAATCGGCCGTAGCGACGAGTTTCGACGTTTTAGGGTTTTTGTAAAAAGGATCGATAAAATGACGAAGCGGAAGCCTTGCGAATGTTTTTCAAGAGGTTCGTTGATATATCTTTGCCGAGTCCAACAGTTAAGTATATTTTAAAGAAAGGAAAAGTAATATTAAATCTTCAAGAAGTTTCACGTAAACGGAAGTTTCCAAAAATCGTATATAGAAAATCATTTTACTCTGAGGAAAATACCTGAGAAAACTATATATTTTTGCACAAATATTCCCCAAAATTCCCTAAAAATATTCCCCAATTTTTCTAGAATTTTTCCCTATTTTTTCTAATTTTTCTCTCTTCTTTACTTTTTCTTTTTTTTTTTTCTCTAGCCAAGCCTTGTTCCTTCTCTCTCCTCTACCCCCCCTCGTCTACCCCCCCCGATCGGTTGGCGCTCGGCTGGGCCGACGACGACGGCGCGGCTGTACCGGCCGGCGGTGACGGCGACAGCTCGGGCTTTGGGCGAAAATGGAAACATGGGACACTTACCGACCGGCGGTGAGCGGCGGCGGACTCCGGTGATCGCCGGCTGATGACGAACACGGCGGCGACGCGGTTCGGCAAAACCCGGCGCACTCGGTGGCGTTCTGACGCGTTCGGTGGCGGCAAAGGAGGGAAAAGGGGTGAAGTGGTGTTGGCACGGTGTGGGAGGGTGAGAAGAAACTTGGGACCTATTTATATTGCGCGGGGTGCTCGGGAACGTCCGGCGTCGACCGCTGCCCGTACACGCGTGCGTGCGCACGTCGCGCGTTGTGCCCACTGTGGCCGACGTGTGCGTACGGCGAACGTGGCGCGGGAGCGTGCGTGCGCGACGTGGCGAGGACGCGTCGTGGTGCGGGCTGTGCGTGACGCGGGCGAGTGCGGCGGCGGCATGGCGCGCGGTGCGGCGTGGACCAGCGCGCGCGTTCGTTGCCGGCGGCTGGCGGCGGCATGGCGCGGCACTGTTGCGCGCGTCAGTGGCGTGGCTGGCGTCGGCACGGCGCGGTTACAGCACGGGCGACGCGACGGCGAGCGTACGGCGACGTTGACGCGGGCGCGGACGGGAACGCGCGCGCACGCGCGGCGTCGCGTAATGCACGCGGGGTATGGTCGGCCGGCGTCGAACACATGGCGGCTAATGAACAGTGCGCTTTCTCTTTTTCCCGATTTTAATTTCCTAATTTCCATTCCCATTTCCTTCCACCCTAAAAATTCAAAATAAATTCTAATATTCCCAAAATAGTTTTGAAATTATATTTTTCAAACTTTTCCCCACTTTTTATTTTTCAAAATATATTTTTCATATTTTCATTTCTTCTTTTACAATCAATAAATTGGGGTCTTTGATTAATATAAGTTTCTAAATTCTCAAAAATATTTTTATCATTCAAATATTTATTATTTTTCTTTCATCGTTAGGGTTTTAACCAAATATATTCTTTTCAAAGAATCTTTTGTAAATCTCCAAAATTAATATGTTTACCCTTCTTCAAATATATATATATATATTTTGAATTACCTCTCCCAGCAGGGATCTCAAGGCTTAGGGATTTTATTCAACTTCACATCAAAGCAATTCCAGAAGAACTTCTTACGCAACTGAACTGACAAATAAAATTGAAAAACACGATAAGAAGCATTGAAACCAAAAGGTTTTTGCAAGGTCCGATTTTCAATGCTCGATTTTAAATTCTTCGATTTTTAGGGTGTTACAAGTGGATAGCGCCCCGGGTGAACCACTCGGTCAGGGTGATCCGAGCGGTCAAAACTGATGGCCACCTCCGACCATCGCAGGTACTGGGGGACTTCGGGTTGAGCCGCGTTGACCTCTCGGTCGGTTAGCTTCTGTTTCCTCTTGGATTCATAGGCTAGCGGCCCCCCGAAGATATGGTTAAGCTCTCCCACGGGTCTTGAAAAGGTTCGGCATTTTCGGCCGCGTTGTTCTTCTTGGCGCCGACGGACCAGCCTCATCGGTCGGCTTCTTGTTGACTGCGCCGCTTATTGCTCGGCGAACTGTTTGTAGATGATGCAGTCCTTCGCCGCGTGCTTGTGATTGGGATGATGGGTGCACTGGGCGTTCATGATGGCGTCGTAGGCGGCGACTCGGGGACGGCGTTGAGTGTTGGAGGTTGCGGCTACTAGGTCCTCGGATCGGCGCTTGCGATCTTTTTGGGCTGGTTGTTCTTGTTGCCGTTATCCTTCTTAGGATTCCGGCTTCCTCCTGCTTGCTTGTCTTCCCTCCTGTCGGGCCGGTCTTGACGGGCGGCCTTGATGGCATCGTTGGACTTCGCATATGAGTTCGCCGTCTCGAACATCTGTTTCACCGTCTTCGGTGGTTTGCGCCCGAACTTCCCGATTAGCAACTCATCACGGACTCCCTTCTAGAAGGTGGCGATGATGATGTCATCGGTGATGTTCGGGATCTTGTTGCGCTTCTCGGAGAAACGATGGATGTAATCCTTCAGGGGCTCGTCCGGCTTCTGGATGACGTTGTATAGGTCAAAGTGTGTGCCGGGCCTCTCGAAGGTACTTTGGAAGTTGGCGATGAAGTGGCTCCTCAGCTCGCTCCACGAGCCGATTGAGCCTCTTGGCAGGCTCGTAAGCCTGTTTCTGGCTGAGTCAGCGAGGGCCACGGGCAGGTAATTGGCCATGGCCTTGTTGTCACCGCCTGCAGCATGGATGGCGAGGGTTAGACGGTAAGCCAAGATTCAGGGTCGGTCTTGCCGTCGTACCTTTCAATCCCTGTGGGCTTGAACCCACTCGGCCAGTGCACTCGGCGGAGCTCTCGAGTGAAGGCCGGTACTCCGTCGTCGCCGCTATCGGGGTGATCCCCTCCGATCTTCCCGAGTGCGTCGGTCCCGCTCCTGGTAGCGGTGATCGAGGACTTCCCGCAGATCACTTAGCGGGGTCTTCGGCTGGCTGGTTGGATAGCTGGAGCTGTTGTTGTGGCGGACGCGATGGTGGACGGGTGGACGTCCATGTCGTTTGTCGCGGGAGTCGGCCGTTTGCTCTGGTACTTCAGCGTGGACTCGCGGGGTGGGCCTCTTGGCACAGTCGTCGGCCGATCGGCTCGGGCCTCTTATAGTCTCCCCGACCTTAAAGGCGGAAGTCGGCTCTTGTTTGGCGTTTCAGCCACAGATTCAGTCGGCCTTCGTGCCGAGGTGGTGGGGTGGCCGTTAGCTGTGGCAGCGACGATGGTCTTTATCTTGTCGAGTATTGGAGTCACGTTGGCGGGTGCCGTCTCCATGACGGTATCCAAGAGCATGAGCGCGGCAACAGCGTTCTGCTGTGGCGTTTGGAAGATGTTGGTGTTGCGAACCCGCTTTTGGAGGATGGCCTCCTGTGCAGATCGTCCGGCTGCACGTAGGTCCTGCTTCCTCTTGTCAGCCTCGTCCTTGCGTTGCTTCTCTTCTTCGGCCGTCTTGCGCTCGTGCTCAATCTTGGCTCGCTCAGCAAGCCTCCTGGCCATGGCTGAGTCGGACTCGTCTGGCTCGGCCATGAGGACATCAAAACACTTCGGCTCGTAGTCCATGCGGCAATCGGAGTTGTCGGCTTCGTCAGAAGGGATGCCATAGAGGTTGTCGAACCCGGCGGAGCTGAGGTATCCATTGAGCTCCGAAGATGAGCAGGAGCCGAATGATGGGAGGATGACGGCGACCTCCCTTGATCCTGGGTAGCCCGGGTCTGGATCGTTCCAGTCCGAGTCAGAGCTTGGGGGTGTGGACTCCTCCGAGTGGGTCGCCGCCGACTCGAGGGAGAGAAGTTTGCTGTAGATCTCGGCGGCGTTTGGTAACCCAAACGGCACCGAGAGGTCCTCGTCCGAATAGATCGCCTCCGTCGGGGAGGTGAGAAGATTGGCGCAGATTTTGGCGGTATTCGGTAATCCGAATGGTGCCGAGTGAAGTCCGTCGTCGGAGAAAGTAGATTGCATCTTGGTCTTCAAGACGTCGTTGTAGATCTGGCGCTGTTCGGAAGCCCGAACGGCGTCAAGTGGATTTCTCCTTCCGACTGGTCCAAATCCGAGTCGAAGGAGGAATCGTCGGCGAAGTAGACGGCGAAGTCGCCGAGTATTGAAGGAGATCCCATCATGCTTGTCGGCGAGATTTGTTGAAGAAGTCTCGATGCGCGGTCCCCTACCTGGCACGCCAACTGTCGAAACTTGGTTTCGGCAATATATTTTCTGGGGTCGCAATCGAGATCGCCAAGCACAATGGGTTAGAAGAAGAAGAGGATTTAGATAGGTTCAGGCCCTCTCGTGAGGTAATACCCTACTCCTGTTTCGGTGGATTCGATCCGCCGAGTGTCTTTATTGATCTCGTGATCTAAGGCTCAAAACTTAAAGCTGATCTCCTTTCGGAATCTCTGATCTAGAATCTAATATCCCTCAAGGGACGCCCCTTACCCCCCTTATATAGTCTTGGGATGAGGGCTTACAAATCGAAAACCCTATCTTACTCTAAGTTGGTTTCCTCAATCTTACCAAACCGTGACTATAGGCCGATTGCCTTATCTCTATCGGCAATCGTAACACCCAAGTCATGTTCGGTTTACAGATATGACAGGCAATCTATCCCTACCTCCAGTCGGATAAGCTTGCCATGTAGATACCCGATTGCCATAATCTCCACACACATCGAGATCTGCGTGGGCTGTGTAGTTATGACCAGGGTTTGCAATGCCGGCGGTATATGCCGTGCCGCCCCTCGGCGGCACAGCGAATTTCACGGAAATTCGCGAAAGTCGGCGGCAATGAACAGTAAAAATTTGAATTTGAACGATTTCGTGCGTACCACGAAAACCGCACGAAAAACCGTGAAAACCGCGCGAAAACCGCGAAAACCGCGCGAAAACCGCGAAAAACCGCGAAAACCGTAATTTAAATTTGAACTAAATCGAAATCCACGTCGTACGCGGATTTCGCAAAACCGCGCGAAACCGCGCCGTATACCACGGTTTTCGCGACAAACATCGCGAAATTTATATTTTTATAAAAATATATATTTTTGTGTTAAAATAATTTTTTTAATTTTTTTGAATTTTCACGAAATTATTTAAACAAAACCACGGGGATGCCGTGCCGCACCCCGCGAAACCACCGAATTTCGCGGCTTTCGTGCGAAATTCGTGAAATCGGGAACCCTGGTTATGACTTATATGGGACTTGCACCTAAGCTGTATTGATTCTATATTGTAATTAAATGCTAACTACATTATAATGTATTAATATATTTGTATTGTGGATATATTGGGCAAATGTTTGGGGGCTTTTTCATCAAAAGTTGTATGGTTAGTCATTTTTGTTTAGGCACTAATATGAAAGTGATTTAGATTCAAATCTGATTTAGTTTATATTTGAAGAAGATTTCAAAAGTAACGAGGATAGGGGTCATTTGGTTATAAGAAATTTCATATAAAATCTAAGGGATTTCAGCATTGGTGTATTTTTAGGAGGTTTTAAAAGGAATTTTTCAGTCGGTATCTTAGAGCACATGCAATGAATGGCTAAAAAATTCTCAATAATTATGTTTTTAGTCATTCCTAAAAAATTAATTTCCAATACAGTATCTCTCATCCAATAGAATTCTTAAAAATCTGGTTTTCTATAAATTTAAAATTGCTTTGGACATGATTTATTGGTTTTCTATAAATTATAAATTGCTTTGGACATGATTTCGACGGCGTTGTAGAATGCGGCGGCGTCGGTACGAGGAGGCGACGGAGAGAGGCTACGGCGGTGGAGGCTACGGCGATGGAGGCTACGGCGGTGGAGGATACGACAGCCGTGTATGAGGAGGGGTCGAGGAGAGGCGGCGATGGTAGAGGAGGCGGGGGAGGATGCAGCGGCGGGGGACAAGCAGGGTCAGGCACGCGACACCAAAAGCGTGCGTGGGGAAAAAGCGCAATGGTGCGAAACTGATATTGGGCGCCAGATTCGGTTAGCTATCTGTAAAGAACAAAAATAATGAAAAAAGGAACCAATTTTTTTAGAAATAGATAGACAATCTATTGAAAGATAAATTTCGTTCAAATTAGTTAAAATAGAGATTTTAGAGGGTATTAGACAGCTGTTGCATATGCTCTTAGACTAGCTGCTTAGGTTGCGTTCGTTTGGGTTTGAAAAACTTTCCCTCGACATCCAAAACGGACCGATGAATTAATACATGATCAATTAAGTATTAGCTAAAAATTTAAAAATAAATTAATAAAAATTTTTAAAATAACTTTTTTATAATTTCTTTTTCAAAAAACACAACGTCCAATAGTTTGTAAAGCGTGGTAAAAAACAAAAAAATAGGAACATATCCTTAGCAATATTTGTGCAAGGGTAGGATTGGTAATCTTTTCCACTTAACAAATCTGGCCTCATCGCTTAGAAACACATACAAACACATGCACTCACGCTTACCCCTATTAACAATTATAGACATATTTTATCTCTATAAATATCTTTAAAAGGCTAAGTCGATATATTTTGAGATTGACGAATTTTAACGGATACATCGTCTATCACCGAAAAATAAATAGCCACAGATACGAACATTCGTATTAAATCTAGGATTTAAATTCAGATGGACAGGTTCCAAACTCAATTAGTTGGGATATGCTCATTTCGTCTCGTCTCTTTTCAAGAGCTCTTGGAGAAATTTCGATCGACAAATTTGTATATTAATGACAAAGAAAATATTGGTAACATCCTAAGGATCTACCATTCCTACGCCTCTGTTGATAATTCACTCGAAGATAAATTTGAGGTCATAGCTCGTATTTTTATCTTTCATTTTCTCACTCATCCACAAAACGTTGCCTCAAAAAATATGTTGTCTTCTATTTTCTACAGGCAATCCAAATACTATGTTTTTGCACTAGTATTACTAGTATCTTGTTACTATGTTTTTCCCGTTTGCTGTGGTTTTGAATTTATTTGTATTGTAGAACTTTTCGAAGGCCTCTTTTGGGGAATCGGTGAGCACTATGGTGCGTTCGAATCTAACATATTTTTCGTTTTTTATTAGCACAGTTCTAAAAGTGCTAAACAGTACTCTCTTCGGTATCAAATTTCTTGACCTTTGAGGCTTGTGCCCTTTGGATGAGAATTATTGACGTTTTGGCATTTGATGGTCACTTTGGACGGCTATACCCTTGCATGCATGCCACGTTTCGTCTTTATTAGCGTATCAATTACAGCAAGCTCTCAAGCAACGACGCATCAAACTCCAGCGTGCATTTAATTTGCCCCGACGATATTGCTCACCTCACCGGTTGCCTCTCACACCTCGCGCAGCACGACGAGATGACCGGCCGCGTCCCGATAAACTAGCGAACGAACCAAACAGCATCGTGGAGCACCACTCGCGATCAGAGCACGACGAGATGACCGACGCCTTTCGCACCTTGCGCGGCAAGACGAGATGACCGGCAGCGTCCCGACGAACTAGCGGATAAACGAAATGAATGCTGACGCAATGCAAAAATTAGCTTCGAAACTAATGGCCATAGACACACGAGCCGCATGGGAGTTCTTAGTTAAAGGAGCCACATGACAGTATTTAATATGAGGCAACCTAATTAATCGTGCCTTGTTTGTGAGATCCTTTCCAAAATGTCAAGAAAATCAAAACCGAACGGGGTATGTCTTCTTACAAAAAATTACTATAGAATTACCAGTGTTAACGATAAAAAATACCTTCTATATATAAATTCGTGATATACAAAAATACCATATACCTGATAATATACGAAAAGATATTCTTTGATTAAGAAAATACGACAGATAAAGAAGAAAATTATTTTTCTAGAATAGAAGGTTTTTCGAATAAAGAAGGAGAAGCGGAGTCCTACTTAGGTTCCGTTTGGATTGTCGAAACGTTTCAGATTCTAGTGAGAAACCGGAGAAACTATGGCCAAACGGGAGTGATGCCAACAGTTTCGAAACAGAAACGTTTCTAGTTTTACATAGGCCAAGGTGAAACTGGGTTAGGACAGTTACTAGTGATTCACTTTTACTTTTTTCACTCCATCCCCGTGACCAGCCAAACCAGAGATCACCCGATAGATATATTAGTCTATTACAGCTTCTTACCTACTATTTAGAATCGGAATCCAGCAAGTTTGCCAAACGGTTCCACGAGTGATACTGATTCTTCAGAGAATAGCCGACATGTCTAAAGATGAGCTCCTTCTATCGGCTGCAAGCTATTTCTGGTCCAACACATTAAATTCGTTCTTGTTTAATCAAGGACCAATGACCCCCACTCTACTGGATATTGTCATGATCACGGGTCTTGATATCACCTCATCGGCTAACCCCATCAGCTTGAACACCAAATGCCAGTATTCCTTCAAGACCAAGGCCATTGGAGGTTGGAATGGATTCACAAGCTTGAACATGGGAACTGGCCTTGTGAATTCCAGAGAACATGTAGCTTTTCTTCTCATGTGGCTAGAGAAATTCCTGTTCTGTGGTCCAAGCTATGGTCCTATGACCAATTGACAACACATAGCCGAAGCCATAGTAGAAAAAAGGCAGATCCTCTTAGGAAAATATCTATTAGGGTACCTATATCAAATGATGAATAACACATCGGCTAAAATTGCCACGAACTCAGCCATCGGCACTGGAGGCCCCTAGTGGCTGTTGCAAATATGGCTAAATCTGCATACAGACAAAGTTGCTCAAAGGCCGAAACTGCAAGATGCCAGCTTCCCATTAGCATAGCCGACCACGGATGAGGATGGTGACGAAGTCACAACACGCCGATGCATATCTTTCGGAGAAGCAACGTCATCATACTCGATATCCAAACTCTCAGCCGGTCTCTTCAAAGATTGGTTCGAAAACTTCTACGATGGGTTCCCGAGGACTTCAAGAATTTGGTTCGCTTATGAAATTCTAAAAATTTTGAACTCCCCATTGACTTCAGATTTGAAGATATAAATTCTGAAAAATTCGAGAAGTCCAGGAAAATCTTCACATCGGCTATCTCGCCTTGCATTCTCCCAGTCGGCATCCACCAAGGTAGAAATATTCAAGTAACATATGAATTTTATCATCCCATGAGTGCCGCCAAGCAACTGGGTATGGGACCATTGCCAATCGGGTTGTATTTCACCAACAAGATCGAAACCAGAGGTGAAATCATCTCAAGCCTCATGATGGATCGGCTATTAAACATGGAAGGCCCTCCTCTTGGAAGCATAGATAATATTGAGTTGGTAATTACAAGGACTGCAACCTTCAGCCGATGGTGGGGTGAATGGAAAGAAACATCTATTTCACCAATCGACTTCCATGTACCTCACTACCATATATCCGGAGCTGATCCCAGAGGTCAATACTTCTCCCTTATCGCTTGTCATTTATCATCGGTTGTCCTTCTTTATTATCTGACCAATTCTGTTTATGTTTGCAAACTACTGATTTATCTCTCCCTCATACTAGCAATGCCGGGATGGCTATCCAATATGCTTCAGGACTTATCCCAAGTGGTGGCCTTGCCCCTTCAGCAATCGGCTATAACACGCCGAAAGTGACTTCCCTGCTGTATGGCCAAACCCGTGAAGCAGTCCAAAGGAAGAAGAGGACCAAACCATCAACTACCGATTCATCGGTTGTACGGAAAAAACCTTCAAATAAACAAAAGAAAACCATAGCCAACGATCTACCAGACATAGATCCAGACCTGGAAGCCTACCTGGCTCAAAAAGAAATAGAAGATGCCATTGACGAAGCCGCTGCCAAATAGTTGATCCAGAAGCAACAGCGTAAACACCACCAGCCGACGACCAAGCCCAAAGAATGCCCAGTCCTCCAAGATGTCAGCCTCAACCTCGGCCTCAACCAGTACATACTTGTCCAAAAGTCTCTTCCTTTAAACTCATACACAACCTCTTACTTAAATTCTCGTTTTGCAGAAGAAAAGGTTGGCCTCAAGGAAGAAATCGGCTCCAGCTCCATCGGTAATCTCAATTCTGAATTCTCTCTAATAATTTGTTCTTAAAAACTAATCGATGCTCAGTCAAGCTTGCCTTTACTTGCCTACAGCCTCCTCGTTCTCCAACGCCTGCCCCCAAGCATCAAGTGAGAGGACTCCATCGGCTAGGGGCAGCTACAAAGTTGAGGCAGAAACAACCTCGGCTCCTGTCATCCCTGTAAGTCTATTTTCTTCACATCGGCTGCTTCCAAAGTTTCAATGATTAACAGTTTCAATATTCTATTTGCAGACTTTAGCCGATATGTTTCCTTTTGATATAAAGGAATTCATGGATGACGAGGAGGACACCACTGATAAGATCCTGGCTTCTGCTGCCGATGACCTGAAAACCATGCTGCAAGATTTGGCTCGTCGGCTAGAATGTTCTTTGGACTTTCTAGTCACTGACTGTGGATCAATCAAGGCTAGATTCGAAGATATCCAGACGACGCCATCTCTCAATCTGCATATCTTGAACAACATCGGCACAAGTTTGAAAGGGCCAAGCAAAGGATAGCCGATCGGCGTGAAAGGACAGCCCTTGAAGGCACAATAGAAGCTAATCAGCAATCCATACTGGAAGATAAGGTCAAACTTGATGAAATGACAGCCGCACCAACTTCCAATCTCGATCGGTTGCGTAAGCGAAAAGAAGAGCTGCTGGCCGAACTTGCAAAATGCAATGCCGACATTATGTCTGAAGAGCAAAGGCTTGTCGATCTCCCGAGGATCATATCAGAACAGAAATCCAAGTTAAAAGCTTCAATGAAAAACCTATCAGATCTTACTAGAGCCTTGAAAGTGATCCCTGGGAACGATGTGGCCGATCTCAAGGCAATCGAAGAAGTTGATCAGATCAGGCAGCGAGCAATATCGACCATCAATGCCTTTGTCGGCAATTAAATCAATTCTTGTAATAGGGCTGGCTTTAGCAACTTCACTTCGAACACTTCGTTGTAACATACAATTTTTGTAATCGGCGAGCTACTGTGCCTTGAATACTGCAATATATTCCTCTTCTGCCGATTTCCTCAATTTCCATGTCCTGATTGTCTCGAAAGTCGAAGTCGTGAAAATTTTGAAGTCCTCTGATTTTGTATGATATATATGCCCCCTAATTTTTCAATGTTGCCTTCAACATTGAGAAAATTATAGAATAACACCAACTAAAACAGTTGTGGCCGGGATCAAGCGATTCAAAAAATTCAAAGGGGAAAACTTGTAGTAAAATTATCATAAAGGCGATGTGTATGATTGCACAACACATCGGCTAGCATGGATTGGTAAGGACTTAGCCGAATCATGAGTTGATCCAAACACTGGGGTAATATTTCTTCAAGTATTTGCCGTTAAGAGCCCTTCCAAACACCTCTCCATCCAATCCTTTTAACATGTAGGCTCCTTTAGAGACGCACTTGTGGATCTTGAAAGGCCCTTCCCAGTTAGTTGACCACTTGCCGAATTTGTTATCTCTTGTACCAATCGGTAGTATCAACTTCTAGACCAGCTCGCCTTCTTCAAAAGACTTAGGCACAACTTTCTTATTATAATGACGAGCAATTCTTTCTTTGTCCCTGGTCACTTTTTCAAGAGCATGCATCCTTGACAAGACCAAGTCTTCTCACTCGTCTACCATAAGGTTGTAATAATCATCGGCTGTTAACTGATCTTGGAGTTGAATCCCCCGTGAGCCGATGACGCTCTCCCATGGTAAAACAACTTCATGTCCATAGAATAATTTGTAATGAGGTACTTGGATCGATCCATGACATGCCATCCGATAAGCCCAGAGTGATTCAGCCAATTGGCTATGCCATTGCTTCAGGTACTGAGAGATCTTTCTCTTTATCAACTTGATCAATCTTTTCTTAAAAGCTTCAGCCTGTCCATTAGCCTGAGCATAATATGGTGAAGAGTTTAATAACTTGATTCCCATGCTGTCAGCAAATTGAACAAACTCGTCTGAGATAAAGATAGACCCCTGATCCGTGGTGATAGTTTGAGGGACGCCAAACCTGTAAATGATATGCTCTTTAACAAACTCAATTGCATCCCCGGAGTCAACCTTATTCAAAGGAATTGCTTCCACCCACTTGGTAAAATAATTGGTTGCCACCAATATAAACTTGTGTCCTTTGCTCGAGGGTGGATTAATCTGGCCGATCATATCGATTTCTCATCCTCTGAACGACCAAGGCTTGATAATCTGATTCATAGCCGATGCTGGCGCCCTCTGGACGGCTCCAAACTTTTGACAATGTTGGCAGCCTTTATAATACTTGAAACAGTCTTCCAGCATAGTCGGCCAAAAATAACTAGCTCTCCGAAGTGACCATTTCATTTTGTGGGCCGATTGATGAGTACCACAGACCCCTTCATGCACCTCCCCCATAGAAACTTTGGCTTGATCAACACTTAGGCATTTGAGTAGCACACCATCAATCGTTCGATAATATAAATCTTCATCGAGCAAAACATATCGTAAAGCCTTGTAGCGCAATTTCCTTGAAGCCGATTGGGAAGGATTTTGTAAATAGCTGTGAACATCATACCTCCAGTCATCGGCTGAGATGGTTGCAATCTCCACTTCAACTTCTTTTGTCATTAGCTTGTAGCCCGATGCTCCCTGAGCCAGATCATTTGCTTTTGAATTCTGCTCTCTAGGGATATGCTTCAAGGTAACCAGCCGAAAACTATCCATTAACTGTCGGCACTTTTGGTAATAAACCATCAGTGCGTCATCTTTGCATTCTGTTGATGAGAAATTTCTCTCACGCGCTGGCCTGGGAGATCTACTTAACTCCAGTGCAGGTCCTTCTCGGCTGCCTGTGCGGTGCAGGGCGTGCCAGTTGGTTTGATCTGCTAACCAACAAGAAAAACAAGATATATGCGTTAAGTGTTAGGTTAGATCCCCACTGGATCGGCTGAGGGAATCCATGAGCATATATATGCTATCCTAAAATATATTTAAGCCAAGCGACTGGAATGGATCGGCTACACCGAGACAGCATCAGCTGCTTAACCCAAATACAACAGAGGATAATAAATATATGCATTGATAACCTAGCCGATACTGGAAAGCTAGCTATGGATCGGCTAGTACTCCGATGATTCTTATGAAAAGATATCGTTCTTGAACCAGATGCTTAGCCTAGGAAATCGGCCGTCGGCTGTTGCTAGCGGGCCGATTTCGGCTCATGATGTCCAACAAGAACGGGATCTTAATATAAGAGGCAGTCCTAACATAAATCTAATAATAAATATACTAAAAGAAATATATTAGGGCAGATACGGCCGGCTGAAACCCCGACACTGTCTCTAAACATATAAATCTAACCGAACAGATCATTGGGAGTTCTAAAAACGAGTTAATAGTTCAATGTTGATGCAACATTAAGTATAAAAAGAACAACCTGATCTGTTGTAGCTGATTTATATCTCTCGAGACGGTGGATACCGCACATAAACCAGCCAACCTTTAGATCTAGCCTTATTGGTTGCGGGTTCTTGATAGAACTGGCCAATAGCAGGATACATCTAAACATTGCTACAGTTTATATGCGATATATGGTAAATAGCGCAGTATAAACCCCTGAATCTAATGTACCACTAATGACAAGCATTTACCTGGATTTTGGGATCGAAACGATGCAGCCCGTAGCCAAATCAATTGCTCGTCTGAAGAAAAGGTTGGCGATGCGCCGAAAGTTGTTTGATTGATTGAATTTCTCTCTAATTACAAGGGATCTCAGATCCTATTTATACCCAAGATAACATTATCTGTACAAACCCTAGACTCTATCTAAACTACCATTTAAAATACGATGATATCCCAGGAAGGACCCACACCGTATTACAATAAGCTGTTTAAACAAACCCCTAATTTACGGATAGAATTTGCCGTTACGGGACTATATCCATAGATGACAATATTTCTAAGCGCACAAGCTGATAACCGAATCTTCTATTTATCTTCAAACATCTGCACCAGAAATGGTTTTATCTTCTCTGAACCTAGAATCGGCTATCGGCCATTCTTGTCCGATTCAACCTTAGCCGATTGGCCTCACAGCCGATCGCTTCTCAGCCGATGTAGCCTCTGTTTCTCTGTCAAACCAGCCGATCCGATTCTGTTTCACCCTTGCCAGGACTTAGGGATTTAATTACCAAATTTAGGTGTCAACACATGCCCCCTAAGTCCGTGATACGAAGTGTTACGGATTTGTTGCCTGTTCAAGTTCCCGCTCTTTTTTGACCTAAACCACTTCGGCTGCCCCAAGTGCCCTTTAAATAGCCTTCGCTTCGACCGAAACGATTACGCCTTCAAAGCGCACTCAAAAAACTTTGCAAACAAGCCTCCTCTTCCTCTCTCCTCTCCGGCGATTCACCGGCGCCCTTCATCACCTCCCGTCGATCTTTGCGGATCAGGACCCATTTTCGTCTCCGACAACTCCGATGGCTTCCAACACCGCCGCGTCGAGTGCCTCCGTCGCACCGGTCACCACCACCGCACCAGCTGCCGCTGCCACACCGGCCGCCACCGCCGCACCGGTTGCCATCGCCATCGAGTTCCCCGAGGTATGCCCACCGGTTCAAAACTCTTTTTCTTCGGATTTCCTTTTCCAGCCATGCCTCCTAGCATTGTTGCATTCATCATGCTTTTAGCCATTCTTGATTAGCATTTTTTCCTCTTTCAAACTGTAGCACCTATCACATCAAGTGGTCATCCTAAGTTTGACCCAAGAAAAGAGGTACTTTCTCGGCCCCATCGGCAACACTGACCTAGCTGATGTAATTATAGCAACAGGATCCCCTACAACACTAGGAAACCGTCCTTAGCCCATTGGAACGGGACTTTCAAGTCGTGGCCGACCATAGATGCAGCCTGGATTGAATGGTATAAGAGGGTGCGATCGGCCAAGTACGCTCAGTGGGAAGAAACCGGAATAGCCCATTGCTTGGCCTTGTCCATCACCAGCATGGAGAAATATGAGCCGCTTCTGTCGGCTGCGACATACTTTTGGAATGACAGCTTCAATGCCTTCATATTCTGGCAAGGGCCGATAACGATCACGTTAGCCGACGTATACATGACGACCGAACTGGACATCCTAGTGTCGGCTAACCCTAGAAACCTGAACCGAAAGGGGCAACACCAATTCAAAACCAAAGCCATCGGCGGGTGGAGCGGCTTCATTGCTCAAAACATGAAGGACGGATCGGTCAGCCACAGGGAACACGCCGCGTTTCTTATGATGTGGCTCGAGAAGTTCTTGTTCTGTGGATCAAGCTGTGGGCCGACCGCCAACTGGCAGGTCGTAGCCGAACTCCTGGCCGATGGGAGCAAGCTTGCGCTAGGGAAATACCTCCTCGGCTACCTATATCAGATGCTGCACCAAGCTGCCGCAAAGATAGCCACCAACGCCCCTATCAACACCGGCGGCCCCTGGTGGTTTTTACGGATCTGTTTGGTGCTAGCGACCCGAGAAAATAGCCGGTCGGCTCCCACGACTAAGGTTGTTTTCCCAAAGTGGAGCGATCGAAGACGAAGACGACAACCGGATCACTACCACCGGATGCATGAGCTATGGAGAAGCAGCGGCTGCTCATGTGGGCTCAAAGCAATCGTCCAACCTGCTGGCCGAATGGTTCATCGCCCTGTACGACGGGCTGTCACGCGAGAACCACGCCTGGTACTTTTACCGGGATCGGGTGCTGTTCGAGTTGCTAGCCGATTTCAATCGGGAAGACATCAACTCGGCCGACAACCCAAGGTGCGGGGAGCTGTTCGTCGCCACTCGACCCCCGCATCACGCCAGCGGGATCCGCCGGGGCCGATCGGTGGCCAAAAGTTATGAATTCTACTACCCGGTGTCGGCTGCGAGACAGTTCGGTCTTGGGCAGCTGCCCGTCGGCTTCTATTATGCCGACAAGATTGAGACGAGGGGAGTGGTGAGCCAAGAACTGATAATGCATCGGCTGCTGAACATAGCCGGCCCTTCCCTCGGCAGCATCGGTGAAATGACCTTGGCGCCAAGAAAAGTGCGGCCTACGACCAATGGTGGGCCGAAATCAAGCGACACATCTTCCACCAGTGGTCATCTTATTACGTTGATCTGCTCCTGCCCGAAGAGATCCCCTCAGTAAGCTTTGAACTCCAAATGATTTTTCTTTTCTTATTATCGGCTAATGTAGTCGATTAACACTTGTCCTCTAGCTTGCAGGAGACCAAGACGGAGCGGCCGACGGTGAGCGACTCCGGGATCCCCATCGAATACCATCTAGGTGTTCTGGATGGGGACGACCTTGCTCCGTCGGCGATCGGCTGGGGAGCGCCGAAGCTGGCGTCCTTGCTGCGTGGGCAAGTGCACGAGCCGATCGCTCACAAGAAAAGGGCCGTGCCTCTCGTACAACCATCGGCCGCGCCTGCCCCCAAGAAGCTGAAGGAGAAGAAACCGGCAGCGCCAGCCGATAGCCTCCCCCCTTGGACCCAAGCGTCGCGCAGTTCCTTGACGCCGTCACCAGCGAGGAGATGCCAGCGGCTGTCAGAGCGGCGGCTGAACCCGAGAGCTCTAGCCACGAATCCATCAACGCTCCAGCCGACGTCCTGCCGGTTCCAAGTCCCCCCGTGAAAAATCGGCCGGTAAGCCCTTATCTCATCAAATTTGGCCTTATGATGATATCACTTGCATCTGACCGAACAGTTCTTGTCAGGTCAAGAAATTGGTCGGCCGCACTCCGCATCATGCACCATCGGTAACCGTCCCTTGCAACTTGATTTATAGAACTTAGCCGACTTGACCGCTAACCCTTTCTTTTGCAGCCCCCACGATCTCCGTCGGCTGCCCCCAGGCGTCCAGTGAGCATGTTGTGACTGTCGCGGGCGGCGGCAACGGCGCCGATGATGAGGCCCCAACAGCTGCAGGCGGTGCACCAGCCGAGCCAGTTGCCCCAACTCCGGTGCCTACGGTAAGCCGACTGAATTTTATGATCGGCTCTACCAACTCAACATTCTCTAATCATCTTTCTCTCTGCAGAACATAGCCGACCTCCTCAATTTTGACTTGTCGGAGTTCGAGGAGTCCGGCGAGATCGGCGAGGAGGTGCTGGTGACGTCGGCCAAGGACCTGAGGGGTAGCC
The DNA here is from genome assembly GCA_019925245.2 of Oryza australiensis. Lineage (NCBI taxonomy): Eukaryota > Viridiplantae > Streptophyta > Magnoliopsida > Poales > Poaceae > Oryza > Oryza australiensis. The sequence continues at coordinate 441,391 of JAIFGZ020000348.1, forward strand.
TAGCTGACATCGGCAACCAGCTGGTGGCCTCGCTGGACGCGCTGGTGGTCGACAGTGGCTCGATCCGCGCACGCTTCAAGGAGATCCAAGGCCAGCTGCCGGAAGCTCTAGCCGATGCCATCGTGTCGACCACCTTCTTGGAAGCCCACCAACTCAAATACGAGCTACCACGGCAGCGGATAGCCGACCGTCACGAGAACCAGATGCGGTCGGCCACCCTCCAGTCGACCAAGGAAACCATCGAGAGCGAAGGCCGATCGATCGGCCGAGCGGCGGCCAAGCTTGAATAGCTCCTCTCATGCCAAGACCAGCTGATGGCCGATCTCGTTCAAGTCACGAACGAGATCGATGTCCACAAGGAGTACATGGCGGGGCTGCCAGCCGAGATCGATGCTCAACGTAAAAGTATCAAGGCGGCCGTGGCACATCTCCGGGACCTGGTGAAAGGCATTCGGCCGGTGGCTGGGTCCGAGGCCGATGACATCAAGGCCATCGAGTAGGTGGACCAGATCAGGCGGACGACGCTGTCAGCTATAGCCGATTTCCTAGAGAAATGAACTTTGTAATATTTTGGCATTCTGAAATTGGCTACTGCTTCATGTAATATATTCGTCGATCTTTTGTAATGTGCTTTAACTGATCAACTGCACAAATTTTGTAATCGGCTCTGGCTCGTGTAATATAGTCTGTTAATCTTTTGCAACTGTGCTTGTGGATGAGATCGGCTCCGGTCGCATGTAGCATCTTTGTATGACCGTCAATTCTGAATTGCTTATGCTGAAATCGGCCCTAGCCGTCCGTGTCACATCACGTTTGCCGATTTCGAAACCACACCACAGCCGTCGATCTTAACACTTGAATTACGGCCGTCGATCCCAATCACTTGAATTACGACCATCGATCCCAATCACTTAAAACGCTTGTATATTGACCGTCGATTACGAAGCTAAAAAATTTAGCATTTCCTGACACCAAATTTTGTAATTGGCCATGTATGTATATGCCCCCCAAATTTTGTTGATAGCTTTGGTGTCGACAAAATTGTGAATCCAAGACATTTGCACCTCATTGCCGTCGCTATCGGCCAATCGTTGGCCGACCGTAGGAAGCTTAGGGGAAAAATGTTGCATAGAAATGCCTAAAGGCGATGCCTTATTGAAACAAGACATCGACTGTCATAAATTGGCTAAGCAACCAGAGCCGAATCATGAGTTGATCCATACACTTGGGTAGTATTTCTTCGGGTATTTTCTATTAAGAGCCCTTCCAAATACTTCTTCGTCTAATCCTTCTAGCATGTAAGCTCCTTTAGAGACGCATTTGTGGATCTTGAAAGGCCCTTCCCAATTTGGTGACCACTTGCCGAATTTGTTATCCCTAGACCCGATCGACATTATCAATTTCCAAACGAGTTAGCCTTCCTCGAAAGATTTAGGCACTACTTTTTTATTATAATGTCTGGCTACTCGTTCTTTATCCCTTGTAACTTTTTCAGAGGCCCTCATCCTGGATAAAACTAAGTCTTCTGATTCGTCCACCATCAAGTGATAATAATCGTCGGCTGTGAGTTGATCCTGTAGCTGAATGCGCCTTGAGCCGATGATGCTTTCCCATGGTAGCACCGCCTCATGCCCGTAGACCAGCTTGTACGGAGGGACTTGAATTGGTCCGTGGCATGCCATCCGATACGCCCAAAGTGATTCGGCTAATCGGCTGTGCCACTATTTGGGGTACTTAGAGATCTTTCTTTTAATCAATTTAATCAAACTTTTATTTGAAGCTTCGGCTTGCCCGTTGGCCTATGCGTAGTACGACGAAGAATTAAGTAGCTTGATCCCCATGCCATCGGCAAACTGAACAAACTCATCCGATACGAAGATAGATCCCTGGTCTGTTGTTATCGTTTGTGGAACGCCAAATCGGTAGATAATATGTTATTTGACAAACTCGATTGCGTCCTTAGAATCCACCTTCTTCAAAGGAACTGCCTCTACCCATTTTGTGAAATAATCTGTTGTCACCAGAATAAATTTATGCCCTTTGCTAGAGGGTGGATTGATCTGGCCGATCATATCGATGCCCCATCCTCTGAATGGCCAAGGCTTAATAATTGGGTTCATAGCCAACGCTGGTGCTCGTTGTACGATGCCAAATTTCTGACAATCTTGGCACCCCTTGTAATATTTGAAACAATCCTCCAGCATTGTCGGCCAGAAATATCCTGCTCGGCGAAGCAGCCACTTCATTTTGTGGGCCGATTGATGTGTGCCACAGATCCCTTCATGCACTTCTCCGATGGCCACTTTGGCCTGATCGGCTCCCAAACACTTAAGCAGCACACCATCAATCGTTCGATAGTACAGGTCTTCATCGAGCAAGACATATCTTAACGCCTTGTATCGTAGTTTCCTTGTAGCCGATTGAGAGGGGTTCTTGAGATAGCTGTAAACTTCGAACCTCCAATCATCGGCTGTAATGGCGGCAACCTCTATGTCAATTTCTTTCAACATCGGCCGATAGCCCAATGCCCCTTGAGCTAAATCATTGGCTTCTGTGTTCTACTCCTTGTGGATATGTTTCAAAGTAACTAGCCGAAAACCATCCATTAATTCCCGACATTGCTAATAATAGACCATCAGCGCATCATTTTTGCATCTGTATTCTCCTGATAATTGGCTGATGACCAACAATGAATCTCCCATTATTTCGATGGCATCGGCTTCAACTTCCTTGAGTAGATGTAATCCTTTAAGGACGGCTTCGTATTCGGCTTGGTTGTTTGTAGCGTAGGGGTTTATAGCGAAAGCAAATTCGAAATTTGCCTCCTGGGTGAAATAATGACTAAGCCAATGCCGCAGCCGTTGGTTCAAACCGAGCCGTCAAATGTCAAAGTCCAGGGCATAATTTCCACTGAGCCGATCGAGTCATTTCTGTGCTCCACAATAAAATCGGCTATAGCTTGTCCTTTGACTGCCCTGGGTGCCTAATACCTCAAATCATATTCTGTTAGCGCAAAAATCCACTTCCCAATTCTTCCTTTCAATACTGGAGCCGATAGCATGTACTTAACTACATCGGCTTTGCAGATTATTGTGCACTCGTTGGATAGCAGGTAATGCCTTAACTTTGTACATGAAAAATAGAGGCATAGGCATAGCTTCTCCATAGGCGAATACCTTGTTTCTGTGTCTAGTAACCATCGGCTGAGATAGAAGATGGCTTTTTCTTTGCCCTCAACTTCTTGGATTAAAACGGAGCCGATTGACTTGTCATCGGCTGATAGGTACAGCTTAAACGGCATTCCTTTTTGTGGAGGCATTAGAACTGGAGGGGAACTCAGATAATCCTTGATGTTGTCTAAGGCCTTTTGTTGCTCTGCCCCCCATGTGAATGCTTGATCGGCTTTCAGCTGGAGCAGTGGTGTGAACGGCTCCATCTTTTCTGAGAGGTCGGCTATGAATCGCCTGATGAAATTTATCTTGCCGATCAAAGATTGGAGTTGTTTCTTGTCCTTCGGAGGCTGAATTGTCTTGATAGTATTTATGCTCCTTGGTGTAACCTCAATTCCTCTTTCATGAACAAGAAATCCCAGGAACTGCCCAGCCGATATGCCGAACGCACACTTAAGTGGATTCATCTTCAGGCCATATTTCCTCGTCCGCTCTAACACTTGTCTTAGATCGGCTATATGGCCCTCTATCTCCCTGGACTTGACAACTACGTCATCAATGTAGATCTCTACTAGTGAGCCGATCATGACATGAAAAATGTAGTTCATGGCTCGTTGATATGTTGCCCCAACATTCTTCAAGCTGAACGTCATTACCACCCAATTGTACAAGCCGATTGCGTCGGGACACTGAAAAGTAGTCTTGTGGATGTCTTCATCGGCCATGAATATCTAATTATAACCTGCATTGTCGTCCATGAAACTAATAATTTTGTGGCCTGAAGCAGCATCGGCGAGTAAGTCGGCTATTGGCATTGGGTATTCATCCTTGGGGGTGGCCTTGTTTAGATCCTTGAAATCGATGCATACCCTAAGTTTACCGTTTTTCTTCAACACTGGGACAATGTTTGAGACCCACTCAGCGTATCGGCAGGGCCAAATGAATCCCGTATTGTATAGCCGAGTGATTTCAGCTTTGATTGCATCGTACATATCGGCCTTAAATCTCCTAGGAGGCTGTTTGAACGGCCGATAGCCTGCCTTAATCGACAGTTGATGGACCACTATTGATCGGCTAAGGCCGGGCATCTCGAAGTACTCCCAGGCAAAACAATCTTTATATTCCTTTAACAAATCAATAAGATGGGATCTACAATGGGGAGATAGATTTTTGCAAATATACGTCGGCCTCGGCTTGTCACCAGAGCCGATGTCAATTTCTTCTAATTCGTCGGTCGACGTGAAACCTTGCCCGAGCTTGCCATCGTCTTCGTCTGCGGTGTCCATGCCGAAGACGCTTGAGCCCTCCACCGTGTGTTGTTCAAAGCAGCAGCTGCAGCTCGTCATCTCCAATCGGCTGTATTATGGAATTGGACACATTTAGAAAATTGGCTTGCCAGATTTTCCCTGACAAACAATCGATGCCTTCGATCTCCCAAAGCGGCAAATCGGCACTGACGACGCTAACTGACCTGTCGGCTGATACAATCTCAATCTTGTTGCCGTCCCATTGGATCAGGCTCTGATGCATTGTAGAAGGAACACAACAATTGGTGTGTATCCAGTCCCTTCCGAGCAGCAGGCTGTAAGACCCCTTCACATCGATGACAAAGAATGTTGTGGGCATGGTCTTATTGCCGATGGTCAGTTTGAAGTTCAGGACGCCCTTGGTTTCTGATGGGTTGCCGCCAAAGTCTTTGAGCACCATATTGGTCTTTATCAGGTCTTCGGCTCCTTTGCCTAGTTTTTTGAATGTTGGGTAAGGCATGAGGTTGACTGCAGCTCCCCCATCAACTAGCATCTTGGACATCGGCTTACCGTTGACGAATCCTTTAATGTACAACGACTTCAAGTGCCAATTTTTGGTCCCCTCGGGTTTGTCGAAAATAGCTTGGTCCGGTGAGATTGCTAGATTCAACAAGTCATCTTCAATGGTGTCTGCATCGGCTTGAGGAGCACTGAATTCGACTGGTAGTATGAACACCATGTTGACCGATGCAGAAATTTTTCCTTTCCCTTTGGCCGCCCTCCTGGCTTGTTCGTCTGGACTCTCCTGGGCTTGCTCCTCGTCGGCTGTGGCAGTTTTCTCTTTGGGAACCCATCGCCTTTTGATCTTACCCAGCCGACGGCGCTGTTCTTGGATCATGTGCCAAACTTCGTCTTCTCTCCCTTCACGCTTGAGTCGTTGAATTCTTCTTTTATGCGTCTTTGTGAAGAGATCGGATGGGCACCATTGGGGTTGGCCGATTTCTCATCGTTGGCCTCTTCGTCGTCGTGATTGTCGTTGTTTTTGTCCTCATCGACGAAGAAGTCTTGATGGATCGGGCCGAGCTGATCATGGACAGACCACCGCCTCTGATTTAGCTGCACGGCTCTAGGGACGAACCGGGTTGGGCTCACGGCCGATGAGTTCCTGTGTTCATCGTTGCGACGATCGTTGCACACTGGACAGTCATCCAGTGTCGGCAGCCTCATGCCGGATTTCCAGTAGTACCTGAAAAAATCACAATGCCAATGCGGATCGGCACTGTTGTGGTTCACCTCGTACCGGCGGTTTTGGGTTTCCGGCTCGTGCCGACAAGGTACTTCATCGTGAGCTTCTTCACGCCGAGACCGGTGCTAAGAACGATGTTGGCTGTCTTCGTAGATCGGCCGTCGGTCAACCAATCTGATAACGGGACGCACCATGTTGATTGGCATGGCGTGGTGTCCAGTCGGCACGCCTTCTGTCCTGGCCCCGATTGATGTGTTGACTAAGCCGTGCGCCATTCCGTTATGTCGATCAGCTTGCCTGGGGCCGGCCTGAACTGTGTTGACCGGGAAAGGGTTGCCGTCTACCTTCATCAGCCGATTTGAATCGGCAAACTTCAATGTCCCGGCCTCGATTGCCGACTGGATTTGCTGCCTGAAGACTTTGCAATCATTGGTGGCATGGGATGTGGAGTTGTGCCACTTACAATATTTCTTCTTCTTTAGCTCCTCGGCCGATGGGATCACATGATTTTCAGGGAGCTGGATCTGTTTCTCCTTGAGCAGTAGGTCCAAAATCCTGTCGGCCTTAGTGATGTCGAAGTCATATCTTTCTTCTTTGGCCATCTTCAACAGCCATTGGCAGACGATGGCCTTTTTGTTCTTGGCCCATTCGGCTGCTGCCACTTCTGCGTCATCGTCATCGGAATCGTAGTCTGATTCAACGACGACTTGAGTTATGTTTTTGACGGCCTTCCTGGTGTCTTGGAATCGCTGCTCGTGGACCGTCACCTTCTGCGCCAAGTGGGCTAGGCTGTCGAAGTCATGCGTAGAGAATCGCTCTCGGATCGGTGCGATTAAGCCATGAAAGGCCAAATCGGCCAACTGGGTGTCCGACAGCACCAGGCTGTAGCATCGGTTCCTCATCTCTCTGAAGCGTTGGATGTATTCTTGAACCGATTCGTTGAGCTTTTGCCTGATACTGGTGAGGTCCGACAACTTCATTTCATGGTTGCCGAAGTAAAAGTAGCTGTGAAATTGCTTTTCGAGATCGGCCCAGCTCTGAATTGAGTTGTAAGGCAGTGAGAAGAACCAGGTAAAAGCCGATCCTGAAAGAGACAGAGGGAACAACTGAACTCTCAAGGCGTCTATAGCCGATGCTTCGCCACACTACGCCAAGAATCGGCTAACATGCTCGTAGGTTGATACGTTGTCTTGCCCTGAGAACTTCGAAAAATCTGGGATCTTGTATTGGTTGGGCAACGGAATCCGCTCGAAATGCTCTGGATAGGGATACCGATACATGTTCCCTGAGTCCTTTGGCTTGAGACCGAATTGATCGCGCATGACATCTGCAATTAGATCGGCCCAAGTCCGGTTGTCCTGCTGTATCAGCTCATATGGGTCATACGGCGCGGGTGCTTGCCGATACAGTGGTAGTGGCGTCTGAGGCCTGTAGTGATGATCTTGACGGCCTCCTTGATACTGGTAGTGGAGTGGATGATCAGTGGAAGGCGGTTGATGCGATGGTGGTGGCGTTGATGGTCCCGGGAACAGCTGTCGGCCACCGGCGTTGTGCCGTCTGTCCAGGTCAATCTGGGCAATCGGCTCTGACTGCCGATTATCGTTGAACATGTTAGCAATCTGATCCTGGGGCAGCGGTTGCTGTTGGTTCAGCATGGTAATCACTGGCCTTGTAGCCGATTCAGTTGGATTTGGCTGGCCGAGGACCCCTCCTGGCGGCCCTGGTTGTGTTGGTGGTGGGATCGGCCGATTCTGGGTGACCAACGTCCTGTAACCAGAAAACTGGCCATCTGTGAAGTACGTTGGCCCTTGTTGCAGCTGGTCGGCTATCTTGGCGTTGACCACGATAGCAATCATGTTGTTGAGAGTGTTGACCAGGATGCTACTTTGGTTGACCAGCGCGTGGTGAACGGCCGAATCAATTCGGTCTTGCAAGGTATGCAGGGCCGAATCGTCTTGTTCCTGAATCGACGACTCCATCTTCTATTTGCCTTTTGACCTACCAGAGGAGGATGCCTTGAGCTCGTCCATGCTGAATTTATACTTTTGATGCATGGCCCCGGATCTTGTTTGGGTGAAAGATTGCAAGTAGTTGGCTTGGAGTTCTTCCACCATCTTCTTGTAATCGGCTTGCTGCTCAGCCGATAACTGCTCCATCTTCACTGGCGCGATGTTGTCCTGAGAAACATTGGGGCTCTTGGAGTCGACCATCTTGCTGGCTGAGTCGATGCGTCCTAGCCGAGCCGACAGAGAAAGTCCCACTAGGCGTGCCAAGAAGCGTGTTGATGAGAAAATTTCTCTCACGCGCTGGCCTGGGAGATCTGCTTAACTCCAGTGCAGGTCCTTCTCAGCTGCCTATGCGGTGCAGGGCGTGCCAGTTGGTTTGATCTGCTAACCAACAAGAAAAACATGATATATGAGTTAAGTGTTAGGTTAGATCCCCACTGGATCGGCTGAGGGAATCCATGAGCATATATATTCTATCCTAAAATATATTTAAGCCAAGTGACTAGAATGGATCGGCTATACCGAGACAACATCAGCTGCTTAACCCAAATACAGCACAGGATAATAAATATATGCATTGATAACCTAGCCGATACTAGAAAGCTAACTATGGATCGGCTAGTACTCCGATGATTCTTATGAAAAGATATCGTTCTTGAACCAGATGCTTAGCCTAGGAAATCGGCCGTCGGCTGTTGCTAGCGGGCCGATTTCGGCTCATGATGTCCGACAAGAATGGGATCTTAATATAAGAGGCAGTCCTCACATAAATCTAATAATAAATATACTAAAAGAAATATATTAGGGCAGATACGGCCGGCTGAAACCCCGACACTGTCTCTAAACATATAAATCTAACCGAACAGATCATTGGGAGTTCTAAAAACGAGTTAATAGTTCAATGTTGATGCAACATTAAGTATAAAAAGAACAACCTGATCTGTTGTAGCTGATTTATATCTCTCGAGACGGTGAATACCGCACATAAACTAGCCAACCTTTAGATCTAGCCTTATTGGCTGCGGGTTCTTGATAGAACTGGCCAATATAGCAGGATACATCTAAACATTGCTCCAGTTTATATGCGATATATGGTAAATAGCGCAGTATAAACCCCTGAATCTAATGTGTCATTACGATGGAAGCACTAGAATTAGCAGAACATACTACTAATGACAAGCATTTACCTGGATTTGGGGATCGAAACGATGCAGCCCGTAGCCAAATCAATTGCTTGTGTGAAGAAAAGGTTGGCGATGCACCGAAAGTTGTTTGATTGATTGAATGTCTCTCTAATTACAGGGGGTCTCGGATCCTATTTATACCCAAGATAACATTATCTGTACAAACCCTGGACTCTATCTAAACTACCATTTAAAATACGATGATATCCCGGGAAGGACCCACGACATATTACAATAACAGTTTAAACAAACCCCTAATTTACAGATAGAATTTGCCGTTACAGGACTCTATCCATAGATGGCAATATTTCTTAGCGCACAAGCTGATAACCAAATCTTCTATTTATCTTCAAACATCTGCACCAGAAATGGTTTTATCTTCTCTGAACCTAGAATCGGCTATCGGCCATTCTTGTCCGATTCAACCTTAGCCGACTGGCCTCACAGCCGATCGCTTCTCAGCCGATGCAGCATCTGTTTCTCCGTCAAACCAGCCGATCCGATTCTATTTCACCCTTGCCAGGACTTAGGGATTCAATTACCAAATTTAGGTGTCAACACATTCATACTTCCTTGACAACTGGCTGATGACCAACAGTGAATCGCCCATTATTTCAATAGCATCGGCTTCAACTTCCTTCAGCAGCTGCAAACCCTTGAGGACAACTTCATATTCGGCTTGATTATTGGTAGCGTGAGGCGCAATTGTAAACACGAATTCAAAACTTGCCCCCTTGGGTGAGATGATTACCAAGCCGATGCCACATTCGCTTGTGCAAACAAATCCATCAAAGGTCAATGTCCAAGGCATGATATTAACCGAGCTGATTGAGTTGTCTCTGTGTTCCACAAGAAAATCGGCTATGGCCTGCCCCTTAACTGCTTTGGGCGCTTGATACCTCAAGTCAACTCCGTCAAGGCAAAGATCCACTTTTCAACTCGTCCTTTCAGAACTGGAGCCGATAGCATATATTTAACTAAATCGGCTTTGTAGAGTATCGTGCACTCGTTGAATAATAAATAATGCCTCAACTTTGTACATGAAAAATATAGGCATAAGCACAACTTTTCTATGGAAGAGTACCTTGTTTCTGCATCCAAAAGTCTTCTACTGAGATAGAAAATTGCTTTCTCCTACCCCTCGAACTCCTGGATTAAAACTGAGCCGATAGATTTCTCGTCGGCTGATAGATATAGCTAGACACTCCTTTTTGTGGAGGGATCAATACTGGAGGAGAGCTCAAATAATCCTTAATATTGTCTAAAGCCTTATGTTGCTTTGCCCCCAAAGTAAATACTTGCTCGGCTTTCAACCGTAGTAAAGGCGTGAACAGCTCCATCTTCTCAGATAGGTTGGCAATGAAGCACCTGATAAAGTCAACTTTGCCGATCAAAGACTGCAACTGCTTCTTGTCCTGCGAAGGCTGAATACTTTTGATAGCATTGATGCTTCTTTGCGTCACCTCAATTCCCCTCTCGTGACCAAGAAATCCCAAGAATTGGCCAGCCGATACGCCGAAATCACACTTCGTGGGGTTCATTTTTAGGCCATACTTCCTGGTCCTCTCCAAGACTTTTCTCAAATTGGCTATGTGATCTTTGACCTCCTTGGATTTGACGACAACATCATCAATGTAGATTTCAACCAAGAAGCCGATTAAGTCGTGAAAAACGTAGTTCATGGCCCTTTGATATGTAGCCTCGTCGTTCTTCAACCCAAAAGTCATAATGACCCATTCATACAAGCCGATTGCTCCTGGACACCTGAAAGTTGTCTTATGGATGTCTTCCTCGGCCATAAAAATCTGATTATATCCAGCATTACCATCCATGAAACTTATTATTTTGTGACCAGAGGCTGCATCTACTAGCAAATCAGCTATTGGCATGGGGTATTTGTCGTTAGGGGTAGCCTTATTTAAGTCTCTGAAGTCGATGCACACCCTAAGTTTGCCATTTTTCTTGATTACTGGAACTATATTGGACACCCATTCTGTGTATCGGCAGGGCCGAACGAAACCAGCATCATATAGCCGAGTGATTTCGACTTTAATCGCATCATACATATCAGCTTTAAACCTCTGGGGAGGCTGTTTGTATTGCCGATATCCAGGCTTAATAGGGAGCCGATGTTCAACAATCGATCGGCTAAGGCCAGGCATCTCAAAATATTTCCAAGCGAAACAATCTTTATATTCCTTTAATAAATCAATAAGCTTAGTTCTAAGATGAGATGGAAGATTTTTACTAATATATGTCGGCCTAGGCCTATCTCCTAGACCTATATCAACCTTTTCAAGCTCGTCGGCTGACATAAAACCTTGCTCGAGTTTGCCATCCAGGTCGTCCACGGTGTCCTTGGTGTAGACGTCCGGGCCCTCCACGACGCCCTCAAAGTAATAATTGAGGCTCTTCGTCTCCAATTGGCTGTCGGCTGGCACGATTTCGATCTTGTCGCCTTGCCACTGGATTAAGCTTTGATGCATTGTCGAAGGGACGCAGTAGTTGGCGTGGATCCAATCCCTTCCGAGCAGTAGGCTGTACGATCCCTTCCCATCGATGACAAAGAATGTTGTGGGCACGGTTTTGCTGTCGACGGTCAGCTCGACGTTGAGAACTCCTTTGGCCTCTGTTGGGTTCCTGCCAAAGTCCTTGAGCACCACATTTGTCTTAATCAAGTCATCGGCTCCTTTGCCTAGCTTCCTGAAAGTAGCATAGAGCATCAAATTGACGGCAACTCCTCCATCGACCAGCATCTTCGACATCGGCTTCCCATTTACAAATTCTTTGATGTACAGGGCTTCAGGTGCCGATGCTCGGTCCCCTTAGGTTTTTCAAATACTGCTTGTTCTGGGGACAATACTAATTTGGCCAAGGTCGCCTCCACTATATGCGCATCGGCTGGCGGCCTCAAACTTAGTGGTAATATGAACACCATGTTGACCAATGCAACGGTTACTCCTTTTCCTTTAGCCGCCCTTTTGGCCTGGTCGACTGGACTCTCATCGGCTGGGGCAACATCCCTTTTTACGCGCCACTTTTTCCTGCCTTGTTGCAGCCGATCTTTTCTTGAACTTCTTCCTCTTGCCCGTTGCTTTTCATCCTCTGAAGGCTTCTCTTCTGGGTCTTCGTGAACACTCCAGAGGGGCACCATTGGGGGTTGGCAGGCTATTCTCCTTCATCATCTTCTTTTTCTTCGTCCTGGAAGAAGTCCTGGTGGATTGGGCCAAGTCGTTCGTGGACAGGGAGTTTTCTTTGGTTGAGCCGAACAACCCTTGGGATGAATTGGCTGGAGCTCTCTATCGGCTCGTCCCTAAACTCGTCCTCCCTGAACTCGTTGTAGGCTAGGCAATTTTCCAATGTGGGCAGCCTCATCCCTTGCTCCCAGCAGAACCTGAAAAATTCACATCGCCAGTGGGGATCGTAGCAGTCATGGTGACGGAGGTAGGCCATCCCCAGCCGATCGGGTGCCCCCTGATAAGGCTTGCCGTGTTGGGCCTCCTCTTCCTTCTGGACCCTCATCTGGAATCAGAGTCGGCTGTCCATTTTCCTGGGCCGGCGATCGGCTGAGTCCTCCCCATCGAATTCCTTCATGAATCTGAACTAGCCGACCGTTATCCTAGGCCGACGATCGGCTGGACCGCCACTGGCATAGACCATGTTTACGGGAAAAGGATTCCCATCAACCTTCATCGGCTTCTTGGGGTCTTCAAATTTTATCTTTTCCGCCTCAATGGCCGATTGTATTTGTTGGCGTTACACCTTGCAGTCGTTGGTACTATGGGAGCCGGTGTTGTGCCATTTGCAATACTTCTTTTTCTTCAGCTCCTCGGCCGATGGGATGACATGATTGGCCGGAAGTTGGATTTGCTTTTCCCGAAGCAGTAAGTCAAAAATTTTGTTGGCCTTTGCAATATCAAAGTCATACTTTTCCTCTTTAGCCGAATTTTTGACCCACTGGTAGGTGATGGTCTTCTTGTTCTTGGCCCACTCGGTTGCCGCCACTTCGGCATCGCTGTCGCTCGAGTCCGAGTCCGATGCATAGGCGACGTGGCTGACTTTCTTGAAGGCTTTCTTGGCCTCCTGGAATCGTTGTTCATGTGCCGTAATTTTCTGAGCCAAGTAGGCTCGGCTCTCAAAATCTTGGGCCGAAAACCTCTCCCTGATGGGCGCTAGAAGACCCTGGAAGGCTAAATCGGCTAGTTGTGAATCAGACAGCACCAGGCTGTAACACCGGTCCCTCATATCCGTGAAACGTTGAATGTAGTCTTGAACCGACTCGTCGTGTTTTTGTCTGATGCTGGTGAGGTCTGACAACTTCATTTCATGTGTGCCGGAGTAGAAGTAGCTATGAAATTGCTTCTCGAGATCGTCTCATCTTTGCACTGAGTTGTAAGGCAGTGAAGAAAACCAGGTAAAGGCCGATCCTGATAGAGAGAGTGGAAACAATCTCACTCTGAGCGCGTCCCTAGCCGATGCCTCTCCACATTGGGCCAAAAATTGATTGACGTGTTCGTACGTCAAAACATTGTCCTGCCTAGAGAATTTTGAAAAATCTGGCACCTTGCACCGGTTTGGCAGGGGAACTTTCTCGAAGCATTCCGGATAAGGGTACTGGTACATGTTGCCGGAGTCCTTGGGCTTGAGGCCGAACTGATCACGCATGACATCGGCAATCAAATCGGCCCAAGGCTTGTTCAGCTGTGCCTCTTGAGCTAGAACTTACAGTATCGGCTCGTATTGGTCATATTACATGAGGGCTTGTCGATACTGCATTTGCGGTGAATGAGGCTGGTAATATTGTTCAAAGTTGCCCCTTGGATATTGATGTGGGAATTGATTCATGGCAAGAGGCGACTGAGGCATCAGAGGAGGCTGCTGCTCAGGGGGAGGCCGAGCACTACTGGAGTTTTGAGGCGGATCCGGCGTATAGTTGCCAATCGGCACTTTGTGTATGAGAGGTTGCCGATCGGCGCTGAACATGTTCTCCACCTGTTCCTAGGACAGTATTGGAACTCCGTGGCCCTGATGTTGAGGTGGTTGCCTGGTCAGAAGCTTGGGCGACGGTTTTACAGTCGATGACTGCACATTCGGCTGAATAGGGACTTCCCCGGGGGGCGCTGGCTGTCCCAGTGGAGGGATCGGCAGCCTGTGCATTGATAGAGTCCTGTAGTTGGGGAATCGGCCGTCAGGGAGAAAGACTAGACCCCTTGGCGCTGCTCGGCTATCTTGGAATCTATCACGGTGCTGATCATATTGTTTAAGGTGTTGACCAGTATCCCAGTCTGGTTGACGAGAGCGTGGTGGACAGCCAAGTCGATTCTGTCTTGTAGCGTGTGGAGTTTCGAGCTGTGTTCCTCTCGTTTGACCTCCTCAATCTTTTCCTTCCTCTTGCTCTTGCTGTAGATGGCTCCAGAGTCGAATTCTTCGGGGATCATAAACTTGTACGATTGCCCCAGACCTAATCTGGGTAAAGGACTACAAATAGTGAAATTGCAATCGTTCTATCATCTGCCGATACTTAGCTTGTTGTTCGGTAGTAAGCTTGTCCATCGTGATGGGTATGATGTTTTCCTGGTCCACGTCAGTAGACTTGACTTCAACCATCATGTCAGACGTGGAAGTTGCAGAGGTCCCACTGGGCGTGCCAAAACCGTGTTGATGAAAAATTTTCCACGCACTGGCCTGAGAGCTCTGCTTAACTCTAGTGTAGGTCCAAATTGATTGCCTTTGGTGATTTGCAAGCATGCCAGTTGGTTTGATCCTGTAACCAACAAGAAACAAAGAATAGACAATCAAATTATGATTAGATCCTACTCGATCGGCTGTAGATATTCATAATACATAATTCCTATTCCAAAGCATGTTTAGACTAAGTGACTAGGATAGATCGGTAGTATACCGAGACAGTATAAATCACTTATATCTAAAAATGCATTAGAACAATAATTATATATATTTATAACTTAGCCGATGTTGTAGATGTAATGTGAATCGGCTAGTACTCCGATACAGTTTTATACTAAGATATTATTCAAGGATCAATCGGCTATTAATATGACTTAACAAATTGATACCAGGCTTAGCATATTTATCTAGAATAAGATCTTAATATAAAAGGCAGCTGTAACACATTTATCAGTAATAAAACATATAAGATGGCTAAAACAGGTAAGATCGGTTGAAACCCCGATACTATCTCTAATAGCAGTCATTGAGCCGAATAGATCTATATGATTCTAAGAGCAACTTAATAGATCAGACCGATGCAACATTAAGTACAAAAAGAAGCATGATATCTACATAAGCTAATGAAAACCTTTCAAGATGATGGATACTCCATATAATCTAAATCAACCTCTGGATCTAGCTCTGTCGGCTGTTATCTTCAGAGAAATGCTAGCCGATCATGAGATAGATCTAGACATTGATCTAAATTATATGTCGTATATGATAAATTAAGCAATTTGTAGCATCAAGATCAGAGTGTCATGATGATGGAAGCACTAATCCCGGTAGCACAAACCACTTGTAATAAGAGATTACCTTGCTTGGAGATCGAAACCTGATGCAGCCCAAAGACGAGGCAAGAACTTGTCGAGATTGAAAGTAAAAACAAAGGCGCACTAGAATGCCCTTGTTGACGATTCTTTACTGCGACAGCATCTAGATTATATTGAGTTGTGTGTTGTTAATTACATGGTCTCGGGTCATATTTATACCTAGATATACAACGAGTCCTTAACAGACACGATTCCTATTACAGATTAGATTACAAATATTCTAACCAAACCGAAATTATCTATAAGGAAACCATACAAAATATCCTAATTTAAAGATACAATTGCCGTTGTAGGACGTTATCCGTAGATGGCAATATATTCAAAGCACTTGAAAACCGAATCCAATAATTATCTTCACGCTTTCGTTCTGGGATTGGTCTCATCCTTTTCTCTCAATCAGAATCGGCTATCGGCTATCCTGTCCGACTCGAACTTAGCCGACTAGCTCCTTAGCCGATTCGGACTCAGCCGACGCAGCTTCTGTCTCCGAGGTCCAAAACGCTCCCTTGATTCCGCTTCAATCCTTGCTTCAAACTTGGGGATTTGCTTACCAAATTTGGTCGTTAACACCTAGACACAAACACTACCACAAGATAACACAAGAAACAACTCAAGCACAACTCCGATATGTGAAAGAAAATTCAAAGATAACAACTGATTTTCTCTTCTCTTTCTTTCTTTCTTTTTTGTTTTTCTTTCTCTTTTTGGTGCGGCTTTTTAAAGCACCTTTACGCCTTTTCTCTTTTTGAATTTTTCAAAAACCAACTTAAGGATCTCAATGTAAAATTACAGGAGTTAAACATAAATATGAAAATTACAAGGACTCAAATGCAAAAGTACAAATCCTAAAATTAAAACTATACAAAAATGGAATGCTGAAGTTATGCCGGTTTCTTTTTGCAAATAGATCCTAAATCCAACATCGAAAATTTTTTCATCAAGGTGTAACTCACGGTATGGTAGAGGAGGAAACAACCATAGGTGGGGAGGTGGAGTGCAAGGATTCAGTCAGACCCAACATGATTTCGGATTTGGTGCACGAGATAAAAAGGAAAACTGATTTTTAGCTGATCAAATCTACTATTTCTTCCCAACCCAAGATTGGCTACTTCCAAAAAATGATCTAGTAACTCTTCTTCCACTTCTCGTGCAACACAGAAACATGCAAAAACAGATGCATGACTAAGTCTAGGCAAACCCTAGATCAACTCCAAAACCAACTGACATAATTTTCTGAAAACTACAAAAATAGAACCCTGGTAGCGAGGCGATTTTGTTTTTGTAGGTCCTGATGACAACAAAGACATGGCAGCAACGGCGACAACGGTGGTACTAGACGTCACAAGTACTTGAAACTCTAAACAAATTAGACGCTAAGACCAGCAGCACGATGCGACGATGCAACACAAAACTTAACAAAGCAAAAACTAAAAAGAACAATGCAATGACACAAATATGGCTAGGTAAAGGATGCAATTCTTTTTTTGTATGGCTATTTTCTGGTTATAGGTAGATAAAAACTCACCAAGCAACAAAAGCTTTGATACCACTTGATAAACCATGAGCTCCACTTGATAAGCTCATGACTTTGATTGGCTCGATCTTTCGGTGAGTTGATGATAACTATGATTTGAGAGAAACATTGATGACTTGACTACAATTGTACGAGACATTGTTGTCTTGCGCCTTAGTGATCGATATACCTCTTCGTAGGTTGTTGATCTTGCCGATACAAACTAACCTTATTTCTACAAGCAAATCAAAGAAACAAGCAAAAACAAGATAAAAAACAATCTAATTTACAAATAAGAATTGAATACAAATGATAAGTTGGGGTTCTATAACGAGAAAACGACAATATAACTGATCATGGCTTTATCCGAAAAGTAGCAATGTGCTAAACTTTAATCTAAACAATACCGAAGAAACTCTGAAGAGGTACCAAGCTATTTAAGGAGGTGGGAGGACGACCTAGGGCTCTCTATGGTCGTGATCCACTAGGTTGGGGTGCACCCCACAAGGGCCCTACTTGCACCGGGGTCCCAGATAAAGTTACAAAGCCCATAGATCCATTATAGGTGATGCAACATCTTATTTCTATGATTGCGATCGACTGAAATGGAATTTAGAGATGAGGCTGTATCCTTTGCAAAGAGGACTCCGAGAGCTTTCCGTCAAGTACTCATGGGTCCAAGACGGAGCCTGTATGCATATTTGGCGATGGTTTGAAGTCAGCGCTATAACAGGTGACCGATTTGGACTCTAGAACTTAGACAACTTGATCTTGATGTCTTCCGGTTTACCTATGATATGAGCAATGAATGTATCAATAGTAGTCATGGTCATATCATGTTGGGTCTATCGAACAACATGTTTCCCAACATGTGTTCACATTATTAATTTGGTATCTCCATACCATGATCCATGAGACATGATCATCAATCAATACATGTGGTGATCATTAAACCATATTTATTACACATGATATTTGATAAGGAATTATTTAGAAATAGTAACATACAACATAAGGAGTCTCACGAACGAATCAGATATTCATTAATTGTTAATGAGTTATCTATATCAAAGAACAAAGCACGATAAATATATAAACATAATATTTGATACAATATCTCTATAATATATCACCAACATCCTGGACGTGGACCACTTCAGCACATTCGCGTCGCTGCTGGCCGCGTGGGGCCTCAAATGGGAGCTCGAGACGTGCCAGCGCCACCGCGGCCATGGCAACACCGATGCTTCTGGGAGCAGGATCACTGTCTTTACGCTGTCTGACATCTCCTTCACTCAGGCGAGCGCACGCGCAGTGGCATGACTCCTGGCGGTGAGCCCCGAGGACCGCTTCACCATGCTCAGGACGCACATGCACTACAATGGTCATCCTCATCTCAATCGGGCGAAAACCCTCATCGTGTCGGGTATGGTGCCCGTCACGACACAAAGGTCACTGTTGTGAGAAGTCATCTCTAACTGGCAAACGTCCATCACCTATGAAGTTATCTTTGTCGGGCCTAAACTATAGCCCGCCACCGATATGTTTGACTCAAAAGACCAGTCAAACAAGGGCCCGACACCGATGATATAATCTCAAACGGGCCATAATTAGTGCCCGTCACGGATGACTAACATCTCAATCGGGCTTTAACTTAAGCCTGTCATGGATGACTAACATCTCCATCGGGCTTAAGTTAAAGCCTGTCACCAATGAGTTTTTCCCAAAAAAATTATTTTGTTTTTTGGCTAGCCTCAAGCCTTTGCTAGCCATGCCCGCTGCAAAAATGATAGAAATAGAGATATATTACATCTGACATTCACATACATTCATATACATCTGACATTCTCATACATCTATTCACATACACATCCATTATTCACATATTTCACATTGCAAGTATAAAACACATTTGACAAAATTGTAACTTAATAATATCATAAGTGTATGTGTCTTTGACATTAATTTCAAAGTGTTCAAAAAAGTTTATCCTGTCCCGGACTTTAACCCTGTAATCTACACATTCCGTTGGGATGTATTATGTCACGGACAATAAATTTCGTTATCTCTTCTCTAATCCCGTCGAAGCTTTTAGGCACAGAATTGGATATAGTTTCCTACATGTACATAGTTCGAAATTAGTCAATCGATATATATATATATATATATATATATAATTCAAAGTAGTTAGTATATATCACAATTGAGATCATAAACCTCAAATTCGGCCATAGTCTTGAACTTTTTGTTGTACAGAATTCGCATGTTATGGCACACATGGAATCCGCACTGGTCGCCTATTTGTTGTTTGACGGGGAAGTCCATTTTGTGGATGAGGCTTTTTTGGTAATTGTTATGTCGGCCTCCTTTCTCCACATATGTTCCCCACACTTCGTCGATTACTTCTTGGATCAGGGTCCAGTCATACGTCTTAGTGATTTTGGAGTTTATGTAGTGACATGTACTCCACTTTGGCGTAATGACCAGTAGGATCCAATGGGCACTGCAACATTAATATAGTGAAAGTAAAATTCTAAAGCACTACGTGTCATGCAATTGCATATATTTAGGGTACACACTTACTATTGATTATAGGCGCACAAAAAATACTCCTTGTCTTGGTGGGCCAACTACAAGGTCTCAAATATGTAGTCCACCATGGCCTTCCTGTTGTGTTGAAGATTGGCGACCGTGACCACTTGTGGATCCAGGAAGGCCACTTCCGGTGCATATCTCTGGCACCACTTCCAACTATGCCTACACACAAGATAAACACTCTTATAAGCATGTTATAAGGATTGTTGCTACCAAAATTGAGAAACACAAGAATACTTACAAGGAGTAGCACTTGAGTAGACTTGTATCCACCACTCATAGTCTGTAGAGGTCGAACAAATCCTTGAAGTCTATTGCAATGTAGTTTTCAGGCCTAGAAAATGGTTCTCCACCGTGATAGCCTATGATGTCATTCTCCTTGTTCGTCCTCTTGCTTGTCCTCTCCAAGTAGTAGAGGTGGAGCTCCCTGCAAGCGTTGCCCATCATTCGTAGGGCGTCATCTCCAACCAAAGGTATGCCTAGTTGGAACAACATCGGAGGAACGTTCTTGCTCATGTCTAGCTTCTTCGGAGCTAGACGCGAGGGTTGCACCTTGCCTTGGGCTCTTCCTCTCACCCTTGACGCAGGTTTTTCGTAAGTTATTTGTGGAGGAGAGGAACACGCCTTCCTTGATTTCTTGAGCAGCGGGGGATTAATGGTCGTGCTATCAGCCTCCATGTCACCTTGTGGAACAACGGGAGCTGGAGGGGCTGAAGGAGCAGGTGCCGGTTGGGGCGGCAACCGAGTGCTCGGTGGAGTGGCTGACCTTAGAGTCAACTTGATTTCAATGAGGTCCTTCTGCCATTGGATAAAGGTTCCACGTGCAGCTCCTAGGGTTAGGATCTCATCGTTTGGTGGATGCTATAGTGGCAAATGGGCCCATTCGTTCTTCACCGTTTCTACTCGCACTTTCGCCTGGTCAGCCATCAATTGCGCCCCATGCACTCTTGTATCTGGGGTCGACTTAAAGGCAAGTCTCTCAGCCACCGAAATCGTGAAGGTCGGCATCACCTTAACTGTTAGCACGCACTTAGTCGGTTCCTACGATAGGTTCATCCATATTTTTAGAATACTATATTATAAAGATTTGTTAAGACTGTTACACATTGTGGCCGAGAGTTTTACCATTATTTGATCAACGGCGGCTAGGACTGGTTGTGGATGTTCTGCCGCCTCAGTTGACGTGCAACTGGTCCGTCTTTGTGTCGGACTGTCTCGGTGCGGAACGACGACGTGCTCGGCGGTCTGCTGCTCTGCTCGCATCTTTTCCCTGATCTGGGTAGCCACCTCTTGCAGCTTCTCCTGTAATTCAGAGCTTAGCTCGGTTCTGACCTGCTTCCGGATCTTGTCGAATAGACGTGCATCTTTTTCTGCCTTTGAGAGGGCCCGCTTCTTGTACTGGCCCGCGTATTTTGGAAATCCATATTTCTAGGGGACCAAAACACCAACGCCCCAAGCACGTCCACGGTGTTCGCTGTTGCCCAACGCTTGAGTGAGGATGTCATCGTCGCGTCTAGAAGAGCAGGCCTCTTGGGAGGTCTGTCTCATGGCAACCAACTCTTTCGTTGTACAAGTGAGTTCGGTATTAATCAAGAGAACGATAGATGTTAAGAAAATAAACATATTAAGGTGAGACACTTACAATATTTTAATAAACTTGTTGATCTTGGGCATTTGGCAAGGATATTGTTCCATCACTGTTCTTCATAGCCCTTGCCCTTGCCTAGCTCCTTGCCCTTGCAAATGGAGACGACGTGTTTGATGCCTTTGCTGCCTCATCCTCTTTCTGCCATTGTTCATGCTTCGTGGCATATCCCCCGGTGCCAAGTTGGTGCAGGAGCACATTCCGAGCCTGGATGTCACACCC
This sequence comes from Oryza australiensis, assembly GCA_019925245.2. Lineage (NCBI taxonomy): Eukaryota > Viridiplantae > Streptophyta > Magnoliopsida > Poales > Poaceae > Oryza > Oryza australiensis. Next base: position 462,782 of record JAIFGZ020000348.1, read on the forward strand.
TGTAGTTGTGCCCCCAAAAATCATTTAAATAATTCCCCAAAAAGAATTTTAATTTTGATTTAACCTTGATCAGAAAATAATTTTAAAATATATTTAATAAGTAAACATGGCATCGTAGGATTTTTCTTAAATTCTACATGTAAAAATACATTAACTGGAATTTTATTGGAATTTTCACAGCACTAGAAATAATTTTTAACCAATTAAACAAATTATCAGAATTAATTAAATCCTGGGAAATCATTTTCCTATTTTTTCTTTTATCGGCCGTACTTTTCCCGCCCAAAATCCTAACTGGGCCGTCAGCCCATTCCCTCCCTGCTGCGCCGCGCGCTCCTCCTCTTCGCTCGTGGGCCGCAGCCCATGAATCGGCTCCGTGCTTGCCGAAGTCCATTTCCGTCCTTCGCGTGCACAGGCGGCGGCGGTGGGGACCACTGTCGGGCCGTCTGTTCCCCTTCGCGCCCATGGCCGGAGCCATCCGGTGCCGCTTCCCGCGCTTCGTGCCGCCGTCCGCTGTCGCCGCTTGCACCGGCGGCTAGCCGGCTGGCTTCCGCGCCGCCATGGTCGGCCGTGCCGAGCTCGGCCATCCGATCTACCAAGCGGTAGATCGGGGTCATAGATCTCGCGCACCCGCTAAGCCGTCCCAATGCCGCCACGTGGTGCACCGTTGCTGTCGCTGCCCCGTAGACCCGGTCCACTATGGACTAGTGTCCCGCGTCCGCTAACGTCAGCCCTAGATGCTTGCGCCAGCCACTTGCGTCACGCTTGCGTCAGCGTCGCGTCAATGCTTGCGTCATGCGGACGTCAGCCCTACCACTGCGGCAACCGCTTGCATCTGCCCAGGGTTTAATTGCGCAATAAATAAATTAAGGACTTTTCTGTTTTACTAAAAAACACAGATAATTTTATAAAATTTGTATCTTTTTAATCCGAGCTTCGTTTTAGTCCATTCAAATTTTATTAAATTGATAAAAATGCCAAGAATCCATTAAAAATAGTTTCTTGTGTTGTTTGAGTAGACTTTTAGCATGTTTTGTTGAGTGCTTTGTTTTTCGTGTAGATTCTGGTAATTCCAGCGATCCCGTTTACTTCGAAGTAGTCAAGAAGTTTCCCAATCTTCAGAGCAAAGCAAGTCATACTTTATATTGATCATATTATAACTATTTTATTTAAATGTCTTATTTTTCTCAAAATACTGCTTATGTTTTCGAATGTCATTTCATGGGATTATTATACCTATTGTACTGAGCCATAGGAATTGGCATTGATAACTTGGGTTCAATATGCATAGATATTTGTTTAGGACATGCTTACCCTGGCTTAGATCAATTAGCTCATTTAAGGGAATCACATTATCTAAACACTACAATGGAGATTATTATAACAGATGATGTCAAGTATGTGACACTATGTTAATAATATTAAAATATGACAATGGTAGGTTGTGGGTGCAATGGTTTTAGATAGTCGCACCCATGACAGTTAAGGCCCGGTTCTCGGGAAACTCTGGAAAAAATACCGTGCATACCACAAGCCAGCATGGGTAATGGCTGGATCTGTAGTATAGCTTGAAAGTGCATCTAGCCCCCTAAGTGGGTTTTGGTGGTTAATAACAATTTTCTTAAGGGACTAATGCGTTCAATTGAGATGTGTGCAGGAGAATTAGTCCTTAGATCCTTAGTTGTGCAGGTTTTGAGAAAGGAGAACCCTCAAATATCAATTGCAAAAAGGAGAGAAGATTCGACGTTGGTTTATAGTAGTATTTTTTTCTCAAATCTTGAGTTTTAGGAAAAACCGTACTATTAAGAGGGGTGAAAGTCATGCCATGAGATGATCTAAGTGCTCTTAGTCAGAATATTCTTGAGTGAGAATTTTTTGAGTTATTTTTGAAAATTACTCCTTCACACGGCAGATAAAGCCTATCGGAAGTTCCGGGGTTCCAAGCCAGAACTTCCGGTCTTCATCGCCACGCAGCCAAAACCTTTGTACCAAGTGTTGGCCGGAACTTCCGGTAGTCCCAGGCCAGAACTTCCGGATAGTATTCCAGCTGAGTTTGTGAGTAACGGCTAGGTGACGCAAGCATGTACCTATATAAATTTTTATATCCCACCTTGTCCCCAGCTCACTTTTGGCCATCCAACTTTTGTTTTTCAATCCCCTAGCTCCTCCCATGGTGTTCTAGCTCATTTCAACTCAATTCTTGAGCCACATAACCAAATTTGTGAGAAGATTGAGTGTTTGGAGTGATTGCGAGAGTGAGAGAGCTAGGTGACTTGAGCACTTGGTGATTCTTGCAGGGCTTTGGAGTGGTGCCTATTACTCTTGGAGAGCAATCTCCTAGACGGTTAGGTGTCTCCCGCAAGCTTCCAGAGAATTGTGGATTGGCCTGGGAAAGTTAGTGAAGGATTACCTCTCCTCCTCAAGGAAACAAGGTATGGATAGTGACAAACCAAGCTGATCTTTTGGAGGTTGTCTAGGTAGAGCAATTCACATTTGTGGTTCATGCTATAGGATCGAATTTAGATCTTCGTGGTCAATTTGATCTCTTGGTAAGAACCTAGAAACATTGGAATTGAAGGCCGTAGACTTCTTCCCAGGGATTTGCTTGGTGAGGCAAGGGGTTAATTGAGACCTAACTCTATGGAGTTCCTCAACGGAGAGTAGGATTCTTTGAATCCGAACTTTAGGTAAAAATCCTTGTGTCTCGTGTGCTATCCCTTTACCTCCTGTTGTTTGTCTCTATTGCCTGTGTGTATCTTCCTATTGCTAGCAATAAACTTGTGTTGAAATTACTTAAATTTGAGTTCAGATCCTTTTAAGTCACAGAACACCAGAAGTTCTGGACTGTAACATCGAAAGTTCCGGACAGCTTGTGCTGACCGAGAGTTATGGGGTTCAAGTACCGGAAGTTATGGTGCCTGTGTGTTTTAACCGTTGCATTTTCGAGAAAATTTCAGGATCGCCTATTCACCCCCCTCTAGGCGACATCAATGGGCATTCAATTGGTATCAGAGCCTACGCTCTTGATAGGCTTCGCTGCTTAGAGTCGATCCAATATGTCGGGAGTGGATAATCAACATGAAGACAATGCAAATGGAGGAAAATCTCCAATCAAGGAGACAGGGGAGCTTCTATACCTTTTGATTACAACAAGCTTAATATTCCCTCTAACAACTTCATCTCCGTGCCTTCCGGGCATGCACCTCACTTTGATGATACACACTATGCCGCTTGGAAGCACAAGATGAAGTTGCATCTAATCTCTTTGCATTCTAGTATTTGGAGGATTGTTTGCACAGGTATCGATGTGCCTACGGAGGATATGAACCTCACTCTGGAGCAAGAGCTAAGCATCCACCGCAACGCTCAAACCGCCAATGCTATTCTCTCTGCCTTGAGCCCGGAGGAATTCAACAAGGTTGATGAGAGGTCAAGGAGATTTGGGACACATTGCAAGTGGCTCATGAGGGCACCCTCGAGTGAGAGAGTCCAAGATTGAGCTCTTGGAAGGAAAGCTCGGAAGATTCGTGATGGAATACAATGAGACTCCTCAAGATATGTATGACCGGATGATGCTTTTGGTCAATAAGATTCGAGGCCTTGGAAGTGAAGACCTGACGGATCACGTGGTGGTCAAGAGACTTCTTCGAGCCTTTGGACCAAGGAATCCTACCTTGGTCACTCTCTTCCGTGAGATAAAGGACTTCAAGAGGCTTACACTAAGTGACATTCTTGGAAGAATCGTTGCTCATGAGATGTTAGAAGAAGAAGCCAAGGAGGTCAAGCAAATGACCAAGAATGTGGCAATGATCAAGAACAAGGAAGTCACTTTTAAGGCCTCAAGTGATCAAGTCTCATGTGAAGATGAGAGTGATGATGAAGACATGGCCCTCATGGTGAAGAAGTTCAAGCAATACCTTCACCGTGGAGGATTTGGCAAGAGCAAACGAAGTGAAGACAAAGAAAAAGCTCGTCAATCCAAGAGAGCTTGCTTCCAATGTGGTGAATATGGTCACTTCATCACCGAGTGTCCAAAGACAATGAAGCCAAGCCAAAGATGGTCAAGAAGAAGGTTGGGCGAGCTCACATTGGAGAGGTATGGTATTCCGGTGATGAGGCAGATCCCGAGGAGAAGAATGAAGGTGATGGAGGAGTTGCCACCATTGCCATCAAGTCATCATCACCCACCGAGGAGCGCCTCTTCTCCAACTTGACTAACGACGACGAGGGCTACACCAACCCCTCTTGCTTTATGGCCCATAGGCGCAAGGTAATACCCTCATCCAAGCTCTCTATTGATGATGATCTTGAGAGAGATGAGGGAAGTGAGGATGATTTGAATGATGTGATTAAAAGCTTTAGCAAACCGGCAATGCAATACGTGGCTAAGCTAATGAAGACATTGGACTACAAGGAGAAATCCCTCGAAAGGCAAGAGGACTTGCTCATTCTTGAGAAGAAGAGAAACCTTGCCCTAGAGGAGGATTTGGCTAGGGAGCGGGAGAGGATTGAGAAATTGACCAATGAGCTTTCCTTGGTCAATGGATCAATGACTAGTCTAAAGGATATCAATGACTCACTTCAAGAGAAGCTTGTGACATTGGACCAAAGTCACAAAGCACTTGAAATGCAATTTGATACCCTTTGGAGTAGCACCTCTCCTCTTGATGAAGCCACTAAGTCATCCAATGCCTCCACTAGCAACGGTTGTGCTAGATGCTATAGCTATGATTTGGATTCCTATGCTACTAACCTTGAAGCAATAGCGGCACTCAAGAAAGAAAATGAGAGGTTGGGCACTTTGGTGAAATATGGGTGTTTGAAGAATTATCACTCAAAAGACGCCCTCTACAAGACCATAGCCACTCATGTCAACAAAGATGGCATGCTCTTGGTTTCTCTGAAGATAGCAAGCCATCCAAAAGGGTAATTGTGAACGGGAAGCCTTGCCTAAAGTTTGTCAAGGAAGGAGGCAACCGACAAGCAAGCAAGGTGGGTTGTCCCTTGGCTGTCAGAGCTCCGAAAGTTTCGGACAAGTTGACCGGAAGTTTCGGAGGTAGAGATCTCTCGGAAGAGATAAAATATTGGAAGTTCCGGTCAAGTTGGTCGGAAGTTCCGGTCCTCTACCAGGTCAAGGGAACTGGCAGGAAGTTTCGGGCACAGGGCCAGGAAGTTTTGGCCAGAAGGTATATACTATTATTCATTTGTGATCAGCAAGAACCACAATGGTAAGGTGGTTGCTCACTATAATGGAGGTCACAATGATGAGTATTGTGCTTGTGTGTGGGTGCCCAAGGCGCTTGTGACTAACATTCAGGGACCAAAACTTCGACAAGTTTTAGGAACAAGTTGGGTGGTGGACAGCAGATGCACGAACCATATGACGGGGGAGAGGAGTATGTTTACAAGTCTTGATGAGGAGGGAGGAAATCATGAAAATATCATCTTTGAAGATGACGGAAAAGGAAAGGTAATTGGGTTAGGTAAAATTGCTATCTCAAATGATCAATCCATCTCCAATGTACTCCTTATCAAGTCATTGAGCTATAATCTTCTTTCCGTTTCACAGTTATGCAAAATGGGTTACAATTGCTTGTTCACCGACGTGGATGTGACCGTTTTTAGGAGAGATGACTAATCCATTGCCTTTAAATGGAAGTTAAAGGGTGATCTCTATCTTGTGGACTTTGACATAGATAGAGTAAACCCCGAAGCTTGTTTAATGGCAAAATCCTCCATGGGTTGGCTATGGCATCGAAGGCTAGCCCATGTAGGAATGAGGAATTTGTCAACTCTCTTAAAAGGGAACACATTCTCGATCTTACTAATGTAACATTTGAGAAAGATCGTGTGTGTACCTTGTCAAGCCGGAAAGCAAGTTGGAAATCCACATCCTATCAAGAACATCATGACTACCTCAAGACCACTCGAGCCTCTTCACATGGACCTATTTGGCCCCGTGGCTTACCTAAGCATAGGAGGTAACAAGTACGGTTTTGTGATTGTTGATGATTATTCCCGTTTCACTTGGGTTTTCTTTCTCCATGGCAAAAGTAAAGCTCAAGAAGTCTTCAAGCACTTCGCTAGGCAAGCCCAAAATCAATATGATCTCTCCAACAAACGAGTGCGAAGTGACAATGGAGGAGAATTCAAGAATACACAAGTGGAGGAATTTCTTGATGAGGAAGGCATCAAGCACAAGTTCTCCGCCCCATATGATCCACCTCAAAATGACATCGTCGAGAGAAAGAACCGCACACTCATTGAAGCGGCAAGGATGATACTTGATGAGTACAAGATCTCCGATGTCTTTTGGGTGGAAGCCGTGAGCACTGCATGCCATGCCATCAACCGTCCTTACCTCCACAAGCTTTCGAAGAAGACATCCTATGAACTCTTGAGTGATGATGTGGATCCAAACAAGGCAATTGCAACGAAGGCGATTGGCGACATACGACCAGTCAAGACGCAGTATGATCAAGTGAATGGTGATCAACCTCCATTGTCGACAACCAATAGCTCTTCATCAAGTCAAGAAGATAAGGTATCGGAAGTTCCGGTGCACACAGCCCGAAACATCCGGCCAGATGCTCTAAGCCTTAGGGGTCGGAACATCCGGGCATTAGGTCGATCGAAAGTTGCGGGCCCAACAGGCCGGAACCTCCGGGATACTGGACATGAAGGCGTGCCTCCGGCACAAGTGGATGGGCTCGACACCGAGGGCACTCAAGAGCTACCTGATCAGGCTGTAGTCCCCTCAGTGCACCATCCAATGATACACCATACCGTTCAACGAGATCACCCCGTTGACAACATTCTTGGAGACATTCAAAAGGGGGTAACCACTCGATCTCATGTTGCAAGTTTTTGTGAGAATTACTCGTTTGTCTCTTCTTTGGAACCAGTTAAGGTGGAGGATGCGCTTGGTGATCCGGATTGGGTGGATGGCCATGCAAGAGGAGTTGAACAACTTCACTCGCAATCAAGTATGGTCATTGGTGGAAAGACCTAATCAAAATCTGATCGGCACCAAGTGGATCGTCCGCAACAAACAAGGTGAGAAATGGAGTAGTCACTCGCAACAAAGCTTGGTTAGTGGCACAAGGGTTTACCCAAATCGAGGGCCTCGACTTTGGTGAAACCTTTGTGCCGGTTGCTCGTCTTGAGTCCATTCGCATTCTTTTAACCTATGCCACTAACCATGATTTCAGACTGTATCAAATGGACGTCAAGAGTGCTTTCTTGAATGGACCAATCTCCAAATTGGTGTTTGTTGAGCAACCACCCGGCTTTGAAGATCCCAAATATCCAAATCATGTGTTCAAGCTTCACAAGGCACTCTATGGGCTCAAGCAAGCCCCTAGAGCTTGGTATGAGTGCCTTCGGGATTTTCTCCTCAAAAATGGCTTTGAGATAGGCAAAGCCGACACTACTCTCTTCATTAAGAAATTCAAAAATGATTTTTTTTGTATGCCAAATTTATGTCGATGACATAATATTTGGCTCAACTAATGTTTCATTTAGTGAAGAGTTTAGTAGGATAATGACCAAGAGATTCGAGATGTCGATGATGGGTGAGTTCACATTCTTCCTCGGGCTTCAAGTCAAGCAACTCAAGGAAGGGACCTTCATCTCCCAAACAAAGTATTTGAAAGATGTACTCAAGAAGTTTGGGATGGAGATGCAAAGCCCATCAAGACACCAATACCTATCAATGGTCATTTGGATCTCGACGAAAACGGCAAAAGCATGGACCAAAAAGTATATCGCTCCATGATTGGATCCTTGCTTTATCTTTGTGCATCTAGGCCCGATATCATGCTTAGTGTGTGCATGTGTGCTCGCTTTCAAGTGGCACCCAAAGAATGTCATTTGATTGCCATTAAGAGAATCCTTCGATATTTGGTGCATACTCCTAACCTTGGCTTGTGGTATCCTAAGGGTTGTGCCTTCGAGCTTGTTGGCTATTTCGATTCAGATTATGCCGGGTGTAAGGTTGATCGCAAGAGCACTACAGGCACGTGCCAATTCCTTGGACAATCACTTGTTTCTTGGTTCTCCAAGAAGCAAAACTCCATTGCCCTATCCACTGCCGAAGCCGAATATATAGCCGCCGGATCTTGTTGTGCTCAATTCCTTTGGATAAAACAAACTCTACAAGACTTTGGCCATAATTTTTCCAAGATTCCTCTCCTATGTGACAATGAGATCGCCATAAAACTAGCCAATAATCCTGTCCAACACTCAAGAACCAAGCACATAGACATTCGCCACCATTTCTTGAGAGACCATGAGGCAAAGGGTGACATTGTCCTATCCCATGTGAGAACCGAAAGTCAACTAGCCGATATTTTCACCAAGCCCTTGGATGAGAAGAGGTCTTGTGATCTTAGGAGTGAGCTCAATATCTTGGATTCTCGTGACATTTGTTGAGGATTGGTTGGCTAATCAATAGGCAAGCATAAATCAAATTGAGCGTAAATTGAAATTGAACCTTTGTATCTTGAGATCGCTTCTTGGGTAGAAGCTGGTTTTCATATGAAAATAAGGTTCAAACATTTCCATCTTGCCCAAAAACCATTTCCAAAATGTTTGCGAAAATTGTTGTGTGCTTGTGTTGATTGTGAAAACTTGGTTTTTGTTCCTTTTTGTGATGCATGGTGACCACCGTCATGTATTGATTGCTTTCACATGCATCACATTTGTTTACATGTCCATCCATCTCTAGATTCCTCCTTTCACCTTCTTGTCGGAAGTTCCGGACCCCAGCCCAGAACTTTCGATAATTTCTCTTTGTCTAAAATTTGGGCCAACCGAAAGTTCCGGTCAGGTTGGACCGGAAGTTTCGATAGTCGGGGTGTTAAGTCCCAGGGGTGGCCGACGACGAACCCTATCTCCCCCACTTCTCCACCGTCGCCATCTCTCTCCTCTCTAACCCCTCTCCCGGCGATCTCTTGTCTCCATCGTGCAATCTCTTCACTCTTGATCGTTTTCCGGTTGTTTTTGGTTGAGGATCGCCGCCCCGCGCTTGCTTTCGACTTCCGTTCGCCCGAGGTACTTTGTTCGATCCCTCTCCTTAGTTTCACCTGCTTTTGCCCCGTTCTCTCAATTCTTGGACCTAGGGAGAATTCTTTTCGGTTAAAAATCAAATAAGTACCTTGTAGGTGGCCGATCTGTGCATTTTGAGGCAATACGCTTGTTTTTCGGTTGGGGGTCACGAGGCTGCCAGGCACACCGGAAGTTCTGGTGTTCTTGGACCGGAAGTTCCGGTCCCTTTGCAGTCTGCCGCAACCTTTCTCTCATTCACTCCGTTTTGTCACTGCATCACCCTTATCTTTGCTTGTTCCATATTGCAGTGATTCCGTGGCTCGTGAAAAGCGTCAGAAGGCTCGCCAGGACGTCCTGGGGAATGACGATTACAATAGTCCGCCCGTTCGAGGCCCTGAAAATCGGAACTTATAAATCGAAACCTAAAATTCAAAATTCGCAAAAACTTTTGCATTATGGCTTTCAATCGGATCTTATTGCTTCTTATTTGCGAGTCTTGTTGCGTGTTATAATCAAATAGTAACATGAAAAGCCAATAGTGCCGCTCGCAGCTGCTAGCATCGGCCGCAGCCGACGGCATCGCCACAGCCAATAGTGTCGTAGCCGATAGTGCCGCAGCCGATAGCGTCGCCCACAGCCGGCGTCAACGCTGCCCACGTCACCATACGCGCGTGCGTACCCGCACGCCCTAGAGTCAACATTGCTGTCACATCTGCACCTGTGCACCACATCAGCCGATTCTATCACGCACATCGCACGCCCACACTGTCGTACGCACGCACGTACCGCGTGCGCACCGGCGTCAACGCGCCGTACTACCCCATGCTGTGCCACGCCGAGTCATCGCGTCGCCACCACTGTAGCATCGCCACCCAGTGACAGCCGATTTCGCATGCCCACGTCCACCGATTAGACGTGCTGCATTGTGCCGACATCGGCCACGCCACGTCGTGCGCCCGCGTCAACGCTCTCCATCGCATCGGTGCCTATGCTCGCCTCAACCACGCCGCACAGCGCCGAGCCGTCTCGTCGCGTGCGCTGTAGCCACGCCGTTCCATCGTCAGCCGATTCTGCGCGCTATAGCCGCCTGTGCCTATAAAAAGAGGCCCCGGCCTCCCTCTTGCCACACCGCACCACCCAAGCCCCCTCAGCCCCGTTAAGCCCATAGCCGACGCCACAACCGACGCCCCCCTTGCATTGCTGCGTCGCCAGTGAGCTGATCCCCTTTTTCTCTTAGGTGATTCACCTTGAGTCCAGCTTCTAATGCTCTATTCACGTCCATGCTTTAGCCACAAGCTATTCTTCACGGTTTTGATTTCCAAAGCTATATTTATGTCGAAAACCTTAGATTAAACCATTTCAAATCCCATTAAACCCTCGGGTTATAGTTTCAACAAAATTGAATTTTTGTATGCCTAAGTCACCAAAAGTATTTTCAATTTGGATATTGTCCTCCTATGTTTATACGTACTTTTGACTCGGTGTTATCCCGGATTTCAAAACACTATGACTCTTTCTCACTCCCTTTCATTTCCAAATTCGGATTTATCAAACATAACATTATCTAAAACCGCCTTAGAACATTAGGAAGTGCTTTATGATTTTTATTTGGCTTTTGTTGGATTTTATTGAATTCTGATCGAATTCAATCTTTTCTCTCGCACGTATGATTAGCGTACGAGGAAGGCGTTGAGTACGCGGAAGACCCGAACCAACAAGTGTGCGAGCAAGTCAAGTCATCACTCCCTTTGAACATGTTGATCCTATTTGCGAAATGATATTGATTTAAATTTCAAATATGCATGCTATACACAAAATACCTATGCTTGATATGCCATGCCTTGTTATTGCTTACCCTTAGATATAATCTTTGTAACCTCGATGTGATATAACCGAAGGAAACCTTCGGTAGAATGCTTAGCCATGCTTATACTAAAATCTTGCATACTCATATTTTTACAAAAGCTATATGCTTGGGCAACTACCTTAGGAAAGGTAGTTGAGATACGGCATGTGGAGACATGAGCGCCACACTGCCTTGAACATGATGAAAATAGTTTTGATGGAAAAATGAAAGTACAAACCAATGTTTTTAGACTGGGGCGGATGGATGGATTTGGGTGGATTCTGGCAAAGGCAAGTACCGTCCCTGGTCAGTTAAGGACCGAGCCATGAGATAGGTGGAGAGCGAGCTAGTACAACCGTACTTCTCGAATGGGTATAGACCTAGCGGAGTAGATAGCCGAGCGAAGGCAGTATCCCTGCATAGTGGTTCTTGTGTGGAGATGTGGTTCTGGTTGTTGAGATAAGGCTGCGGCCTACGTGTTGAGTAATGAATGAGAATTTGGTGAGTTTTCCCCTTACCCCGGGAGCGCCATAACTCCTCTCACTGCTAGGAAAAGACGGCTAGAGTGCAAGAGGGTTAAAGTTCATGGAGTGGGTACTGCCAAAGTGAGGTTATCGAAAAGCTTTGCCATGACCGTCGCATGTGGTTGTGACGTAGGCTCATTTGTTGGGCAGTCGTAGAGTACGGGTAAAGTGTACATCCACTGCAGTGTGAGTGAATCAATCTATTCGAATAGCCGTGCTCGCGGTTAATGAGCAACGTGACACGACTTTCGCTTGGCTAGACTCATAAGTTTTAAAATGATGGGTTGGTATGCATAATGATTTTGTGTGCTGGTGGACTCAACTTCTCAAACTACGAGAAGGGGTAGACTCCCCAGAAAACCATGATGATTCGGAGGCGGGAAGCCATCCTTGGTATCACGATGGAGGGTAGACAGAACCGTCGCCGATTTAATATACTCTGGAACTAAAACTTGACTGGCTAGATGTTAGGCTTGTGAAATGATTTATGAAAATTGGCTTTGCGCAAATAAACCTCAGCCATCCCTTGAATGATCCTATCATGTGCATCACTTCCATGTTGGCTTGCTGAGTACGTTGGGTACTCACCCTTTCTATACGCACAAACCTTCAGATGGTGGGAACGAAGAACTGGAGCACCCCTATGCCTACTACCAGGAGGGCGAAAAAAAGAAGGCGCCCACTAGGTCTTTGTCACGCCCGGAAATTTATCCCAAATTTCCTAACTATTTTATGTATTAAATCCCTATCTAGGAATCAATCAGGGTACATAAAATGACAAATTAATACACAGATCCAAACGTAAAAACAAAGCGTAAAAATAAAAATACTTACTGAAGAGGCACTTAGTCCTCACACCCAGAAACTGCAGCGGAAAAGAAAGACGACACTAGCGGGGCTTCAGCTCCACTCCACGAGCAAACTCAACGGGTCCGAGCCTTGGTCTTCTAACTCCATCTTCAACTCGAAGCACTACACTTCGAAAGGGGAAAATCGCAAGGCGAGTACAACCACCGTACTCAACAAGCCACACCAGAAATGCGGACGTGCAAGGGAGACAAGAGTGGCTTGGAGATATTTTGCATAAATACGGTTTACAAACATTTAATGTTTAAAAACAGTAAAATAGTTGAGTAATTAAGGCAATATTAATCTTCCACTGAACAACGTTATCCCCACGTTGAACAGGCCCAACCATTCCACCCGAACTAAACCAGTTCCATTAAAACAAATTATTCAAGTAGTGGGACTAATCATAGTGAATCGGTCAATCGCCCATAACCGCGGGCACGGCTATTCGAATAGTTTTACTCGATCGAGGTGCGCAACTTTACCCACAAGACACGATTCCACACAGGTTACCATGCCCCGAAGTACCACCATGATACTGCAAAGGGGGAAATCGTGACAAGACCTTTCGCATAACTCTCTCTAACCAAGCGATACCACACCAAGGTTTCGCCCCCACTCCCCGCAGGGCAGCGGGCAGCCCTCTCGTGCCACGGTGAATCCGGTAGCCGATCAACCCGTAAAACCGGGCCGACCCAACTCCATCACGCCCACCCTCACTAGGGTACGTCGGCGGAGGAAAGCTATACTACGGATCCAATGTTACCCATTCGGCTTGTGGTTTGCACGGTATGTTTTCCAGGGTTTCCCATGAATCGGTCCTTAATTGTCATGGGTGCGACCATCCAAAACCATGCACCCATAGCCCACCATTATGTCATATTTTAGTTGAGATAGTTGTGACCAATAAGACATGGTCAGGTGTATCGAGCTTGGAGCTCATCAGAGATTAGAATAAAGTGTAATTATCCCATTTAGTGAGCTAGTGGTAGTTAAGCATGGCTAAGCATATAATTCTAGCTAGAATCAACAACAGTGACTAAAGCTAGTCAAATTACACCCAAGGTTAACAAAGGACGGATAACAAGTAAATAAGGCACAAACAAGCGATAGGTAATCCATCATTTCATGTAATTAGCAAAGCAATGCAATTTTATTTGCAAACATAAAACATTTATAAAAATAGGATCAATATGCTTCAAGGGAAGTGTGACTTGCCTTGCGTCTTCAAGCAAACTTCTGGGCTCTTTTCCTCGCGAGCGCAGACTCCAGAAACGGCGGAAACTACACGCTTGCACGCAAAACGAGGAAAAAACCTAATAAAAACCAAATAACAGTACATAAAAAGTAAACAAACATGTAGAGCTTAATTTTAGATAAATTTTGCAATTTAAATGGGCCAATTTGAAGTTCGTATGAATTAGATATGAATATTAGAAGTTTTGGACCATTTAAATGAATTGTGAAATTAAAATAATTTATTACGCAATTTTTAATTAATTTTGAGCTGGAAAAGGAATATATGACATCAGCTTCGATTGGTTCACGGGATCACAAGGATTTGGGCGGCTAGGATTGAACCGGAAACAAAGGATGAGTGGCTCAAATTAAACCGAATAAATCTATAAGGATGAACGACTTGGATTATTTTGACTGGATTTGACTCGAGATCCGACGGTGTAGATTGGATGCGGCTAGGATTGCTGACATAAGACACCACATCAGCACCCGAGAGGACGGGGAGGACGGACATGGCGGCGCGGGGATGCCACGAGGGCGCCACGTAGGCACGCGGCCGACGGCTTGGGATGGCTCGGCGACGGCGAGCGGCGGCGCGGCGACGAACCGAGGGCACCAAAAGAGAGGAGGTTGCGGTGATTCTTACCAACGCAAAAACGACGACGAACGGCAAACGGAGATGGCGGCGACGAGATGGAATTGGCGGCGGGCTCGGGTTGACGGCGACAACGGCTTTCCGGTGGCTTTCGGTGGAGGAGAGGTGGAGGACGGGCTTTGGCTTGCTGCTATGATGCCGACGGTGAAGACGGCAACAATAACCAGCGACAGGAACGCGCGACGAGGCACGGCCGAAGTACGAACGAAGGCGGCGACGCACGGGTCCACGGTGACGGGGGCCTTCCGGTGGTGTTTGGCGCAAGGGAGATGGATGCCGGGCTTCCTTGAGTCCTTGCGGTGCCGAGGAGGCGACGGCGCTGTCCGGGATGGCCGAGACGGCGGCTAGGGGTGGCTGAAAAGATGGCCGACGACGGATAGACATTGATCTCGAGGGGAAGGTGGCTAGAGCACGGGAAAAACTCGGGAAAAATGAGGAAACCGAGGAGGAGATCATGGGGGTTCTATTTATAGGCTTGGGAGGGAGAGTCCCGCATCGGGAAGAGAGGAATTGGCGTCGGATTTTTAGGTTTATCCCGAGTTCATCGGGATAAGAATGGGGCCGAAATTCGCGCGATTTAGCACGGGATTGAGGGGGATTTCATGGGGAAACGTAGAGGAGATCGAGAGGAATCCGTTCCCGCAACTAATTTTTGATTTGGACAAAGGATTGGACTGGATTTGGTGGAGGAAACAAAGCCACAGTTTTCGGGTACTGTTCTGCACTGTAGCAGCTGAAGGTTGAAGACGCTACTGTAGCAGGGATGTAAAACAGACTTTTCGGTCCAAACATCCTTTAATTCTTATAAATACTTCCAATGCCCAAATAATTCCAAGAAAAATCCTAAAAATAAATGAACACCCAAAGTATTTAATAAAAATATCTCTAGCTCATTTAAAGATTAATTTATTTATTTAAATAATTATTGAAGTGTTCTTTAAATTATTTCTAGAGATCCAAAATTTCACGAAAAATTTCAGAGAGTATTTTAGGGCATAGAGAATATTTCAAAAATATTTCTAGCCATGATTTTTAAAGGAAAATTTAATTTCCTTAATAGGTTCACTTGATTTACTTTGTTTTTCTTTTTATTCAATTTCTAGAAAATAATTTATTAAATGATTTTTATTCCCGAACGAAAATCGGGCTGTGAAAAATCTACGCCCCTTACAGAAATCTCGTCCCGAGATTCGGGGCTAGAAAGAAAAAGGTAGGGTGAGATTGGGTTGGCTTGCTAACCTCAACGGTTTCTTTTGGCTCTCCCAGATTGACTGACTGACCAAACGTGCGACGACTGGCTGATCAAACTTGCACAACCAAACTGACATGACTCAGCCCTGGTGTTCTGCGGCTTCCCAACCAAACTAAACTGGCTAGTCCTTCCTGTTCTGACCCTGACCGGATTTCATGGACTCAAGTGCTTACTTTCCTCGAACTGTACCATTAACACTGGTGCCTTCGTTATTCTGAGAACTCACTCCTGCTAACTATTATTTGGTGGCACTTTTTCGAGACCGTGTAACAGACTTTCGTGAACACATAGACTCTGAAATTCTTTTTTTTTCTATGAACTGCTCTCGATCCCACATCAAGTATTTGAAGAAGCTGCTCGATCGATCTCTCATCTGGATTGTGACTGTTCTCAAATGATGCTTCTTTAGATTGCATTGTTGACACGCCAGCTTGGGTGTGCCTTAGACTCGAACCTGCTAACTTGTGATCATTATAGCCCTGATAACGGCTCACAACTGACTCTTTTGGTTACAACTCAATCTACTTTGCGTGGTCGAACCTCCAAACAAACCATTACAAGATATAACTAAACTCATCTTCGATCTCGCTTTTAAAACTAGTGGTTAAGCTTTCGCCTGACCGTGAATCAATTGTACTGCTATCTTTCAGGTTGACCAACATTTCTGTGATTTGCAAAGAACCTTGACTCTGAACATTGGATACTCCATCGATCGATCGAAATGAAACAAAGACTATGCCCTTCCATTCTAGAGACTCCTGGAACTTGAAACTCAAATGATAACGGGAGGTTATACATAAGAATGACTCTCATGCAACTCTTGGACATATTGACTTTTGATTTACTTTTTCATTGGGTGTAATTGCTGACCTGCATGTTCCGCTTCTGCCGTGACTTTGGTGCCATCTGCCTGAACATAACATGTAGTTGATATTCCTTTCTTGAAACAAACACTGATCACCTAACGAATCAAACTCAAAAGGTTAACCCCACGATATAGCATTCCACTTCTTTGCTTATCTTTTACTGACTCCTCTGGGTTGATAAACCATAATTTCTGCAGTTGCTTTCTCCGCACAATACCAAAATCTGTATGTCTGTTGAAAACTACCCTTGATGCTGCCTAGAGTTTCTGTTCTCTGACCAAAACAAGCTCACTTTCATACCTTGGGTAGAATTGATTCACAAGGAATTATTCTCTTATCACATGTTCTGCGGACTGTATTGTATGACTTGACCTCTGCATCCATTTACTCCAGACAGGGGTGATGAAGCAATTCTGTTGTCCTTTTCCTAGGAAACACCGAGGTGGTTTTTCGGAGACTGTAATGAGTCTGGAAATAAAGAAACCATTATTAATCAATGCTCACCATTAGGGTGCGGTTACCACTTACGATTTTGCTTTTGACTGTTTCATTACACTTTTCATCCTCATGAGGTATCACTTATATTGTCCTTCAAAGAGATCTCGCCCTGTTGAGTGTCACTGTAGTCTAACCACTCTTACTTCACTGTTTGACCAAATCTCTTCTTTACTGGCAATTAGATTCTTAGTCTTGACAAAAATGCTCTGACCCGACAAAGAAACTATAAGTTCCTTGTGACATTGTCAGATACACAAGTTGATCCACTTTTTTTTCTTGGCTACACAATATGAACCCTGAGAGAAGGAACAAATTATCTATCTCGTACTCTTATTCTGCTTCCTCTTTCAAGTACATAACTGTAATAAGTCTTCTGTGCACAAGGAGGTACTTGAACACCAAATAATTAAAGACGGTTATTGAGCACTGCTAGCACAACTGTTAACAGGTATGGAATCTGCCCCTTCCTGATCCTGACCGGGTTGATTTTTTTGGTTTTCCATCGTAGTGTATAGATTGATCCATGCTTTACTCAATGTTCCCTCTTATTACATAACTGCCATGAAACTTCTGGGTGCCATGAGCGGTTCTTGAACACCCAAGACTTGTAGACCACTGCTGACCTTTGCTGGTAGAAATTCTGGTTGGTATGGTTTTCTTTTTTCCTTTGGTGGTCCTTATATGGTTGACTTGTTCTTTTTAATGATTACTGACTGGGGTTCCAATTAGAACACTGACTTGACAATTGATTTTTTTCCTTAGAGAAATGTCGGTCTTCTTAGTAGCTGAAGTAGACAAGACCTTCCTATTGTTGGTGCCACTTTCATGTGATTACTTGTTAGGTTGTTGAGTTGGAATGACATGGGGTGTCTGGTTGGGGTTGACGACAGTCGAGTGAACTGTTGCTTGAGACCTTGCTTGGTAGGTGTAGCTGGGGATTTGTACTATCTTTTTTGCAGTTGGACCAGACAACTGTTTTTCCTAGCACTGCTTGCCTTGTTGGGGTTGGTAATGTAGCTTCGGAGTGGTTGCTGGTGGAATAATATAGCTTCTGCTGGTGCTCTTAGTGATAAATTGTTGAGATAGAAACTTCATATTTCAGTTACGGTTGGTGCCTCTTGTTTTCCTGATGTCTTGGGGCTAGACTTGACCACTCTGTGCTGGGGTGAGGCAACTAGGGAGTTGAGACGTTGACAAACAATGTCGGTAACTTGACGACATTGATACCTTGCATTGGGCCACCTTTGGAGAAATTACTTGTCTTTCCCACAATTGAAATAGCGGTGGACTCACTTTCTTCGAACCGGACAGTTGTTGCGGCGGTGTCTCAGCTCAAGATCATTAAAACAATCCAACCTTGGTTGGCTTCCACGGTGGTTGGAGTTGGTTGGAGAGCGAAAATCATTGTTAATGTTGTTGTTGTTGACCGGGAGTTAACAGGCAGGTTGCAAGGGTGTCCTTTAGCCCTTCGTTGGCTTTGCTAGCATGGACTTCAGTTAACGGTTCTTAAGCACATGACATATTCCCTCACACAAGAAATGTGCAACTTTTCTCTTCATAGAGTTGGGCTGCGGTGTACCAAAATTTTATTTTTGGGTAGTTTATCCAAAGCTTCTTTTTTTCTTATGATTAACACTTCATCATCAGTTGGCGTCTTGGCATACAACTTCCAAGCGTGATCGAACACTTTAGCAAAACTTGTCCTTGTACACCATAATCACTTTGGGTAACACTTGTGAGTTCTGAGGTTGTCGACGGCTGACATGTGTTGGTCTGCTGAGGACACTGCTACATACTGACGGTAGCCGTATAGGTGATTGCAATGGAATGTACCGGATTTGATCTTGATTCTGATTCTGAGCTTGCATCTGTGACCATCGGTACCACTGCTACGTCTTCCGTATCTGGCTTTGTATCTGTTGCATCCGCTACTTGCATGTTCATCATCTGACCTTGGGGAACCAAAAGTAGAGCAAGAGAGGTTTCCGTCACAGGCTGTAGATTGTGGACTGATCTGATCAAAGGTTCCTGACCTCAACACCTTGCTAAGGGTACTATGGTTCTTGACACTTTCTCGCGGCGACTAACTCTGCCCCGGATAAAAGGGTGGAAGAGAGAGGTTGCTAAAGATAAGACCTTAACCCACTTATCTACTGATCTGATATGGGTAGACTTTTACTCTTCAAGTTGATTAAGCAAACAACCTAGTATGGTCACATCCCCACCACTGATGTGAGCCATACACCTGCACACAGCAAACAACACATGGCCTAGGAACTATCGATGCTACTCTTCCGGAAAGATTGGGTTCTAGGTGAACTCCGAGAAACTTCGCTTGATCCTCAAGAAGCGCGACTCGGGCTGCTTGGCTTGATCGACTTGCTTGAAGCTTGGAGCTTGACTTGACTTCCACGAGTTGACGAGCGGCGAGTTTGTCCTCCGGTTTAACAGCTAACGAGGCGGAGGGGGAAGGAGAGAAATTTTACAAATCACTTTGCGAGACTCCAAAGGGATAGAAGAAATATTTTCGCAAATAAGGTTTTCGCAAACTTGTCCTTAGGGTTTGACCATTTGGCTCAACCTACGATCGAGATGGCTCACGATACCAACTTGTCACGCCGGAAATTTATCCCAAATTTCCGACTATTTTATGTATTAAATCCTGTCTAGGAATCAATCGGGTACATAAAATGACAAATTAATACACAGATCCAAACGTAAAAACAAAGCGTAAAAATAAAAATACTTACCGAAGAGGCACTTAGTCTTCACACCCAAAAGCGGCGGAAAAGAAAGACGACACTAGCGAGGCTTCGGCTCCACTCCACGAGCAAACTCAACCGGGGTCCGAGCCTTGGTCTTCTAACTCCATCTTCAACTCGAAGCACTACACTTCGAAAGGGGAAAATCGCAAGACCGAGTACAACCACCGTACTCAACAAGCCACACCGAGAAAGGCGGACGTGCAAGGGGAGACAAGAGTGGCTTGGAGATATTTTGCATAAATACGGTTTACAAACATTTAATGTTTAAAAACAGTAAAATAGTTGAGTAATTAAGGCAATATTAATCTTCCCTGAACAACGTTATCCCCACGTTGAACAGGCCCAACCATTCCACCCGAACTAAACCAGTTCCATTAAAACAAATTATTCGGTAAGTGGGACTAATCATAGTGAATCGGTCAATCGCCCATAACCGCGGGCACGGCTATTCGAATAGTTTTACTCGATCGAGGTGCGCAACTTTACCCACAAGACACGATTCCACACGGGTTACCATGCCCCGAAGTACCACCATGATACGCAAAGGGAAATCGTGACAAGACCTTTCGCATAACTCTCTCTAACCAAGCGATACCACACCAAGGTTTCGCCCCCACTCCCGCGGGCGGCGGGCAGCCCCTCTCGTGCCACGGTGAATCCGGCGGCCGATCAACCCGTAAAACCGGGGCCGACCCAACTCCATCACGTCCACCCTCACTAGGGTACATCGCCGAGAGGAAAGCTATACTACGGATCCAGTGGTTGCCCATTCGGCTTGTGGTTTGCACGGTATGTTTTCCAGGGTTTCCCATGAACCGGTCCTTAATTGTCATGGGTGCGACCATCCAAAACCATGCACCCACAGCCCACCATTATGTCATATTTTAGTTGAGATAGTTGTGACCAATAAGACATGGTCGGGTGTATCGAGCTTGGAGCTCATCGAGATTAGAATAAAGTGTAATTATCCCATTTAGTGAGCTAGTGGTAGTTAAGCATGGCTAAGCATATAATTCTAGCTAGAATCAACATCGGTGACTAAAGCTAGTCAAATTACACCCAAGGTTAACAAAGGACGGATAACAAGTAAATAAGGCACAAACAAGCAGATAGGTAATCCATCATTTTATGTAATTAGCAAAGCAATGCAATTTTATTTGCAAACATAAAACATTTATAAAAATAGGATCAATATGCTTCAAGGGAAGTGTGACTTGCCTTGTGTCTTCAAGCAAACTTCTGGGCTATTTTCCTCGCGAGCGCAGACTCCAGAAACGGTGGAAACTACACGCTTGCACGCAAAACGAGGAAAAAACCTAATAAAATCCAAATAACAGTACATAAAAAGTAAACAAACATGTAGAGCTTAATTTTAGATAAATTTTGCAATTTGAATGGCCCAATTTGAAGTTCGTATGAATTAGATATGAATATTAGAAGTGTTGGACCATTTAAATGAATTCGGAAATTAAAATAATTTATTACGCAATTTTTAATTAATTTTGAGTTGGAAAAGGAATAATATGACATCAGCTTCGATTGGTTCACAGGATCACAAGGATTTGGGCGGCTAGGATTGAACTGGAAACAAAGGATGAGTGGCTCAAATTAAACCGAATAAATCTATAAGGATGAACGGCTTGGATTATTTTGACTGGATTTGACTCAGATCCGACGGTGTAGATTGGATGCGGCTAGGATTGCTGACATAAGACACCACATCAGCACCACAGAGGACAGGGAGGACGGACATGGCGCTGACGGGGATGCCACGAGGGCTGCCACGTAGGCACGCGGCCGACGGCTTGGGATGGCTCCGGCGACGGCGAACGACGGCGCGGCGACGAGAACCGAGGGCACCAAAAGAGAGAGGAGGTTGCGGTGATTCTTACCAACGCAAAAACGACGACGAACGACAAACGGAGATGGCCGGCGACGAGATGGAATTGGCGGCCGGGCTCGGGTTGACGGCGACAACGGCTTTCCGGTGGCTTTCGGTGGAGGAGAGGTGGAGGACGGGCTTTGGCTTGCTGCTATGATGCCGACGGTGAAGACGGCAACGATAACCAGCGACGGGAACGCGCGACGAGGCACGGCCGAAGTACGAACGAAGGCGGCGACGCACGGGTCCACGGTGACGAGGGCCTTCCGGTGGTGTTTGGCGCAAGGGAGATGGATGCCGGGCTTCCTTGAGTCCTTGCGGTGCCGAGGGAGGCGACGGCGCTGTCCGGGGACGGCCGAGACGGCGGCTAGGGGTGGCTGAAAAGATGGCCGACGACGGATAGACATTGATCTCGAGGGGAAGGTGGCTAGAGCACGGGAAAAACTCGGGAAAAATGAGGAAACCGAGGAGGAGATCATGGGGGTTCTATTTATAGGCTTGGGAGGGAGAGTCCCGCATCGGGAAGAGAGGAATTGGCGTCGGATTTTTAGGTTTATCCCGAGTTCATCGGGATAAGAACGGGGCCGAAATTCGCGCGATTTAGCACGGGATTGAGGGGGATTTCATGGGGGAAACGTAGAGGAGATCGAGAGGAATCCGTTTCCGCAACTAATTTTTGATTTGGACAAAGGATTGGACCGGATTTGGTGGAGGAAACAAAGCCACAGTTTTCGGGTACTGTTCTGCACTGTAGGTTGAAGCCGCTACTGTAGCAGGGACGTAAAACAGACTTTTTGGTCCAAACATCCTTTAATTCTTATAAATACTTCCAATGCCCAAATAATTCCAAGAAAAATCCTGAAAATATATGAACACCCAAAGTATTTAATAAAAATATCTTCAGCTCATTTAAAGTTTAATTTATTTATTTAAATAATTATTGAAGTGTTCTTTGTTTTATTAAAATTATTTCTAGAGCTCCAAAATTTCACGAAAAATTTCAGAGAGTATTTTAGGGCATAGAGAATATTTCAAAAATATTTCTAGCCATGATTTTTAAAGGAAAATTTAATTTTCTTAATAGGTTCACTTGATTTACTTTGTTTTTCTTTTTATTCAATTTCTAGAAAATAATTTATTAAATGATTTTTATTCCCGAACGAAAATCGGGCTGTGAAAGTCTTAGTCCCCAGTCGTTGCCTGTAGATGATTGACATGCTACTTTGCGTTCCGTACGCTATCTTATCTAATCTCGATTTTGGTTGTATCCAGGACAGTAGGTCCGCATGTGATGATATTGCCTTCGGGCCTATTATTGTAATACTTTTGGTGTAAGACTATTCGTGCACTTTACACCTGATAATTCAGTACTGTATTTCGTGGGTACCAAACTACTCGATCCAGGGAAATGGTACTATGAACACGAATGATTCCCGTTCCGAAAACGGGGGTTGACACCCTTGAGGTCGTCTCGGCAAAGAAAAGGTGGTCTTTGAGGATAGGCGTAAGGATCGGTCTCGTCCCAGGCCGTCTCGTGCTACTCGGAATCGGCCCTTGACCATTCAAATGTCGGAACTGAAGCAGCAAGAGGTTCTCAAGCTGCTGATCCTCCACCTCGTCCTACTCGGCGTTCCATTGCCACCCGTCCTCAGCCAGGCGAGCGGGTTCATGGGGAAATCCCATCCCTCTGTACCCATCTCAGGGTTATGATGTTGACCCCGATCACCACACTGGGCGCCAGAGGATTTACTATCACAAGCAGATAGCCTAGTATGGTTGCAATCGCCTAGTGGATCCTGACATCGTTCCTCAGGAGTCCCTGGATCCCCGGTTCAGGACCTTCTTCCAGCTCGACTGGTACAACTCCGTCTTTCTCTCCCGGACCAATCGGGTTGTGGAGATGAAGTGGCTAGACTGGGGCTATCTTCAGTCGAAGAACAACGCATACTTCAATGCCTTGCTGCAAGTATGCGAAGCCAAGAACCTCAAGGATGTCCTCTGCCTCGAGTACTCCTGGAACACTGAGGTTATAGGGCAGTTCTATGCCACTGTGTTCTTCGGCTCCACCAAGAACGGGGTTCCCGTCTTGAAGTGGAGGACAGAGGGACGCCCCTACAAAGTGTCTCTGCCTCAGTTCGCGGTGATTTTGGGGTTGGATCAAGTTGATCTTAACCGCCCCAACATCCACACTGAGGATTCCATCCCCATGGTGCGCACCATGTTCCTCTACGCACCAGATGCTCCTCGTGACCACAAAGGGGCTTCTACCTCAGTACAAGCTTCTCTACTCTATCTTCAGGTCTAGTTTTTCCCAGTTTCCTTTCCTCTCCTGTTTTTGGTTCCCTGTGTCAAGTTTCTGTTTGACTCCATCTTCAGGTGGACCCTACTGCCAAAGGCCAAGGATGCGACGGCACTTCCTGCGTCATGCACATCTCTTGAGTCGCATGCAGTATAATCAGTCGCCCTTCAGCGTCTCCAAGCCCATCTAGTTTGAGATATACAACACCAGCTATGATCCCAAGCGGCGTTGTGTGTATGCCCCATACATCATGAAGATGATCAACAATGTGACCGGCTTCTTCTACACCTGTGACTCCACTCACAAGTCGTTTCGCCCTCATGTGCCGACTGCACCCAGGATTCCTCCATCTTGTCCTTCTAGCTCGGCCTCAGGTGCAGGTCCTTCCTCAGCTCCTTCACGCCCTTCGGGCTCGAGCTCCAGCTCACCCATCAAGAAGGTGTTGCGCTCGATCTTGTCTCTGCGCCAAGACCGCCTCCAAGGTCAAGAAGATTGAGCGGCGTCAGAAGATGCTTCTGAGGGAAGCCGGTTAGACATTCTCCGACGACTCCGAGGATGAGGTCTATGAGGACCCCTTCCCAGCCTACGAGACCGCTCGCGATGTTGCTACCGGCGAGGGAACTTCTGCTTCTATACCTCATGCCTTCGTTGAGGTGTCCTCACACTCAGAGGACGTCGAGGAGGATGACATTCCTGCTGTGGTGTCGCCTGCTGCTGCCTCCGGTAGCGCCACCGACGTCACTGAGGCCTCCCTTTTTCCCGGTGGTGGCGACGACGACATTCAGAGTGGAGATACTGAGATCGTCGCACACTCTAATGACTCCGAGTGACTTCCCTTCTCTCTTATCCCTTTTTTGGTGTCTTGATGCCAAAGGGGGAGAAGATTGATAAAGAGGGGCTCAATTCTCGCTTCTGTGCTTCCTTGTCGGCTTGTTCCTGTTAGCCGACCGGAAGTACTGGACCTTTCCATCGGAACTTCCGGCCGTGCAGCTTTCTCCGAGGACTTTTATCTATTCACTCTCATTTGGACATGTGAACTCTATGTGTGCTGGGATGTAATGATTGCTAGACCTTATGATATTAATTAGGCTTATTTGCATGACCGCTTGTGTGAGTTGTGAGTGGTGAAATGTTGTTTTCAATTTTTTTTGTGTGCTTGCCATGTCATATTGTTAACAACTAAATTTGGTAAGCAGATCCCCGAGTTTAAAGCAAGGATTAAAGTGGAATCAAGGGAGCGTTTGAACCTTGGAGACAGAGGCTGCGTCGGCTGAGTCTGAGTCGGTTAAGGAGCCAGTCGGCTGGGTCCGAGTTGGACAGGATAACCGATAGCCGATTTCGATTTGAAAAGGCAAATGAAACTGATTCTGGAAGGAAATCTTAAAGATCATTGTTGGATTCGGTTTCCAATGCTTCAGAAATATTGCCATCTATGGATAAAGTCCTGAAAAGGCAATTGTATCTATTAATTAGGATATTTGTATATTTTCCTTACGGATGATGTGTACAGGAGTCCGTTAGAGATATTGTCGTTTTTTAAATAGTAACTAGAGATAAGGTAGAAGTCGTGTCCTACAAGGACTTCGTTGTAATCGGGTATAAATATGGCCTGAGGGTTTGTAGTGAAAACACACACAACTAATACAATCTCGGCGCATCGACACCCTTTTGTTTTTACTTTCAATCTCGACAAGTTCTTGCCTCGTCTTTGGGCTGCATCGGGTCTCGATCTCCAAGCAAGGTAATCTGTTGTGACAAGCGGTTTCTGCTATCGGGGTTAGTGCTTCCATCATCATGATACTCTGATCTTGATAATGCAAATTGCTTAATTTATCATATACGACATATAATCTAGATTAATGTCTAGATCTATCTCACAATTGGCTAACATCTTGTAACGCCCTAAAAATCGGATAATTTAAAAACCGGGAATTAAAAATCAGAACTTACGAAAACCTTTTGCTTGTTGCTTCTTGATCGTGTTTATTGCTTCTTATTTGCTAGCTTGGTTGCAGAAATTTATATGTGAGCGATTCATCTCGATGTTTGAGAAAAACCAAATGATTTGGATTTCCATTAGGGAGAAAAATTTAGGAGTTTAGAGTTGGAATTTTAAATACAAAATAGGAAAAGGGTTGTGGATTTATGAAAATACATATTTGGGATCAAAACATTATTTTGGTGGGTGAGTAATATTTATGAGTGAATAAAATGAGTGCTAAAATATTTTAAAAGATATATGTGGAGTCTAGAAATTATTCGGAATCAAAATTATATTTTCCGGAATTTAGGGAAAAAGGATTAAATTAAATGTGTGAAATATATTTTTAAAATAAAAGTGGGTGAAAAGTTTCAAAATATATTTTTAAACTAATTTTGGGGAATATTAGATTTTATTTTGAATTTTTAGAGTGAAGGGAAAATAGAATTTGGAAATTAGAAATTAAAATTCGGGAAAATCAGAAATGTCGCTGTTCACGCGTCACAAGGTGTTCGGTCCAGTCCTTTGCCTCGCGCACACGCGCGACACGCGCCGTGCGGCGCACCCGCGCGACACGCGCTGCGCGTCGCCACCCGCGCCGTACCAGCCCCGGCCGCACGCGCCACGCACGTGTCACACGTCGCCGCGCCGTGCCCCCCGGCCGCGCCCACGCACGCTGCGCCGCGCGTCACCACGCGCGTACCAGCGCCGCCGGCCGCATCACCACGCCGCCGCATAGCCCGAGCCACGCCGCCCGCGTCACCCACGTCGCCGCACGTCGTCCATGCGCGCGATGCGCCGGCCCCGCCCGCAAGCCGCTGCGTGGCGTTCCGGCGTAACGGCACCGCGTCGGGCCCCCTCTCCCTCTCTGTTTCTCTCCCTCGCCGCGTCTATATTAGGAGGACGAAGCCCCATCTCTTTTCCACCATCGCCACCGCCCGTTCCCTCTCGTTTCCTCTCCTTTTCCTCGCCGAAGCTAGCGCCGTCGCCACCGTAGCAAGCCGCCGCCGCCGTGCTTTTATCGCCGCGTTTGCCGCCGGTAAGCCGCCGCTCCTTCCTCTCCTTTTTCTCGGTCGCCACAGTCTACCGCCGCCGTCGTGCTGCTGCGCGCTGCCGCCGGTTCGGCCGCGCAGAGAATAGGAAGGGGGTAGCAGGGGAAAAGAAAAGAAAAAGAAAGAAAAAAGAGAAAAGGAAAAGAAAAGAAAAAAAAAGGAAAAAGGAAAATATGGGAAAAATATGGAAAAATTCTGGAAAATTAGGAAAAATATTTAGAAAATATTTGGGAAAATATTTTGGGAAAATATATTGTTTTCTCGTGTATTTTCTCCGTGCAAATTCGGAAATCAAAATTGGATTTTCGGAGATTCCGTTTTCGCGTCGTTTTTAATCCGAAGTTTATCTATTTTCTTTCCTCCATTAAAAATATGTTTCTTTTGGTACTCGGACCTCCAAAACCTCGAGCATTAATTCTTTGATCAAGGGCTTTTCAAAAATATATTCCCTTAATTAAATTTGATCGACATTTTGCGAAAACCCTAAAATCTCAAACTCGCTTTTTAAATCGGATGTTATCCCGAAACTCTCGTCCGAACTCGAGAAGAATTTTAGGCTAAACATTTGGAGTCGTTTTTATGGTTCTTTTTTATCTCTCGGTATTTTATTCAATTCGATTGAATTTAATTGATTTTTCGCACATACGGATAGCAACCGAGGGAGCGAGCCGACTACGTTGAAGACCCCGGCCAACAAGTGTGCGAGCAAGGCAAGTCAACACCTCCCTTTGAACATATTGATCCAACTTTGCGAAATGATGTTGATTTAAATTACAAATTTGCATGCTATACACCAATGAGTACCTATGCTTAATATACCCTGCCTTGATGTTGATTACCATTAGAATTATTCTTTGTAACCTTCGATGTGATATAACCAGAGAATAACTTCGGTAAAATGCTTAGCCCAGCTTATATTAGATTTGTGCATACTCATGATTTTACAAAGAAGCTTCGTGCTTGGGCAACTATCTTTTGGGAGGTAATTGGAATACGGCATGTGGAGACATGAGCGCCACATTGCCTTGATCATGATGAAACTAGTTTTGATGAAAAATAAAAAGTACAAAACCAATGTTTTGGACTGGGGCGGATGGATGGATTTTGGTGGATTTCGGCAAAGGCAAGTACCATCCCTGGTCAATTAAGGACCGAGCCATGAGACTTATAACCTGGAACGAGCCAATACAACCGTACTTCTCGAATGGGTATAGACCTAGCGGAGTAGATAGCAGAGCGGAGGCAGTATCCCTACATAGTGGTTCTTGAGTGAAGAGGTGGTTCTGGTTATTGAGATAAGGCTGTGGCCTAAGTGTTGAGTAATGAATAAGAATGTTATGAAAGTTTTTCCCTTACCCCGGCAGCGCCAGAACTCCTCTCACTGCTAGGAAAGGACGGCTAGAGTGCAAGAGGATTTAAGTTCATGGAGTGGGTACTGCCGAAGCAAAGTTATCGAAAGGCTTTGCCGTGACCATCCCATATGAAGGGATGAAAGCTCATTCAATGAGTAGTCGCGGAGTATGGGTAAAGTGTACATTCACTGCAGTGTGAGTTAATCAATCTATTTGAATAGCCATGCTCGTAGTTAATGAGCAACGTGACAAGTTTCTCCCGTGGCTAGACTCATAAATTTTAAAATGATGGCATGGGACTGCATAATGATTTTGTGTGCTGGTGGACTCAACTTCTCGAAATGCGAGAAGGGGTGGACTCCCCAGAAAACCATGACGAACCGGAAGCGGGAAGCCATCCTTGGGAATCACGATGGATGGTAGACAGAACCGTCGCCGTTGTAACATACTATGGAACTAAAACATGACTTGGCTAGATATTAGGTTTGTGAAATGGTTTGTGAAAATTGGCTTTGTGCAAATAAACCACAACCATCCTTTGATTGACCCTATCATATGCATCATTCCGTGTCGGCTTGCTGAGTACGTTGGGTACTCACCCTTGCTATACGCACAAACCTTCAGATGGAGGAAACGAAGAACTGGAGGACCCCTATGCTTACTGCTAGGTGGGCGATGGAGGTGAAGGCGTCTACTAGGTCTTAGTCCCCGGTCGTTGCCTGTGGCAATCGACATGCCGCTGCCTTCCGACTGTTAATCTTATCTAAATTCTGCTTTTGGTTGTATCCGGACCAGTAGGTCCTATATGTATTGGATATTGCCTTCGGGCCTATTATTGTAATAATTTCGATGTAAGACTATTCGTGCACTTTGCACCTGGTAATTCAGAACTGTATTCGTGGGTACCAAACTACTCGATCCAGGGATATGGTACTATGAACACAAATGATTCCTGTCCTCAAAAACGGGGGTCGACACATCTCCCTGAAGATAAGAGCCAACGAAGCTAGATACAGGGGTTGATTTAGGTTATATGGCATACAAACCATCTCGAAATGTTTTCATTAGCTTATATAGATCCCGCGCTTCTTTTTGAACTTAATGCTGCATCAATCTGACCTATTAAGTCTCTTTTAGAATCCTATAGATCTATTCGGCTCAACGATTATTATTAGAGATAGCATCAGGGTTTTAGCTGGTCTCATATGTTTTCGCCATCTTTTATGTATTATTACTGTTAGATGTGTTAGAACTGGCTTTTATATTAAGATCTTAATCTATTTAAATATGCTAAGCTCGGTATCAATCTGTTAAGTCATATTAACAGCCGATTGATCTTAGTTTAGTATATCTAGCTCAGGTTAATATCTTCGTATAAAATATATCGGAGTACTAGCCGATTTACGCTAGATCTGCGACGTCGGCTAGGCTATAAATGTATATAATTACTATCCTAATGTGCTTTTAGACATAAGTGGTTTATACTATCTCGGTACACTACCGATCTATCCCAATCACTTGATCTAAATGCGCTTTAGGATAGTAATTATATATTACGAATATCTATAGCCGATCGAGTAGGATCTAACCCTAACCAAACGCCTATTTCTTGTTTTCTTGTAGGTTAAAGGATCAAACCAACTGGCACGCCCTGCAAATCACCAAAGGTGATCCAATTTGGACCTGCACTAGAGTTAAGCAGACCTCTCAGGCCAGTGCGTGGGAAATTTCTCATCAACACATATGCTCTTAAAATTATTTCATTTCACCTTTGTTGCACCCCATTGAGTAAGATGAGTTGGTTAGAAATTCCCTAAACTCCTCTATCAAAAATGCATATTAAATTCACTCTTATTTCACATTATGCATATATTTAGGGGGAGTCCTATCTAACCCTTCTTACTCAAAACTTCATTTACTCCTATCTTTTGTAAGCTTTAACCAAGTTGTCATCAACCACCAAAAGGGGAAGATTGAAAGTGCATCTATCCCCTAAGTGGGTTTTGGTGGTTAATAACAATTTGGTTAAGGGACTAATGCGTTCAATTGAGATGTGTGCAGGAGAATTAGTTCTTAGATGCTTAGTTGTGCAGGTTTTGAGAAAGGAGAACCCTCAAATATCAATTGCAAAAAGGAGAGAAGATTCGACGTTGGTTTATAGTAGTATTTTGTCTCGAATATTGAGTTTTAGGAAAAACCGTACTATTAAGAGGGGTGAAACTCATGCCATGAGATGATCTAAGTGCTCCCAGTCAGAATATTCTTGAGTGAGAATTTTTTTGAGTTATTTTTGAAAATTACTCCTTCCCACGGCAGATAAAGCCCATCGGAAGTTCTGGGGTTCCAAGCCAGAACTTCCGATCTTCATCGCCACGCAGCTAAAACCTTTGTACCAAGTGTTGGCAGGAACTTCCGGTAGTCCTAGACCAGAACTTCCGGACAGTATTCTAGCTGAGTTTGTGTGTAACGGCTAGGTGACGCAAGCGTGTACCTATATATAACCCACCTTGTCCCTAGCTCACTTTTGGCCATCCAACTTTCGTTTTTCAATCCCCTAGCTCCTTCCATGGTGTTCTAGCTCATTTCAACTCAATTCTTGAGCCACATAACCAAATTTGCGAGAAGATTGAGTGTTTGGAGTGATTGTGAGAGTGAGAGAGCTAGGTGACTTGAACACTTGGTGATTCTTGCAGGGCTTTGGAGTGGTGCCTATTACTCTTGGAGAGCAATCTCCTAGACGGTAAGGTGTCTCCTGCAAGCTTCCGGAGAATTGTGGATTGGCCCGAGAAAGTTTGTGAAGGATTACCTCTCCTCCGCAAGAAAACGAGGTATGGATAGTGACAAACCAAGCTGATCTTTTGGAGGTTGTCTAGGTAGAGCAATTCACGTTTGTGGTTCACGCTAGAGGATCGAATTTGGATCTTTGTGGTCAATTTGATCTCTAGGTAAGATACTAGAAATGTTGGAATTAAAGGCCGTAGACTTCTTCCCAGGGATTTGCTTGGTGAGGCAAGGGGTTAATTATGATCCAACTCTACGGAGTTCCTTATGTCTCGTGTGCTATCCCTTTACCTCATGTTGTTTGTCTCTATTGCCTGTGTGTATCTTCCTATTGCTAGCAATAAAATTGTGTTGAAATTACTTAAATTTTAGTTTAGATCCTTTTAAGTCACAGAACACCAGAAGTTCCAGACAGCTTGTGCTGACCGGAAGTTCCGGGGTTCAAGTACCAAAAGTTCCAGCTCCTGTGTGTTTTAACCGCTGCATTTTCGAGAAAATTTCAGGATCGCCTATTCACCCCCCCCTCTAGGTGACATCAACGGGCCTTCATAGCTGTCTCTAGCTGACGTACCCTAGTGAGGGTGGGCGTGATGGAGTTGGGTCGGCCCCGGTTAAAAGGGTTGATCGGCTACTAGATTTACCGTGGCATGTGGGGGGCTGCTCATTGCCCTGATGAGAGTGGAGGCGAAACCTTGGTGTGGTACGATTGGTAAGAGGGGGTTATGCAAAGGGTCCTGTCACAGTTCCTTTCTGGGGTATCATGGTGGTACACTAGCATGTGGAAATGTGTCGTGGGGTTGTGTCTTGTGGGTACAATTGTACACCTCTGAGTTAAAAACTATTCAAATGGCCATGCCCACGATTATGGGCGGTCAACCAGATTTGTCGTGATTAGTCTCATTTAAATAATAATATGACTAATGGAACTTGACTAGTATAGATGGATGGTTGGGCCTGTTGCAACGTGGGTTATAATTAACAAGCAGCAAACTAGCAGTAGGAGCAAAGTAAAAAAAGAAAAAACCTTTAGTCCCGATTGGTGTTTCAACCGGGACTAAAGAAAGCGATCTTTTGTCGTGCTTTCGTAGTCCCGGTTTGATACCCGGGACTAAAGGGGGCTACAAACCGGGACTAAAGCCGCTTTCCCCAGCAGTGTTGGTGTGGTGGTTGTGCCGACGAGCCAGGTAACCTGGAGCTCTGCCTTGGTGTTACTACAGGGCTTGCTTTGCATCACGGTCTCATGACCGGGAAGTTTGTGAGACCGGGATGCTTCACTGCTGGGAAAACCCTCTTTAGTCCCGATTTGTAACCCCCTTTAGTCTCAGGTTTCAAACTGAGATAACAAAAGCGGGACTAAAGATGTCTATCTTTAGTTCCGGTTGAAATAAAGAGGGACAGTCTTGGTTGGTAACACCAACCAGGACTAAAGAGGACGGGCTAGGTCCACCATCTTTAGTCCCGGTTGGTGTACCAACCGAGACTAAAGGTTTTTTCCTTTTTTTAATTCTACTCCTGCTAACTTGCTATTGCTTGTTTATATATTATGCGTACATAATTTACATACATATATATATGCAATCTGCATATATATGTATAAATATATATTTTACACACATATATATAGTTATACATATATATATATGCAATATGCATATATATATATATGTATAAACATATATTTTATACACATATAAATGCACTTAATTAAGTAAATATATACATGTATTACCAAAATATGTATACACATCATATACACATATATTATGTTTCTAATTAATTTTTAATGTTATATATCCTATATTACAAAAAAAATTCTATGATGTGGATCCACGATCACTCCAATCTCAGTGGAATGCTCCCGTGGGATCAATAATTTGCTCGTTGATAAATCCTATCAGTGATTCTCGAGAAGCCTGTATGAAACCATCGTATACGTACATCCAAATCCTGGGGACATGTGACTTGGTGAATTAGGCATTGAATGTAGTCGCAGACGTAATATCTGCACAAGTTTGTCCCATGCGCTTGTTTTGCGCACTAAAGAAGAAACGACGACAGATTTAATATAAATTTCAATTTTAGAACAAATTAATGATTCAATATAATTTTGGAGCATGTACTCATTGGAAATTTCACTTTCACTTCAATCTTTTCATTCCAAAGCCGACAGACCTTCTCACGGAGCCGTGCCCATACCCTACGTGCAGTTACAAGCTAGTAGTTATTCGAGAACTGCATAGTAGCAATAGCAACTAAGATGGAATTACCTGTCTAATACTTCAAAAATCTTTGCGAAGGTAGACTCTGGTTTATCCATTGAATCGTAGACATGGATCTGCGAGTGGCTAGGGTCGATTAGGAAAAGGACCCAGTGGAATCTGCAAATTGTGTGAGATAATATATATGAAACTATATATGTATGAGATAGAAATTGGTACGGAAGGTAGTAAAAACTCACGCTGTGTTGTACGACAATAGTGTCCAAGTCTTGTAATGCTGTTGTACCAGCATATGGAGGATATTGTCCTTTGTTTATGCGGGATATTGTTCTAGCATCGCAGTGTTAATTTTGTAGGGGTCCATGAATCCTATTTTCATCCATCCCCGCTCATAGCACTCGTGGATGGCCATTCTACAACGGATAAAAGAATTTTAGTCAGCAGAACGAAATAAATTTAACCGTCGATACTTACAAAACCCGCGTGGTTATAATAGAGACGTCGAGGGCGTCCAGCTAGTACAGGTCAAAGATGTCCTCGAAGCGGATATACATTAGAACATATTTTGCTTCGAAGAATGTGTCGTTTCTGATCCGCACCATGATCATCTCTGTACCTTTGCCTGAAGTTTCCATGTACCACTGGTGGAAGCGATACATCTGTGTGGGGAGAATCTTGAGCTCATCAGGCTTGACAAGAGGTCGTCCGAATGTATACTAATATTTCAGCTCAGCCTTCTCGATAGTTGCGTGTCCGGATATTTGGTCCATTGTTATTCATGCATCTTCCATAAATTTTCTTAAATCAGTTCTTTGTGGTTGCACCACCAGCTCAATGGATTTTTTAGGTTGCATCTCGAGTTGCGGGACATCTTTGGCCTTTGTTGTTGCCTTCCTATGCGCCTTTCTGATCATCCTGTCGTAGTCCGAGTACGGTTTCAGTGGCCGGTGGCATTAAGTACATCTTCTTGAAGATGGCCTTGGTCTCCGTAGGAATTGGAATAGGCTTCTTAGGAGACTTCTTCTTGAAATGTGCCCTCACCTCAGCTTGGATGACCTCATGCAACTCCTCGGGAGTCTTGTCGTATGACATTTTCTTTGGGCCTGGCAGGAGCCGGTCAAGTTTTGGCATCTTGCTTCTTGGTGAACTAGTTGACATTGACCGTGCGGCTCGAGCTTTGCGCTTAGGAGGCGACAAAGACGGTTGAGTGGTAGATCGTTTAGGAGTCGGTGCTCATGGAGGTGATGGAGGAGGCGGAGGAGGTTGGGGAGTGGGAGACCGTTTAGGAGTCGGTGCTCGTGGAGGCAACGGAGGAGGCGGAGGAGAAGGTTGACGTGGCGGAGACGGAGGAACGGAAGCCGCTTCTCGCCCGGGAAAGACGATGAAAGGCTTGCTCCATGGAATGATCCCATGGGTTGTGTCTCCTAGTGTCGTCTCCCCGTCTCCTTCGGGGATATCCAGCTTGAGATCTTCATAGCCTCGTTCCACCTGTTCAATTTTGACTTTAGAGTACCTAGGTGGAACGGGCATGCAGTTATAGGTCCCATTTCGTTCAACTGGTATCACCATGCCCGATGCCACCTTCACGAGAAGAGATTTTATCAATTAGTAACCAATCTTGATTGGCAAGTTCTTGAAGGGAATATATATCATAAAACTACGAGCATACCTCGATTGTCAGGTTCTTGAATGGAACATGCAGCTCACAAGGTGTTCGCTGCGTGATCTCATCAACAGGCATGGTGGTATTGCTGGAGCTTCTAGGGCCTATTCAGCCATCTGGCCTGTAGAAGCGCAGCTGCTGCGCTGATGCTGTAGTTGCGACGTATCTGGTTGGCTCACATGCTGGCTCCGTAGCTCGGCCATCTGTTTGGCCACTTTTCATGCCACTATGTCATCTATCTGTGCGATTTTTAGCGCCATATCAGCTAGCTTCGCATCTGTATCTCGCTTCCTCCTCATGTGGCTCCTGTAGCTTTGGATGTCGTCTTGGAGTCCGTATTTCCAGGGAACGATGCCTTTTCCACACGTTCGTCCCGGATGCTCAGGGTTTTGCAGTACGAGCGTAAGCTCGTCCTTCTCTCTGTCGGGCTGAAATGAGTCCAAGGCAGAGGCCTCCACTGCATCTTCTAATGTTCTGACGGCTTCTTGGATTGCATCGCCGAAGATTACGGAGCCAACGGTAGGATTGAGCGATCCGTCGTGAGCATAGAACTAGTGCTTTGATCGTTCCAGCCAGTTGGCTGTGGCCGGAACAATATCTCTGGCTAGGAGGTCGGCTTCTATCTACTGCCATCTAGCCACTACCTTCTGATAGCCGCCTGACCCTAGCTTGTGATGATACTGTTTCTTAGTCGCGTTGGCCTTGTTCTTCTCAATGAGCGCTTGCACTTGCTCACCTCTCTTGTATTGCACAAAGGCCTCCGAGTGATCTCGCGGCTTTGGAAATTTGTCAAAGTCTGGGTTCTAGCCCTTCAGGACGTACTTGTGTATTTCCTTCTTGAAGTTCTTGAAAAGCTCAACCATCTTTTTCAACGTTCATTCATTGACCCTTGCATGTTCTGTCTCTGGGATGGTGAACGTCTCTAGCATTATCGACCACATCATCTACTTATCTGTGTCCCGGAGATAGCTTTGCTCATCCCCTCCTGTCCTTGTTCGCCGTCAGTTCACTATGCTAATGGGCACATGATCCCTCACTACCCATCCATTGTGTGCCACAAACTTCCTTGCAGCTTCGACTGGGGCACATGGTCGACCGTCCTGTGCCACTTTGGTTATGACATGTCGACCCTCAATTCTCTTGATGACACTGTGTTACCCTCGTGCCCTCTTCTCTCCAACAGCTGGGATGCCCTCGTTCCCCTCCTCGTTGAGGTACTGGTTGGGATCCTCGTTCCCCTCCTCAATGAAGTACTGGTTGCTGCCTTGTGCGATCTCATCGAGGAGGAACTGTTTGTCCTCGTGATCAACCATTTGATTGTTGTGCTTGGACGACTTGATCAAGTAATTCTGACAAGGAAAAAATTATTCAGTTAATACATGTATGATGTTCCTAAGTCTGATATTTAGGTAATGCATATATATATGTACTCCATCGTAAAATTCGTTCTCATAGCCCATTCAATATAAGTCATTTTCACTAAGTATAAAAACATAAAGAGAGGAAGAGAATAAGACAAAGAGAGAGAGAGAAAACATAGAGAAAAAAACAAAGAGAAGAAAAGGAAAAAATTGTAATGTTTTTTCCTTCTTCTTCTCTTTGGGTTTTTTCTCTATGTTTTTCTATACTGACTATATTTTAACTTGTAAAAGAAACTTATATTTTAAATTTTATCTCTCTCGACGAGATAGGTTGGGTTGGCAGCTCATTGGAGGCCTTTGTATGTGCGACGATGTGGTATCTACGGCAAAGCTTCGGCGGTTCGACGGATGTGAGGCTCTACGGCAAAGATGGCGGGGTGGTGGCGATCTCGCTCACATTGTGGGGAT
The DNA here is from genome assembly GCA_019925245.2 of Oryza australiensis. Taxonomy (NCBI): domain Eukaryota; kingdom Viridiplantae; phylum Streptophyta; class Magnoliopsida; order Poales; family Poaceae; genus Oryza; species Oryza australiensis. The sequence continues at coordinate 499,382 of JAIFGZ020000348.1, forward strand.
AATGGATGTCGTGTTATATGGCATCGATGGCGGAGTGGCATTATCGTTTAGATTTTATATTTTAACTATCATTACCATTTAGTCTTTCGCCGAGAGAGAGAAAGAGAGGAGGATGAGGTGAGGAAGATAAGATGGAGAGGAGAGGAAGTGGATGAGAGTAGAGGTACGAGGATGAGGAATTTAAGTTGCATTTTAAGTCGCATATAATGGATGTCATGTTATATGGCATCGATGGCGGAGTGGCGTTACCATTTAAATTTTATATTTTAAATGCCATTACCATTTAGTCTTTCGCCGAGAGAGAGAGAAAGAGAGGAGGATGAGGTGAGAGAGATAAGGTGGAGAGGAGAGGAAGTGGATCGAGGAGAGGTACGAGGATGGGGAATTTAAGTCGCATTTTAATGCTTCTACCAAATAAAATTCACATTCAAAATTAATTAACATCCAAAATATGTTCAAAATTCACAGTCAATATTCAAAGTCCATATATATATACATTCAAAATTTAATATTTAAACATGCATAGAGGTATCATAGTCCATATATATATATATTCAAAATTCAATATATATATTCAAAATTCATAGTCACTAATCAAAATTCACATTCACTAATCAAATACACAAATCAAATACACAGTCACTAATCAAATTCATAGTCCATTCAACCTAAGTCCATTCATACAGTCCATATTAAACAAACAGGGCGGCAAGGGCAAGGGCGTGCGGCGGCGGCGCCGGCGGCGAAATTCACACACTCCATACACATTAATCAAATAGGGCGGCTTGCGGCGGCAGCGGCGACGGGGGCGACGGCGATGACGGTGACGGGGACGGTGATGGCGAAGGGGTGCGGGAGTTAGGGTTAGGCGAGATCATGTATGGAGATGAAACAACAGAATCAGCGCCAGCGAGGTTACCTCGGAATGCGGCGATGACGGCGGCGGCACGAGACGAAGGCGGCGGTGCGAGAAGACGGCGACGGCGGCGGTTTAGGGTTCGGCGTGACGAAAACGAAGAACACGATGAAAATGGCTAAGTGTTTGGATCCATCGCGTCCTCTACTATATATTGATACCGGGCTCTTTGGTTCTGGTTGGAGCCAAAGACCGGGATTAAAGATATCATTAGTCCCGATTGAAGCCACTAACCATGACTAAAAATATCCATGTCCCGATTGGTGGCTCTAACCGGGACTAAAGATACAATCTATAGTCTTGGTTGTTGGCTTCAACCAGGACTAAAGATCCCCGTACCCCTGGTAGGTGAGAATCTTTAGTCCCGATTGAAGCTAACAACCGGGATTAAAGATGTTTTCCACTATTTCCAAATATTTTTTTGTCCCGGTTGGTATTAAAAACCGAGAGTAAACATTTAAACCAGGCCTTATTAAAAAGTATTTTAAATTCTAATAATCATATATAATTAACATATGCCCTATTATAAAGTATTTTGAATTCTAATAATCATATCTAATTAACATATGCCCTTATTAAAAAGTATTTTAAATTCTAATAATAATATATAATTAACATATGCCCTATTGAAAACTATTTTAAATTTTAATTATTGTTGAATTCAATAAATTCAGAATTTATACAATAAATTCAAATGGTTACAATAAATACAATAAATTCAAAATAATTTATATCGTCCATACAAAAATTTAGCTAAGTGATGGTTGTCCTCACGTACTTTCTCTGCACTATTGTTCCTTTGCTATGATAGTTACGCAAGTAAGGGGTGTCCTCATTTGATAGGAGGATGCTCAGGTCAACCGTCACCGCTAACGGAGGTTGCCCGTCAAACTGATCGTAATCTTCGTCAGTTCTATCCTCGACTCCCACTATTTTCCTTTTGCCTGTCAGAACCACATGGCGCTTTGGCTCATTGGACCCTTTCTCCTTCTTTGCCTTACATCATTGGCAAGGACGAAGGGTTCGTCTGAGTATCCAACCTTGCTAAGGTCGACTGTTGTCATCCCACTTGCATCAATCGTTAGGCCTCCACCACTCAGCCTAACCCACTGGCACCAAAACATAGGGACCTTCAGAGGTCCATAGTCAAGTTTTCATATGTCCTCGATGCTACCGTAATACGTGCTAGTCGTATCATCGTATCCCACGGCATCGATGCGGACAGCGTTGTTCTAATTCGTGTTCTTTCTGTCTTGGGCCCGTGTGTAAATATGTACCCATTGATTTCATATGCCTGGAATGTGGTGATCGAGCAAGATGGTCCCCTCACCAAGAAGGCTAGTTGTCGGTCAATGTTCCCATTGCCCGTGAAATGTTGTCACAACCAAGCAGGGAAAGCATCAATATGATGGTGTGTAATCCAGGCATCCGTCTTACCAATGTTTTTGGAACGAACAATCGCCAAGTGCTCCTCGATGTAAGGAGCCACCAAGGAAGATTTTTGCAAAACAGTCCAATGTGTTTTCCTGAACAAGTTATTGTCTACGGTCATTATTGCCTTCCTTCCAAGAGTCCCCTTCCCCCGTAGTCTCCCTTCATGGCTTAATTCGGGCACCCCAATGGGACGAAGGTCTTCAATAAAGTCGACACAGAACTCAATGACCTCCTCTGTTTCATATCCCTTGGTGATACTGGCCTCCGGACGAGAACGGTTAACAAACATACTTCTTTAGAACGCCCATATACCTCTCGAAAGGGAACATGTTGTGTACCAATACAGGACCGAGGATACGGATCTCTTTTACAAGGTGGCGTAGGAGATGCGTCATGATATTGAAGAAGGAAGGCAGAAAGATCATCTCAAAACTTACAAGGCATTGCGCCACATCATTTTGAAAGGCTTCTAGTCTGTCTGGATCGATGATCTTCTATGAAATTGCATTCATGAAAGCACATAACATTGTTATTGTTGCCCGGACATTATCGGGAAGGATACCCCGAATTATAACGGGAAGCAGCTGTGTCATCAGCACGTGGCAGTCATGAGACTTTAGGTTTGTGAACTTATTATCCTTTGTGCTTATTATTCCCTTTATATTTGATGAGTATCAAGACGGTACCTTGATGCTCTCAAGGCATTTAAACATGCTTTTCTTCTCTGCCTTACTCAGAGTGTAGCTGGCTGGACTCAAGTAGTGATTCCTTTCTCCTTTGGTTTCGGGTGAAGGCCGCCGCGTTGTGCCATATGCTTCAGATCATTTCGTGCCTCAAGTGTATCTTTTGATTTTCCATATACACCTAGGAAGCCCAGCAGGTTGACGCAAAGGTTCTTAGAGAGATGCATCACGTCGATTGCGTGGCAGACGTCCAAGACTTCCCAATAGGGTAACTCCCAAAAAATGGACTTCTTCTTCCACATCGCCGCGTGACCATCTTCACTTGCTATAGGTTGGCTGCCAGGTCTCTTTCCAAATACTACTTTGAGGTCTTTCACCATGACAAACATGGCCTTTCCATTGCAATGCTTTGGCTTAATACGATGTTCTGCCTTTTGTTCAAAATGCTTACCTTTTTTTGGGACAGGGTGGCTTGCAGCATGAAAGCGACGATGACCCATGTATACTACCTTCTTACAATGTTTTATGTACGTACGGTTTCATCCATACATTGGGTGCAAGTGTTGTGCCCCTTGTTTGACTGTCCGGATAGGTTGCCAAGTGCAGGCCAATCAATGAATTTAACGAACAGCAACGCTCGTAGGTTAAACTACTCCTGTTTATCCTCATCCCACACGGGGACACCTTCTTTATTCCACAACAGTTTCAGATCTTTGATCAGAGGTCTCAGGTACACATCGATATTGTTACCAGGTTGTTTTGGGCCTTGAATAATAATTTTCATCTGAATGTACTTCCGCTTCATGCATAGCCAAGGCGGGAGGTTGTAGATACACATCGTTACAGGCCAAGTGTTGTGGCCGCTGCTCATCTCTCCAAAATGATTCATGTCATCCGTACTTAAGCCCAACCTTATGTTTCTTGCATCCCCGTTGAAGTCTTTAAATATTATGTCGATGTTTCACCACTGTGACCCATCGACGGGATGTCTCAGCATGCCATCTTGTTGGCGTTCTTCTACGTGCCAGCGCATCATCCTTGCATGCTCTTTGTTCCTGAACAGACGCTTGAGCCGTGGTATTATAGGAAAATACCACATCACCTTAGCAGGAACTTTTTTCTTCGAAGGCTGTCCGTCAACTTTGGCTGGATCATCTCGTCTGATCTTGTATCGAAGTGCTTTACAAACCGGACATGCTTATAGGTTCTCGTATTCCTCACCACGATAGAGGATACAATCGTTAGGACATGTATGTATCTTCTGTACCTCTAAGCCTAGAGGACAGACTAAATTCTTAGCTTCGTACGTTGATTCCGGCAATTCGTTTCCCTCTGAAAGAATGTTCTTCACGAGTTTCAGTAACTCGCCAAATGCCTTGTCACTGACACCATTTTTAGCCTTCCATTGCAAGAATTCCAGCGTGGTACCCAACTTTTTGTGCCCCTGTTCACAACCTGGGTACAAGAACGTTTTGTGATTTGCCAACATACGCTCCAATTTCTGCACCTCTTTTTCACCTTCGCAGTCCTCCTATACATCGCGCAACATCTGACCAAGGTCATCGGCACCGTCGTTTTCTTCAGCATCCCTGTCCGTCTCGCCTATTGTATTCTCTTCAAACCCACCATATTGAACACAGTCCGGAATGTTGTCATCGTCTTCTTCATCTTCTTTCATTGAAACCTACCTCTCCGTGCGATGTCCAGCAATTGTAGTGAGTGTCATGCCCTAAAAATCGTTTAATTATAAATCATTGTGAAAAGGGAATTTCTAGAAATTGTACAAATCAAAAATAGCCTCCAACAATTAAAAATCCCTAAGTTCAACTCGAACCGGCATGTTGGAACTTTGTTCGAATTCCTCATGCTTCAAAATATGTAACCAATTTTTACTTTAATTTTCAGAGCATCAAATATTTTTAATGCAACAATAACCTTTCTCATATTTCTAAAAAAAGAAAAATTAAAATTGAACCTCTCCCTCTCCTTTTGGGCCGCCGGCCCATCTCTCCTCTCTCCCTCCTCGGCCCAGCAGCCCCTCCCTCTCTTTTCCTCAGCCCAGCCGCCCTTCCCCTTCCCTGTGCACAGCCCAATCAGGCCCAGGCCGAGCAGTAGGCGCCTGGCAGCTAGGCCCCACTGTCAGGAGCGTCTTCAACCTCTAGCAGCATGTGTTCCTCTCTCTCTCCGTGAAAGCCCTAGCGCAGCCATCGATTGATCTCGCCTCCCGGTCGATTTCCCTCCCATTTGATTGCAAAAATCGATTCCCCTTCACCTCCTCATTATTTCCCCTCTTGAATCAACCTCAATCGTGCACTAATGCGTCTTGAATCGATGCATGTTCATCTCCCGTGAACCGACGCCATGAATGGCCGGCGTGTTTTCTCTTCCTTCGGCCGACCCCTCCTTTTCATCTCCCCGGCGTCCCTCTCCCTCCCCGGCCTATAAAAGGGTGCCCAGCCCCTCCTTTCTTCCCCAAACCGTCCACCCTTCCCTCTCCCTCATCCACCTCTCTGTTGAGCGCAAGGAACCACGGGAACAACGACATCGCTAGCAATCCGAAGCTGTCAGCCGCCTCTTCCTCACCACTGGCCGTCTTAGTCGTCTCCTCACCGTTCTCGCTGCTCTGGTGAGCTTGCCGCCACCCACTGCCATCTCTTCCTTTCCTCTGTCTTCAGTCTCCCTCTCAAGCAGCAGCAGCTGTTCAAATTGCAAAAACAATTCACGAATTCATAAATCGCTATTCAAACAACGCCTAAAATTCAAACAGCCATATCTTGACCGTTTGAACTCGGAATCGACCTGTTCAAATTGTTAATTTTTCCTTAAACAATGTAGAACCCATTTTTGTGCTTTGTTTCTGCATCTTATATGGTTGTTATTTATCTTTTGGCCTTTTTCTTTTGTGTTCGTCGCGTATTGCAGATCCGGAAGAGCCGCTCTACCTCGACGTCGACCTTGAAGACTTTGGTAGCGAGCAAGGCAAGTCATGTCATCTTGATCATATTGTTGCCCAAATTTATAAAATTATTTTTATTTAAATTATTGCATTTTGCTTTATTAAATTTCCGTGTGTATCACTGTTTTATTTAGTCGTACCGATTCTCCTTGTTATAGTCTTATTAATTGTATTATTATTAACCTTGGTAACCCTAGGAAAAATAAGACTAGTGAGTACTTTATATATGTGGTGCTTACTAGTAAAATTTAGGAATATGCTTAGCCCTGCTTAAATAGAAACAGTTAGATGTTTTCAATAATTAGACTAAGAACTAATTTGTAAATAATGGAAATATTGGTTGTTTAGCTTTGACAATAAATTTCCCCTTCAAAATTTCCCCAACCATGTTTTCGGCTGGGCACGAGGTGCATGGTTTTGTTAGTCGCACCTCGGCCGCCATAAGGACCGGTCTTCGGGCCTCTGTTGCAAGGCATATTCCGTACTACCATCTGTCTAATGGGTAAGGCTTAACACATTGTTTAGTACGGTCCTGAACAGAAAAGACACGGATAGGGATGGATGAAGCCCTAGGAAGGGCTGACGTCTCTGGCAAGTGAAGACTCAGGACGAGTCGAGATGCCTGGGGGCATAGACTGTCTGCTCGACCCAGGGCACCTGGCGGGGGAAGTCTATGTCGGTCTTCTTTATTTAGGGCAGTACTAAGCGATGAGTTATGTCGAAACTTGGTTTCGGCAATATAATTTCTGGGGTCGCAGTCAAGATCGCCAAGCACAATGGGTTAGAAGAAGAAGAAGATTTAGACAGGTTCAGGCCCTCTCGCGAGGTAATACCCTACTCTGTTTCGATGGATTCGATCCGCCGAGTGTTTTTATTGATCTCGTGATCTAAGGCTCAAAGCTCAAAGCTGATCTAAAAATTTGATCTCCCCCAAGGGACGTCCCTTACCCCCCTTATATAGTCTTGGGAGGTAGGCTTACAGATCGGAAACCCTATCTTATTCTAAGTTGGTTTCCTCAATCTTACCAAACCGTGACTATAGGCCGATTGCCTTATCTCTATCGGCAATCGTAACACCCAAGTCATGTTTGGTTTACAGATATAGCAGGCGCAACCTATCCCTACCTCCAGTCGGATAAGCTTGCCATGTAGATACCCGATTGCCATAATCTCCACAGTAGCCCCCGAGTCCTTTTCAGTCGACGAGACAGCTCAGCTTCAGACCAAAACAGCACACAGCCAAAAAATCTCTTTGACCGAGTGCTTTTGGCGCCGAGTGATTCCATCATCTCTGCCTGAATCTTCCCGAGTGGCTCCAAAGACTGTGAAGGGCTGGAAAATATCTCAAAAATTCTTTAAAAATAAATATCCAGTGCATCTCTGATGCACCTAATTAGGTGTAGCCCCGACTATGTGGTTAGTCAAAAACGGACTAAGCATATAGTCAAGAACTATAAAAAATCATTCTTATGTAGATGCTTAGCTCATGCTAAAGCAACTTTATTACTCAGCAAGCTCGTGCTTTACCCGAGTGAGTTTGCCCGAGTTATCTCAGAACAATTAACTCAATCAACCTTCGTAGGCGAAAAGCACTCGGTAAGCTTATGCTTATCCGAGTGGATCCGCCCGAGTAATCCGGAACAAATATTTCAATTATCCCTCATGGGAAAACAAGTTCTTTCAATCATATGAAAAATATGACCAAATTATTAAATAGCTTATGCCTAATACTGGTCTCAATCTATAAAGATCTTCACCAAGGTGGAAAAATAGCATCGATCTAATTAATTAGCCAAATGCTAAAAAACCAAATAGCCCTTGTCATCAAGGCAGCTATAGAAACTTAGCCGTTGGTCACCTTCCAAGTTGCATCGTGCTAGCTTCTCATGAAGTCAAGCAAACTGCGGTATGGAAGGATTTTCAAAGGTATAGGGCACTCGGACATGCGCATATTTCCAGGGCAAATCTGCTTAAGCTCATCCGCTTAAGTCCTTAAGGACACGCGTCAGGCCACACCTTAGCTGGGCCGTAGATTTTCTTATGGGCTTGGCCCACTCACCAGAAAACCTAGCGTAACACTCAAATCTTTCTATAAAGGCGTGAGGTCGTCCCCGCCTCTTCATCTTCCAAAATTCCCTTTTCACAACACTGTTCATCGGTTCATTGCGGAGAACCCTAGACTCGCGCGCTCCCAAATCCATCCATCAAGGAACTCGCTTTCGCAACAACCGCTTCCGCGACCAAATCTCCCACGTTCCCTTGTCAAAAACCCGACCTTTTCCGACCAGATCCACTTCCCATCAACACCTCTCTTATGGAGGAGGAAAAGAGGATTCCGTTCGACCAATGGGCTGCTTCGGATGTGAGGGAATCCACCCTCAAGGAGATGGTGAAGCACGGCGTGCTTCCGCCAAAGGAAATCGTGGGATGGCGCCCGCGGCGGGGAGGACTTCCCGACCCCGAACACCGGTGAGCTCATCGTTTTCACTTCTTTTTCTCTGCGGGTTTAGCCTTCCCACCTCCGAATTCTTCCGAGGGCTTCGGATTACTATGGACTTCATCTCTACCATCGAACCCCAACTCAATGCTTCACATCGCTCTCTTCATTCATGTATGTGAAGCCTTCCTTGGCATTCTACCCCACTTCCAACTCTTCCGCGCATGTTCTATCTCAAACCACATCCGAACAAGGACCACCACGGCGTTGTTGGCGGGGCAGGTTTCTAGCTCCGCGGATCTCTCCGCAAGGAGTATTTTTCTCTTCCTTTGAAGTCTTCAAACAAAGGATGGCATGTGGGCTGGTTTTATGTCGGCAACCTAGAACCCAGCCTCTGCCATCTTTCGTCGGCCTTCCTCCTGTCCCCCACCCATCATGGAGCACTGCTCCGAGTAGCCCAAGATTGGGACGAGGCCAACAAGCTACTTGCGAAGATCCTGGCGATGAAACAAAAGGGTCTTCGCGGGGAGCAAATCACTCGGCACTTCATCAGGTGCCGACTGGCGCCGATCAAGGAACGATCGAAGCCGGCCTTCGAGTATGAAGGCGGGACAGACCCCAATCGGGAAGATCCAGATCCACTCAAGTACGAGATCTTGAAGATCCGGATGTACAAGATCTTCTCGACTGGAATCGCAGTTGAGCGGGCCCTCATTCTGCCGGTCCTCCCCTTTAGCATCCACCGACCTCCTCCTCCGGTAAGCCGACTGGTTACCTCATGACATCCTTCAATCTTGATATCTTGTCTCTTAGCGTTGCACACTCTTTCTTCTGCAGGAAAACGCCTCTATTACCTCCAAGCCATACAAAGTGTCCCACGATGACGCGCCGCGTCGCCCCGCCAAGAAGCCGGCTGGCGGGATCAAGATCCAAGGCGACCCGATCGGGAAGCAAGCGGCGCCGAGTGAAGACTCGAACAAGCGTGCAAGCAAAAGGAGGCTGATTATCGAGGACTCGGATGACGACGTCTCGGCTCCTCCCACCGAGACCCCACCTTTAAGACGATCGCCGCGGACGGCGCCGAAGATCCGCCGGTCATCCAGGTATGCTCTGAAACCGAAGTCTGAACTCTTTCGTTGAAAACTTTCCTTTGTCTTTACCTCTGCTGTGTTTACTTTCGCAGGAGGCCCCAGGACATAGATCCTGCCGGGGGGAGTGAAGGACCAACCCCAGCCACTGCTCCCGAGGTGCCAAGGCCAGCAGAGCCAAAGCCTCGGAGCCCACAACCAAGTGCGAGCGCTCCGGGGAAACAACCTTCGCCTCCGAAGAAGGATGCTCCGAGGAAGGAGCCTTCGGCCGCCAGTCGGGATATCCCGACTGGAAACCAGTCAGCGGCAGGGAAACCTGAGGCCACGGCTCAAGCGCCCCCGACCGGGGGCCACTCGGCGTGGAGCCAGAAGAAGGAGGCCAGCCGGGCCGCTCCGCCTAAGCAAGCGGCCGCCGAAACCGGTGAGATTTGTTTCGAAGTACTCTTTCGCTCTTTCAGTCTGAATCTTTCAAGTCCTCATTTGTCCTCCTCGTTTGTCAGCCACGGTAGAAGAGATCCCGGAGGTTGCGAGTCCTCGGAACCGGATTCCCAATTAGGATCGAGTGGCGGGACTCGGAGGGCGAGAGGCGGGGCATCGTTACGGACCGTCAAGCCGAAAAGATGAAAGGGACGCCCTCGTCGAGAGCACGAACGAGGCAACCCGGCTCAACGTAAGCCTTCGTCTTTCTCTTAAATTGTACTATCATTGTCTTTCAGTTGGTTACTCTTCTGCTTTCGCGCGCAGAAGGAATATTGCCGCTCCATGGCAAAATCTGAGGTGCTGGAGAAGCTGGTTCCCCACCTGAACTCCTTAGAGGACGTTCAGCGACAGCTGAAGGCCACTCGGGAGGAGGCCGCGTCAAGGGAGGCGGCTTTGGGAGGAGATCGCGAGCTTCGGGAAGCGAATCTCGACCTCCGAGGATCAATCGGGAGTAAGCCCGTCTATCCATTTTCTTTACAATTCTCATGTTAATCTCGGTTGTTGACGGTCTTCTCTTGTAGAAAACTCTTCGGAGGTCCATTCGCTTCAAGTCCAGCTGGAGGCAGTCAGCCTCGACAAAGCCGAGATAGAAGCCGAGTTTGAAGGTAATCTTCTTTGGAGTAAAACTTCTTGCGCTGCTTCGTTTCCGAGTGCCTTGAATGATCCGGAGCTTTTGGCAGCTTACAAGGTAAAGACCCGAGCCCAATACGACGTCTTGCTTGCGCGGGTCAGACGAAGCGACGAGATTCGGGAAGAGGTCGCCAATGCCGCTACGCCGATCTTGCTGTCCTTATTCGATCAAGGAGTCGGGGCCGTTCGTTGGAGCCGGTGGAAATATTCGACAAGCTGCGGGCGGCTCCCGACCGATATCGGCCAATATCACCGAAGCGGCCAAGCATGGGGCTGGTGCGGCTCTTGCACTGAGACCAAGTCCTTTACCCCGAGTGGATATCCACTCGGTCGGGGAAGGCTTTGCGACGGAACGACGGACGAGCAAGCCTTGGACATGCTAAGTGAGGCGCGGGAGGCGGCAAAGAAAATATCCCTTGATGTAGTAAACAATTTCAAGATTTGATTTGTCTTTCTGACTTTGTCTTGTAAATGTCGCATAACCATAGCGCTCTGAAGCAGAATTTGTGATATATTTAGTTTTTATTTATGTTAATGCCTTGATCCGAGTTTTTGTGTGAAATTTCTTAAGTAGTTTTCGTCATTGTCACCAAGCCTAGGCTCGATTAGGTCATCGGAGAACTCTCAGTCCTTAGATACTGAACTCGAATCGAAGACCATTAAACAATGATAAACCAAATTATGCACAGAAGTTGATGAGGAAAACTTAAGCTTTATTGACATATGTACCCCATTGCTAACTCAAGAAATCATCTTGCTTGAGGTTGGCGATCAAGGAAAACATGAAGCCTTAGCCGAATTAGGCATAAAATCGTCGAAGATGCTCGATGTTCCGGAGTTCTCCACCATAGACCCGTCTTCGCGCTTTAGCCGGTATGCACCGGGCCGAGTCACTTCAGCGATTATGTATGGTCCTTCCCATAAGGGAGATAACTTGTGTCGATCTTTGGTGGCGGATCTTGCACGGGACCAGGTCGCCAACAATGAAAGCTCGTGCTCGCACGTTGCGACCGTGGTATCTTCGAGCCCTTGAAGGTATTTGGTCGACTGGATGAGGGCTGCCTCACGGGCCTCTTCCAATCGGGTGAGGTCATCCACTCGGTCGGGGTCGTAGCGTTCATCGTTGAAGCTGCGAACCCGGAGGGACTCATATTCCATCTCGTTTGGCAACATGGCTCACGCGCCATAGACCAAAAAGAAAGGAGTTTGGCGGTAGCCCGACCGGGTGTGGTTCGCAGTGACCATAAAACCGAGGCGAGTTCTTGGACCCACTTGCCGGCGTAAGGGTTTAGGCGGTCGAAACGCGGGCCTTGATGCCTTGGAGGACCATGCCGTTGGCTCGCTCGACTTGTCCGTTGCTTTTGGGGTGAGCTGCGATGCGTAGCGAGATCTTGATTCCGAAGTCTTCGCAGAATTCCTTGAAGATGCCTCCCGTGAATTGAGTCCCGTTGTCGTTATGATTGTTTGGGACGCCGAAGCGGTGCACGATGTTGAGGAAAAGTCTCGTGCCTTGTCAGGTAATTGTGGCGACCGGCTTGGCTTCAATCCACTTGGAGAACTTGTCGATTGCGACGAAGAGGTGTGTGAATCCTCACGGAGCTTTTTTGAAAGGGCCGACCATGTCCAGCCCCATACCGCGAACGGCCGGGAAAGTGGGATTGTTTGAAGCTCTGGGCCGGGACATGGCTTTGTCGAGCGAAAGCGCAGCCTTCGCAGGTTCGTACGACTTTATCCGCGTCGGAGACCGCGGTAAGCCGAAGAAACCTTGCTGTAAGCTTTGCCAACTAGAGTGCGTCTTTGCCGCGTGGCTTCCGCATATGCCCGAGTGGATGTCTTGGAGTAGCTTCCCTTCTTCGGGTGTGATGCACCTCATTAGAATTCCGGAGGGGCTTCTCTTGTATAGATCGGAGTCAACCATGACGTATGCTTGGCAACGACGCCGGACGCGTTACGCCGTCCGGTCATCCGGCGGCTCTTCTGGGTTAAGAATTTGATGAGCGGCGTCCTCCGGTCGGTATCGATCATGGCGACTTCGTTCGTGGTTTGCTCGGTCGAGTTGTCTTTGTCGTGATGGTTGGTTCGTAGAGATGTTCGACAAAGACGTCACGTGGGCAGCTTCGCGCTTAGATCCAGCTGTGCCGGCTCATCGGCAGCTTCGTTGTTATGTCTCAGGACATGAGAGAGTTCGAGCCCATCAAACTTGTCCTCAAGCTTGCGGACCTCTTGTCGGTAGGCCTCCATAGTGTCATTTAGGCAAGACCAGTCTTTCATCACTTGATTGACGACCAGCTAGGAGTCGCCTTTCACAATAAGCCGTCGTATCCCGAGTGAGACTGCGAGGTGCAGTCCATGTAGAAGAGCTTCGTACTCGGCAACGTTGTGTGAGGCGGAGAAGTGGAGGTGAAGGACATATCTTAGCCTTTCCCCGGTCGGGGAGATCAGCACAACTCCAGCTCCCAAGCCGGTGATCCACTTGGATCCGTCGAAGTGCATGGTCCAGTGTTGGAGGTCTTCCCGAGGTACATTCTCTTGCTGTTCAGTCCACTCGGCCAGGAAGTCCGCCAAGGCTTGTGACTTTATGGACGTCCTTGCCTTAAAAGTTAAGTCCAGCGGCATCAGCTCTAGGGCCCACTTGGCGATGCGTCCGGTTGCCTCGCGGTTGTGGGCCTCTTGGCCTGGTCGTCGACCGATCCGGCTCGGGCCTCTTATAGTCTCCTGACCTTAGAGGTGGAAGCCGGCTCTTGTCTGGCGTTTCGGCCACAGATTCGATCGGTCTTCGTGCCGAAGTGGTGGGATGGCCGTTAGCCGTGGCAGCGACGATGGTCTTGATCTTGTCGAGTATAGGAGTCACGTTGGCAGGAGCCGTCTCCATGACGGTGTCCAAGAGCGTGAGTGCGGCAACGGCGTTCACTGTGGCGTCGGAAGATATTGGTGTTGCGAACCCGTGTTTGGAGTATGGCCTCTGGGCGGATCGTCCGTGCACGTAGATCCGCTTCCTCTTGTCGGCCTCGTCCTTACGTTGTTTCTCCTCTTGGTGTCTTGCGCTCGAGCTCCACCACGCTCGCTCTTCTTGGCAAGTCTTCGGCCATGGCTGAGTCGGACTCGTCCGCTCGGCCATGAGGACATCAAAGCACTTTGGCTCATAGTCCATGCGGCAGTCGGAGTTGTCAGCTTCGTCAGAAGGGATGCCGTAGAGGTTGTCGAAGCCGGCGGAGCTGAGGTATCCCTTGAGCTCCGAAGACGAGCAGGAGCCGAATGATGGGAGGATGACGGCGACCTCCCTTGATCCTGGGTAACCCGGATCTGGATCGTTCCAGTCCGAGTCAGAGCTTGGGGATGTGGGCTCCTCCGAGTGGGTCGCCGCCGACTTGGGGAGAGGAGTTTGCTGTAGATCTCGGCGGCGTTTGGTAACCCAAACGGCACCGAGAGGTCTTCGTCTGAGTAGATCACCTCCGTCGGGGAGGTGAGAAGTTTGGCGCAGATTTCGGCGGTATTCGGTAACCCGAGTGGTGCCGAGTGAAGTCCGTCGTCGGAAAAAGTGGATTGCATCTTGATCTTGAAGATGTCGTCGAAGATCTCGGCGCTATTGGGGAGCCCGAACGGCGCCGAGTGGGTTTTTCCTTCTGACTGGTTTGAATCCGAGTCGAAGGAGGAGTCGTCGAAGAAGTTGGCGGCGAAGTCGCCGAATCTTGAAGGAGATCCCATCACGCTTGTCGGCGAGATTGTTGAAGAAGTCTCGACGCGCAGTCCCCTACCTGGCGCGCCAACTGTCGAAACTTGGTTTCGGCAATATAATTTCTGGGGTCGCAGTCAAGATCGCCAAGCACAATGGGTTAGAAGAAGAAGATTTAGACAGGTTCAGGCCCTCTCGCGAGGTAATACCCTACTCCTGTTTCGATGGATTCGATCCGCCGAGTGTTTTTATTGATCTCGTGATCTAAGGCTCAAAGCTCAAAGCTGATCTAAAAATTTGATCTCCCCCAAGGGACGTCCCTTACCCCCCTTATATAGTCTTGGGAGGTAGGCTTACAGATCGGAAACCCTATCTTATTCTAAGTTGGTTTTCTCAATCTTACCAAACCATGACTATAGGCCGATTGCCTTATCTCTATCGGCAATCGTAACACCCAAGTCATGTTTGGTTTACAGATATAGCAGGCGCAACCTATCCCTACCTCCAATCGGATAAGCTTGCCATGTAGATACCCGATTGCCATAATCTCCACAAGTTATGTCATGGCTTCCGTCCGTATGCCATGCTGGCATGTGGCACATCGCAACACGTGAGGAAGACATGTCTGGTGGGTAAAGATGTACACCTCTGATCAGAGTTTAATCTATTCGAATAGTCGCGCCCTCGGTTATGGGCAAGCCGAGCAATGTACCCAAGTTAGACTTTAATTCTATTTAATACTGAAATAATTCAAGTTAGCGCTTGTTGGCCTGGGTTAAGGCAAGATCGCGTTGGTGCGCGGCTTGATAATAATATGATTAGAGATAGGCTCATGTTTTAATTAAATTTTTTTAAATATTTAAATGCTTGAAATGTTGTTTTTCTGCAAAATAGCTTTATATATAAATTCCTTGTACTCCCTTGCATTATATTTGCATTTTCCCGGCATGGCTTGCTGAGTACGGTGGTTGTACTCAGCCTTGCTCCTTTTTCCCCTTCCAGCAGAGGAGTGTTTCGAGGTTGAAGGCTTTGGTGTCTAGCTCGTGCATGCCGTCAAAGCGCCTGTGGTGGCCCGTCGTTGCTATCGTCTTTTATTTGTTTATCTTTCAGTGTTGGGCCTTTGGTCGCCCATGTAATAAAGTACTCTATCTACGCTTCCGCTTGTTTACTCTGTTAATTACCAACTATGTAATGTGTACCTTGCCTCCTAGGACAAGGATTTATGCACTCACAAACGGAGTATAGTGTTCTATTTTCCGGGCGTTACAAGTTGGTATCAGAGCCTCCTTTGACCCTAGGACGAGCAAGACAACCCCTAGAAAATATTTTTTTACTTAAATTCGTCCCTATTTATGAAAACTTGTATTCTACCTTTACCTGCTTACTCTTTTAAAAATTTCTTGCTGACCTTTCATTTTCAAAAATTTTGTAGATGGCCCTCCCCTTGACCCGTCTCGAATATGGGCAAGATGGTTTCATTCTGGAGCTGCATCACCTTTGCCTTCATCTCAGCTACTCCAATGAGGTGGAGTACATGGGAGTGAAGCTTCTTGCTACCGGCAACGACGACGCTCCCCAGGCAGAATGGATGTCACGGCTACCCTCCTTTCCAGCCACCCCAACCGCTCCTCGCTGACTGCCTCGGCTGAAGGAGACACACTCGTGGAGGCTTGCCAGAGCACGACGTACAACTATGAGCTGCAGCACACTTCGTACCGCTACCACCCTCGTTGCATGGACCCGAGCGACTACGCTAGCTTCGGGGGACCCGCTTGGAGGACGACACCACCCTTCGTCACCTTGCTTGGATGGTGGAGGCCTACGACACTGCTTGCATCGACTTCCACAGGCTCGTGAAGCGCGAGATGGTGGAGAACAACCTGCGGATCCTGAGTCTGCGCCAGGAAAACCTGAGTCTCAAGAAGGAGCTCGACGCCTTGGAGGAGGAAATGCATTAGCTCAAGCTCGCCAACGGCCAGGATGCCTCTCCCAAGCGTCACCGTGTCTGCCGCAGCCTAAAGATCACCATCCGCAAGAGCACCACTAGGCTGTCCCTCGTTCGCAAGGCCCTGGCAGAAGGCAAGGTTCTGACTCTGAAGGCCCCTCACAGCGATGCCTCCAGCAGTGGTAGCACTCCTCCGGCAGCAGACGAGTAGCTTCAGGGCGCGTGTGTTTTCCTCGTTTGTCTTATGGCTCTTTGGTGTGTGTGGGTGCTGCCTATACCGACTCGTTGTGGTATAGCTTCGCCCTGTTAAAAACTTGAGCTATCTCACCAACATCAGTATAATAAAAATCTAAATAATTTGGGTTAATAGTTTGGCTCCTGCTTTTCTTTTCTGTCTCCTTATCCTTCTCTTGCTTGGTTTGGTCGGATGGTGAACACCGGGAGGTAAGTAGGCGATGAGCACAGGTGAGAAGGCAATGCACGTGATCATGAGAACACACCACCACCCCCACCACCGCCCCTCCACCACCCCCACCTCATGACAATCCCATTCTCACCCAAATACTAGCTCAACAAACCAATATGATGTCTGCTCTTCTCCATCATATCCAAAACTGAATGCTGCTAACGCTCCACCACCTCCCCTCTCCCGCCAAGCTCGCGGAATTCCTACGTATTCGCCCACCCACTTTCTCTAGCACCTCCAACCCCGTAGATGCTATAGATTGGCTGCACACCATCAACAACAAACTTGACCTAATCCATTGCACCGATGCTGAAAAAGTTGCCTTCGCTGCCCACCAACTCCAAGGACCCGCTTCTGAATGGTGGGATTAGTTCCAAGCCACCCAACCTGCAGAACAGCCTATCTCTTGGGGTTGCTTCAACGCCACGTTTAGAAAGTCTCATGTGCCAGCTGGTATTATGGCTTTGAAGAATCGAGAGTTCCGGGATCTAAAGCAAGGCAACCACTCAGTCTTATCGATGCTATGCTAATTACTACCCCCGGTGGTCAAATGCCAGCTCGGCAGTTCAGTCCATCAGTGTCCATAGAAATCCAAGGGATTCCTTTTCTAGCCAATCTCATCCTTCTAGAATCCAAAGATCTAGATGTTATCCTGGGAATGAACTTTCTTGCTCACCATCAAGTGGTATTGGATTGTGCCCGTAGAACCATCACGTTACACAATGGTCCCGATCGGCCAGTCATCACCTATGCTCATCCCACCCGACCGCCCGCAAGTTCGCATCAGGTCCGTCTTGAAGAAATCCCAATAGTCAAGGATTACGCGGATGTGTTCCCCGAAGACTTGCCAGGAATGCCCCCCAAAAGAGAGATTGAGTTTCGAATTGATCTAGTACCTGGTACCGCACCTATCTCCAAAAGACCGTATCGGATGGGCGCCAACGAATTGGCCGAAGTAAAGAAGCAAGTAAATGAATTGAAGGAGAAAGGGTATATTCGTCCCAGCACATCCCCATGGGGAGCACCGGTAATCTTTGTTGAGAAGAAAGACAAGACCAAACGAATGTGCATCGATTATCGTGGGCTCAATGAAGTCACTATCAAGAACAAATACCCATTACCTCGGATCGATGATTTGTTTGACCAATTGAAGGGAGCCGCTATATTCTCCAAGATTGATCTCCGATCAGGATATCACCAGCTACGAATCCGCGAAGAAGATATCCCCAAGACAGCCTTCACCACCAGATATGGTCTATATTAATGTACAGTAATGTCATTCGGGTTGACCAATGCTCCTGCTTTCTTTATGAACTTGAGGAACAAAGTTTTCATGGAGTATCTGGATAAGTTCGTGGTTGTCTTCATCGATGACATTTTGATTTATTCTAAGACAAAAGAAGAGCATGAGCAATATTTGTGTCTAACCCTGGAGAAACTCAGGATGCATCAACTGTATGCCAAATTCAGTAAATGTGAATTTTGGTTGTCAGAAGTAAAGTTTTTAGGCCATGTCATATCTGCTCTAGGAGTGGCAGTAGACCCCACTACAGTTGAATCAGTTACCAAGTGGAATCAACCCAAGACAGTCACTCAAATTCGTAGCTTCCTGGGATTGGCAGGGTATTACCGCCGGTTCATTGAAAACTTCTCGAAGATAGCTAGACCAATGACTCGGTTATTGAAGAAAGAAGAAAAGTTTGTATGGACCCCACAATGCGAGAAGGCCTTTCAATTGCTCAAAAGCAAACTGGTGTCCTCTCCAATTTTGGTTCTGCCAGATATTAACAAAGATTTCCAAGTGTATTGTGATGCCTCCCGTCAAGGTTTGGGTTGTGTGTTAATGCAAGAAGGACATGTGGTGGCTTATGCATCCCGACAGTTACGTCCGCATGAGAACAACTACCCCACTCATGATCTTGAGTTGGCAGCCGTAGTGCATGCTCTAAAAATTTGGCGTCATTATCTCGTTGGGAATCGTTGCGAGCTATACACCAATCATAAGAGCTTGAAATATATTTTCACCCAGCCAGATCTAAACCTATGCCAAAGAAGGTGGTTGGAATTAATCAACGATTACGATGTGGGAATTCACTATCACCCGGGGAAAGCCAACATGGAGGCTGATGCTTTGAGTAGAAAAAGCTACTGCAACACAGTTCATCTCGAGCAGTATTCTTCTGTTCTTTGGAAGGAGATAGAATCGTTGAATCTAGGCATCGTCAAGCGAGGTTTTCTAGCAACCTTAGAAGCTAGGCCTTTGCTTCTTGATCAAATTCGCAAAGCCCAGAAAGATGACATTGATATTAAAGAACTCAAGAAAAATATGAGGAGAGGAAAAGCAACCGGTTTTGTTGAGGACGAATACGGAGCAATCTGGAATGGAGATCGTATTTGTGTCCCAAACATTCCAGAGATAAAGAAGCTCATCCTACAAGAAGCACATGAAAGCCGTACTCCATCCACCAGGTAGTACCAAGATGTATTTAGACTTGAAAGCCAAGTATTGGTGGGTCAGCATGAAGCGGGAGATAGCTGAATTTGTGGCCTTATGTGATGTATGTCAACGAATCAAAGCGAACACCGGAGACTAGCAGATTGCTTCAACCACTCATTCCGGAGTGGAAATGGGAGGAAATTGGAATGGATTTTATTACCGGTCTTCCCGAACTCAAGGTGGTTATGACTCAACTGGGTAGTCGTTGATAGACTAACGAAAGTGGCACATTTCATTCCACTCAAAACTACTTACTCAGGCAGCAAATCAGCAGAACTATATTTTGCTTGCATCGTTTGTCTTCATGGTGTTCCGAAGAAGATCGTGTCTGACTGAGGTAGTCAATTTACTTCCAAGTTTTGGCAGAAGTTGCAAGAGGAATTGGGAACACGTTTGAATTTTAGCACTGCTTACCACCCGCAAACAGATGGCCAGACAGAACGAATCAATCAGATTCTTGAAGACATGCTTCGGGCTTGTGTCCTTGATTTTAGGAAAACTTGGGATAAGAGTCTCCCTTATGCAGAATTTTCATACAACAACAACTATCAGTCCAGTCTACAAATGGCTCCGTATGAAGCTTTGTATGGCCGAAAGTGTAGAACCCCACTCCTTTGGGATCACACAGGGGAACGACAGGTTTTTGGTACAAATGTTCTTAGAGAAGCTCAGAAAAAGTTAGGATCATCCAAAAGAACTTGAAAGTGGCCCAGTCTAGACAGAAGAGCTATGCGGACAATCGTCGCCGAGATCTTACTTGCGAAGCCGGTGATTATGTGTATTTATGAGTCACTCCACTTAGGGAGTTCAAAGATTCAACACGAAAGGGAAGCTTGCACCGAGATATGTTGGACCGTACAAGATCTTGAGCAGAAGAGGAGAAGTTGCCTATCAGCTCGACTTGCCAGTTACATTGGGAAGTGTCCACGACGTGTTCCATGTCTCCCAACTCAAGAAATGTCTCCGAGTGCCGATAGAGCAAGCAGATCCTGCGCAGATTGAGATCCAAGAGGATTTAACTTATGTGGAGAAGCCAATCAAAATCTTGGACACCTCAAAAAGGCATACACGCAATCGAGTCATCCGTTTTTGCAAGGTTCGTGGAGCAATCATTCAAGAAGAAGCCACCGGGAGCGCGAAGACGAGTTGAAGTCAGCCCATCCCCATCTCTTCAGCGGTGCTTCCAAATCTCAGGGTCGAGATTCTCTGTAAGGGGGTAGGTTTGTCATGCCCTAAAAATCGTTTAATTATAAATCGTTGTGAAAAGGTAATTTCTAGAAATTGTAAAAATCAAAAATAGCCTCCAACAATTAAAAATCCCTAAGTTCAACTCAAACCGGCATGTGGGAACTTTGTTCAAATTCCTCATGCTTCAAAATATGTAACCAATTTCTACTTTAATTTTTTCTCATATTTCAAAAAAAAGATAAATTAAAATTGAACCTCTCCCTCTCCTTTTGGGCCGCCGGCCCATCTCTCCTCTCTCCCTCCTCGGCCCGGCAGCCCCTCCCTCTCTTTTCCTCGCCCCCGCCCTTCCCCTTCCCTCGTGCACTGCCCAATCAGGCCAGGCCGAAGCAGAGGCGCCGGCGGCTAGGCCCTTGTCGGGAGCGTCTTCAACCTCTAGCAAGCATGTGTTCCTCTCTCTCTCCCGTGAAAGCCCTAGCGCAGCCATCGATTGATCTGCCTCCCCGGTCGATTTCCCTCCCATTTGATTGCAAAAATCGATTCCCCTTCACCTCCTCATTATTTCCCCTCTTGAATCAACCTCAATCGTGCACTAATGCGTCTTGAATCGATGCATGTTCATCTCCTGTGAACCGACGCCATGAATGGCCGGCGCCGTTTCTCTTCCTTCCGCCGACCCTCCTTTTCATCTCCCCGGCGTCCCTCTCCCTCCCCGGCCTATAAAAGGGTGCCCAGCCCCCTCCTTTCTTCCCCAAACCGTCCTCCCTTCCCTCTCCCTCATCCACCTCTCTGTTGAGCGCAAGGAACCACGGGAACAACGACATCGCTAGCAATCCGAAGCTGTCAGCCGCCTCTTCCTCACCACTGGCCGTCTTTGTCGTCTCCTCGCCGTTCTCGCTGCTTCGGTGAGCTTGCCGCCACCCACTGCCATCTCTCCCTTTCCTCTGTCTTCAGTCTCCCTCTCAAGCAGCAGTAGCTGTTCAAATTGCGAAAATAATTCACGAATTCATAAATCGGCATTCAAACAACGCCTAAAATTCAAACGGCCATATCTTGACCGTTTGAACTCGGAATCGACTGTTCAAATTGTTAATTTTTCCTTAAACAGTGTAGAATCCATTTTTGTGCTTTGTTTCTACATCTTATATGGTTGTTATTTATCTTTTGGCCTTTTTCTTTTGCATTCGTCGCGTATTGCAGATCCGGAAGAGCCGCTCTACCTCGACGTTGACCTTCAAGACTTTGGTAGCGAGCAAGGCAAGTCATGTCATCTTGATCATATTGTTGCCTCAATTTATAAAATTAATTTTATTTAAATTATTGCATTTCGCTTTATTAAATTTCCACGTGTATCGCTGTTTTATTTAGCCGTACCGATTCTCCTTGTTATAGCCTTATTAATCGTATTATTATTAACCTTGGTAACCCTAGGAAAAATAAGACTAGTGAGTACTTTATATATGTGGTGCTTACTAGTAAAATTTAGGAATATGCTTAGCCCTGCTTAAATAGAAACAGTTAGATGTTTTCAATAATTAGACTAAGAACTAATTTGTAAATAAGGGAAATATTGGTTGTTTAGCTTTGACAATAAATTTCCCCTTCAAAATTTCCCCAACCATGTTTTCGGCTGCGCCCGAGGTGCATGGTTTTGTTAGTCGCACCTCGGTCGCCATAAGGACCGGTCTTCGGGCCTCTGTTGCAAGGCATATTCCGTACTACCATCTGTCTAATGGGTAAGGCTTAACACGTAGTTTAGTACGGTCCTGAACAGAAAAGACACAGATAGGAATGGATGAAGCCCTAGGAAGGGTTGACGTCTCTGGCAAGTGAAGACTTAGGACGAGTCGAGATGCCTGGGGGCATAGACTGTCTGCCCGACCCAGGGCACCTGGCGGGGGAAGTCTATGTCGGTATTCTTTGTTTAGGGCAGTACTAAGCGATGAGTTATGTCATGGCTTCCATCCGTATGCCATGCTGGCATGTGGCACGTCGCAACACGTGAGGAAGACATGTCTGGTGGGTAAAGATGTACACCTCTGATCAGAGTTTAATCTATTCGAATAGTCGCGCCCTCGGTTATGGGCAAGCCGAGCAATGTACCCAAGTTAGACTTTAATTCTATTTAAAACTGAAATAATTGAAGTTAGCACTTGTTGGCCTGGGTTAAGGCAAGATCACGTTGGTGCACGGCTTGATAATAATATGATTAGAGATAGGCTCGTGTTTTAATTAAATGCTTTTAAATATTTAAATGCTTGAAATGTTGTTTTTCTGCAAAATAGTTTTATATATAAATTCCTTGTACTCCCTTGCATTATATATAAATTCCTTGTACTCCCTTGAAATGTTGTACTCAGCCTTGCTCCTTTTTCCCCTTCCAGCAGAGGAGTGTTTCGAGGCTGAAGGCTTTGTTGTCTAGCTCGTGCCTACCGTCAAAGTGCCTGTGGTGGTCCGTCGTAGCTGTCGACTTTTATTTGTTTATCTTTCTGTGTTGGGCCTTTGGTCGCCATGTAATAAAGTACTCTATCTACGCTTTCGCTTGTTTAGTCTGTGTCGACCTCTATTTTTGAGGACAGGAATCATTCGTGTTCATAGTACCATATCCCTGGATCGAGTAGTTTGGTACCCACGAATACATTTCTGAATTACCAGGTGCAAAGTGCACGAATAGTCTTACATCGAAATTATTACAATAATAGGCCCGAAGGCAATATCCAATACATATTCGACCTACTGGTCCGGATTCAACCAAGTCAGAGTTTAGATAAGATTAGCAGATGGAAACAGCGGCATGTCGATTGCCATAGGCAATGACCGGGGACTAAGACCGAGTAGACGCCTTCTCCTTCATCGCCCATCTGGCAGTAAGCATAGGGGTCCTCCAGTTCTTCGTTTTCTTCATCTGAAGTTTGTGCATATAGCAAGGGTGAGTACCCAACGTACTCAGCAAGCCGACACGGAATGATGCACATGATAGGGTCATCCAAAGGATGGCTGAGGTTCATTTGCACAAAGCCAATTTTCACAAATCATTTCACGAACCTATTGTCTAGCCAAGTCAAGTTTTAGTTTCAGAGTACATTAAAACGGCAACGGTTCTGTCCACCATCCATCGTGATTTCCAAGGATGGCTTCCCGCCTCCGGTTCGTCATGGTTTTCTGGGGAGTCCACCCCTTCTCACATTCCGAGAAGTTGAGTCCACCAGCACACAAAATCATTATGCAATCCCATTCCCATCATTTTAAAATTTATGAGTCTAGCCACAGGAGAAACTTGTCACGCTGCTCATTAACCGCGAGCACAGCTATTCGAATAGATTGATTGACTCACACTACAGTGGATGTACACTTTACATACTCCGCGACTACTCATTGAATGAGCTTTCATCCCTTCATATGGAATGGTCACGGCAAAGCCTTTCGATAACTTCGCTTTGACAGTGAGAGGAGTTCTCGCACTCCCGGGGTAAGGGAAAAACTTTCACAACATTCTCATTCATTACTCAACACATAGGTCGCAGCCTTTTCTCAATAACCAGAACCACCTCTTCACTCAAGAACCACTATGCAGGGATACTGCCTCCGCTCGGCTATCTACTCCGCTAGGTCTATACCCATTCGAGAAGTACGGCTGTACTGGCTCGTTCCAGGTTATAAGTCTCATGGCTCGGTCCTTAATTGACTAGCGACGGTACTAGCCTTTCCCGGAATCCTCCCAAATCCATCCATCCGACCAAGTCCAAAACATTGGTTTTGTACTTTTTGTTTTTCATCAAAACTAATTTCATCAGGATCAGGGCAATGGGGCGCTCATGTCTCCACATGTCGTATTCCAACTACCTTCCCAAAGATAGTTGCCCAAGCACGAAGCTTCTTTGTAAAATCATGGGTATGCAGAATCTAGTATAAGCAGGGCTAAGCATTTTACCGAAGTTAGCCTCCGGTCATATCACATCGAAGGTTACAAAGGATAATTCTAATGGCAATCAACATCAAGGCAGAGTATATCAAGTATAGGTACTCATTTGTGTATAGCATGCAATTTGTAATTGAAATCAACATCATTTCGCAAAGTAGGATCAATATGTTCAAAGGAAAGTGTTGACTTGACTTGCTCGCACACTTGTTGGCCGGGGTCTTCAACGTAGTCAGTGCTTGCTCCCTCGGTTGCTATTCGTACGTGCGAAAGATCAATTGAATTCGATCAGAATTCAATAAAATACCGAGAGATCGAAAAGAACCATAAAAACGACTCCAAACGTTTGGCCTAAAATTCTACTCGAGTTCGGACGAGAGTCGTTACGATAAAATCTGAGTTAAAAACGAGTTTGAGGTCTTAGGGTTTTCGCAAAATGTCGATCGCATTTAATTAAGAATATAAATTTACAAATGCTAATCAAGGGGTTTGTGCTCGAGGTTTTTGGAGGTTCGAGCACTAAAATAAACATATTTTTAATGGTGGAAAAGGAATAGACAAACTCCGGATTAAAACGACGCGAAACAAAATTTTCCGAAAAATCCGATTTCTATTTCCGAATTTGTACCGAGAAAAATACACGAGAAAACAATATATTTTTACCCAAATATTTTCTAAATACTTTTCCTAATTTTCCAAAATTTTTCCCTATTTTTCCTATTTTTCTTATTTTCCTTTTTCTTCTCTTTTTCTTTTCTTTTTCTCTTTTTCCTATTCCTTCCCTCATACCTCCCTCCTTTCCTCTCTGTTTCCGGCCGACGCCAACGCAAATGCGAGGGCGATGGCTCGAGGACTCACCGGTGTCGACGGCGACGCGGGGGAGACGGCGGGGGCACCGGCGCACGGCGGCGGTGGCTCGCGGCGAGAGGCGCACGGCGGCTAGGGTTGCGGCGGGGCGGCGAGGGGAAACGGCGAGGGAAACGGGCGCGGACGGCGGTGAGGTGGGGGGAAAAACGGGGAGTTGGGTCCCATTTATAGGCGCGGCCGAGGGAAACGGGAGAGAAAGGGGGACCGGCGCGACGGTACGGCGACGAGGCACGCGGCGCACGGGTTGGCGGGCGGTCGCGGCGAACGCGAGCGACGCGTGGGGCGGGCGCGGGCGTTGGCGCGTGGCGTGAGCGTGGGCGGGGTCGGGTACGGCGGCGAGGCACGCGGGCGAGCACGGGCGGGGCGGGTACGGCGGCGACGCGCGGCGGCGCGCGGGTAGGGTCCGGCGCGGGACGTGCGCGCGCGGCACGAGCCCGGCCGGGCGTGGCGCGGCGTGGGCATGTGGCGCGTGGCGAGCGCGCGTGGGGCGTGGCACGGTGGGCGACGCAGCGCGGCGTGAGGCCGCGGCCGGGTCGGCGTCGAACACCTTGTGACGTATGAAGAGTGCAATCTCGATTTTTCCCGATTTTAAATTCTAACTCCAATTTCTATTTTCTTTCAGTCTAAAAATTCAAAATAAAAATCTAGTATTCCTAAAATTAATTTAAAAATATTTTTTCAAACTTTTCACCCACTTTTATTATTTAAAAATATATTTCAGATTTTTAATTTAATCTTTTTTCCTAAATTCCATAATCACAATTTTAATTCCAATTAATTTCTAGACTTTATATAAATCCTCTAAAATATTTTATTGCCTATTTTATTTTCTAATTAATATTTCACAATCACCAAATAATGTTTTGCTTTCCAAATACATATTTTTATGAATCCACACCCTTTTCTTATTTTATTTTAAAATTCCTAACTTTAAACTCCGAGATTTTTCTCCCCAACGGAAATCCAAATCATTTGGTTTTCCTCAAACACCGAGATGAATTGCTCACATATAAATTTATGCAACCAAGCTAGCAAATAAGAAGTGAAAAACTCGATCAAGCAGCAACAAGGAAAGATTTTTGTAAGTTCCGATTTTTAATTTTTGGTTTTTAAATTTCTCGATTTTCAAGGCGTTACAAACCTACCCCCTAACAATAAATCTCGTCCCGAGATTTCTTACCGTCGCGGCATAGGTTCAGTACTCGGTCTTCAAAAAGTCTTCTTTTTCCCAAGTGGCTTCATCTTCGGTGTGGTTGCTCCATTGCACCTTGTACATTCGCCACGTCTTGGTCCTAGTCTTTTCTCGTTTTGTCCAAAATCTTTATGGGATGTTCGGGGTATGTGAGGTCTTCGCCGATAAGGACGTCTTTTGAGGGGATTTGTTCTTCCGGTACTCGCGAACATTTCTTCAATTGTGACACGTGAAAGACAGGGTGTACATCGGAAAGATTTTCCGGCAGGTCCAGTTGAATGGCCACTTCGCCTCTTCTGGCGCTTATCGGGAAGGGTCCAACATATCTTGGCGCCAGTTTTCCTTTGACCTTGAACCTCTTGGTTCCTCTTAGTGGCGAAACTTTCAGGTACACGAAGTCGCCTATTTTGAATTGCAACTCTCTTCGGCGAGTGTCCGCATAGCTCTTTTGCCGAGACTGGGCTACCTTAAGCCGATCTCTTATCAGTCGAACTTTCTCTTCGGCTTCTCTAATGATGTCTGGCCCAAATACGGCTTGTTCGCCGGTCTCCGATCACATCAACGGAGTGCGGCACCTTTGTCCAAACAGGCCTCGTTCGGTGACATCTTCAGACTAGCTTGGTAGCTGTTGTTATAGGAGAACTCTGCGTAGGGCAGGCATTTCTCCCAGTCCTTAGTAAAATCCAACGCACGGGCTCTTAGCATATCTTCCAGGACCTGGTTCGTCCTCTCGGTTTGTCCATCTGTCTGAGGGTGATAAGCAGTACTGAAGGCGAGGTGAGTTCCCAACGCCTCGTGAAACTTATCCCAGAAGTGAGATGTGAATTGTATGCCACGATCTGACACAATCCTTGTGGGTACTCCATGTAGGCACACAATTCTAGACATGTACAGTTCTGCCAATTTGGCGCTGCTATACCGAGTCTTGACTGGGATAAATCGGGCAGTCTTGGTCAGTCTATCCATGATCACCCAAATGGAATCGTATCCGGTAGCAGTTTTGGGTAGTCCCACTATAAAGTCTCTTGAGTGGTTGCAGCAATCCTGCCGGTCGCTGATGCTCAGCCTTAACTCGTTGGCATACATCACATACGGCCATGTATTCCGCTACGTCTCTTTTCATGTTGGGCCACCAGTATTCCGTTTTCAAATCCTGGTACATTTTGGTGTTGCCTGGGTGTAGGGAGTATGCTGACTCATGGGCTTCCCTCAAGATTAGCTTTCTCAATCTGCCTTTCTCAGGTACGTAAATCCTTTTTCGATACCATAGGGCTCCATCGTCGTCGGCCGTGAATTCCTTGGCTAGTCCTTCGGCCATGCGCTCCTTGATGAGTTGGATTTCCTCACAATCCTTCTGGGCTTCCTTAATCTGACTTCGTAGGAGAGGTTGTATCTCCAGCGAACTTAGTTGTCCATGAGGAATCAACTGCAGGTTAAGCCGAGCTATCTCTCCTTGAAGCTCGTTGGCCATGTATTCCATCCTTAGTTGGTTGCGCTGGGCTTTGCAGCTCAAAGCGTCAGCTACAACATTGGCCTTGCCAGGGTGGTAATGGATTCCTAGGTCATAGTCCTTTATCAGTTCCAGCCATCTTCTCTGGCGTAGGTTAAGATCCGTCTAGGTAAAGAAATACTTCAAGCTCTTGTGGTCCGTGTATATATCACAGTGGTTTCCGATCAGGTAGTGCCTCCAAATCTTCAAGGCATGCACTACTACGGCCAATTCTAAGTCATGGGTGGGATAGTTCTCCTCATGAGGTCGTAGTTGTCTCGAGGCATAAGCCACAACCTTTCCTTCTTGCATCAACACGCCTCCTAGTCCTTGTTGAGATGCATCACAGTATATAACGAAGTCTTTCCGGTTGTCCGGTAGGACTAAGATCGGGGCGGTGGTTAACTTTTCTTTGAGCTGGTCAAATGCCTATTGACACTGCTCAGTCCATGCATACTTCTTTTCCTTCTTCAATAGTTGGGTCAGGGGTCGGGCTATCTTAGAAAATCCTTCTATAAACCGTCGGTAATATCCAGCCAATCCCAAATAACTTCTAACCTCTGTTACCGACTGGGGTGCTTTCCATTTGGTAACAGCTTCGACCTTGGCAAGGTCTACTGCTACGCCTCCTGCTGAGATCACATGTCCAATAAAAGCTACTTCCTTAAGCAAAAATACACACTTGCTGAATTTGGCATATAGCTGATGCTCTCGCAGCTTCTCTAGTACCAAGCGTAGATGTTCTGCATGTTCTTCATCATCCTTGGAGTAGATGAGGATATCATCAATGAACACTACCATGAACTTGTGCAGATATTCCATAAATACTTTGTTCATGAGGTTCATGAAGTAGGCCGGGGCATTGGTCAGTCTGAAGGACATTACTGTGAACTCGTACAAGCCGTAGCGTGTGGAGAACGCAGTCTTGGGTATATCCTCAGTCTGAATTCTTAGCTGATGGTATTCAGATCGAAGATCGATCTTTGAGAACACTCGGGCTCCCTTGATTTGGTCGAACAGGTCGTCGATTCGAGGTAATGGGTACTTGTTCTTAATGGTAACCTCATTCAATGACCGATATTCTATGCACATTCTCATGCTTCCGTCCTTTTTCTTGACAAACAATACTAGGGCTCCCCACGGTGAAGAACTAGGGCGTACGAAGCCTTTCTCTTGCAGTTCCCTTATCTGCTTCTTAAGTTCCTCCAATTCGTTCACCGGCATCCGGTAGGGTCTCTTAGCTATGGGGCGGTGTGCATGAGGTCAATAATGAACTCTATCTCTCGGTCTGGGGGCATTCCCGGTAGTTCTTCAGGAAATACATCCGGGTAGTCCTGGATTATTGGCATTCCAACTATGGGTAACATGGTGAATATTCCCGTAGCTCGGTCACCGAGCATAGGGTCTTGATCCATGGCTACTGTCATCGATGATCCCGATGGGGTAGATAGGGTAACTTCTCTTCGTCCACAGTTTAGTACCCCTTGGTTCTTGTTAACCAATCCATTCCTAGTATGACGTCCAAGGTTTGGGGCGGCAAAACCATAAGGTTGGACAGGAATACCATGTCCTTGATCCGAATGGGCACATTGATGCACGCATGGGGTATGGTCACATCTCCCCCGGGTGAGTGTACTACCATGGGTCTCTTAAGGTCTACTCGGTGCAAAATTGTGCTCTTTGCTTATTCTCGACGATATGAATGAATGCGAAGCTCCAGAATCAAACAAAACTTTAACTGGTGCGGAATGGATAGAAAACATACCCATTAGCACGCTTTGGTCCTCCTGAGCTTCCTCAGCACGCACATGGTTGACTTGACCATGGTGGAATCGGGTTGCAGCATCCTTTGGTTGGGGCGTTCTAAACAAACTGCGTCCAGGTGCCGGAGCAGGGGTTCCTCGTACTGCAATGGCATTGGCTGCGGTGCGGTTGGGGGTGTTGCGCGGCTTAGGGCAGCTGTTGGCGTAATGTCCAAACTCTCCGCAATTGAAGCAGTTGACATTCCTGGCTCCTGGGGCTACCAAGGTAGGTGCCAGAGTGCGAGACGGTGTTGCAGGTTGCCTGCTGACGTTGCCGGATGCGGTAGGGCGATTGATTGCTACAATGGCTGGCTTCCAACCTGACAGGGTTGCTCCTTTGGGTCGCTGGGGTGTTCCTTGAATCGGACGGGCCATTGCTAGCCTTCTCTTTCGGTTGTTTTCAACCGTCCTTTGGTCATGCTCAAGCCTTACGACCTTGTTGATGAGGCTCTGGAAGCTGGCGTGGTCCTGACCGGTCATCCGTCCTCTTAACTCGTCGTTCAGTCCTTCGATAAACTTGTCCATCTTCTCTTCTTCGTCTGCCAGGTCGCTTGTGGCGTAACGTGCAAGCTACGTGAACTTGTTAAGGTACTCTTGTACCGTGGTGTTGCCTTGGCGCAGCCTACGAAACTCGTTCTTCTTCATCCTCATAACTGCAGCAGGTACGAAGTTTTCACGGAAGGCAGCCGTGAACTCTTCCCAAGTGGGTTCACCGGCATCTTCAGCCCGTGTTTCCTTGTAGGTGTCCCACCAGTCACTTGCTGGTCCTTCCAGCTGATTGGTGGCGAAGACGACTCTATCAGTTTCCCGTACTCGGACGAGAGTCAGCTTCTTTTCTATTACCCTCAGCCAATCTTCAGCGTCCATGGGTTCATCTGCCGAGGAGAATGTCAGCGGCTTTGCCCTCATAAATTCGCCGAGGTTTGATCCTCCGCGCTGTCCTTGGTTGTTGGCGATAGCTTGCAGCAATTGGGTCTGCAAAGCCATGACTTCTGCTAGGGTGGAGGGGTTAGGCTCTGGCGGGTTCTCAGGAGCTGCTGGGGCTCTGCGACGGTGCGCCATCTGAACAACGGGGATAAGGTAAGAGACTCGCTTTGCTAATGTCGCGATACTAAGGAATTTTCTTTGAGTTGTTTGAAGTGATCTTTCAAAGCAAGCTTGATGGAATAAACTCATTTATTACATAACATGGAACTTCATTATCAGTTCATAAATGTTACATCAGGGGGATACGTTGGACATGTATAGTCCATACAACACAATACAACATTACTAACATCGTTCTAGGGTCTCATACATAAAATGGGTGGGGGCATGGTCATTGCTGTCTTAACTCCATCCAAAGCAAGACCAGGGCTGTTGCTGGTATCCGACTAGTCATCCAGCCATCCGCATGATCCAGGTGCTGGCAGAGGGTGATCCTTGGCCGAAGCGAATCGAAGTCCCCATGGCTCAGAGGTAGTGGCCTCGGAGTCATGTCCGTCCTTCTTGCTTGGCGGCCTAGTACTCTTCCGGGCAGTCCTAAGGGTGATAGGACCTCTGGTAAGTGTCATGCGGCGAGTAGGAGCTTCCTCCTCTGATGGATCTATATCACTGAGCTCCCACTTGATCTCCATAGGTTCTATCTCGGACTCGGAGTCAGTGTTGATCTGGATGGGGTTATCCTCTCTCGAACCAGGCTCGGATGGTACCGCCATGGAAATCAGGGTGGGCTCCGATGAGGTAGCAGCAGTGGGGTCGATCAGGTACGGTCCTGACTCTGTGCTCAGCATGAAGGCTTGCTCCATCATGGCTTGAAAGGTGGTCAAGCACGCTGGAGTCATGAGGTAGTAGTGGTTGGGCACAGGGACAGGGGGTGTTGGTGCAGCTGCAGTAGAGGTACCAGCGGCAGGGACAGGATTGAAGCGAAGTTGCTCTTCCAGCTGGCCGACCTGCTGCTGGCTCTTCCTAAGCTGTTCCTCCAACTCAACCAAGGCTTCTCCACGGGCCACATAACGATCAGAGAGCTGCTCGTATTGGGCACCGTTAGCTTGCAGCTGGGTCTTCAGCAAGTCGATCTGATCTCCACAGTTTTGGTGTTCCTCCACCAGATCATTGAGGCATCGCTGCTGGTCATCTATCTCGAGCAATGCCTCTTCATAGCAGTCATCCGCTGTTTTTGCCCAGCGGGACAGATGGGTAACCATAGGATTATAGCAGCAGGGGGTGGCCTCCACTGGTGCATCGGGTTGCCTTCCTCCCGGTAGGGATGGTGTACGAACTCAGTCACGGTAAGCTCAGCACGGTGAATGGCATTGAGGCGAAGGAATGCCTCGCGGGCTGCGTCCTAAAGGGCTGCCTCTACCAGATCTCTGTGGTAACGAGTGTGCAAGCAATAGGGTGTCTCGCTCCCTATATGGGCCTCAACTGAAACCGCGGCTTTCCATACTGGGTGTCCTTCGGTGCCATGTCTTCTAATCCGATAGTTGGGTGCATCCGGGTACCTTAGGCACCATAGCAATAGCTGGAGTTGTGACACGAATCCTTCTTCCCGCGAAACCTTGATCTCCCAAACTCCGACATGGTCCGACATCTGTTTTGAAAGTAACTTAGGGTCAGAGAGGGATAATATCAAGACAATTTGAGCAAAGGAGATGGGGATGCGAGTATGAGGGAAAACACATTTGTTTTGAAAATAGATTATATTTGCAAAAATAATCCTATGTAGGGAGATTTCCCTTTAACCAGCTATTCAGGGGTAGGGCGCCAGTTGGTCTTTTCCTACAGTCGCACTGCTCTGATACCACCTCTGTCGACCCCCGTGACCCCCATTTTTGAGGACGGGAATCATTTGTGTTCATAGTACCATATCCCTGGATCGAGTAGTTTGGTACCCACGAATACAGTTCTGAATTACCAGGTGCAAAGTGCACGAATAGTCTTACATCGAAATTATTACAATAATAGGCCCGAAGGCAATATCCAATACATATTCGACCTACTGGTCCAGATTCAACCAAATCAGAGTAGATTAGCAGACGGAAACAGCGGCATGTCGATTGCCACAGGCAACGACCGGGGACTAAGACCTAGTAGACGTCTTCTCCTTCATCGCCCATCTGGCAGTAAACATAGGGGTCCTCCAGTTCTTTGTTTCCTTCGTCTGAAGTTTGTGCGTATAGCAAGGGTGAGTACCCAACGTACTCAGCAAGCCAACACGGAGTGATGCACATGATAGGGTCATTCAAAGGATGGCTGAGGTTCATTTGCACAAAGCCAATTTTCACAAATCGTTTCACGAACCTATTGTCTAGCCAAGTCAAGTTTTAGTTTCAGAGTACATTAAAATGGCGACGGTTCTGTCCACCATCCATCGTGATTTCCAAGGATGGCTTCCCGCCTCCAGTTCATCATGGTTTTCTGGGGAGTCCACCCTTTCTCACATTCCGAGAAGTTGAGTCCACCAGCACACAAAATCATTATGCAATCCCATTCCCATCATTTTAAAATTTATGAGTCTAGCCACAGGAGAAACTTGTCACGCTGCTCATTAACCGCGAGCACAGCTATTCGAATAGATTGATTGACTCACACTACAGTGGATGTACACTTTACCCGTACTCCGCGACTACTCATTGAATGAGCTTTCATCCCTTCATATGGAATGGTCACGGCAAAGCCTTTCGATAACTTCGCTTTGGCAGTACCCGCTCCATGAACTTAAATCCTCTTGCACTCTAGCCGTCCTTTCCTAGTAGTGAGAGGAGTTCGCGCTCCGGGTAAGCGAAAACTATCACAACATTCTCATTCATTACTCAACACTTAGGCCACAGCCTTTTCTCAATAACCAGAACCACCTCTTCACTCAAGAACCACTATGCAGGGATACTGCCTCCGCTTGGCTATCTACTCCGCTAGGTCTATACCCATTCGAGAAGTACGGCTGTACTTGCTCGTTCCAGGTTATAAGTCTCATGGCTCAGTCCTTAATTGACCAGGGACGGTACTAGCCTTTCCTGGAATCCTCCCAAATCCATCCATCCGCCCCAGTCCAAAACATTGGTTTTGTACTTTTTGTTTTTCATCAAAACTAATTTCATTAGGATCAGGGCAATGTGGCGCTCATGTCTCCACATGTTGTATTCCAACTACCTTCCCAAAGATAGTTGCCCAAGCACGAAGCTTCTTTGTAAAATCATGGGTATGCAGAATCTAGTATAAGCAGGGCTAAGCATTTTACCGAAGTTAGCCTCCGGTCATATCACATCGAAGGTTACAAAGGATAATTCTAATGGTAATCAACATCAAGGCAGGGTATATCAAGTATAGGTACTCATTTGCATATAGCATGCAATTTGTAATTGAAATCAACATCATTTCGCAAAGTAGGATCAATATGTTCAAAGAGAAGTGTTGACTTGCCTTGCTCGCACACTTGTTGGCCGGGGTCTTCAACGTAGTCAATGCTTGCTCCCTCGGTTGCTATCCGTAAATGCGAAAGATCAATTGAATTCGATCAGAATTTAATAAAATACTGAGAGATCAAAAAGAACCATAAAAACGACTCCAAACGTTTGGCCTAAAATTCTACTCGAGTTCGGACGAGAGTTGTAACGATAAAATCCGAGTTAAAAACGAGTTTGAGGTCTTAGGGTTTTCGCAAAATGTCGATCGCATTTAATTAAGAAAATAAATTTACAAATGCTAATCAAGGGGTTTGTGCTCGAGATTTTTGGAGGTTCGAGCACTAAAAGAAACATATTTTAAATGGCAGAAAAGGAATAGACAAACTCTAGATTAAAACGACGCGAAACGAAATTTTCCGAAAAATCCGACTTCTATTTCCGAATTTGTACCAAGAAAAATACACGAGAAAACAATACATTTTTACCCAAATATTTTCCCAAATATTTTATAAAACTTTTCCTAATTTTCCAAAATTTTTCCCTATTTTTCCTTTTTTTTTCTTTTCCCTTTTTCTTCTCTTTTTCTTTTCTTTGTTCTCTTTTTCCTATTCCCTTCCCTCCTACCTGTTCGACCGGCGCTCTCCCTCCCTTTCCTCTCTGTTTCCGGCTGACGGCCGACGCAAATGTGAGGGCGGTGGCTCGGGGACTCACCGGTGTCGACGGCGACGACGAGGGGAGACGGCGGGGCACCGGCGCACGGCGGCGGTGGCTCGCGGCGACAGCGGCGCACGGCGGCTAGGGTTGCGGCGAGGAGAACGGCGATGGGAAATGGCAAGGGGAAATGGGCGCAGGACGGCGGCGAGGTGGGGGGAAAAACTGTGGAGTTGGGTCCCATTTATAGGTGCGGCTGGGAGAAAGGGGAGAAAGGGGGACCGGCGCGCAAGATGGCGGACGAGGCACGCGACGCACGGGTTGGCGGGGCCGGCGCGACGAACACGGGCTATGCGCGGGGCTGGGCACGGGGCGTTGGCGTGTGGCGTGAGCACGGGCGGGGTCGGTACGGCGGCGAAGCGCGGCGGCGAGCGCGGGGGCCGGGTACGGCGGCGACGCGCGCGGGCGCGCGGCGGGTCCGCGCGGCGGCGTGCGGGCGCGCGGCGCGAGGCCGGGGGCGTGGGCGCGCGCGGCGCATGGCGCGTGGCGAGCGCGCGCGCGGGGCGCGTACGGCGGGCGCGAGGCGGGCCGGGTCACGGCGTCGAACACCTTGTGACGTATGAACAGTGCAATCTCTCGATTTTCCTCATTTTAAATTCTAATCTCCAATTTCTATTTTCTTTCACTCTAAAAATTTAAAATAAAAATCTAGTATTCCCAAAATTAATTTAAAAATATATTTTTCAAACTTTTCACTCACTTTCATTATTTAAAAATATATTTCACATTTTTAATTTAATCTTTTTTCCTAAATTCCATAAATCACAATTTTAATTCCAATTAATTTCTAGACTTTATATAAATCCTCTAAAATATTTTATTGCCCATTTTATTTTCTAATTAATATTTCACAATCACCAAATAATGTTTTGCTTTCCAAATACATATTTTTATGAATCCACACCCTTTTCCTATTTTATTTTAAAATTCCTAACTTTAAACTCCGAGATTTTTTCTCCCAACGGAAATCCAAGTCATTTGGTTTTCCTCAAACACCGAGATGAATTGCTCACATATAAATTTATGCAACCAAGTGGCAAATAAGAAGCGAAAACTCGATCAAGCAAGCAACAAGCGAATGATTTTTGTAAGTTCCGATTATTAATTTCCGGTTATTAAATTCTTTGATTTTCAGGGCGTTACACTCTGTTAATTACCAACTATGTAATGTGTACCTTGCCTCCTGGGACAAGGATTTATGCACTCACAAACGGAATATAGTGTTCTATTTTCTGAGCGTGACAGTGAGGCATGAATCCCGACGAAACAAGTGAGCATGAATAATTCTTGATGTAGAATACTTCTTCTCGATTTTGTAGTTTTTGCATGGACAATGTATAAAGCCCTTATGCTTGTTGGCATTGGCCACACTCAAAAAATAATGCACGCCTTGAATAAACTCTGTCAATCGTCGGTCAGCGATGTACATCCATTGCTGATCCATCTACATGAAATGCACAAAAATCGTAAGAAAAATCCACGAAATTCAAACAATTTAAATAATATTAAAATAATTATATAAATAAATAATCAGATAATAATTATATAATAATCCAACATACATAATGTGTTGTACTTAAAAAAATAGAATTATTTTTAAAAGCTCTTTTAAAGTTCTAAACATATTTTTAATGTACGTAGTGCACTTATTTCTAACTATTTTAATGATTTTTAGATTACCTTAGTTTTTTAATCTACTATCAAATTTTCTATATTTTTTCTTTGTCATCTATTTTATAAGATTTTTTGTCCACAAGATTCCCTCTCATCATTTTTCATAAAATTTTTTAGAGATAAAAGTGTATCTACAATATACCTATAAATGTAATGTGCTAAGCATACTTAGAGGATGGAGTTGTGGATTTTAAGAAGTAAAATAATTTTTTCAAACAAATTTTCTTTCTCTTCATTTTCCATTAACCTATTTAGAGATAAAAATGTATAGAAATAAACCATAAAAAGTAATATGTTAAGCATAGATCATAAGAGAATGAAGTTGTTAACCTTGTAAATCCCTCATATTTGTGTATTATCACCAAAACAATTTCACAAAAAATTTTGACAGCACCTACCTTCTAGAACAAACCTTTGAAGACACTGGCTCGAGCTGGAGGAGAAAGAAGAATATATAAAGCACCTTCACTTTAGTCCCGATTGGTGTTTCCAGCCGGCAGTAAAGATCATTTAGATATTTAGTCCCGGTTGGTAACACCAGTAGGGACTAAAGTTAGGATATTTAGTCTCGGTTGGTGTTACCAACCGGGACTCAAGATCCTCGACGCCATGACAGGTTCTGACAAGAATCTAACTGGGACTAAAGATGATCTTTAGTTTCGGTTGGTGACATCAATCGGGACTAAAGATCCTAGTGGTGACATCAAGCAGTCGTCGTCATCGCAACTCACGGCACAACCCGTGCCCGTCCCGGTGGCACCATGGCTCGGTGTTGGGATGGCGGCACACGCTCATGTTGTGCGCGAGGGGGGTCGACGTTGACGCGGCGGATGAGGGGCAGAGCAAGAGGCCACGGGTGGTGGTCGGCGAGGACGGGGGTGTGTGCGCCAACCAGGTGAGCGTCGCGCCAAGGCAAGGCGAGAGGACGCTGCTCACGCTCAATGACTGCGGCACCGCGATCAACGATGTGTGCGGGTTCATGGACGACGTGGAGGCCGACGTCGTGTGAGGTGGTACCACCGACAGTGGAGCCCGATGCCACACGGGGAAGCACGGCCGACGGCGATAGCCACGCGTGCGGTGGCACGACAGGCAGCGGAGGAGACCGATGGTCGATGCGGAGGTCGGCGTGACGCGGCGAGGCGTGGTCGACTCGTGGTAGCAACGCAAGGAGGCGCATTGAAGCTCGGTCGTCGGTGGTGGAGGCTGATGGCCAGCATAACTCGAGGAAATGCGGTCGGTGGAAATGAAGGCCCGTGCAGCACGACGAGGCGCGGCCGGTGGCGGCATGCGGAGGCTAGCTGGCGGGAGATGCCGATGTAGTGGTGCCTACGTGTCGCAGAGGTTTTAGTTGGTGGTGGAGCACTGGGGCGGCAATTGTGGATAGGCAGGTGGCGTACGGCGGGTGAAAACCCAGCCTGGCCTTGGTCGGGCTGGCAACGGTGTCGCTCGAGCGTCACTCCCCTTCCTGAGGGAGTTGTCGTGCCGTCTCATCCCATCTAGCGGGCGGCCGGGTAAAAAACCAGTCCTGGTTCTCTTGGAGACCTCGACGGATGGTGGTGGTGCTCCGTCGCTTCTCTCCTTGGCGACATTGTCTAGGCAGCCCCTCGCCGAAACCTCCCAAACTACTGGTTCAAGCTCGCTCTAGATTCACGTCCTTCATGTCGACGCCCTAGTTTTGGCAAGTTGGCCACATCGGAGGGCCTAGGGGGAGAGCGGTTCCTTCTTCTCTCTCACCCTCTCTCCCTCAACTCCAACGATGTGGATAGAGCGGGGCTTCGTGTTGGTTGTAAGGGTGGGTCTTGGGCGATCTCGCCTACAATCCCTTTGTTGGCCTAGTGGCGGTCGGTCATGCTTAGCGGTGGCCGATCCGGTGCTAGCCTTCTCCTGGATCTTTGTGTCGAAACTTGGTTTCGGCAATAGAAATTTGGGGGTGCAGTCAAGATCGCCAAGCACAATGGGTTAAATTGGAGAAAGGGATTTAGACAGGTTCGGGCCCTCTCATGAGGTAATACCCTACTCCTGTTTCGGAGGATTCGATCCGCCGAGTGTCTTTATTGATCTCGCGATCTAAGGCTGAAAGCTAAAAGCTGATCTAACTTCCAATATCCCTCAAAAGACGCCCCTTACCCCCCTTATATAGTCTTGGGAGGCGGGCTTACAGATCGGAAACCCTACCTTACTCTAAGTTGGTTTCCTCAATCTTACCAAACCGTGACTATAGGCCGTTGCCTTATCTCAATCGGCAACGTAACACCCAAGTCATGTTTGGTTTACGGATATGGCTAGCGCAATCTATCCCTACCTCCAGTCGGATAAGCTTGCCATGTAGATACCCGATTGCCATAATCTCCACAGTAGCCCCCGAGTCCTTTTCAGTCGACGAGTCAACTCAGCTTCAAATCAAAACAGCACACAGCCAAAAACCTCTTTGGCCGAGTGCTTCAAATGCCGAGTGATTCCATCATCTCTGCCTGAATCTTCCCGAGTGGCTCCAAAGACTGTGAAGGGCTGGAAAATATTTAAAAAATTCTCAAAAATAAATATCTAGGTGCATCTCCTGATGCACCTAATTAGGTGTAGCCCCCGACTATATGGTTAGTCAAAATCAGACTAAACGTATAGTCAGGAACTATAAAAAATTATTCTCATATAAATACTTAGCTCATGCTAAAGCAATCATAAAAATCTCATTACCCGGGAAGCTCATGCTCATCCGAGTGAATTTGCTCGAGTCATCTCAGAACAAATAACTCAATCAACCCTTGTAGGTAAAAAAGCACTCGGTAAGCTCATGCTTATCCAAGTGGATCGGTCCAAGTTATCTCGGAACAAATATTTTAATCTTCCCTCATGGGAAAACAAGTTTTTCAGTCGTCTGAAAAATATGACCGAGTTATTAAATAGCTCTTGCCATAATACCGGTCTCAATCTATAAAGATCTTCACCAAGGTGGAAAAATAGCATTGATATAATCACTTAATCAAATGCTAAAAAACCAAACAGCCCTTGTCATCAAGGCAGCTTATAAAAAGCTTAGCTGCTGGTCACCTCCCAAGTTGCATCGTGCCAGCTTCTCATGAAGTCAGGCAAATCGCGGTATGAAAGGATTTCCAAAGGTATAGGGCATTCAGACACGTGCATATTGCCAAGGCAAATCTGCTTAAGCTCATCCGCTTAAGTCCGGAAGGACACGCGTCGAGCCACACCTTAGCTGGGCCGCAGGTATCTCATGGGCTTGGCCCAATCACGAGAAAACCTAGCGCAACCCTCAAATCTTTCTACAAAGCCTCGAGGTCATCCCCGCCACTTCGTCTTTCCAAAAGTTTCCTCTTTTCACAGCGCTGTTCACCAGCTCCTTGCGGAAAACCCTAGACTTGCGCGCACCCAAATCCATCAACCCAGGAGCTCGCTCTTTGCCACAAACTAGCCTCCGCATCCAGCTCCCAAGATCCCTTGCTCAAATCCCCATCCTTTCCGACCAGATCCACTTCCCACCCAAACCACACTCATGGCGGATGAAAAGAAAATCCCCTTTGACCAATGGGCCACATCGGATGTGAGGGAATCCATCCTCAAGGAGATGGTGAAGCACGGCGTGCTTCCCCCCAAGGAGATCGTGGGTTGGCGCCCGGCGGCGGGTGAAGATTTCCCCACCCCGAACACCGGTGAGCTTGTTGTGTTCACTTCTTTCTTTTACTGTGGGTTCAGCCTCCCTACTTTCGAGTTCTTTAGGGGGCTTCTAGATTACTATGGTCTTCGACTCTATCATCTGAACCCCAACTCCATGCTTCACATCGCTCTCTTTATTCATGTATGTGAGGCTTTCCTTGGCATCCTTCCCCCACTTCCACCTATTTCGCCGCATGTTTTACCTCAAACCGCATCCGAATAAGGACCACCCATGCGTTGTTGGTGGAGCGGGTTTTCAACTCCGTGGATCTCTCCAAAAGGAGTACTTCTCTCTTCCCTTGAAATTTTCCAACAAGGGATGGCACGCGGGCTGGTTCTACATCAGCAATCTCGAACCCAGCCTGCCAGCCTTTGTCGGCCTTCCCCCTGTACCCAAGCATACTTGGAGCACTGTACCAGTGGCTCACGATTGGGATGAGGCCAACAAACTGCTAGCGAAGATCCTGGCGATGAAGCAGAAAGGTCTTCGCGGCGAGCAGATCACTCGGCACTTCATCAGGTGCCGACTGGCACCAATCAAAGAGCGGTCGAAGCCAGCCTTCGAGTACGAAGGCGGGAAGGACCCCAATCGGGAAGATCAAGATCCCCTCAGTTTTGAGATCCTGAAGATCCAGATGTATAAGATCTTCTTGACCAGAATCACAGTCGAGCGCGCCCTCGTGCTGCCGGTTCTTCCCTTCAGTATCTATCGGCCTCCTCCTCCGGTAAGCCGACTGACTTCTTTGTATTGTCTCAAAATCTTGATGTCATACCTCTTAGTATTGCGGGAATTTCTCTTGCAGGAAAATGCTTCCATCATTTCTAAACCGTACAAGGTCCCTCATGATGACGTGCCGCTTCGCCCTGCCAAGAAGCCGACTAGCGTAGTAAAAATCCAAAGTGATCCAGTCGGGAAGCGGGCGGCCCCGAGTGAGGACACCAACAAACGGGCGAGCAAAAGGAGGCTCGTCATCGACGACTTGGACGATGACGTCCCGGCCTTCCGCCGAGACGCTCCTCCAAGGACATCGCCGAAGGCGGCGCCGAAGATCCGTCGGTCGTCTAGGTACGCCTTATGACTGAAGCTTGAACTTCATTGTTAAAAATTTCTTTGTCTTCATTCCGACTAAGTGTGTCGTTGGTTTGGCAGGAGGCCCTAGGATATAGATCCTGCTGGGAGGAGTGAAGAGCCTACTCCAGCTGCTGCTCCCGAGGCATCCAAGCCTGCGGAACCAAGACCCCGGAGCCCTCTCCCGAGCGAGAGCGCTCCGGGCAGAAAGCCCTCTCCTCCAAAGAAGGATGTCCCGAGGAAGGAGCCCCCGACTACCAGCCGGGATGCCCCGGCTGGGAACTAGTCGGTTGCGAAGAAGCCCCAGGTTGCGGCTCAGGGAGCCCCGACTGAAGACCAGTCGGGGAAAAGCCAGAGGGAGAAGACCAGCCGGGCTGCTCCGGTCCAGAGCTCAGCCGCCGAAGCCGGTAAGTCTCGAGTCGAAATCTTGTCTTTAATCTTTGGTTCACATCTTTCGTGTCTTCATCCGCCCTTCCCGATCCGCTAGCCACGAGAGGAAATCCCCTGTGTTACGCCTTCAAACTCCGGGTTCCTCCGATTAAGATCGAATGGTGAGACTCGGAAGGCCAAAGGTAGGGCATCATCTTGGACAAGCAAGCGGAAAGCGAAGAAAGGGATGCCCTTGTCAACAGCCTAAATGAGGCGACTCGGCTACTCAACGTAAGCCTAGATCTTTTCTCTGTCTTGTATCATCATTTCTTTCCGTCGGTCAACTTCGGATCTTGCGTGCGAAGGAGT
This sequence comes from Oryza australiensis, assembly GCA_019925245.2. NCBI lineage: Eukaryota > Viridiplantae > Streptophyta > Magnoliopsida > Poales > Poaceae > Oryza > Oryza australiensis. Next base: position 541,290 of record JAIFGZ020000348.1, read on the forward strand.
ATTGTCGATCCATGGCCAAATCCGAGGTGCTGGAGAAGTTGGTCCCTCATCCGAACTCCCCTGGAGGACGTCCGGCGGAAGTTAAAGACCACTCGGGAGGAGGCCGCGTCGAGGGAGGCGGCCCCGAGGAAGGAGATAGCCGAACTCGGGAGGAGAACCTCGACCTCCGCCTGTTCGATCGGGAGTAAGTCCAATCTTCCCGTTTCTTTATGGGTTCTGTGCTGACCTCGGTCGCTAATAGCCTTCTGTGTTTGTAGAAAATTCGTCGGAGGTCCACTCGCTCCAGGTCCAGCTGGAGGCAGTCAACCTCGGCAAGTCCGAGTTGGAGGCCGAGTTCGAAGGTGAGCTTCTTTGAAGTAATATCCTTTGTGCTGATTTGTCTTCGAGTACTTTGCGTGATCATGCTCTTTTGGCAGCTTACAAAGTCAAGACCCGAGCTCAATACGACGTGCTTCTTGAGAGGGTCAAACGAGCCGAGAGGTCCGGGAAGAGGTTGCCAATGCAGCAACGCCAATCCCGCTGTCCTTGTTTCATCGGGAGTCGGGGCTAGCTCGCCGGAGCCATTGGAAATCTTCGACAAGCTGCGGAGGGCCCCCGACCAATATTTGGCGAACATCACCGAGGCTGCCACCATGGGGGCTGGTCTGGCTCTTGCGCAGACCAGATCTCTCTACCCCCGAGTGGATGTCGACTTGGTCGGGGAAGGCTTCGCCGGCGGCACCTCGGATGAGCAAGCCCTGGACCTGATTAGTGAGGCGCAGGATTCAGCTAAACGGATTGCCGTCGATGTAGTGAACAATTTCCGTCCTTAGTTGTTCTGTAATCATTGTCTTGTAAATGTTGTCTGATTATGATGCTCTGATGTAGACTTGTGAATATTTAGTTTATTTATGTCAATGCCCTGATCCGAGTTTTTATGTGAAATTTCTTAAGTAATTTTCGTCCGACTGTCACCGAGCCTAGGCTCGATTAGGCCATCAGAAAACTCTCAGTCCTTAAACACTGAACTCGAATCGAGGAACATTAAACAATGATAAACCAAATCATGCACAAAAGTTGATGAGGAAAACTATGCTTTATTGACATATGTATAGCCCCGACTGCTAACTCAAGAAGTCATCTTACTTGAGGTTGGCAGTCAAGAAAAACATGAAACTTTAGTCAATTTAAGCATAAAATCATCGAAGATGCTTGATGTTCCAGGAGTTCTCCACCATAGATCCGTCTTCGCGCTTTAATCGATATGCACCTGGCCGAGTCACCTCAGCGATTATGTATGGTCCTTCCCATAAGGGGGATAGCTTGTGACAGTCCTTGGTGGTTTGAATCTTGCGCAGAACCAAGTCGTCAACGATGAAAGCTCGTGCTCGAACGTTGCGACTGTGGTATCGTCTGAGCCCTTGAAGATATTTCACCGACTGGATGAGGGCTGCCTCTCGGGCCTCTTCCAGTCGGGTGAGGTCGTCCACTCGGTCGGGGTCATAGCGTTCATCGTTGAAGCTACGGACTCGGAGGGATTCATACTCCATCTCATTTGGCAACATGGCTTCTGCGCCATAGACCAGAAAGAAAGGAGTTTGGCCGGTAGCCCGACTAGGTGTGGTCCGCAGAGACCATAGAACCGAGGGAAGCTCTTGAACCCACTTGCATGCGTAAGGGCTTAGACGATCGAACACGTGGGCCTTGATGCCTTGAAGGACCATGCCGTTGGCCCATTCGACTTGTCCGTTGCTTTTGGGATGTGCGACTGATGCATAACAGATCTTGATTCCGAAGTCTTCGCAGAATTCCTTGAAGATGCCTCCCGTGAATTGAGTCCCGTTGTCGGTTATGATCCTGTTAGGGACGCCGAAACGGTGCACGATGTTGAGGAAGAAATCCCGTGCCTTGTCAGCAGTAATTGTGGCAACCGGCTTGGCTTCAATCCACTTGGAGAACTTGTCGATTGCGACGAATAGGTGTGTAAATCCTCCTGGAGCCTTCTTGAAAGGGCCGACCATGTCTAAGCCCCATACCGCAAACGGCCAGGATAGTGGGATTGTTTGTAGTTCCTGGGCTGGGACATGGCTCTGTCGGGCAAAAAATTGGCAGCCTTCACAGGTTCATACCACTTTGTCCGCGTCGGAGACCGCAGTAAGCCAGAAAAAACCCTGTCTGTAGGCTTTGCCCACCAAGGTGCGTGCTGCTGCGTGGCTTCCGCATATGCCCGAGTGGATGTCTTGGAGCAGCTGTCTCCCTTCCTCGGGTGTGATGCATCTCATTAGGATTCCGGAGGGGCTTCTCTTGTATAAGTCGGAGTCAACCATGACATAAGCTTGGCAATGACGTCGGACACGTTCTGCCTCATCCCGGTTTTCTGACAGCTCTTGCTGTGTTAAAAATTTGATGAGAGGGGTCCTCCAGTTGGCATCAGTCATGGCGACTTCGTTTGCAGCTTGTTCGTTGGAAGTTGTCTTTGCCGTGATGGTTGGCTCATAGAGGTGCTCGACAAAAAGTCTCGTTGGGGCGTCTTCACGCTTGGAACCGAACCGCGCCAATTCGTCACCGCTTCGTTGTTGTGTCTCAAGACATGTGATAGTTCGAGTCCGTCAAACTTGTCTTCAAGTTTGCGGACCTCTTGTCGGTAGGCCTCCATGGTGTCGTTTAGACAGGACCAATCCTTCATTACTTGGTTGACGACCAGCTGGGAGTCCCCTTTCACGATGAGCTGACGTATCCCGAGTGAAACTGCGAGCCGCAGTCCATGTAGCAGGGCTTCGTACTCGGCGACGTTATGTGAGGCGGAGAAGTGGAGGTGGAGGACGTATCTTTGTCTTTCCCCAGTCGGGGAGATCAGAACAACTCCTGCTCCCAAGCCGGTGATCCTCTTGGATCCGTCGAAGTGCATGGTCCAGTGTTGGAGGTCTTCCCGAGGTACGTCTTCTTGTTGCTCAGTCCACTCGGCCAGGAAATCTGCCAGGGCTTGTGACTTTATGGACGTCCTCGCCCTAAAAGTCAAGTCCAGTGGCATCAGCTCCAGAGCCCACTTAGCAATGCGCCCAGTTGCCTCCCGGTTGTGGATGACGTCGCCGAGTGGAAAGGAGGTGACGACGGTGATCGAGTGACCCTGAAAATAGTGCGCCAATTTCCTCGTGGTTATCAGGACACCATAAAGCAATTTTTGTACCTGAGGGTAGCGAATTTTGGCTCCTGCCAATACTTCGCTAACAAAGTAGATCGGCCTCTGAATCTTCTGGGCCCGTCCTTCTTCTTCGCGCTCGACCACGAGGACCGTACTAACCACTTGGTGAGTGGCTGAAACGTACAGCAGCAGGGGCTCCTGGGGCTGAGGCGAGGCCAGGACGGGCGGCGTTGTAAGGAATTCCTTAAAATCTTCAAAGGCCTTGTGGGCTTCCGTGGTCCATTGGAAGTCGTCTGTTTTCTTTAGCAATCTGAAGAAGGGCATGCCTCGTTCGCCGAGTCGAGAGATGAGACGGTTTAGTGCCGCCATGCAGCCAGTGAGCTTCTGGACATCCTTCTGGTTACTCGGGGGCTTCATGCTCAAGATAGCGTTGATCTTCTCTGGATTGGCTTCAATGCCGCGATGTGACACCATGAAGCCGAGCAGTTTGCCTGATGGGACGCCGAAAGTGCACTTCTCCGGGTTCAACTTCATTCTGAAGGCCCGGATGTTTGCGAAGGTTTCTTCTAAGTCAGCGATCAGGTCTTCTTTCTGCCTGGTCTTGATGACGACATCGTCGACGCAAGCTTCTACGTTCTTGCCGATCTGCGTCTGGAAACATCTCTGGATCATGCGTTGGTATGTGGCGCCGGCGTTCTTCAGGCCAAAAGGCATGGTGATGTAGCAGTAGGCTCCAAACAGCGTGATAAACGATGTCTTCAGGCAGTCGGATTCTTTCAAACTAATCTGGTGGTAGCCCGAGTAACAATCCAGAAAGCTCAGGAGTTGGCAGCCGGCTGTTGAATCTATGACTTGGTCGATGCGAGGCAGCCCGAATGGATCTTTGGGACATGCTTTGTTGAGGTCAGTATAGTCAACGCACATGCGCCATTGCCCCGTCTTCTTGCGGACCAGCACTGGGTTGGCTAACCGGTCGGGATGTAGGACTTCTTTGATAAAGCCGGCAGCCAAGAGCTTTGTGAGCTCTTCCTTGATGGCGTCTTTTCGATCCTGTGCGAATCTGTGTAATCGTTGTTTTATCAGTTTGGCGTCATCTTTGACGTGCAAAGAGTGCTCGATCACCTCCCTAGGAATTCCAGGCATATCAGATGGTTTCCAAGCAAAAACATCTTTATTATTTTGGAGGAAGGCGACGAGCGCGATTTTCTATTTGGGATCTAGTTCAGCGCCGATTACAGCAGTTTTCAAGGGATCCGATGGATCAAGGGAGATCTTCTTGGTCTTGGCGTCATCGGATCCTAATTTGGCTATCTTCTTCGCGGGGATTTCACCCTCTGCCGAAGTCGATGCAGCCAATCGGATTTCTTGCTGGCCACGTGATCTCTCGCGAGATTGGGCCATGTCGCAGCTCTCCTTATCGTAGGTGAAGGCTTGCTTCACGTCGCTGCGAAGAGTGATGACGCCGTTGGGACCCGGCATCTTCATGCAGAGGTAGGTGTAATGTGGGATCGCCATGAATTTGGCAAGCGCAGGCCTTCCGATGATGGCGTGGTAGGCCGTTTCGAAGTCGGCCACCTCAAAAGTGACGTTTTTCGTTCGGAAGTTCTCTCGAGCTCCGAAGGTGACCGGGAGGGCCATGTGCCGAGTGGTGTAGATGACGCCCGGATGACTCCGTGGAAGGGGGCTGAGCTTGCCTTCAATTTGGCCGCGGGATCGCATCTCGTCCATGGTCTTGGCGAACAGAATATTGAGGGTGCTGCCCCCATCGATGAGGACGCGCTTAAGCCTAATGTTGCGGACCACCGTGTCCAGGATGAGTGGATAGCGCCCCGGGTGAACCACTCGGTCGGGGTGATCCGAGCGGTCAAAAGTGATGGCCACTTCCGACCATCGCAGGTACTGAGGGACTTCGGGTTGAGCCGCGTTGACCTCTCGGTCGGTTAGCTTCTATTTCCTCTTGGATTCATAGGCTAGCGGCCCCCCGAAGATGTGATTGAGCTCTCCCACAGGGTCTTGGAAAGGTTCGGCATTCTCAGCCGCGTTGTTTTTCTTGGCGCCCGATGGACCAGCCTCATCAGTCGGCTTCTTGTTGAGTTGCGCCGCGTACTGCTCGGCAAACTGTTTGTAAATGAAGCAGTCCTTAGCCGCGTGCATGTGATTGGGATGATGAGTGCATTGAGCGTTCATGATGGCGTCGTAGGCGGCGACTCGGGGGTGGCGTTGAGAGTTGGAGGTTGCGGCAACCATATCTTCGAATCGACGCTTGCGGTCTTTTTGGCCCTGGTTGTTGTTGTTGCCATTATCCTTCTTAGGATCCCGGCTTCCTCCCGCCTGCTTATCTTCCCTCCTGTCGGGCCGGTCTTGGTGCGCTGCCTTGATGGCATCATTGGATTTGGCGTAGGAGTTTGCAGTTTCAAACATTTGTTTCACCGTCTTCGGTGGCTTGCGCCCGAACTTCCCGTTTAACAGCTCATCATGGACTCCCTTCTGGAAGGCGGCGATGATGATGTCATCGGTGATGTTGGGGATCTTGTTGCGCTTTTCGGAGAAGCACCGGATGTAATCCTTCAGAGGCTCGTTCGGCTTCTGGATGACGTTGTATAAGTCGAAGTGGGTGCCGGGCCTCTCGAAGGTGCCCTGGAAGTTGGCGATGAAGTGGTCCCTCAACTCGCTCCACGAGCCGATTGAGCCTCTTGGCAGGCTCGTGAGCCAGTTCCTGGCTGAGTTGGCGAGGGCCACAGGCAGATAGTTGGCCATAGCCTTGTTTTTGCCGCCTGCTGCGCGGATGGCGAGAGTGTACACGGTAAGCCATGACTCGGGGTCGGTCTTGCCGTCATACTTCTCTATTTCTGTTGGCTTGAATCCATTCGGCCAGTGAACTCGGCGAAGCTCCCGAGTGAAAGCTGGCACTCCGTCGTCGTTGCTATCGGGTGATCCCCTCCGATCTTCCCGAGTGCGTTGGTCTCGCTCCTGGTAACGGCGATCGAGGACTTCCCGCAGATCACTCGGCGGGGTCCTCGGTTGGCTGGTTGGATAGCTGGAGCTGTTGTTGCGACGAACGCGGTGGTGGACGGGTGGACGTCCATGTCGTTTGTCGCGGGAGTCGGCCGTTTGCTCCTGATGCTTCCACGTGGACTCGTGGCGTGGGCCTCTTGGCCTAGTCGTCGATCGGTCTGGCTCGGGCCCCTTGTAGTCTCCTGACCTTAGAGGCAGGAGTCGGCTTTTGTTGGGCGTTTCGGCCACGGACTCAGTCGGCCTTCGTGCCGAGGTGGAGGGATGACCGTTGGCTGTGGCTGCGACGATGGTCTTGATTTTGTCAAGTATTGGAGTCACGTAGGGGGGTGCCGTCTCCATGACGGTGTCCAAGAGTGTGAGTGCGGCAACAGCGTTCTGCTGTGGCGTCTGGAAGATATTGGTGTTGCGGACCTGCGTTTGAAGGATAGCCTCCTGAGCGGATCGTCCGGCTGCCCGTAGATCTTGCTTTCTCTTGTCGGCCTCTTCCCTGCGTTTCTTCTCCTCTTCAGCCAGCTTGCGCTCTTGCTCGATCTTCGCTCGCTCTTCCTCTGCGAGCCTGCAGGCCATGGCTGATTCGGACTCGGCCGGCTCAGCCATGAGGACATCAAAGCACTTCGGCTCGTAGTCCTTGTGGCAGTCGGAGTCGTCGGCTTCGTCTGAGGGGATGCCATAGTGGTCGTCAAAGCCGGCGGAGCTGAGGTATTCGTTGAGCTCCGAAGATAAGCATGAGCCGAACGGCTGGAGGATGACGGCGACCTCCCTCGACCCTGGGTAGCTCGGGTCTGGATCGTTCCAGTCCGAGTCAGAGCTTGGGGACGCGGGCTCCTCCGAGTGGGTCGACCTCGACTCGGGGGAGAGGAGTTTGCCGTAGATCTCAGCGGCGTTTGGTAATCCAAATGACACCGAGAGGTCTTCTTCAGAGTGGATCGTCTCTGTTGGGGAGACGAGGAGATCAGTGCAGATTTCGGCGGCGTTCGGCAATCCGAACGGTGCCGAGTGAAGTCCTTCGTTGGAGAAGGTAGACTGTATCTTGGACTTGAAGATGTCGTCGTAGATCTCGGCACTGTTTGAGAGCCCGAACGGCGCTGAGTGGGTCTCTCCTTCCGACTGGTTCGAATCCGAGTCGAAGGAGAAGAACTTGTGGAAGTTGTTGGTGGCGAGTTCGCCGAATCCTGAAGGAGATCCCATCACGCTTATCGGCGAGATTGTTGAAGAAGTCTTGACGCGCGGTCCCCTACCTGGCACGCCAACTGTCGAAACTTGGTTTCGGCAATAGAAATTTGGGGGTGCAGTCAAGATCGCCAAGCACAATGGGTTAAATTGGAGAACGGGATTTAGACAGGTTCGGGCCCTCTCATGAGGTAATACCCTACTCCTGTTTCGGAGGATTCGATCCGCCGAGTGTCTTTATTGATCTCGCAATCTAAGGCTGAAAGCTAAAAGCTGATCTAACTTCCAATATCCCTCAAGGGACGCCCCTTACCCCCCTTATATAATCTTGGGAGGCGGGCTTACAGATCGAAAACCCTACCTTACTCTAAGTCAGTTTCCTCAATCTTACCAAACCGTGACTATAGGACGTTGCCTTATCTCAATCGGCAACGTAACACCCAAGTCATGTTTGGTTTACAGATATGGCAGGCGCAATCTATCCCTACCTCCAGTCGGATAAGCTTGCCATGTAGATACCCGATTTTCATAATCTTCACACTTTATGTGAAGGGTTACGCGGAAGCTACGCTAGCCGAAAACAAAATTTTTTCTACCGCACAAACCAGGAACACTTGCAAGTAAGGGTCGATCGATCGTTACCAATTGGAGTATGCAGCGGAAATAGCCAATCAGGGCTATCCGATCTGGAACTGTGTAGCCGATTCCCGCAAGCCGACAACCGATTCGCCAATCAGCCGATTCGCGGAGTCGTCCGGTCACGTTCTTGCGCCTTGCTCTGATGCGCCCGACCGCAGCCGATCCGAAGCCGATCAACAGCGCGCAACATAGCCGCGCCTCTACCGGTATCCACACGTCCGGGGACAAAACGCCATACACCCTTGTGCTAGCACGCGATGCAAGGCTAGGGTTTGGCTCGAAAGTGGGGAGGGTTTCTGTAGAGATTGATCTCGGCGACTTTTGTTGCGGATTCGGTTTAAAGCGATCCAACTGATGTGTCGCAACTCTCCACCCCTCGCCCCTTTATATAGAGTTGGCCGACTGGGACTAGTGGCCGATCAGGACTCTATTTCAAATCGGATCCTATCCAAATCTCATAGAGTCGGCTGCCCATACATCGTAAGACCATAGGACTCTATCCGATCGGATCCCTATCCGATCGAGCCGTATCCGAGTCCAACTCGAATATCTATTCTATCCCCTTAAGCGTGCGACCCTGTAGGTTCAGGTACACTCGGTTTCGGCTATAGTCTAACTTAGCCGATCGTCGGCTCGAGTCCAACTTAGCCGACCCGTCAACGCGGCGCCTAGCAGCACATATTGACACCATAGTATACAAGAATAATATCGGCTCTGAACCTGTAATGTGTACACAAATCCCTTTGCCTCACGATACCAGTTAAGCTATAGGCAAGATGTGTGCCATCCCTTCAATAGCTTAACCATTCACTCGAACCGTATTGGATTATCTGTCTGTTGATTGACTCCTCAATCAACTTAGCATGGCCATGCATTTCCATAATCCATTACCTCGAGGGCCCAGAGATATCTCTCCAAAGGAGGGGCAAATTCCATCTTGATCACTCACATCCCACTCCATGTTTCATAGCAAACCCGAAAACTACCTTTATAACTACCCGATTACGGAATAGCGTTTGGTAGTCCCAAAGTAGGCTACTACACATGTTGGAATCCATGGTGATCTCAGGTCTAAGGACTTTGTACCAACACTACTTGAGACCAACTAATGGCACATTAATTCCTGTAGTGTCTCATGGTGGGTCTATCCAACAATGTGTTCTCCAACACATGTGTCCATGTTTATTGATTTGGTATCTCCATACCCATGATCTATGAGACATGATCATCAATCAATAAACATGCCGATCTTAGAATCATATTTGTTCCAACAATATGACATATGATCAGGGATCGTTTAGAAATAGATTTATACATAAAGAGTCTCATAAATAAGTCACGTACTTATTGATCAATACAAGATGTCTATTTCATGGAACTGAATAACACTTTATTCATTTATACATAAACATTGACGTGATATCAAACATCTCCATGTTGCCTCTAGGGCATATCACTAACATTATGTTGGAGCTATTGGTGTCTGGGTAGTTATTTTTCTTTTTTCCCTTTCTTTTGCCTAGGGCTATATTTATCTCCTATTCTATTTAATGAAAAGGCATTATCGTGTTATTTTTTAAAAAAAATTGATGCTTATGGTCTACACAGTGGTGTGTCATGGATGATTCACATAGTGCCTTATTAAATTTTCTATAAACTGCTGGTCATACTATAAATTTTATATAGACTGCTGGTCATACTATAAATTTTCTATGCACTAATTACTTAGCCTCATAAAACACAAATTATTTAAATATGATGCACTCATTAATAATTCAACCTTTCTCGAGCTCTCAAATTCAATCGGACAATATGCACTCAAATTCCCTTTCATTCATAAGGGCATAATGGATATTTCCGGCTAAACTAACCAGTAAATGCAGTGAGAACTCACGGCAGGGGCGTGGGACAGTGGGAGGGATCCCAGTGAATTCTCGAGGGCACACGGCCACACAGAGGATTAGGTAAAATTGAAGGGCGTGGAAGATATTGAGTAAGTTTTGAGGTGCATACAGAAAAAATTTTCTAAGGGAAAAGCTTGCCCTAGGATATATATACTAATCAAATGTTGTTTGATTAGCTAATAGGCAGAGCTTTATTGAGGTGGACTCACAAAATTTCCTACATTTTTCAAATCCTCCATCCAAACATCTATTTACAAACTCATATATTTTTGCAATTCTCTATTTTACACATACATTTCTATTTTATTTTTATATTTTTATATATTTCTATGATTTGTAATCCTGGCATTCCAAAGAAGCCCGTATAGGTTGAGGCATTTCTTTGGAATTTTGTAGGATTCAATAGTTATGTTTGTTTTAAATGGTTATATCGGGAAAAAATCCTATAGGATTAGAATCCTACAGAATTTCTATACTTTTCCTTTAAGGCCGTACTCCTGCACTCTTGATTTGGAAATCTACACGGCTTAAGCACACTACAAACACAAATTTATATCTATGAAGTTCTAAACATTTAATAACTTAAACATAAAGAATATAAACCTACGGAATATTATTATACTACCTCCAGCCATCCCAAATTTGAGACGGATGCAGTGTATGTTAGAATAAACTATGTGACCACCCACCGAAATGGTGTGGCAAGTTACTATATCATTAAGCCGGAGATGGATTATCCCTCGGTTTTTTCATGCCATCTAAAACTGTTATAAAGATGTTGAAAATATAACTATAAAATATATTAACGTGAGATATACCACTTCACAAACATGCACAAATATGCAGCGTTAAATTAAACTTCTAAAAGAATAAATTAAACTAAAACTATTCAATATATACTCACAGTTATATTTGTTATTTTCGTTAAAATTTGAATAAGTTAAATTTAAACTTGTATATTTTGTATGTTTATGAAGTAATATATTTTATGTTAATCTATTATCATTATTTTAAAATAAAATTAATAACTATTTAAATAACATACAAATAACATATAAAAAATAAAAGGATATTCAGGGATGAAAACACTTTCTTCATCAAACGTGGCAACAACCACACAATAATCTTTTTATAGGTGTGGGCATGAGAGTGTTGTCGTGTAACACCAATAAGAATAGCATTTTTGTAAGATTCATATATCTAAAAAAATATCAGAAGGCTTATTTTTAAAATTGAAATGAAGAGGATTAAAATCAATTGCAACATCTCCTAGCAAGTAGTTTCAATCGCTATATTTTTGAATATGGGATATAATACTTGTATTAAGCCTGTCGGGACCCACCACCCACCATATACAAAAGTTTTATAAAGAATGAAATCTCATATGAAAGGTGTTCCAAATAAGGAAGATAAAGCAGAGTCCTGCTCGGACCCTACAAGGTTTAAACTGATTGTGTCCATACTTGCCTCCGTAGTTTATTTGGACAATGGGGCATCCGAGGGTATAATACATGACCCCCTAATAGGAGAGAGGACAAGCAAAAACAGGTCAAGACACAACAACACAAGCCTAGACAAGCCCAATACAGAGCCACAAAAGCCAAAAAAGGAGATCTTGAGCTACTTTCAATATCGTCGAGTTCCTATTTGAGAAAGCCAACAACTGCTAGCCGTCGACTATATACTCGAGCTTTACACCGCTAGATTGATACGGACTAGATTATATTCTCCTTTTTATTGTACTCATGAGTATTGATATATATTGGTAACACCAGCTTCAGCCAAGTGGAGTAGGACTAAACCATGTCAGTAGGGGCTCGAACCTGTATAAAAGTTCATGCCTCCCGTCTTTTTACTGTCTCGCGTATACCGTGTATCAACAACATTTCTCATACATTACAAATACTATAGGCGGGTACAACCTATCGACGTGACACACCAAGTAGGGGACTTGGTGCTTTATGATTGTGATGAGATGGGTCAAAGAGGCAGAATTTCCATGGAGGAATCCTTCGACTACTTCGGTTTTGGGAGATATGACCCGACTAGAGTATGTTCTCCTCTAGATCGGAACCTTCATCATCCTAATCTTCATCAAGACATTGCCACCATGGATTTTCCAACAATGGATATTTCGACGACTTCGGCTCTTGGAGATATGGCCCAACCGGAGTACGCTTCACCTAGATCGGAACTGTTGCCATCCAACAATTTGATCTATTGAGATCGACAAAAGTTTTAAGACGTCAACACCGTGGAGAATAATAGTTTAATATTGTCGACTGCGAGGTCTTGGCCCAGGTCAACTAATTCCGAACTGACATCCGCCACCAACAAGCCCAGGTCAACTACTTCCGAACTGACATCCGCCACCAACAATCGACTAAATCAAATCGGTCAACCATGAGGCATCACGGACTACTCCCAAACAAGGTATACAATAGATTGATTATTCAAATTAATCTACTAATTTCGTAGATATCTCTAGCATATATCTACATAGGTACGCAATACTTTATATACAATTGATCATACCAATAATTTATTATGTTTACCTAGAGCATATTTTATACAATATTTATTTCTCGAGCATATTTTATATTAGGTCGATTATGGTCTAATATCGGGGGCTTTCTCTTTTCTATTTTCTATAAATCATGCTTGATTACGGCAAATATTGTACCCAATGTTTGATTTGACTCTACATGTTATATCCTGACAACGCAGAAGATCTGTATAGTTTTCTGAGTACGTACTCGATATTCTCTGTTATATCTTTTATCTTCTAGAAAATACTTTTTAGGAAATAATTTAGCTTTCGCCCGAACACCGAGCACCCAAGTAGGCAGAGGTCGAATATGCCTCATTATCGAGAATGTTCTCGATCAAACGAGGTGTTGTCAGGCCAAACCTACCAACAAACACCCGCAGCTTGTGTCACATCAAGCACCGGTCATGCCTGGTCTATCTCTTAAAAGGTTGCTACGGACAATCTCCTCGCGAACATTGCCAGCTTTCACCCAACATGGTTATGAACAGGTGTCCAATATGCTTGTAAGTTGGTTAGAAAAGATATGTGCAATAATGCTGGCCACATGAGTGTTGACGAAAAAATTGAATCAACACACGAAGGCATGGGATATCTGCTTAGCTCCAGTGCATGTCTTAAATTTAGAGTTCAAGAATTGCCAGTTAGTTTAACCCTATGACTAACAAGGATAATAGAAAGAATTGAACCAATCAGTCGATTGTGATATAGTGTGGTAGATGCAGGTCCGATGGTTAAAACATACATCGGGTGAAGATCCGATGCAGATAGATTTTGAATGTATATCGACTAACTAAACGATACATCTGATAGTTGATGACCATAATAATGATAACTCATCAGCTAAATTCCAAAAAAATATTGCATAAAAACCTATCGGCTTACTAGAATTAAACTTATTAGCATCAATCTAATATATCGGACCTAACCAAGATAGTATAACATTGAAGATAATAAGAAAAATCTATTTAGCCGATAGATCTACACAAATGTGATGGATATATCGAATCAATCTAAAATAGCAATGTGGTTAGAGAGATACCAATTTAGTTAGAATATCACACCTAACCAAGGAAATCTTGACTAAGTCGATACAAGTTTAGACAACGAAGTAGTTAAAGATAGAGTCGATATATCAGATAAGCAATGCTTGTAACAATCTAGTTAGAATATCATACTTAATAAAGAAAGCCCTAACCAAGCTAACACAAACAAAGATCGACAATTTTTATAGCAACTTGATTAGAATATCAGACTAAATCGAGGAAGTCCTAACTGGGCCAGTATAAACAAAGTTAACGGAACTTACTTCCTCACTAGAGATCGAGCTTAACCGATGCATCCCAACTCAAGAGTGAGGCCCCGAACTTGATTTCTCGTTGGAGATCGAACTCAACCGATGTAGCCTTGCTCGAAAATAAGAACCTATTGAAAGGTTGGCGATGTGCCGAAATATGATTGTAATGATCTATGGATGATCCTTATAAAGACCCAGTATATATATTTATATCCTCGGGTTTGTATGTGTCCAAGTTATACACGAGATAAGATTTTCTAACAAGAAAAAGAAACTAACTAATCATGCCTATTTAATAGATATACTAAAAAATGAAATTGATTTGTTGTGGTCTTCACGATTCCTCCTTGAATTCAGTCTTATATATTTAAATCTCCATCTACCAATCGGTTTCTTTCCTTAACCGAATCTACTAAAGAATCATACCAAATTTTGGTATTAACAATGAGATACACATCTAGTAACCAACCCAAGCGCCCAAAAGGTGATCAAGACCCAACTACACCTAGTCTTCACGGAACCAAAGGTCGTAGCAGTCTCACCGCCTCTACGAGTGGTCTAGATCTAATACCTGGTCTTCACGGGACTAGAGTTCATAGCAATCTCACTGCCTCTACATGTGGTCGAGATATAACTACACCTGGTCTTCACAGGACCAGTGTTCGTAGTAGCCTCACCGCCTCTACAAGTGGTCGAGACCTAACTACCCTTGGTCTTCATGGAATATATGTTGTGGTAGTCTTACCTCCTCTATGAGTTGTTGAGATCCGACTACCCTGGTCCTCGCTTGACCAGAGTTTGTAGCGATCATACCGCTTCACAATTAGTCGAGATCCGAGTACACCTGGTCCTCGCTCGACTAGAGTTTGCAGCATTCTTACCACCCAAGACAAATCTATCAGAGTTAAAGCACCGAGATCGATTTGTTCACCACAGAATCTTTTTTGCTTAAGCAACTGCTGAATATTACTAATAAGGTGGTTGAAGACAACAAAGACATGGGCTATTTCTACTCGGACCGTCTACTCATCATATATATACTGTAAAATATTTACCCCGTCGATCCCGTATGGTCATATCTCCATCGGTTGAAGTCTTTCCTTCTTATGTACTTTTATGTTACCTGGCTGATTTATAGGTCGAGGACACCTGATATAATAGATCGTCTGAAGCCTTAAGGTAAATTACCATATGGTAATTAACTATCTCTGATTAACGTATTTACTAGCCGTATAATCAAGAATTGGTTTTTCCAACTTTATAGCTAGGGGCTAGGAATCTTTTCCTTCAAAGTTATGCAATATGAATACATGTTATCTTCCCTCGAACGATCTCTTTCCCAACAATCCAGTCGGGGGCTATGTCACAGCCTGATTTTTGTTCGGGATTAAAAATCATTAAATAAATCATTTTCTAGAAATTTAATAAAAAGAAAAGAAAAATAAATCAAGTGAAACTATTAAGGAAATTAATTTTTTCCTTTAAAAATCATGGCTGGAAAATATTTTTGAAATATTCTCCATGCCCTAAAGTACTCTTCGAATTTTTTTGAAATTTTGGAGCTCCAAAAATAATTTTAATAATACAAAGAACACTTCAACAATTATTTAAATAAATAAATTAATCACTAATGAGCTGGAGATATTTTTATTAAATACTATGGGTGTTCATATATTTTCAGGATTTTTCTTGGAATTATTTGAGCATTCGAAGTATTTATAAAAATTCAAAATCCATTTAGTTGATTAATTTAATTGAAAAACAAAATTAAAATCCCCTTTTGCTTTGGGCCGAAACAGTCCAAAAGTCTCGCCTTTGCTCCCTTGCGGCCCAGCCCGCCAATGCCGCTCCCTCTCTCCTTCCTGGCTCGCCCCACCGCGCCCGACTCCTCCCAGTGCACGCAAAGTCTTCATTGCCTCCCTCCCGCGCCTTCCTCTCTCTTCGCTCACTGACCAATGGGCCCTCCTTGTCAGCCTCCCTCCTCCCTCGCGAGCCGCCGACAGGTGGTCCCCACTGTCGGGGCCGCCTTCCCCGCGCCCGAGCCGTGCCGCCGCACGCCGGCCGCGCGGGCCCAAGCCCTTCCCCGCATCACGTGCCGCCTCTTCCGCACCCCACGCCGGCTGAGTCTGTATCCAAACCGCCGCTATATTTTCCTCTCTCCCTCTCCGAGCCCGAGATCAACGGCAAGGAATTCGGTCGTATCCCATGTCCTATCCGGCCTCCCGAGTCCCTATAAATTCCCTCGCAGCCACCACCGTCGTTTTCCGTTTGCGCCGCTTGAAATCCAAGCCTTGTTTTAGCCTAGCGCCGCCGCTCGTTGTCGTCGTCCTCGTCTCGGTGAGTCGTGTCTCTCTCCATCTTTTTCCTTTCCGCGCGTGCTCAAGTCGCCCCACGCGCGATCTCGAACCCACGCCGCCATCCCGAGCCGCTGCACCACTCCCGCGTCATTTCCCGTGCGTCGCACCGCTGCCCACCGCCATCTCCCGTGTCGCCGGTGAGCCGGCCGGCCGCCTCGCGGCCATGGCCTGCGAACCGAGCTCGGGCGCCGCCGCCGTGCGAAACTCTAACCCTAGCCACGTTGCCAGCCATCCGATCTACCGCACGGGTAGATCGGGGCCGTCCGATCCCGCCCGCACGTTGCCGCCGATTGCGCCGCCATGCCACGGATGGCGCCATGTGTCGCCCGCCGCCGCGCAACCCTAACCCTAGCGCCGCTCGGCCGTCCGATCGCGCACCACCCGACCGCTCGGATGCTGCCACGTGGCGCGCCCGCCATGGGCCGAGTCCAAGCATGGACCCGTGGACCGCGCCGCCGCCGCACCGACGTCGCCCTTGGTCTGCCGTCGACGCGCCCGCAGCCGCCACTTCGCCCTTGATGACGTCGGCCCGGTTCGACGTCACCCGCGCCATCCTTGCCGACCTCGCCCGGTCTTGCGACGTCATCTCGAGCTTTTCCTTGTAAAAATAATTAAAAATTGCACAATAAATTATTTTAATTTTCGAATTCATTTAAATGGTTCAAAACTTCTAAGATTCATATCTAATCCATACGAACTCCAAATTGGGCCATTCAAATTGCAAAATTCATATAAAATTGAGTTCTACATGTTTGTTTACTTTTTATATATTGTTATTTGGTTTTTATTAGGGTTTTTCTTATTTTGCGTGCCAATGTGTAGATGCCGCCGTTTCTGGAGTTCGCGCTCACGAGAAAAAGAGTCTAGAAGTTTGTTTGAGGACGCAAGGCAAGTCACACTTCCCTTGAAGCATATTGATCCTGTTTTTATAAATATTTTACGTTTACAAACAAAATTTCATTGCTTTGCTAATTACATGAAATTATGGATTACCTATCTCCTTGTTTGAGCCTTATTTACTTGTTATCCATCCTTTGTTAACTTGAGTTATAATTTGACTAGCTTCAGTCATTGATGTTGATTTTTGCTAGAATTATATGGTTAACCCTGCTTAATTAACACTACCTCACTAAATGGGATAATTACGCTATTTATTCTAGTCTCTAATGAGCTGCAAGCTCGAAACACCTGGCCATGTCTCATTGGTCATAATTATCTCAACTAAAATATGACATAATGGTGGGCTGTGGGTGCATGGTTTTGGATTGTCGCACCCATGGAAATTAAGAACCAGTTCATGGGAAACCCTGGAAGAATTACATCGCTTATCACAAGCAAGAATGGGTAAGTGCTTGACTCGTAGTATAGGTTTCCTCTAGCCGACGTACCCTAGTGACGGTGGGCATGATGGAGTTGGGTCGGCCCCGATTTTACGGGTTGATCGGCTACCAGATTCACCGTGGCACGCGGGGGGCTACCCATTTCCTTTCGAGGGGTGGGGACGAAACTTTGGTGTGGTATCGCTTGGTTAGGGAGAGTTATATGAAAGGTCTTGTCACGATTTGCCCCTTTGCAGTATCATGGTGGTACTTTGGGGCATGGTAACATGTGGTGAATTGTGTCTTGTGGGTAAAGTTGCATACCTCTGATCAGAGTAAAACTATTCGAATAGTCATGCCCGCAGTTATGGGTGATCAACCAGATTCACTATGATTAACGAATTTAGTTCAGGTGGAATGGTTGAGTCTGTTCAATGTGGGGATAACGTTGTTCAGTGGAGGATGAAATATGACTCAACTTAATAAACTTTATTACTATTTTTAAACATTAAATGTTTGTAAACTGCATTTATGCAAAATAGCCCAAGCCACTCTTGTCTCCCTTTGCATGTCTGCATTTCTCGATGTGGCTTGTTGAGTACGGTGGTTGTACTCAGTCTTGAAATTTTCCCTTTAAGAAGTGTAGTGCTTCTGAGCTGAAGATGGTGTTAGAAGACCAAGGCTCAGACCCCAATTGAGTTTGCCTGTGGAGTGGAGTTGAAGTTTTGCTAGGATCGTCTTTCTTTTCCGTTGCAGTTTTTGGGTGTGAGGACTAAGTGTCTTTTCAGTAAGTATTTTTATTTTACGCTTTGTTTTTATGTTTGAAGTTGTGTATTAATTTGTCATTTTATGTACCCTGGTTGATTCCTGGACAGGGATTTAATACATAAAATAGTCAGGAAATTTGGGATGAATTTTTGGGCGTGACAGGCTAGGGTAAGTATACAACTTTGTAAAGCAAAAGGTTTAACTCTAGGAGTATACTTGTCTATTATCACACATAGATATGTTTCATTTTCAAACTTTCCATTTATATTACTCTTTGAGTGTTTGCTCGGGGGCTTTTTATCTAACAGTTTGTTCTGATCAGTTAATTTAAGAAAAATCAGATATCACAGCAATTGGCCTTCTTAAGTAAAGAGACTAGTTGTAGTCTTCATAGTAGTCATCATCTTGTCTTGACTAAATAAAGCCCAAACTGACAACTCCTATACTTAATCAAAAGACATATTTTGGATCAATGATTTCCAACTTTACAAGAATAGATCCCATGACAAAGTAAAGTCAAGAGTTGTTTCGTAGTTGTCACTTTGTGTTGACTAAATGAAACTCACAACGATAACTCTGCAATATGGTCGCATATCTTGTATGGATCTTATAACCTACATAAGAAGAAAGAAAGATAAACAAAACCATGGTCCCTCCGCTGATGTTCTACACATGAATTATGAACTCTATCCAAATTGTTGAAACCAACTATGTGATTCTTCCACCTTCCAAAAAGGTCTGAGTTCTCATCAGTAACTTTATCGATTACCATACAGATTAAGTTATTTCTATTCCAACAACTCAACTCCTCAGGGGATTCTAATATGACAGGCTTATACATTTGGATAGAGTTCGGGACTATTGTCAGTGTCCTAGATATGTGATACCCAATACTTGTATTAAGCTCCGTGGGACCCACCATATACCAAGTCCGATACGGAACTAAACCTCATACGAAAGGTGTTCCAGATAAGAAACGAGAAGCAGAGTCCTACTCGGACCTTACAAGGTCTACTCAGATCGTATCCATAGTTCCATACTTGCCTCACTAGTTATATTTGGACAAGGGGCATCCAAGAGTATAAATACAGGAACCCAAGGGGGAGAGGGGACGAGCAAAAACAAGCTAAGACACAACAACACAAGTCTAGATAGGGATGGGCATTTTAATACCAAAAACCAAAAAAAATTAACCGCATTGAGCCGAACCGAAGTCTCCGGTTTTTTGGTTCGTGGTGTAGCATAAACCGAATAATTCGGTGCGGGCTCGGTTATTGCTGTATGAAAACCAATCCCCAAAAACCGAACCCCGCCCGAGCCGCTCCCCACTCCCCACGCCGAGCTGCCGGGCGCGCGGCGCGCCGTCGGCCCACCCTCAATGTCGCGCCTCTCCCCCTTCCATGCCATCGC
The DNA here is from genome assembly GCA_019925245.2 of Oryza australiensis. Classification (NCBI taxonomy): domain Eukaryota; kingdom Viridiplantae; phylum Streptophyta; class Magnoliopsida; order Poales; family Poaceae; genus Oryza; species Oryza australiensis. Next base: position 560,838 of record JAIFGZ020000348.1, read on the forward strand.
CCCCATCCACGCCGCCCGCCGTCCCGGCTCCCTCTCGCGCCGCACCGTCGCGACACCGCTCTCCCCATCCGCGCCGCCCAGCCTCTTCCGCCGCCGCGGCCCCGCTCATCCCTTTTCGCCCTTGCCGTGCGCCCGCGCTTCCCTTCCCGAGACGGGGCCTCCGCGCCTTCCCCTTCGCGCCGCGCCGCCACCGGCCCTCCGTGCCGCGCCGCCCGAGCCCTCCACGTCATGTCGCCGCGGCATCTCCCTTCGGCGACGTGCTAGCCCCTCCGTCAGCGCCGCCGCCGTCCCCGCATGCGGCCTACCGGCCTGATTTCTTGCCCCTGCCCTGCTTTTCTGTAGTTCAGTTTTTACCGAGAAATCGAACTAAAAAACCAAAACCGAACCCTACGATTTCTGATTTTTAATAGAACCGATCAGTTCTTGTTTCTTCGAAAACTATACTACGCGTAACAAAACCGAACCGAACCGAACTCTCGGCTTAAACCGAATGCCCAGCCCTAAGTCTAGACAAGCCTAATACAGAGCCAAAAAGAGATATCTAGAACTACTTTCAGTATCGTCAAGTTCCTGTTCAAAGAAACCGAGAACTAATAGCCGTCAACTACATACTCGAGCTTTACGTCGTTAGATTGACAGAGACTAATTAGATTTTTCTCTCTATTGCACTCGTGAGATATTGATATATAATTGTAACATCGGCTTCGGTCAACAGAAATATGGCTATTACCCGTCAGTAGCGGGACCGAACTTGTATAAAATTCTCTGTCTTTCATCTCTTTTACCGTAATCTCGCGTATAGCCAGTATTGATGTTCCCATACATTACGAGTACAGTAGGGTACAGCCCGTCAACACTATATTTCTTTTAAATTTTTGCAAACAAATTCATGTTAGGCACACACTTATTCTTTACTTCAAAGGACATTTCTTAATTCGAACAATAATGATATGAACGGTATTTCGGTGCCTTTGTGTGTGTTTAATAGGCTGATCGATAAACTTCTATTAAAAGCAATCCCTTCCTTCCAGCAATCAATGCTGCCAGGGTGAATAGGTGTTGTTTAGTGGCTAGCTAAATAATCTAGTGCTATAATTAGGGCATGCTAACCAAAGCCAGAAGCTCTCGTCTCCACCTGTTAGACCGGAGTCAGGTCGCGCGCGCGCCGTTCTCCTCCACCGCCATGGCGCCGCCGTCACGGCATGGACACGTGGTCGCCGCCGTTCTCCCTGTCCTCCTCCTTCTCGTTCCGCCGTACGCCGGCGCGATCGGCGTCAACTACGGCACCAAGGAGACAACCTGCCGCCGCCGGCCACCGTGGCGAAGTTTCTCGCGAACCGCACCCGCATCGACCGCGTGAAGCTGTTCGACACCAACCCTGACATAGTCAAGGCCTTCGCCGGCACTGGCATCACGGTCATGGTCACCGCCGGCAACGGCGACATCCCGACGCTCGGCACCAAGGACGGCGCCGCCGCGTGGGTCGCGGCCAACATCGCGCCGTACTACCCGGCCACGGACATCTCCCTCGTTGCCGTCGGCAACGAGATCATCAACACGGCGGACAACGGCCTCATCAGCGGCCTCGTCCCCGCCATGCGCACCCTCAGGGCGGCGCTCGTGGCCGCCGGCTACCGGCGGATCCGCGTCTCGACGCCGCACTCCCTCGGCATCCTGTCCGTCTCCTCGCCGCCGTCGGCGAGCCGGTTCCTCGACGTTCTCGACCGCACGTTCTTCGCGCCGATGATGGAGTTCCTCCGCAAGACGAAGTCGCCGTTCATCGTCAACCCGTACCCCTACTTCGGCTACAACGGCGACACGATACCATACGCGCTGGCGCGGCGTCCCAACCCCGGCGTGCTCGACCCCGGCACAGGCATCACCTACACCAGCATGCTCGAGGCGCAGCTCGACTCGGTGTACTCGGCGATGAAGAAGCTCGGGTTCGAGGACGTGGAGATCACGGTGGGGGAGACCGGGTGGCCGACCAAGGCGGAGCCTGGACAGGCCGGCGTGAGCGTCGCCGAGGCGGCGGAGTACAACCGGTACCTCATAGGAGAGGCCAGCTCAGGGTCGGGGACGCCGCTGATGCCGAAGCGGACGTTCGAGACGTACATCTTTGCCCTCTTCAACGAGAACCTCAAGCCGGGACCCATCGCCGAGCGCAACTTCGGCCTCTTCAAGCCCGACCTCACGCCCATGTACGACGTCGGCCTCATGAAAGACCCGGTACGCGTCCATGCGGCGGCGAACTCCGTTCGATATATCCGATATGTTGACGTTCTTGCGTAATGCAGGTGAAGTCAGCGTCGGCGCCGGCGCCGGCCGCCAAAGCTGCAGCACCGGCGAAGGCCGTCAATGCCAGCGCCACCGTCACGAAGCATGACTCGGAGTCGGAGGCCGCCGCGCCGGCTGATGAGGCGAAAGCGCCCGCGCCGTCGTCGAAGGAAAAAAAGGCCACCGCGCCGGCACCGTCGGACGGCGGCTCGGCCTCGCCGGAGCCATCGGAGGGCGAGCCGGCCGACGAGAAGAAGCCGGTGCGTGCCGTCCGTCCTCGTCCCGATCGACGCTCATTGTCACCATCACCAAGCATGGTTTGTGGCTGCCGAGACTGACTGACATATCGTTGAAACTCCTTGGCGAGTCTTGCAGGAGGAGGAAGAAGGAGATGATGCCGCCGCGACGACGACGCCGGCAGGCGACGGCGACTCGCCGGAGAAGGCAGCGGAGGTACGTACACGCATCATTCATTCATGATCCATATATCGAAACGAGATAATTGAGAAAATGAGAAACATGCACGCTTCATGCGTGAAACGATGTTAGTTTCTCGTTGCCACGCACGAATTCATGCGTGAAACTGAAAAGGTCGAGTACGATAAATTTTAGACGGGGGAGTGGATTCTAAACTCGAGATAACATTACATATCATCGAAATAGTCATAAAAATATAAAAAAATTAATAAAATGGATTAATACGTGATAAGTTACAAACATGCAAGTTAAAATTCAATTTCTAGGTTGCAATGAAATTAATATATATTCGCAGTTAAATTTATTTTATTTTCAAAATTTGTAAAAGTTAAATTTGACTTACATGTTATGTTTATGTAGTGATTTTATCAAATATTAATGCCTATTGATATTTTAAAAAAATTATAGCAAATAACGAGAGGATGTCATCTCTCAATAGATTTCTATTTTCGACATATTTTTAGTATTGAATGTAGTAATTTTATACAAATCTTTTCGATTTCTATAGTAATCGCAAAATTTTCAGAGATCTTGAAGGAATCAATATTCACTAAATGTTTATGTTGATCTGGGGCAGGGTGATGGTGCTAAAGAAAGCGGGGGAAAAAACAACCCCCATAGCCATGGAAGTTCTTCAGAAGCCACCAGCGTCATGCCCTCTGTACCTTCTATGCTTACGATTGCGTCTGCAATAGTTCTTCATCTCTAACTTCTCCTCAACTCATGGTGTAACAATAGTACAAAATACTAACATTGGTTTTTGCCAACGCTTAAAAACTGCCTCTCTTATTCTCTAGAACTTTTTCCTTCTCTTCTATTGTCTCACATGAATAATTAATTGGCCAAATTTTAACTAGTGCTTTTTATGATACAAAATGACTGCAGTTCTTATGGTTAATCCATTATATTTTGAAAAAACGATAGGTCAACACAACACACGTGATACTAATACCATACATATATAATTATTATAGAAGCTTTCATGGAGCATTCGTAAATACAAACCATCTTAATTAACTACACAGCTTTCAACCTCCATCATTCTGTTGAGATGAAACACACCAACCCTATGTTAGGTTAATTAACTACCTTTGACTACAACAAGATGCTCATATACTAGTATTTTACTCTACCAATTTAGCAAAACTAATAGCATTTTAAAGATTATTTATGGAGGATAATTCGTTCTTGTGGTCTATTTTGATCGGTCGGTTGTTGAAGCATCACCATCAGTGCTCAAATCATATACTAACATACAAAACCATCAAGTCGCATTGACCGTTGCAAATCCAAGAAGCCGGCCAAAAAAATAAAAATCCCCCAAAATCCAAAGAACCATCCTCCTCGTGTGCAAATTGACCAGAAGTCAGCAAAAACGAGAAACCCCACTTGCAAGCCACAGCCACAAACCTCCACGTCACCTGGCCCCCACATGTCCCCCACCCAGCCCAAAGCCCCACACGCAACAAAAACGGAGGTGGGCCCCACGTGACAGCCTCACAGCCGCCGCTACAAAATGCCCCCGAAAAACCTCGCACGCTCCCTCCTTCGCGTCGCGCCGCGCCGCCGCCACTCGCCACCAATCCCCCACCAACCCCCTGCCCTCGCGCTCAAATCCCTCCACACGAATCGGACGCGCTCCACCCGCCGGATTTTTGTTCGGAGTTCTCCGCGATCCGTCACCTCCTCGTCGAGCCGCAATCAGGTGCGGGCCTTCTCCGATTTTTTTTCTCTGATTTTTTTGCGGTTTTTGTGGCCATTTCCAATCCAATCTGACCATTTCCTGCGTCGGCGTTGCAGTGGTGCGTGGGGGCGAGCATGAGCATGGCGTTCTCGTGCGCGGGCGCGCGGCTACAGCAGGGGCGGGTTGGCGTGGGGAAATGCCGTGGTGGTGGCGGCGCCGCGGTGGTCAGGCGGAGGGGCTGCTGCCTCTACCCGAGCGGGAGGAGGGGGCTGGGGGTTAGGGGGATCCGCGCCGACCTGCCGCCGCGGGCCTGCGCGGATGGCGGCGGTGCGACCACATCCGGCTCGACCGTCGCTGTGGGTGAGGCAAGGGAGGTCGCTGACCACGCGAAGGAGGTCGGCGCTGTTGCATCCCCTGGCGTGCTCCCAGCGGAGGAGCGTGGCGAGGTGGCTGATGTTGACGGCTCGGGTGGGAATGGGAAGTTACCTTCCGGCGGTGGCGGTGGAGACGGGGATAATGGTGGTGGCGGCGGCAGCGGCGGTGGGGACGGTGGAGATGAAGGGGATGATGAGTTTGGGCCGATCCTGAGCTTCGATCAGGTGGTCCAGGAGGTGGAGAAGCGAGGGTTCAGCCTGCCCAGCTTGCCCGCGGATATGATTGAGGCTGCTAAGAGCGTTGGGATTCAGAAGCTGTTGCTGATGAGATACTTGGACATGCAGGTATCGTAAAAAGCACATGCTGAGGCACTTGGATTTGTGTGTGACAATATGTGTAGAATTGGCTTGAGGCTGACATTGTTTTGTTGTTTGAATGTGGAAGGCGTCAGCTTGGCCATTGGGTCCTGCCATTAGGTCCTGCTCACTTCTTCGGAACAGGATGCTGGTTGATCCTTCATTTCTCTTCAAAATCGGGACCGAGGTTGGTTTTGTTATTTATGCTGACTAGTAGCATTCAATGATATATCCCTATTGGCAAAGTTGTTAATAATTTGTTGTTGGGTTGAATTGATTGCAGATAGTCATTGACACATGTTGCGCGACATTCGCGGAGGTACAGAAGAGAGGGGAGGAGTTTTGGTCGGAGTTCGAGTTGTATGCGGCGGATATGTTGGTAGGCGTAGTTGTTAATGTAGCTTTAGTTGGGATGTTGGCGCCATATGCTCGTTTTGGTGGGGGATCTGCATCTCCAGGTCTTCTTGGGCGTGTTAGGCATGCTTATGACTCTCTCCCAAGCAGGTGGGTCATGAAAGATAATAATTCTTTGCGAGAGTGCGGTGTTTATAATATTATTTGCTGTCATTCTCTGTTTCAAATACATGTCATTTTAGACTTCTAATTTTGTTTTTTAAACACAGAACATTCTATTATTTCTTTGAGGCTTTTAACTTTAGCCCCGTCCCTTGCTTATACCCTTCCCAATAATTTGATCACCGCCAATTTCCTTTATTACTTCATACATTACTTCCTGCGTTAGAGTCTACACTGGCACCTACTTTTGAGTGGTATGGACTATATTATACCGTGGCATTGAATACTTTGTAACATATGTTTCACAATGTTCTAGATGTTAATAAGTCAAAATTAATTGCCTTGAACGCTGTGAAATACTATATTACCAAAACTAGACTGAATCTTTTGATGTTAGTTCTTAGTTTTGAAACAACATACTGAATTTGTTAAATACATCTGCTTATGAGAACTTTGTTCAGTAAAAAATAATAATAGTGCATCTAACCATCTGTCCTAAGTAATGCTGATGAAACTGATGTTTTGCAGCGTGTTTGAAGCTGAAAGGCCAGGATATAATTTTTCCATTCAACAACGGATAGGAACATACTTTTTTAAGGTAATTTTCTTTTGTGTTTGCTGAATCTATTTTTTAATTTTCACCTCGTGTTTGGATGCTAACAACTATATTGTATATTCTAATATCTAAAATACCTTTGAGAACAGGGTATTTTATATGGTACAGTTGGATTCTTTTGTGGTCTTGTAGGTCAAGGAATTGCGAACTTGATAATGACTGCCAAAAGGTATTTCACTTTTCTTTATGTTCGGGTACTTTGACAAGTTTTATGGGTGTAAAAACAATAACTTTTCATGTCTCTGAAGCTAATTATTCTGAAGAAAACAAAAAACTTATGCTCCTAGTTTATTGACATATTTTACTGTAATTCCATGCATTGTAATGTTATATTTATATACTTCTCTAGTTACAAATGATAGTAACATGAAAAATTGTTTGTCATTATGCATCATAGTAGAGGGCTCAGACAAGGTCTATAAATCATCAGGAGACATAGGAAGACTTAATAATTACCATGCAGCTGCATTTTGTGATTATCGATCATAATATTTAGATCATGATGTATCACATATTGACATGAGCAAAATTAGAGTTCAACAGAATAATCACATACATTGTATGGATCCCCTTGGTACTTAGTCGTTAGTTCATAATCTGGAACGGTACTTATAAAGACAATCTCACTAAAATATGCAAATGCTCGTATTAACACCAACATATTTCTGTCAAAGCTTATTAATTGCTGTGATGCATACATCAGTTATTGACAAGTTCGTAAGATCAAATATGCAAGTCAATTTCTGTGCACAAGTACATTTAGTTGTTATTCTTACATTTGACAATTGACACTGGATGTTATACTAATCCTTTTCAAATGCTGGTTGCTGGATATCTAAGTTGAGTTCTGATTTAAATGTACATGATACGATTATATTATTCCTCCCAAAAATGCAGAATGTGTTTTTAACCTGATTGTATTTTTGTACTCTTTAGTCTTTATGCATCTCGGATATATTATTTCCCTTTGAATTTCAGGAGTGTAAAGAAGTCAGATGATGATGTACCTGTCCCACCTCTGCTCAAAACTTCTGCATTGTGGGGTAAGCAACCATGTATTTTTGTGTTTAGCCATTTTATTTGAAGTGTATATCATTATTTTTTCCCATCTGTTGCTGTGCAGTATAGTAAAACAAATTAGTTCTGTACCGGAAGTATGTGGATAAATAGGTAGTCATGCATGTAATGAATACATTGTGGGGTTCATATTTTATACATCTGATTTGTCTAGGTTTATTTTGCTTACAATGAAAATAAGACTTAACTTTCACCTAGTTTTGGGTTTTGTGGTTAGCATATGATATGGCAATGTGTGGATTAACCTTCAAAGCTGCTTTATATATGCTATATATTCTGTTTTCAACGTAAGTTTGTCTGCAATAGTTGTATCATAAGATGAGAAACCATTTACTGTGCTTATTTGTAAGTGGCATTAGACGTGCTTTTCCTAACCAATAGCATGATAGTATTATAACAGCTATGCTTGACAGTTGATATATACCATGTAATTAATGTGTTTTGACCATGCTGTCTGAAGAAGTTAATGTCAACATACTGCTATTGGTTTGTTTAAAGTGGGCCTGAATGAAATTGCCAATCGTTAAGATTCTGTTTCTAGCCAAAACCTGCAGTATTTCTGAGCTTAGGTATCTTCGCTATATGCTAACTAACTCAAAAGGTTTTAAGTTCTGTTCACAATATAATATTTGCATGATTCAAAGAATTCTAATTGTTTATTTCTGTTACATGTATGGTACCTTTTAAGTATACTTGATTATATATATTGATGCTCCCTAAACAGAAATCGTGCTCAATGTTTCAGGTGCATTCCTAGGTGTGTCTTCCAACACCCGTTATCAGATTATTAATGGGCTTGAGCGTGTGGTTGAGGCTTCACCTGTTGCCAAGCGCGTCCCAGCTGTTTCTCTGGCATTCACTGTCGGTGTGCGCTTTGCAAATAACATTTATGGAGGAATGCAGTTTGTGGACTGGGCTAGAATGACCGGTTGTCAATGAGGTGAAGGCGATCGTATTTTCGTGGTGAGGTGATTTCCATTTTTCACATATGAATGTGATTTTGGTAAATGTTGCCATCCCTTCTTGTTATAATGTTCGGGAAAAGAACTTTCTTATGAGTAACCGATGGTCAACGTAATTACATTATCAATTATGCGACTAGATGACATGCTTCTAAGAACTATTCTTTTTATTGCAGTTATCATTCACAGCAATGTGGAGTGCTGCCAGCCATATACTCCCAAAATTCGTCGAATTTGCTCCATCTTTATTTAAAGATGTGATGCTATTACCAATAATTGCATTGCTGCAGAGCTCCAAAATAAATGAGGCCGTATGTTCTGTTTAGAATGCAACAGGATTCTTTGTAAAATCAGGAAAGTTTCAGCATGTCATAGTGCTTAGTCTTCCATATGTGCAAATCAGTAGCTCCAAGATTTAGAAGATTGGATGTATATTGAATTCGGTTGTTTCTCTTGTCGAATAACTTTCATCTTGGTTTGGGCTAATCAAGTCCGTAGTCCTGTGCTGGTCTTACATTGCTTCGCCTCTATTGTTTGCTGAATTACTGTTATAGCTGAAATGGCTGAAAAGCTGAAAGCTAACACGTTTCATCAAGCTCTCCTAGTGTCCAGTTTTTCCTCGTTTCACCATCTCCTTTAAGACAAGGTAGTGAATATATCATGTCCATGGAAATTACACTTCTCCAGCTCTAACTAATAACGAGACGAAAAAATTATTCCTAGACTCTGTAGTATAAACTCTTACTACAGGCACTTCTAACACAGACGTCAGATAACCTACGGAACCTTATGAATAGATGGCTTAATCATCCACATCTTATCCGGTTATGCCTTTACTCATGCACATGTATGAAAAAGAGACAAGGAAAAAGACTGAAAAATATGGTATACAGAAAACAAAGAAACTATATTAATCTGGGAAGCTTGGAAAAAGAGCATAGGATTAATCTAGGAAGTTGGGAAAAAGAGCACTTTTAAAAGAAAGAAATTTAACTAAAATCCCAAAAAAGGTCATCTCAGATAGAAATTTAACTTAAATCGAAAAAACATGGGCTCAAAAGAAGTCGAAAGAAGATAATGTTAGAGAACAGAATAAAAAACTCTACTGATTAATTTGAGAGAGTTGAGAACTAGTGCTTTGCTCTGAACTCTGGGTCTGCCTGAGCTTTCTTGGTATCCTGTTGAATATCCTATTCAATTCATGCCATAATTCTTGTGTTTACTCCTATCTCCTAATTGCATTGCGGTTGTTTTGAGCCTCGCTATACTGTGAATCAGCAGGATGTTAATGGCTGTGAAATTCGACTTGTTTTTTATTCCTTTCAATCATTTGAAATATTTTAGTAGGTGGAAAAGAGAGTAACAAGAAACAGAACCAGGAACGATGAAAGCAGTGAGATTCTCTGCAGCTGAAGTTCATCTTCCATGATCACACCACAATAAGCTCATTTGCCAGCAGAGTAATAAAAACCCTGAATTGAAGAATCTGAGCTGGCATCACTTCAACCAGCAGCTGGCACTAAAGTTTCATCACTGCATGACTTCAATCTCATCACTGCATGACTTCAATCTTCTCGGTACTTGACCAAACACATCACAGCAAATCAATCAACTTGCAAGGAAAAAAACATTAAACCAACCTATTAATTAGGTAATTAGCAGGCAACTCCAAGCACACACAAGCATACACTTGCATAGTTGTATATACATGTCGCCGTGTCGGCAGCAATGCAGCATTATTCCTCTCAAAGCACACGCAAAAATCAGATCTTTTCTTGTCACATTACATGGTACTATTAGCATTGCTGTGCTTATTGAAGATCCGGTGGTTGAGCTAGCGTGTGAAGGCGTAGAAGACGATGCCGATGTAGATCAGCATGGCGATCGGCACCAGCGTGACGAGCGGCACGACGGCGCCCCACGCGGCGGAGCCGCCGGCGCCGCAGCCGAGGCGGCCGAGCTTGACCTGCACGACGTTGACGAGCGCCATCATCAGGAACCCGCACCCGCACACGGAGCCCACCGCCGACGCCAGGATCCCGACGCGGAGCGCCACCCGGTTGATCATCGCCGTGCGGCTAACGGCGGCGGACGCGGATCCGCCGCTCCCGCTCCGGCGGCGGTGGTGCGGGTGGGTGCGCACGATCTGCTTGAGGCAGAGGGCGATGATGCTGGAGAAGAGGAAGCAGGCGAAGGCGAGGACGTGGAACAGGACGAGGTCGGACTCGACGCGGTCCCCTGCGGCGCAGGCGGAGCCCAGGCGGTCGGCGCCGCCGGCGAGCTCGGGACCGTCGGCGGAGGGGCGCCACGACAGGCCGATGAAGGCCGCCAGGGTGAAGAGCGAGTTCACGTTCACGATGCCGTCCAGCGCCGTGATGTGGATGCTCGTGCCCCCGCTGCCGCCGCCGCCGGTGTCCATGATTCGTGGTTCTTGGATGCGGTGGATTGGTTTGGGTGAGGATCGAATCGAGCTGCGAAGCGAGGGTGGTCGGTGAGCAGAGCACTGGGAGCAAATCAAAGGACAAGGCGTGGTGTGGCACTTTGCCACTGTGCAGCTTAGCTGTGCTGAAATCGCTGTACGTCTTTTATTTCTTCCATTTTGATGTTCCTCTATTAACAAACATTTTTTTTTTTTGCAATTGAGAGTTTAGAGTGGTTTTGAGTAGTTCATGTTTTTTTCGGTTCACCATTAGATTCTTAAGGGCAAAGTTTGGGGTAAAGATGGTTCAGATAACTGAAATTAATACAAGCAATCAAAATGAGTGCTGGATAGAACTTTATTGTTTACATGGTGTTTTCTCTACCAACATTACATCAAAATCATCTAGAAACTATCATAAATACATATCAAGTTTTAGTGTGAGAAATTAGACATCGTCCAAACACAACACTTTTCATTCTCTTTTTATATGTCAAGTCCCTCTTATCCTTAGAGGCAAGGGCGGGCACCATTTAAGAGCATCTCCAAGAGATACCTAAAATTAAACTCCTAAAAATCTTATATTAGGAACATCTCAAAAGATATTGGGTCCAAAAAAACATCCTCTTCTCCAAAACTGTTCTAATATTTGATCCTAAAATTTTTAAACTTATCACATCATCACCTACTTCTCACATTTCAGTCACCTACTTCTCACATTTCAGTCACACACACGCATGCTGAAACTGGAAGCTAGTTTTGGCTCAGAGATAGCAATGCAGACACAAACAGAAATGTATAATCAACAAGAGAACGGAGTGCAAGCAAAGGTCCCAACAAAATTCTCTGCCCACGAACTGCTAAAATTGCTAAACAACCAGACGCACAGAAGCTAAGCCTAAATCCAATGAAAACCTTGTAGAGAAACCTCGACCTGCGGTTCTGCATGTGCAAACCTTGCGCACGCGAAACCCCATTGCCCATTCCCCCTAAACTCCACAGATTCCAATTCAAAACCACCTGAACAAACTCAACCCCATCCAGCATATGGACCCATCACCATGGCATCATACCCCCAAAACGGCACAACATCTCTCACCATTCCAGCGAACAATCCATCACCACGCGAGCCCAATCCATCGCCCCAAATTCCCGACCACCTCGAGCCACAAAACACACCAAAACAACCCCACCGAAACGGGGAGAGAGAGAGAATTTAGCACCAATCACGACCATATCGAGGCGCGGAGCAGCAGGAGGGGATCGCTCACCTGCTCGGGTGCTACGAACCCACGGGATCGATCGATCAACGGTTGGCGACGAAGCCGCCTCGACTCTCAGCAAGCATTGATCACCACCAGTTCACCACCTCTGCACGTGTTGGTGCGGGGTGTGAGTGGATGGGTGGGCGTAGTGCGTGTTGTGGCAAAGGGGGGGGCAAGGTTTATATAGCATCAGAGATGGCGCGTCGGAGGAGGGGAGGAGGCGTGTCGGCGACAGCGACGAGTTGTGCGGCAGCGGTGGGAAAATAAGAAGGGAGGAGGCGACGCGGCGGGAAAAAAAGAAGGAGCGTCGAGGGCGCGCGGAGCCGTATCCGCGTAGGTTTATCTCGCGGAAAGTTACGCCAAATGAGTTAGTTTTCCATAGTTCTTAAAAATTAGGAGTCTATATTAGAAACGGTTAGAGAATGATTTTTCTCTTATTTTTCTAAAATTCAAGTATTAGAAAGCTAAATAGAAAACTCTTGGAGATGCTCTAAGTTTAGGTTTCTGAAAATATCTATTTTTTAAAAAACTATGTGTAGATTCATTACTGATTTATATACTCTGTTGGGTCTAATAGTTTCTTTCGGGTTTTTCTTTTTAGCATTGGACTTCTTTAATTATTTTATAATGTGCTCAAATTTACAAGATCTCTGTAATAATGAACAATTTCTATTATATTTGTGTGATTATATCACTGTCGTAATTTAATGCATACTATCCTCAATTTATTCTATTATATTCAATGTTTTCTATGAAACGATTATTTGTAGTTGTGAATACCCAACTATGAATTTTTGTATCTGCCACTGTTTGGAGGAGCCACATCCTACTAGCTACCTCCAACTAGATACTAGGGTTCTAGAGTCACATGCTAAGGTCTTTATATATATGGCTAAGTGTCTCCGGCTCTCCGTCATGTTTACCCATGGCTTTATCAAAGCTCGATTAGGGTCTTCAGTTAGTAGGTCATTTGGTTGAATTGATGACCCTATGTATATAAAAATGTTGGCGGACATGATCAATTTTAAGAAATATATCCATAGTTTGTACGAAAGCTTTGTGAATATATTATTCGTTCACATATTTAAAAGTCAGTACTGATCTCATATTATGCACGTCAAACCATGCCTTGATATTAAGTCTTAGATTAATATTTTATCACTACTATATACTTAGGTTGCGTTCGCAAGGAAAAATCATTCGTTTTCACTTCGAACTAAACGGTGTGTTTTTATAAAACTTTTTATAGAAATTTTGCTTTAAAAATTATATCAATATATTTTAAATTTAAAATAATTAATACTTAATTAATTATGACTCACCTCATTATATGTCTCATTATATGTATGCTTCTCTCAAATACACCTTTATAGTCTAAATATTTTTTTAAGAAAAAAATATAGATGTTCATATTTATGGAAATCTCCGGTTCAGTGCACAACAAAAAAACCGCTTCTCATTAGTAAAACACTAGAAATGTCATGCCGGTACTGCATACTGGTCATACATATTATGGAAAAATTCTTATGAAAAGTTTATATTTACATTCTTAAACTTTCAGTAAAATCTACAATTTATTTCTCAACCTTTCAAACCATTCACTTAATGTCTCTCAGTCCAGGATAGTTTTAGATTATGTGGCATCGTAGTACGTCATAATAGGGAAAAAGAAGAATGAAAGAGAGGATCATAGGTGGACCGACAGAATATATATATATATATATATATATATATATATATATATATATATATATATATCGTTGACTGTCATGTAAGCATCAATATCAGTTAGGATTTGGTGAGGAATTAAAGTGAATGGGCTTGAGAAATGGAAAGATGGATAGTGTTTGGTTTTAAAGTTTAGGGACGAATTGTAGACTTTGGGAAGAGTTAAAGGAATGTAAAATAGACCTTAGAAATCTTTATCCGCCTCAAAAAGTTGACACATTCCTCTTATTTGTCCTTTATTGCAGTGTGGTTAGGGTTCGAAGAGGTCGGAGTCACTACAGATGATCCTTCATTGAGATCGGGGGATAAGTTAGGCATAGCTTAGGACCTCAGGTCCCCAGCGAAAGGAAGCAACAAGCACTCCTCCTCATTTCAGTAGGTTTGGAGGTGTACCCGTCCTATTTTTTTTCCAGCAAGTGACCTATTAGATTATCATGGGATGGACATGCTTTTCAAACCATTAAACAATATGTTTTTTAAAAAACTCTTTGTATCAAAGTTTATTTAAAAAATCAAATAAATTCATTTAAAGTTTATAATAGTTAATATTTAATTAATGATGCATTAATGGAATGTTTTTTCTTTATAAACCAGCCAGCTAATTGGCTCAAAATCCGAATGAAAGAGGGCCTAAATTGTGGCCAGTCATCAGCCGTTACCGCAAAAATGGGCCTCAAATTCAGTTCGAACTCAACTCGGCAACAAAATAGAGGAGGACAGCTAAGAGACGAGCACACCAAACAAAGAACTGGAAGTTGACATCCACATCTTTCATTGTTGCAAGGACCCAAAAGCAATTACAGATTGCCATTTTTATGCAATCCAGATGAATGCTTCCAACTAATATTTAGAATTTTCTTCAACACTTGCCAGCTCGTATGCACCAAGAGTTTGCCAAAACTAATGTGCTCGGAATACGCTCTAGTAAAAGAAAAAAAACTAGAATAGATAGACAAGAGCAGAATTGCTAAAAAAATATTGAGCCATAAGTAGCATGGATACGACGACAGATCACCAAGGTAGGTAAGAGCTTATTCAACGACCTCTCTAAATCTGACTTAAAAAAACCCATTTGATCAGCTTGCCAGAAAGTTAGAAAACCAAAATTGCCTTTCGCTTCAACAATCTATCTATTACTTTCTACAACCTAACAAGTGGGTCCCATATATTAATCTCTATACTTCTTCTTCTTCTCTCTCCATCCACATTTTCCCCCTCCGTCACCTACCCAACAGCCCACACCCCATGGTCGGCGTGGCGGCCCAGGCAAAGGTGTCGACGACAATGACGGCGTCGGGTGGAGAGCGCATTGTTGCATTGGATGGAGAGGTGGCGGCGGCTGCTTGAGGTGAGGGGGCTTGTGGTGGTGATGCTGTGCATGGATAAGGAGCCACCGGCGGCGGCGGCACCGTTTCGTGCAATGAATCCGTGATGACGGCGATGATGTCGCTCACAAGTGCATCCGACGATGCTTGGGGCTCTTCTCCGATGTCATCTTCTCTATCGCGAGCAGATCTGACGATGATGGCAGTGAACGAGGCGAGCACGAAAGGTGGCGTAGGAGGGCAGGGAAAGGGAGGTGAGGACGGCAACAATGCACAACCGTGGACAAGGGTGGCAAGCAACCTCGGATGGCGTCCCTAGTGAGGGATGACACCAACAATGATGATGGCCCTAACGAGGGATAGTGCCAGACGACGACGACAACAACAACCATAATGGATGACGGCCCAGACTACGATGGTGACGACACTTTAAGTGGGAGGATGGGGACGGTGAGAGTTGGGGAGGAGGAGGAAGCTGACGATGTGGGGTCCACTATTAGCAAGCCAATTTTGGTTGGCCAAGTTTGGCGAACTGGATGACTTGGCCATCCAAAAGGCAATGCTGTTGGAGGGGAGATTTTCACCAACCTTGTAAAAATTTTGGCTTAGAGAGCCATTTGGCAATTTTGTTGGAGTTGCTCTAAGTACCCAGCTGTGAGGACCCGAAATAGGACCTGTATAAGTGCTAGTCTAGGATCAAGCTAGCACACATAGACCCAAAAATAATATCACAACCAGCGTTACAAAGAAAACCTAATATTAATAATAATGTGACTGTGATAAGCCTTATGACCTAAGTTTATAGTCCTAAGAAAATAAAAAATAGTAGTAGAAAATACGATAAACACGCGGAGACTCCATTTAACTTGTCATAGACAGTCAACTAGGACACACTTCCTATTCCTCGTCTTCAGCAACAAACTCCTCAGGAAACAACGGAAACCTCTTTTCTGAAGTTGGGGGAATTGCAAGTAAGTACATGGAATACTCATCAAGTACAAGGAAATATACATATGCAAGGCTAACAAAGAAGACAATGGCTATTTTGCATAACACAACAATTTATAGTTATAAACAATTTTATAAACAAGAATTCAAATAAACAAGTATAAATAACGGATATTACCAACCATAGGATCTGTCCACATAGAACCAAATAGCTATATTCTTTAACCTGCACATAGCTCATTCCTAGTTTTCACAAACTATCCCTGATGAGAAATCACCGAGCATGTCCATGATCGTGGATGCAGCTATTTGAATAGATTAGTTTAATACTCTGCAGAGATTGCACAGCTTGACCCACAAGATACATCGTCCTTTTAACGGCCATGCGCAAATGTCACAATTTAGGTTGTGTGCGGATTGGGAGTCTGTAACAAGGCTTTTTAGAAACTCCACCCCAATACTGCCTTCCCCATGGGATACCTTTCCCTCACACAGACAAGAAAGTACCCATGGCTAACCTTAACGCCTATCATTTAGCCACCTGGGCCGGCAATGCCAGGACTCGAATCTTACTGGGCTAGGTTCTTTGCATGAGAACATGTGGTTGTATGGTAGGCTCAGATCAATGGCTTATGAAGTGAAGTCCTTAACTGACCAGGCAACTTGCCAAACTACAATAGCACACAACATAGGGTAGCAGCTTAAGCACAAGTAGTTGGCCCTTTGAGCAACTAATTAGCACACAGCTTGATAGTAGGCTCACACAGAGACCATACCTAGTAACGATCACACAGATACATCACCACCTAACCAGGTTCACACGGAACCACCCATCACCCCAGTCCAAAATGGTTTATCCGCGTGTTGTTCTTTACATGGTGCAACACATGCTACCGGAAAGATAGCACACAACCACGCAGTTTATATAAAAGTAATTATAAGTATATGATTAATCTATAATATGTTTTGCTTGTAAAACAATCTTGAGCAGGGCTAAGCATAGCTACTCTACCCTGAGTTGAGCCCAGTGTTCAACTCACAAAGACTAGGGCGACAAGGTATCATAGATAATCAATAATCATCAAAGGCATGGTATAATAACAATTAGGTCACACTACCAATCGGTAATTTATAAATAAAATAATGCATGTTCAAAACAAAGCATTTTATAAATTGGGTTCAATATGTTCAAAGAGTGCACTTGCCTTGCTCCCTGTACTGTCCTTGCACTACGTCTTCGAAAGTGAACTGCTCCTCTCCTCCAACGTCTACGCGGTCACAAACGAGTAACAAACAAACAAAAGAAAAGGCTAGCTAAATAACACCAAATTAAATAACCAACTTAACCAGAAGGTAGAGCTTGATTTTAGAAGAATTTAAGAAGAAGAACGGGTCGAATCGGAGTTCGAACGGAAGGTTATGGCCTTCGGAAGTTTCAATTCAAAGAAAATCCGAGGATAAAAAGGTGGGGCCCACTGGTCAATGGCTTGGCACACGGTGGACTTGGTGTACTATGGATCGGCTGACATGGACTGACATGTGGCGACACATGGACAGGAAAGGACAGAGTGTGATGACGTGGATGGATCTAGGGCTGACGTGGCAAGGTTTAGGGTTAGGTAGATCCGACGGTTGAGATTTGATCTGGAAATTGGACGAGTCAGATTTGTTTGGGGATGTTGGACGCAGGACCCACGGGTCAGTGGCACATAGGGGGAGGAAGAGGGAACAGAGCCGGCCAGGCTCGGCTCAGCACGACTGTCACGCCCAAAAATTTAGCCAAAATTTAAGACTATTTTGTGTATAAATCCCTGTCCAAGAATCAGCCAGGGTACACAAAACGACAAACCAATATACAGATCCAAATGTAAATAAAGCGTAAATACTTATAGCAGAGGCACTTAACCAGTTTATTAAACTAGTTTATTAAGCCAACTTAATTAATGGTTTGGGACTAATCACGGTGAAGCTGGTCGATAGCCCATAACCGTGGGCATGGCTAATCGAATAGTTCTACCCTGATCAGAGGTGTACAATTGTACCCACAAGACATAATCCACTAGATGTCACCGTGTCTAGCCAGACATGTCACCATACGAGTGATTGTGATAAGACCGTTCACATAACTCTCCCTAACCAAGCGACATCATACTTCAGGTTTCATCCCTACCCCTAAATCCAGGGTAGGTAGCCCCCCTTGTGCCACGGTGAATCCGAAATCCACAGAGGCCTTTGCCTGACCCATTCGAACTCCATCACGCCCACCCTTGCATGGGAACATTAGGAAGGGGGAGAGCTATACTACAAGTCCAATAGTTTCTCATTCTTTCTTGTGGTGAGTACGATAAGTCTCCCAGGGTTTCCCATGAACTCATCCTTAATTGTGTTGGTGTGAATTTTTTACACGCGCTGGCCTGGGAGATATGATTAACTCCAGTGTAGGTCCAAATTGGTCGCCTCTGGTGATTGAGCGGGCGTGCCAGTTGGTTTGATCCTGTAACCAACAAGAAAACAAAGATAGGCATTTGATTAGGGTTAGATCTTACTCGATCGGCTATGGATATTAATAAATATACAATTGCTATCCCAAAGCACATTTAGACTAAGTGATTGAGATAGATCGGTAGCATACCGAGACAGTATAAATCACTTAGATCCAAAAGTATGTTAGGAACACAATTCTATATATATTCATAACCTAGCCGATGTCGCAGATCTAATGTAAATCGGCTAGTACTCTGATATGTTTTATAAAAAGATATTAATCTAGATTAAATGCATTAACTAAGATCAATCCGATGCTCGTGTAAACTAACAGATTGATACCGAGCTTAATACATTTAAGTAGATTGAGATATTAATATAAAAGACAATTCTAATACATCTAAGAGTAATAATATATAAAGATGATCAGAATAGGTAAGACCGGCTAAAACCCCGGTTCTATATCTAATAGCAAACATTGAACCAAATAAATCTATATAATTCTAAAGGCGACTTAATAGGTCGATTAGATGCAACATTAAGTACCAAAAGAATTATAGGATCTATATAGGCTAACGAGAACTCTTCGAGATGGTAGATACGTCATATAACCTAAATCAACCTCTAGATCTAACTCTGTCGGCTGCTATCTTCAAAGAGATATTAGCCGATCGTGAGATAGATCTAGACATTGATCTAGATTATATGCCATATATGATAAATTAAGCAGTTTGCAACATCAGAATCTGAGTATCATAATGATGGAAGCACTGGCCCCGATACCACAAGCCGCTTGTAACAACAAATTACCTTTCCTGGAGATCGAAGTCGATGTAGCCCGAGGTCAAAGCAAGAACACGTCAAGAAAAACATAAAACAGAAGGTTGACGATGTGCCGAAGGTGGTGTTGATGTGTGTTGATTATTTGTTTTACAAGGTCTCGGGTCATATTTATACCTGAATATACAATGAGTCCATGGACACGATTCCTATTACAGATTAAATCTCTAGATAAACCGACATTATCACAAAAGGACACTATATAAGATATCCTAACTTAAAAGATACAATTGCCGTTGCAGGACCTCAACCGTAGATGGCAATATCTTTAACGCACTTTAGAAACCGAATCCAATAATTATCTCTTAAGCTTTCCTTCCGGGATTGGCTTCACCTCTATCTTACAATCAGAATCGGCTACCGGCTGTCCTAGTCCAATTTGGAGTTAGCCGACTGGCTCTGTAGCCGATTCGGACTCAGCCGATGTGGCCTCTGTTTTATCGCAGATCGCGTGCTCCCTCAATTCCGCTTCAATCTCAGCCTCAAACCCGGGGATTTGGTTACCAAATTTGGTCGTTAACACATGCCCCCCAAGTCCGCGATGTGACAGTGTTGCGATTTTGTGCAATTCGAATTCCCGGCGCAACCCTAGGTCGAGTCTGTTTTGGCCGTTACAAAAACTCTTTAAATAATGCTTCACCTGTGCCGAGCAACTCACGCCGTCAAAGCAAATCCACAGCAACAAACACCCTCGAGTTCTCCGGCGACGTCTTCAGCCTCCTCGAGCTCGCGGCGGCGATTCCCTTCTTTGGCGACCCAAAGAGCTCTAATGGCTACTTCCGCCACCCCATCAGCTTCCTCCCCGGCAGAGTTTCCTAAGGTACGCTCCAATCGACTAAAACTCCCTTCTTATTTGCTCTTAGATGTAGATCCGAATGTTTAGGGTTTATGATTCTGAACTTTCCTTCCTTCCCAACTGTAGCATCTCACCCACCAAGTAGTGATCCCAAGTTTGCTCAACAATGAAAGATACTTCTTAGGGCCGATTGACATCAAGGACCCAACTGACTTTATCATAGCCGAAACCAACAGAATGCCTTATAGAATAAGGAATCCAAGTCTGAACCACTGGGCTGGCACTTTTAAATCTTGGCCCTCCATGGATAAATCTTGGCCGGCATGGTATAAGAGGATGCAGCCGGCCAAGTAGAGCCAATGGGAAGAAATGGGAATAGCCCAATGCCTTGCACCGTCGGTGGCCGATATGCCTAAGGACAAACCATTAATGTCGGCTGCTACATACTTTTGGAACAACACCCTAAACGCTTTTGTTTTGCAGCAAGGCCCCATGACTGTCACCTTAGCCGATGTGGTTATGATTACTGGACAGGATATCTTATCATCGGCTAACCCGAACAGACTGGAGGGCAAAGGCCAATTTTCGTTTAAGACCAAAGCGATAGGGGGTTGGAACGGTTATGTGGCGATGAACATGGGAGACGGCCGATTAACCCCAAAGAGCATGCCGCATTCCTCATGATGTGGCTTGAGAAGTTCTTCTTCTACGGATCGAGCTGTGGGCCGACAGCCAACTGCCAAATAGTAGCTGAGGCCTTAGTTGATAAGAAAAACTTCCTCTAGGCAAATCCGTCATCGGCTATCTCTACCAAACCTTGAATCAGGCCGTGTCGAAGATTGCAGCCAATGCCAACATCAATACTGGAGGCCCCTGGTGGTTTCTTCAGCTCTGGCTTGTATTGATGACCCAAAAAATATCCGGTCGGCCAAAGTTGTCTGAAGCGCGCTTCCTCCTCCTAGAGCCGATCGAAGATGATGACGGAAACGTGGAGACCACCAGGAGGTGTCAATCTTTTGGAGAAGTGGCAACCACACACGCCGGATCAAAGCAGTCAGCCAATCTATTGGCCGAATGGTTCCTTTGCCTTTATGATGGATTTGCCAGAGACAATCGGTGCTAGTTTTTTATGAGGACAGGACATCCTTTGAGTTGCTGATTGAACTAAACTTTGATGAAATCAACTCGGTTGATCACCCCTGGTGCAGAGAAATATTCACCACAACGCTCTCCCCATGCATCCTGCCGACTGAGATCCACCAAGGCCAAAACGTTGTGAAGACATATGAGTTTTATTACCCAGTGTTGGCTGGCAGACAGTTTGGACTTGGGCAACTGCCCGTCGACTGTTACTACACCGATAAGATCGAAACCCGAGGGGTAGTGGACTCCAAATTAGTAATGAACAGGCTGATGGATATAGAGGGCCCACCCCTCGGCAATATTGGAATCATGGAGCTAGCCCACAAGAGGAGTTCGGCCTATGACAGGTGGTGGGTAGAAATAAAAAGGCATATCTTCCATCATCGATCTTCCGTGTACATCACCACCCTACTGCCAGATGAAATCCCCTCGATAAGCACTTCACCCTTGAGTACTTTTCCTTTTGAACGATTGACTGTCATTATTTGCTGATACTTGAAACTTTTTCCCCTTGCAGATGACAGAAACGGACCCACCGACAGTGAGCAATTCTGGTATTGCCATCGAGTATCATCTGGGTGTCCTTCCAGGCGGCTGTGGATACGCTCCATCGGCCATCGGCTGGGATGCGCCGAAGCTGAAAATGTTGTTGTATGGGCAAACTCGTCAACTCGCAGCGAGGAAAAAGAGAGCTGCTACGCCGGTTGTAAAACCATCAGCCGCCCCTGTGAAGAGATAAAAGAAAGTGAATCCAACTGCACCAGCAGACAGTCTTTCTTCCATTGACCCAAGCGTTGACGAGCTTCTTAATAAAGAAGTCATGGACGAAGAGATCTTGTGGAGATTGTGGCAATCAGGTATCTACTTGGCAAGCTTATCCGACTGGAGGTAGGGATAGATTGCGCCTGCTATATCTGTAAGCCGAACTTGACTTAGGTGTTACGGTTGCCGATAGAGATAAGGCAATCGGCCTATAGTCCCGGTTTGGTAAGATTGAGGAAACCGACTTAGAATAAGATAGGGTTTCCGACTTGTAAACCCTTCCTCCCAAGACTATATAAGGGGGGTAAGGGGCGTCCCTTGAGGGATAATCAGAGATCAGATTCTAGATCAGAAATTCCGATAGGAGATCAGCTTTTAGCTCTCAGCTTTAGATCACGAGATCAATAAAGACACTCGGCGGATCGAATCCACCGAAACAGGAGTAGGGTATTACCTCACGAGAGGGCCTGAACCTGTCTAAATCTTCTTCTTCTTCTAACCCATTGTGCTTGGCGATCTCGACTGCGACCCCATAAAATATATTGCCGAAACCAAGTTTCGACAGTTGGCGCGCCAGGTAGGGGACCGCGCGCCAAGACTTCTTCAACAATCTCGCCGACAAGCGTGATGGGATCTCCTTCAAGACTCGGCGACTTTGTCGCCAACTTCACCGACGACTCCTCCTTCGACTCGGATTCGAACCAGTCGAAGGGAAAGACCTACTCGGCGCCATTCGGGCTCCCCAACAGCGCCGAGATCTTCGACAACATCTTGAAGACCAAGATGCGATCCACCTTCTCCGACGACGGACTTCACTCGGCACCATTCGGATTACCGAATACCGCCGAGATCTGCGCCAATCTTTTCGCCTCCCCGACGGAAGCAATCTACTCAGCTGAAGACCTCTCGGTGCCGATTGGGTTACCAAACGTCGCCAAGATCTACAGTCGACTTCTCTCCCCCGAGTTGGCGGCGATCCACTCGGAGGAGCCTAATCCCCCAAGCTCTGACTCGGACTGGAGCGATCCAGATCCGGATTTCCCAGGATCAAGGGAGGTCGCTGTCATCCTCCCATCATTCGGCTCCTGCTCGTCTTCAGAGCTCAATGGATACCTCAGCTCCGTCGGCTTCGACAACCTCTACGGCATCCCTTCTGACGAAGCCGACAACTTCGACTGCCGCATGGACTGCGAGCCGAAGTGCTTCGACGTCCTCATGGCTGAGCCAGACGAGTCCGACTCAGCCATGGCCGAAGGCTTGCCGAAGAGGAGCGAGCCACACGTGGAGCTTGAGCGCAAGACAGCCGAGGAGGATAAACAACGCAAAGACGAGGCCGACAAAAGGAAGCGGGATCTACGTGCGGCGGACGATCCGCCGGGAGGCCATCCTCCAAACACGGGTTTGCAACACCAACATCTTCCGGACGCCACGCGAACGCGTCGCCGCACTCACGCTCTTGGACACCGTCATGGAGACGGCTCCGGCCAACGTGACTCCTATACTGGATAAGATCAAGACCATCGTCGCTGCCACGGCTAACGGCCATCCCACCACTTCGGCGCGAAGGCTGACTGAATCCGTGGCCGAAACACCGAGATAAAAGCCGGCTCCCGCCTCTAAAGTCGGAGACTACGGGAGGCCCGAGCCGGCTCGGCGTCAACTAGGCCAAGAGGCCCGCCTCGCGAGTCCACACCAAGGCACCAAGAACAGACGGCCGACTCCCGCGACAAACGACATGGACGTCCACCCGTCCACCACCGAGTCCGCCGCAACAGTTCCAGCTACCCAACCAGCCAACCGAAGACCCCGCCGAGTGATCTGCGGGAAGTCCTCGATCGCCGCTACCAGGAGCGCGACCAACGCACTCGGGAAGATCGAAGGGGATCACCCGATAGCGGCGACGATGGAGTCCCGGCCTTCACTCGGGAACTCCGCCGAAGGTGCACTTCTCCGGGCCTTCGAATGAAGTTGAACCGGAGAAGTGCACCTTCAGCGTCCCATCGAGCAAGCGCTCGGCTTCATGGTATCACATCGCGGCATTGAAGCAAACCCAGAGAAGATCAACGCTATCTTAAGCATGAAGCCCCCGAGTAATCAGAAAGACATCCAGAAGCTCACTGGCTGCATGGCGGCACTAAGCCGCTTCATATCCCGACTCGGCGAACGAGGCATGCCCTTCTTCAGGTTGCTGAAGAAGACAGACGACTTTCAGTGGACCACAGAAGCCGACAAGGCCTTTGAAGATTTTAAAGAATTCCTCACCACGCCACCCGTCCTGGCTTCGCCTCAACCCCAGGAACCCTTGTTGCTGTACGTCTCAGCCACTCACTAAGTGGTTAGTACGGTCCTTGTGGTTGAACGCGAAGAAGAAGGACGGGCCCAGAAGATTCAAAGGCCAATTTACTTCGTCAGCGAAGTATTGGCAGGAGCCAAAATCCGATACCCTCAGGTACAAAAATTGCTTTATGGTGTTCTAATAACCGCGAGGAAATTGGCGCACTATTTTCAGGGTCACTCGGTCACCGTCATCACCTCTTTCCCACTCGGCGACGTCATCCACAACCGCGAGGCAACCGGGCGTATCGCCAAGTGGGCCCTAGAACTGATGCCGCTGGACTTAACTTTTAAACCCAAGACGTCCATTAAGTCACAAGCCTTAGCGGACTTCCTGGCCGAGTGGACTGAACAGCAAGAACACGTGCCTCGAGAAGACCTCCAACACTGGACCATGCACTTCGACGGATCCAAGAGGATCACCGGCTTGGGAGCAGGAGTCGTGTTGATCTCCCCGACTGGGGAAAGGCTAAGATATGCCCTTCACCTCCACTTCTCCGCCTCACACAACGTCGCTGAGTACGAAGCTCTTCTACATGGACTGCGCCTCGCAGTCTCACTCGGGATTCGTCGGCTTATTGTGAAAGGCGACTCCCAGCTGGTCGTCAATCAAGTGATGAAGGACTGGTCCTGCTTAAATGACACTATGGAGGCCTACCGACAAGAGGTCCGCAAGTTTGAGGACAAGTTTGATGGGTTAGAACTCTCACATGTCCTGAGACATAACAACGAAGCTGCCGATGAGCTAGCACAGTTCGGATCTAAGCGCGAAGCTGCTCCAACAGACGTCTTCGTCGAGCATCTCTATGAACCAACCGTCACGACAAAGACGGCTTCCAACGAACCAACCGCCAACGAAGTCGCCATGACCGACACCGACTGGAGGACGCCGCTCATCAAATTCTTAACTCAGCAAGAGCTGCCGGATGACCGGGATGAAGCAGAACGCGTCCGGCGTCGTTGCAGCGTACGTCATGGTCGACTCCGATCTATATAAGAGAAGCCCCTCCGAATTCTAATGAGGTGCATCACACCCGAAGAAGGGAAACAATTACTCCAAGATATCCACTCGGGCATATGCGGAAGTCACGCGGCAAGACGCATTATAGTCGGCAAAGCTTACAGGCAAGGATTCTTCGGCTCACCGCGGTCTCCGACGCGGATAAAGTCGTAAGAACTGCGAAGGCTGCCGCTTTTTGCCCGACAAAGCCATGTCCCGCCCAGAGCTTCAAACAATCCCACTTTCCGGCCGTTCGCGGTATGGGGTGGACATGGTTGGCCCTTTCAAGAAAGCTCCAGGAGGTTTCACACACCTCTTCGTCGCAATCGACAAGTTCTCCAAGTGGATTGAGGCCAAACCGTCGCCACAATTACTGCCGACAAAGCACGAGGCTTTTTCTCAACATCGTGCACCGCTTCGGCGTCCCAAACAGAATCATAACTTATAATGGGACTCAATTCACGGGAGGCATCTTCAAGGAATTCTGCGAAGACTTTGGAATCAAAATCTGCTATGCATCAGTAGCTCACCCTAAAAGCAATGGGCAAGTCGAGCGAGCAAACGGCATGGTCCTTCAAGGCCTCAAGGCTCGCGTTTTCGACCGGCTAAGCCCTTACGCCGGCAAGTGGGTCCAAGAACTTCCCTCGGTCCTATGGTCGCTGCGAACCACACCCAGTCGGGCCACCGGCCAAACTCCTTTCTTTTTGGTCTATGGCGCAGAAGCCATGTTGCCAAACGAGATGGAATATGAGTCCCTCCGGGTCCACAGCTTCAACGATGAACGCTACGACATCGACCGAGTGGATGACCTCACCCGACTGGAAGAGGCCCGTGAGGCAGCCCTCATCCAGTCGGCCAAATACCTTCAAGGGCTCAGAAGATACCACAGTCGCAACGTGCGAGCACGAGCTTTCATTGTTGGCGACCTGGTCCTACGCAAGATCCAGACCACCAAGGACCGACACAAGCTATCTCCCTTATGGGAAGGACCGTATATAATCGCCGAAGTGACTCGGCCCGGTGCGCACCGGCTAAAGCGCGAAGACGGGTCCATGGTGGAGAACTCCTGGAACATCGAGCATCTTCGACGATTTTATGCTTAATCTGGCTAAGGCCTCACTTTTTCCTTGACTGCCAACCTCAAGCAAGATGACTTCTTGAGCTAGCAGTCGGGGGCTGTACACATATCAATAAAGCTCAAGTTTTCCTCATCAACTTTTGTGCATAATTTGGTTTATCATTGTTTAATGTCCTTTGACTCGAGCTCAGTGTCTAAGGACTGAGAGTTTTCCGATGACCTAATCGAGCCTAGGCTTGATGACAGCCAGACGAAAACTACTTAAGAAATTTCACGCGAAAGCTCGAATCAAGGCATTGACATAAATAAACTAAAAATAGTCACAAAGTTCCACGTCAGAATGTTACAGTTACATGACATTTACAAAGCAAAGTCAGAATATAGTTCAGAGCTTGAAATTGTTTACTACATCCAAAGATATCTTCTTCGCCGCCTCTTGTGCCTCACTCAGCATATCTAAGGCCTGCTCATCCGTTGTTCCCTCAGCGAAGCCCTCCCCGATTGAATGGATATCCACTCGGGGGTAGAGGGACTTGGGCTGTGCAAGAGCCAGACCAGCCCCCATGTTGGCCGCTTCGGTAATATTCTTCAGGTATCGTTCGGGAGCCAGCCGAAGCTTGTCGAAGATCTCGATCGGCTCCAGCGAGCTGGTCCCAATTCCTTGATCAAACAGGGACAACAAGATTGGCATGGCGGCGTTAGCGACTTCTTCCCGTATCTCGTCGCTGGATTTGATCCGCCCAAGCAAGACGTCATACTGGGCTCGGGTCTTCATTTTATAAGCTGCAAAAAGTCCCAGATCGTCCAAAGCACTCGGAAATAAAGCAGCACACGGGATTTGACTTCAAAGATGGTTACCTTCAAACTCGGCCTCCGTCTCAGCCTTGTCGAGGCTGACTGCTTCCAGCTGGACTTGAAGCGAGTGGACCTCCGAAGAATTTCCTACAACGAAAGAAGATTATCAATAGCCAAAATCAGCATGAGAACCATGATGAAGCTGGGAGAGGCGGGCTTACTCCCGATTGATCCACGGAGGTCGAGGTTCGCTTCCCGAAGCTCCGCGATCTCCCTCCTTAAAGCCGCTTCCCTTGATGCGGCCTCCTCTCGAGTGGCCTTCAGCTGTCGCTGAACGTCCTCCAAGGAGTTTAAGTGGGGGACTAGCTTCTCCAGCACTTCAGATTTTGCCATTGAACGGCAATATTCCTTCGCACGCGAAAGCAAGTGGAGTGACCGACCGAAAGATAACGATGAAATAATCAAAGAGAAAGACAAAAGACTTACGTTGAGCTCGGGTCGCCTCATTCAGGCTCTCGACAAGGGCATCCCTTTCATCCTTTTCGGCTTGCCGGTCTAGGATGATGCCCCGCTCTCGCCTTCCGAATCCCGCCACTCGATTCGATCGGGGAACCCAGTCTCGAAGACGCAACCTGGGATCTCTTCTACCGTGGCGACAAGCAAGAAAGACAAATGAAGACATGAAAAGATTCAAAATTGAAAGAATGAAGGAATGCTTCGAAGCAAGTCTTACCGGTTTCGGTGGTCTGCCTAGGTGGAGCGGCCGGCTTTTCTTCTTCTTCGGGCTCGCGCAGTGACCCCGGTCGGGGTGCTTGAGCCGCAGCCTCGGGTTTCCGGCGATGGCCGCTTTCCAGTAGGGATATCCCGGACGGCTCGGGGCTCCTCCCTAGGGCGTCCTCCTTCGGAGGCGAAGTTTGTTTCTCGGAACGCTCGCACTCGGTTCGGGCTCAGGGTTTTGGCTCTACGGCCTTGGCACTTCGGGAGCAGCGCCCGAGTCGGCCCCTTACCCCCTCCGGCGGGATCTATGTCCCTGGGGCCTCCTGCACAAGTGAATACGGCGAAGATAAAGAAAAGTTTTCTGCGAAAGAGCTCAGGACTTTGGTTTCAGAGCATACCTGGAGGATCGGCGGATCTTCGGCGCCGTCCGCGGTGATCGCCTTAGGGGCGGGGTCTCGACTGGAGGAGCCGGAACATCATCATCAGAGTCCTCGATGATCAGCCTCCTTTTGCTCGCGCGCTTGTTCGAGTCCTCACTCGGCGCTGCCCGCTTCCTGACTGGATCAGCTTGGATTTTGATCCCACCAGTCGGCTTCTTGGCGGGACGACGCGGCGCGTCATCATGAGCCACCTTATATGGCTTGGAGGTGATAGAGGCGTTTTCCTGCATAAGAAAGAAAGTGCGACATTAAGAGATAAGATGTCAAGATTGAAGGATACTATGAAGTAACCAGTCGGCTTACCGGAGGAGGAGGTCGATGAATGCTGAAGGAGAGGACTGGCAGTATAAGGGCCCGCTCGACTGCGATCCCGGATGAGAAGAGTTTGTACATCCGAATCTTCAGGATCTCGTATGTGAGCGGATCTGAGTCTTCCCGATTAGGGTCCGTCCCGCCTTCATATTCGAAGGCCGGCTTCGACCGCTCCTTGATCGGCGCCAGTCGGCACCTGATGAAGTGCCGAGTGATTTGTTCCCCACGAAGACCCCTCTTCTTCATCGCCAGGATCTTCGCGAGCAGATCGTTGGCCTCGTCCCAATCTTGGGCTACCGGGACGGTGCTCCAAGACGGCTTGGGGATAGGGGGAAGACCGATGAAGGTAGGAAGGCTGGGTTCAAGATTGCTGATGTAGAACCAGTTTGCGTGCCAGCCCTTGTTGGAAGATTTCAAAGGGAGAGAAAAGTAGTCTTTGCGGAGAGATCCGCGAAGCTGGAAGCCTGCCCCGCCAATAACACAAGGTTGGTCCTTGTTCGGATGGGGTTTCAGATAGAACATACGACGGAAGAGATTGAAGTGAGGAAGAATGCCGAGAAAAGCTTCACACACATGAATAAAAAGGGCTATGTGGAGCATTGAGTTGGGGTTCAGATGATAGAGATGAAGTCCATAGTAGTCCAGAAGCCCCCGAAAGAACTCGGAGGTGGGAAGGCTGAACCCGCAATAGAAAAAGAAGTAAAGACAACGAGCTCACCGGTGTTTGGGGTCGGGAAGTCCTCCCCCGCCGCCGGGCGCCATCCCACGAGTTCCTTTGGCGGAAGCACGCCGTGCTTCACCATCTCCTTGAGGGTGTATTCCCTCACATCCGAGGTGGCCCATTGGTCGAACGGAATCCTTTTCTCGTTCGTCATGAGAATGGGTTGATAGGAAGTGGATCTGGCTGGAGAAAGTTGGATCTTTGGCGATGGAATGTGGGAGAGTTGGCTGTGGAGGCTGGTTGTTGCAGAGATCGAGCTCTTAGATGGACGGATTTGGGAGCGCGCGAGTCTAGGGTTCTCCGCGGTGAGCTGTTGAACAGTACCGTGAGAAGGGGAATCGTTTGGAAGGCGAAGAGGCGGGGATGACCTCGTGTCTTTATAGAAAGATTTGAGGGTTGCGCTAGGTTTTCTGGTGAGTGGGCCGAGCCCATAAGAAAATCTGCGGCCCAGCTAAGGTGTGGTCTGATACGTGTCCTTAGGGACTTAAGCAGATGAGCTTAAGCAGATTTGCCCTGGCAATATGCGCGTGTCCGAGTACCCTATACCTTTAAAGATCCTTCCATACCGCGGTTTGCTTGACTTCATGAGAAGCTGGCACGATGCAATTTGGAAGGTGACCAACAGCTGAGTTTTTATAGCTGCCTTGGTGAACAAGGGCTGTTTGGTTTTTTGGCATTTGGTCGGGTAATCTTACCAATGCTGTTTATTTTCCACCTTGGTGAAGATTTTTATGAGATTGAGACCAGTATTATGGCAAAAGCTATTTAATAACTTGGTCATATTTTTCATATGATTGAAAAAACTTGTTTTTCCATGAGGGATGAATGAAATATTTATTCCGGGATTACTCGGACAAATCCACTCGGATGAGCAAGAGCTTATCGAGTGCTTTTTACCCACGAGGGATGATTGAATTATTTGTTCTGAGATGACTCGGGCAAATTCACTCGGATAAGTATGAACTTGTCGAGTAATGAGATTTCTATGATTGCTTTAGCATGAGCTAGGCATCTACATGAGAATGATTTTTTATGGTTCTTGACTATATGCTTAGCCTATTTTTGACTAACCACATAGTCGGGGGCTACACCTAATTAGGTGCATCAGGAGATGCACCTAGATATTTATTTTTGAGAAATTTTTATTTATATTTTTCCAGCCCTTCACAGTCTTTGGAGCCACTCGGGAAGATTCAGGCAGAGATGATGGAATCACTCGGAGCCAAAAGCACTCGGACAAAGAAATTTTTTGGTTGAGTGCTGCTTTGGTCTGAAGCTGAGTTGTCTCGTCGACTGAAAAGGACTCGGGGGCTACTGTGGAGATTGTGGCAATCGGGTATCTACTTGGCAAGCTTATCCGACTGGAGGTAGGGATAGATTGCGCCTGCTATATCTGTAAGCCGAACTTGACTTAGGTGTTACGGTTGCCGATAGAGATAAGGCAATCGGCCTATAGTCACGGTTTGGTAAGATTGAGGAAACCGACTTAGAATAAGATAGGGTTTCCGACTTGTAAACCCTTCCTCCCAAGACTATATAAGGGGGGTAAGGGGCGTCCCTTGAGGGATAATCAGAGATCAGATTCTAGATCAGAAATTCCGATAGGAGATCAGCTTTTAGCTCTCAGCTTTAGATCACGAGATCAATAAAGACACTCGGCGGATCGAATCCACCGAAACAGGAGTAGGGTATTACCTCACGAGAGGGCCTGAACCATTCTAAATCTTCTTCTTCTTCTAACCCATTGTGCTTGGCGATCTCGACTGCGACCCCATAAAATATATTGCCGAAACCAAGTTTCGACAGATCTCTCAAGCCATTACGGAAGCGGCTGAATCAAGCAGTTCAAGTCACATTTCGGTCAACCCGCCAGCCGATGATCCAGCCCCTTCAAATCCTCCTGCTCAGAAATGGCCGATAAGCACTCTGTCCTCTTAAATCTGGCTTTTAAACCCTGATCACTTAAGCTTTAACCAAATTTTTCTTGTAGTTCAAGAGATTAGCCGGTCGCACTCCCCGTCCAGTCTCACCAGTAGTTTTCCTGAACTCATCCCCTTCTTTGCTTATTCTTCTATACTTAGCCGATCATCACTATACAGCCTCCTCGGTCTCCATCGGCTGTCCCTCATGCTTCAAGTGAGCGAACTCAGTCGGCTACAGGCAGCCATGACGTCGAGGA
The DNA here is from genome assembly GCA_019925245.2 of Oryza australiensis. Classification (NCBI taxonomy): domain Eukaryota; kingdom Viridiplantae; phylum Streptophyta; class Magnoliopsida; order Poales; family Poaceae; genus Oryza; species Oryza australiensis. Next base: position 592,464 of record JAIFGZ020000348.1, read on the forward strand.
AGCTGCTGCTCCAACCAGCCAACATACTGAAGAGGTGGCTGCTTTAACTAACCATGATTCGAAGAATTCTTTGCTCCGGTCGGCCAGTGCCGAATAAGTAGCCGCCCCAACTCCTGTTGTATGGGTAAGCCTCACTTCTCCTTTTTTCTCAGAAGCTTAAGAATCGACCATATTATTCCCTCCTTAATCGCTCCGATCTCTTTTGCAAACTCTAGTCGATTTGCTTCCTTTCGACGTAAAAGAGTTCATCGGCGAGGAAGAAGCGAAGGTCACTAGTCTAGACAAGGCCGCCATAGCCGACAAAGTCAAAGACAAGCTTCAAGATATCCGTCGTCGGCTGGACATCGATGTAGACCGGCTGGTTATGGAATGTGGATCAGCCCGGTCACGTTTTTACGAAATTGAAGACGACCTCCCTGATGACTTGGCCAAGAAGATCTCGAAGACCGTCTATATTGACCAGCATCGGTCCAGGCTAGAGCGTGCAATGTACAGGATGCTTGAGCGGCAGGCTCAAGCCGATCTGGCAGCCAGGATCGACGACACGGTGAAGAATGTGGTGGCCGAGAAGGCCAAATTAGATGAACTCCTGGCCGGGCCGTCGGCTACACAGGACGAGATCAATGAACTCGAGCTAGAAGAAGCCAGCCTGCTATTGCAGTTGGAGCAGTGCAGGGCAAAGATTGCCGCTAAGAAACAATTGCTGGCCGATCTCCCCAAAGCTGCAGATGACCAAAGGGGCAAGGTGACTGGCACCATAAAGCACTTGGGGGAGCTGAATAAATTGGCCAAAGCGGTCCCTGGCACTGAGAGAGAGGATATGGCCGTAGTTGACAAAGTAAATGCCATCAAGGATGCAGCGATATCGGCCATAGACAACTTCTTGGGGAGTAATTGGACGCAGTCTTCAGAACCTCTTAACGCTTGTAACTTATAACTCGTGTTTTGCTCATGTATATATAACTGTGTAATTGGCTTGTTGCGTCTTCAATTCCAATCATGTGCCTTCTGCTGATTCACTTGTCTCTATGTCCCGAATTGTTCGAAAAAAACAAAACCCCAAAAATTTTGAAGTCCTCTAACTCTAATTCTGACTTCATATAATATATGCCCCTCTAATTTTCTCAATGTTGTCCTCGGCATTGATAAAATTATAAGACGAAGCTTGACGTCACCTGTCGGCTAGACACAACCGATTGGAAAAACTTAGGAGGGAAAGAACGTAGAGTCGGGATGTCCTAAAGGCGATGTGTATGACACATCGGCTAGCATGAATCGACAAGGACGTAGCCGAATCATGAATTGATTCAAACACTTGGGTAATATTTCTTCAAGTATTTGCCATTAAGAGCCCTTCCAAATACCTCTCCGTCTAATCCTTCTAGCATGTAAGCTCCTTTAGAGACGCATCTGTGAATCTTGAAAGGCCCTTCCCAATTAGGTGACCACTTGCCAAATTTGCTATCTCTCGAGCCGATCAACAATATCAGTTTCCATACAAGCTTGCCTTCTTCAAAAGACTTGGGTACAACCTTCTTGTTGTAATGACGAGCCACTCATTCTTTGTCCCTGGTCACTTTTCCAATGCACGCATCCTAGACAGAACTAGGTCTTCGGACTCATCGACCATCAGGTTATAATAATTATCAGCTGTCAACTCATCCTGTAACTGAATCCTTTTTGAGCCGATGATGTTCTCCCATGGCAAAATTGCTTCATGCCCGTAGATCAGCTTGTATGGAGGAACTTGGATCGATCCGTGGCAAGCCATCCGATAATCCCATAGTGATTCGGTCAATCGGCTATGCCATTGCTTCGGGTACTCAGCAATCTTTCTCTTTATCAACTTGATCAAACTTTTATTTGAAGCTTCAGCCTATCCATTAGCTTGAGCATAATACGGTGAAGAATTCAAAAACTTGATTCCCATGCTGTCGGCAAATTGGACAAACTCTTCGGAGACAAAGATAGATCCCTGATCTGTAGTGATAGTCTGAGGGACGCCAAACCTGTATATAATATGCTCCTTAACAAATTCGATCGCATCCCCGGAGTCAACTTTTTTCAAGGGGATTGCTTCCACCCACTTGGTAAAATAACCGGTTACCACTAACATAAACTTGTGTCCTTTGCTCGAGGGTGGATTTATCTGGCCGATCATATCAATTCCCCAACCTTTGAATGGCCATGGCTTGATGATGGGGTTCATAGTCGATGCTGATGCTCTCTGGATAGCTCCAAACTTCTAGCAGTCTTGACAATCTTTGTAGTACTTGAAACAATCTTCCAACATGGTCGGCCAAAAGTATCCTTCTCTCCGAAGTAACCACTTCAACTTATGAGCCGATTGATGAGTGCCATAGATCCCTTCGTGCACCTCTCCTATGGCAACCTTTGCTTGATGGACACTCAGGCATTTAAGTAGCACGCCGTCAATCGTTTGATAGTATAAGTCTTCATCGAGCAAGACATATCGTAAAGCCTTATAGCGCAATTTCCTCGAAGCCGACTGAGAAGGGTTCTGTAGATAATTATAGACATCAAACCTCTAGTCGTCGGCTGAAATGGTTGCAATCTCGACGTCAACGTCTTTTGTCATCGACTTGTAGCCCTATGCCCCTGAGCCAAATCATTTGCTTCTGAATTCTGCTCTCTGGGGATGTGCTTTAAGGTTACTAGCCGAAAACTGTCCATCAATTCTCGGCATTTTTGATAGTAGACCATTAGCGCGTCATTCTTGCATTCGTATTCTCCTGATAACTGGCTGATGACCAACAATGAATCACCCATTATTTCGATGGCGTCGGCTTCAACTTCCTTGAGCAGTTGTAACCCTTTGAGAATGGCTTCATATTCAGCTTGGTTGTTTGTGGCGTGTGGCGCGATGGAAAAAGCAAACTCGAAGCTTGCCCCCCTGGGAGAAATTATCACCAAGCCGATGCCGCACCCGTTTGTGCAAACTGAGCCATCGAAAGTCAGAGTCCAAGACATGATGTCCACCGAGCCGATTGAGTTATCTCTGTGTTCCACTATAAAATAAGCTATGGCCTGCCCTTTTACTGCCTTGGGTGCTTGATACCTTAAATCAAACTCTGTCAAAGCAAATATCCATTTCCCAACTCACCCTTTCAGAACTGGAGCCGATAGCATATACTTTACTACGTCTGCTTTGCAAACTATAGTGCATTCGTTGGATAACAAATAATGTCTTAACTTCGTGCATGAAAAATATAGGCTCAAACATAATTTCTGCATGGGAGAATACCTTGTGTTTGCATCCAGAAGCCTTCGACTAAGATAGAAAATTGTCTTCTCTTTCCCTTCGATCTCCTGAATCAGGACCGAGCCGATAGATTTCTCATCGGCTGATAGGTATATCTTGAATGACACTCCCTTTTGTGGAGGAATCAATACTGGAGGGGAGCTCAGGTAATTCTTAATATTATCCAAAGCCTTCTGCTGCTCTGCCTCCCAAGTGAATGCCTAATCGGTTTTTAGCCGAAGCAGAGGTGTGAACGCCTCCATCTTCTTTGACAGATTGGCCATAAAACGCGTGATGAAGTTGATTTTGCCGATCAAAGACTGCAATTCCTTCTTGTCCTTTGAAGGTTGAATAGTCTTGATAGCATTGATGCTTCTCTGGGTGACCTCGATTCCCCTCTCATGAACAAGAAATCCCAAGAACTGGCCAGCCGACATGCCGGACGCACACTTCATAGGGTTCATCTTCAAGCCATATTTCCTTGTCCTCCCCAAAACCTTTCTTAAATTGACTATATGGTCTTCCACCTCACTGAATTTGACAACGACATCATCAATATAGATCTCAAATAGGAAGCCAATTAAGTCGTGAAAGATGTAATTCATGGCCCTCTGATACGTAGCTCCAGCATTTTTCAAGCCAAACGTCATGACAACCCATTCGTATAAGCCGATCGCTCCTGGGCATCTGAAAGATGTCTTGTGAATGTCCTCCTCGGCCATGAAGATCTGATTATAACCTGCATTGCTGTCCATAAAACTTATAATTTTGTGGCCAGAGGCGGCATCCACCAGCAAATCGGCTATGGGCATATGGTACTCATCTTTAGGGGTGGCCTTGTTCAAATCTCTAAAGTCGATGCATACCATAAGTTTGCCATTTTTCTTCATTACTGGAACTATGTTTGAAACCCACTCTGCATATCGGCAGGGCCAAATAAAACCAGCATCATATAGCGGAGTGATTTCGGTTTTAATCGCCTCATACATATCGGCTTTAAACCTCCTGGGAGGCTGTTTGTACTGCCGATATCCAGGCTTAATGGGGAGCCGATGTTTAGCAATAGATCGGCTAAGACCAGACATCTTAAAATACTCCCAAGCAAAACAATCTTTATATTCCTTTAATAAATCAATAAGCTTGGTCCTAAAACGAGAAGACAAAATTTTGCTAATGTATGTCGGCCTAGGCCTATCTCCTGGACCTATATCTATTTCTTCCAAATCGTCTACCGACATAAAACCTTGCCCGAGTTTGTCGTCGATGTCATCGACGGTGTCCTCGTTGTAGATGCTCGAGCCTTCCACGACACCCTCAAAGTAATAGTTGGGGCTCTTCGTCTCCAATTGGCTGCATGTTAGAATCAGACACCTTGAGAAAATCGGCCTCCCATACTTTGCCGGATAGGCAATCAATTCCATCGACTTCCCATAAAGTTAAGTCGACGTTAGCGACGTTGACTGACCTATCAGCTGGCACGATCTCTATCTTGTCGCCTTGCCATTGGATTAAATATTGATGCATTATAGAAGGGATGCAGCAGATGGCGTGGATCCAATCCCTTCTGAGTAGCAGGCTGTATGATCCCTTCCCGTCAATGACGAGAAACGTTGTGGGCATGGTTTTGCTGCCGACGGTCAGCTCAACGTTTAAAACTCCCTTGGCCTCTGATGGGTTGCCGCCGAAGTCCTTGAGTACCATATTGGTCTTGATCTAGTCGTCGACTCCCTTGCTTAGCTTTCTAAAGGTTGCATAGGGCATGAGATTGACAGCGGCCCCTCCATCGACTAGCATTTTTGACATCGGCTTGCGATTGATGAATCCTTTGATGTACAGGGGCTTCAAGTGCCGATTCTCTGTCCCTTCGGATTTCTCAAAGATGGTCTGTTCTAGGGACAGTACTAGTTTGGCCAATGTATCTTCAACTGTGTCTGCATTGGCCTCGACAGCCTCGAACGCGGTCGGCAATATAAACACCATATTTACTGATGTAGAAACTACTCCTTTCCCTTTCGTCACCCTTCTGGCTTTGTCGGCTGGGCTCTCGTCGGCTGGGGTTGCCTGTTTCCTGACGCACAATTGTTTTCTGCCCTGCCGACGTTGTTGCCGTTGAATCATCCGTTGGACTTCTTCTTCCTGTCCTTCGCTCTTAAGCCTTTGAATTTTCCTTTTTTGCATTTTGGTGAACAGGTCCAAAGGGCACCATTGGGGGTTGGCCGATTGTTCTTCATCAGCCTCCTCTTCGCCCTCTTCTTGGAAGAAGTCCTAGTGGATTGGGCCGAGCCGATCATGGACAGAAAGTTTCCGCTGGTTGAGTTGAACGGCTCGGGGGATGAATCGGCTAGAACTTTTCATTGGTGGCTCCCTGTATTCATCCTCCCTGTATTCGCTGCAGGCCGGGCAGTTCTCAAGAGTGGGCAACCTCATCCCTGATTCCCAACAGAATTGGAACAACTCATAGCGCTAATGTGGATCACAGCCGTCATGGCGCGAAAGTATGCCACTCCTAGCCGATCCGGCATCCTCTCGTATGGCTTGCCACGTCGGTTCTCTTCTTCTTCTTGAACCGTGCGCTGGAAATGCAGTCAGCTGTCCACCTGTCTGGGGAGTTGATCGGCTGATCGGCCGCTGATATGAACCATGTTGATTGATGCGGCGTTCGTCGCAATTAGCTTCTTCTTCTTCTTCTTGAATCTTGCGCTGGAACCGCAGTCGGCTGTCCGCCTGTCTGGGGTGTTGATCGGCTGATCGGCCGCTGGTGTGAACCATGTTGATTGACGCGGCGTTCGTCGCAATCAGCTCTTGTTGATCCAAGTCGGCCTCGGTTGTTTGTTGAGATTTGGCTGAGCCATACGCCATTCTGTTCTGTCGATCAGCTCGCCTAGGGCCGGCTTGGACCATGTTGACAGGGAAGGGATTGCCGTCAACTTTCATCGGCTTAGCCAATTCCTCGAGCTTAATCTTCCCTGCCTCGATGGCCGACTGTATCTGTTGGCAGAAGACCTTGCAATCGTTGGTACTGTGGGAGGTGGTGTTGTGCCACTTGCAATACTTTTTCTTGTTGAGCTCCTCGGCCGATGGAATGACATGGTTGGTCGGAAGCTGTATCTGTTTCTCCCTCAGCAGTAGATCGAAGATCCTATCGGCTTTAGTTATGTCAAAATCGTATTATTCCTCTTTAGCTGATTTCTTCAGCCATTGGCAAGTTATGGCCTTTTTGTTCTTAGTCTATTTGGCTGCTGCAACTTCCTCGTCGCTGTCACTTGAATCGAAATCTGTTGTGTAGGCGACGTGGGTGACTTTCTTGAAGGCCTTCTTTGATTCTTGAAACCTTTGTTCGTGGGCCGTCACCTTCTGAGCCAAATGGGCTAAACTCTCAAAATCTTGAGCCGAAAACCTCTCACGGATCGCGGCCAAAAGGCCATGAAAGGCTAAATCGGCTAGCTGTGAGTCTGACAGCACCAAGCTATAGCAACGGTTCCTCATGTCCCTAAACCGCTGGATGTAGTCTTGCACCGATTCCTCGTGCTTCTGCCTGATACTGGTCAAATCCGACAACTTCATTTCGTGCGTGTCGGAGCAGAAGTAGCTATGGAATTGCTTCTCAAGATCGACTCAGCTCTGGACCGAGTTGTAAGGCAGGGATGAGAACCATGTAAAGGCCGATCCTGAGAGTGACAGTGGGAATAAGCGCACTCTGAGCGCGTCAGTAGCCGATGCTTATCCGCATTGTGCTAGGAATCGGCTAATGTGTTCGTAAGTTGATACGTTGTCTTGCCCAGAGAACTTTGAAAAATCTGGCATCTTATACCGGTTCGGCAGAGGCATCCTCTCGAAATATTCTGGATATGGGTACCGGTACATGTTGCCAGAGTCGTTTGGCTTGAGGTCATACTGATCACGCATAACATCTACGATCAAATTGGCCCAATGCCTGTTTTCTTGCAATGGTGGCATCGGCTCGTATTGCTCGTGGTATACGGGCCCTTGCCGATACTGCATTGGTGGCGTTTGAGGCCGATAGTGCTGCTTGTAGTTGCCTCCTGGGAGCTGATGCCGCAACTAGTTTATAGCAGGAGGCGGCCGAGAGGCAAATGGTGGTGTTTGCTCGGGGAGAGGCCGACTGCCGTCAGAGTTGTGAAGTGGATCCGGCAAATAGTTACCAATCGGCGCGTTATGTGTGAAGGGTGGCCGATGGGTGTTGAACATGTCTTCCGCCTACTCCTGAGTCGTCACCGGGATGCCGAGGCCCTGGTGTTGAGGCTGTGGCCGAACCAGGACCTTGGGATGTGGCCGCGGAGCCGCTGATTGCACATTCGGCTGGATTGGGGCTCCCCCTAGAGTAATCGGTTGCCCGAGTGGAGGGACTAGCAACCCATGGGTTGACAGCATCCTGTACAGTGGAAACTGGCCATCAGTGAAATATGTTGGCCCTCTTGGCAGCTACTCAGCTATCTTTGAATCCACCACGGTGCTTATCATGTTGTTTAATGTGTTCACCAGTATCCCTGACTGGTTGACAAGCGCGTGGTGGACAGCTGAGTTGATCCGATCTTGCAGTGTGTGGAGCTCTGAATCGTCCTGTTCTTGCTTGACTTCCTCCATCTTTTTCTTTCCTTATCTTCGGTGGAGGAAGTATCAAGATCTTCAATGTTGAACTTGAATTTCTGGAGGATCGCCCTATCTGGTCTGGACGAAAGATTGCAGATAATGTGCTTGTAGCCTCTCAACCATCTCCTGATATTCGGCCTTTTGTTCAGCCGAAAGCTTGTCAATAGTCACCGGGATGATGTTTTCCTAGTCGAGATCAGCCGATATGACGTTCACCATTACGCCGAATCCGGAAGATGTGGTCCCACCGAGCGTGCCAAAAGCGTGTTGGTGTGAATTTTTACACGCGCGGCCCGGGAGATCTCGCTTAAGTCCCGGTGCAGCTCCAAACCGGTTGCCTCGGTGATTGAGCGGGCGTGGTAGTTGGTTTGATTCTCGTAACCAACAAGAAAACAAAGATAGGCGTTTGATTAGGGTTAGATCTTACTCGATCGGCTATGGATATTAATAAATATACAATTGCTATCCCAAAGCACATTTAGACTAAGTGATTGGGATAGATCGGTAGCATACCGAGACAGTATAAATCACTTAGATTCAAAAGTACGTTAGGAACACAATTATATATATATATATATATTCATAACCTAGCCGATGTCGCAGATCTAATGTAAATCGGCTAGTACTCTGATATGTTTTATAAAAAGATATTTATCTAGATTAAATGCATTAAACCAAGATCAATCGGATGTTACTGTAAACTAACAGATTGATACCGAGCTTAATACATTTAAGTAGATTGAGATCTTAATATAAAAGGCAATTCTAATACATCTAACAGTAATAATACATAAAGATGATCAGAATAGGTAAGACCGGCTGAAACCCCGGTTCTATCTCTAATAGCAAACATTGAACCACATAAATCTATATAATTCTAAAGGCGACTTAATAGGTCGATTAGATGCAACATTAAGTACCAAAAGAATTATAGGATCTATATAGGCTAACGAGAACTCTTCGAGATGGTAGATACGCCATATAACCTAAATCAACCTCTAGATCCAACTCTGTAGGCTGCTATCTTCAAAGAGATATTAGCCGATCGTGAGATAGATCTAGACATTGATCTAGATTATATGCCATATATGATAAATTAAGCAGTTTGCAACATCAGAACTAGAGTATCATAATGATGGAAGCACTGGCCCCCGATACCACAAGCTGCTTGTAACAAGAAATTACCTTTCCTGGAAATCGAAGTCGATGCAGCCCGAGGTCAAAGCAAGAACTCGTCAAGAAAAACGTAAAACAAAAGGTTGGCGATGCGTCGAAGGTGGTATTGATGTGTGTTGATTATTTGTTTTATAAGGTCTCGGGTCATATATATACCCGAATATACAATGAGTCCGTGACGGACACGATTCCTATTACAGATTAAATCTCTAAATAAACCGACATTATCACAAAAGGACACTATACAAGATATCCTAACTTAAAAGATACAATTGTCGTTGCAGGACCTCATCCGTAGATGGCAATATCTTTAACGCACTTTAGAAACCGAATCCAATAATTATCTCTTAAGCTTTCCTTCCGGGATTGGCTTCACCTCTATCTTCAATCAGAATCAGCTACCGGCTGTTCTGGTCCGATTCGGACTTAGCCAACTGGCTCCGTAGCAGATTCGGACTCAGCCGATGCGGCCTCTGTTTTATCGCAGATCGCGTGCTCCCTCAATTCCGCTTCAATCTCATCCTCAAACCCAAGGATTTGGTTACCAAATTTGGTCGTTAACAAATTAACATGGGTGTGACAAGCAAAACCATGCACCCACAGCCCACCATTAAGTCACATTTTAGTTGGACAATTATGACCAATAAACAGGGCCAGATGTCTCGAGCTCGCAGCTCGCCAGATACTAAAATAATTAATGCGATTATCCCATTAAGTGAGCTAGTGGTAATTAAGCATGACTAACCGTATATAATTGTAGTAGGGTGTTAACACTGGAATTTGGTATTGAGGTTCCTAAGTCCTAAGAAAGCAAGGTGGTATCGGATCGGCTGAGGTCAGGAGCCGTATCGGCTAAAAGAGTAATCGGCTGCAGGGCTGGTCGGCTGAGAATGGGTTGAATGGAACAGTCGACAGCCGATTCCGAGTTCAGAAGAGATAAAACCATGTCCAATTCAGAAACTTGAAGATAAGTGGGGATTCGGATGTTAATTGCGCGTTTAAAGATATTGCCACCTATGGATAGAGTCCTGTAATGGCAGCTGTATCTGTAATTTAGGAGTTTGTTAAATTGTTAGTTGTAATGGATCTCGTTAGGGATGATATGATGTTTTAAAAAGTAGTTTAGATAGAGTCCGAAGTTGTTACAAATATTTGTATCTTGGGTATAAATAGGACCCGAGACCCTATGTATAAGAACGATTCAATCAATCTAATCTTCGGCGCATCGCCATCCTTTTCCTTTTAGACGAACACCCTGTTCGGCTTTGGGCTGCATCGTCTTGATCCCCAAACTCAGGTAAATGTTTGTCGTTAGTGGTGAGATTACTTGTTTCTGATGCTTCCATCACAATGACACATTGGATTCAATAGTTTTACTACGACATATATCATATAGTGCATATGAACCAATTCGGTGTTTAGATCTATCTTGTAGTTGACTCATCTTTTCGAGGTGTGTGGTCAACAAGGCTAGGTTTAAGGGCTGGTTGATTCGTATGCAGTATCTACCATCTTACGGAGTGTAAGTCGAAAGTAATAGATTGGATGCTTCTTTTGGTACTTGATGCTGCATCAAGACTGAACTATTGAGTCGTCTTTAGAATCGTTGAAAATCTATTCTTTTGGATTTACATTATCTGGGGATAGCGTCGGGGTTTCAGCCGACCTTATTTATCTTAATGTGTTTCTTTTAATATAATTGTTATTAGATCTGCAGTAGGGCTGTATTTTGTGTCTAGATTGTGCTTGCTTACGTCCTTAATCTAGGAATGTTACGCCTGCACGAGATTCATTGGAACATCAGCTGATTTGATGTTAGTTTCCCAGCATCGGTTGGTCTATTGATCTGTATATTTATTATTCTTCGTTATATTTGGATCGGATGACTGATGATCGCCTTGGCATAGCCGGTGCGCTTTGGTCGCTTGGCCCAAATATGGCTTGGAATAGCATATATACGTTCATGGAGTTCCTCGGCTGATCCCGCGGGGGTTTGACCTAACACTTAACGGATATTTTCTTGTATTTTCTCTTGTTGATTGGCAGATCAAATCAACTGGCACGCTCTACACATTGTAGGCAGCTAAGAAGGACCTGCACTGGAGTCAAGCAGATCTCCCAGGCCAGCGCGTGAGAGAGATTTCTCGTCAACACGCTTCTTGGCACGCCCAGTAGGACTATCTTTGTTGGCTCGACTCGGACGAATAGACTCAGCCGGCAAGATGGTCGACTCCAAGATCCCTGGAACGTTTATTGTCATACCTGTAAACGATGGTCGACTCCAAGATCCCTCGGACGAATTTACAGGACAATGTCGTACCTGTAAAAATGGATCAACTATCGGCTGAACAACAAGCCGAGTATAAGAGGATGGTGGAGGAACTCCAGAACAATTATCTTCAATCCTTCACCCAAACGAGGTCTGGAACGTTGCACCAAAAGTACAAGTTCAGCCTCAACGATACCATAGCATCCTCGTCGAGTGATGCGAAGGGCAAACAGAAAGTGGAAGAACCAACTCAAGTGCAGGATGATCAAGCCGTGTACTCTTTGCAAGATCGGATCGACTCGGCCGTCCATCACGCGCTGGTCAACCAGAGCAGCATCCTGGTCAACACCCTCAACAATATGATTTCTCATGTGGTTGATGCCAAGGTGGCCGAGCAGCTGCAAAAGGGCCCTACATATTTCACGGATGGCAAGTTTCCTGATTACAAGACACTAGTCACCCAAGTTTGCTGACTCAAGTCGGCCCATGAAAGTGGACGGCAATCCGTTCCCGGTCAACACAGTCCATGCCGGCCTCGAACGAATTGATTGGCAGGACAGAACAGCGTACGGCTTAGCCGATACGGTGATCGAGGCCGAAACAGGAGAGGGCCAGATTGGAAACCCCACCGCACAGATCAACATGGTGCGCCCAGTTATCAGGTCGGCTGGCCGACAGCCGATCCACGAACGAAGCCGATACCACCGTCAATATCGGTTTCGGCGTGAAGACATTTACGATGAAGTGTTAGTGATATGCCCTAGAGGCAATATGGAGATGTTGGATATCACGTCAATGTTTATGAATAAATGAATAAAGTGTTATTCGGTTCCATGAAATAGACATCTTGTATTGATCAATAAGTACGTGACTTATTTATGAGACTCTTTATGTATGAATCTATTTCTAAACGATCCCGATCATATGTCATATTGTTGGAACAAATATGATTCTAAGATCGGCATGTTTATTGATTGATGATCATGTCTCATAGATCATGGGTATGGAGATACCAAATCGATAAACATGGACACATGTGTTGGAGAACACATTGTTGGATAGACCCATCATGAGACACTACGGGAATTAATGTGCCATTAGTTGGTCTCGGGTAGTGTTGGTACAAAGTCCTTAGACCGAGATCACCATGGATTCCAACATGTGTAGTAGCCTACTTTGGGACTACCAAACACTATTCCGTAATGGGTAGTTATAAAGGTAGTTTTCGGGTTTGCTATGAAACATGGAGTGGGATGTGAGTGATCAAGATGGAATTTGCCCCTCCTTTGGAGAGATATCTCTGGCCCTCGAGGTGATGGATTATGGAAATGCATGGCCATGCTAAGTTGATTGAGGAGTCAATCAACGGACGGATAATCCAATACGGTTCGAGTGAATGGTTAAGCTATTGAAGGGATGGCACACATCTTGCCTATAGCTTAACGGTATCGTGAGGCAAAGGGATTTGTGTACACATTACAAGTTCGAGCCGATATTATTCTTGTATACTATGGTGTCAATATGTGCTGCTAGGCGCCGTGTGACGGGTCGGCTGAGTTGGACTCGAGCCGACGATCGGCCAAGTTAGACTATAGCCGAAACCGAGTATACCTGAACCTACGGGTCGCACGCTTAAGGGGATAGAATAGATATTCGAGTTGGACTTGGATACGGCTCGATCGGATAGGGATCCGATCGGATAGAGTCCTATGGGCTTACGACGTATGGGCGGCCAACTCTATGAGATACGGATGAGATCCGATTCAAAATAGAGTCCTAATCGGCCACTAGTCCCGGTCGGCCAACTCTATATAAAGGAGGGAGGGGTGGAGAGCTGCCACAAGTCAATTGCATCGCGTGCAACGAAGTCGCCGAGATCAATCTCCACGGAAACCCTCCCTACTTTCGAGCCAAACCCTAGCCTTGCATCGCGTGCTAGCACACGGGTGTTCGGCGTTCGTCCCCGGACGTGTGGATACCGGTAGAGGCGCGCTACGTTGCACGCCGTTCATCGTGTGGAGGAATCGGCCGCGGTCGAGCGCATCGGAGCGAGGCGCGAGAACGCATCGGACGACTGGATCGGCTACGGCATCCGGCTGATTGGCGAATCGGCGTCCCCGGCTATCGGCGTCGGCTTGCGGGAATCGGCTACACTTGTTCGGATTGGATAGCCCCGATTGGTCGTTTCGCTTGCACACTCCAATCGGTAACGATCTATCGGCCCTTACTTGCAAGTGTAATCCTTCGGTGGTATCGAGCTAATCTTGCTTAGTTCGGGTTTTAGATTGGATGCGGAACAAGTTTTGCGCACGGGTTGATTAGATCAATCGGTTTTACGGGATTTGTTGAGGAGAGTTCATGGTAATTGCGTTCCTTGATAGTGTATCGGAACGGCGTAATGTGATTACGTCGAAGCAATATCCATAGAACTCGGTTTGAGTCGGCTTCGAGATAGCGTTCCTTGATAGTGTATCGGAACGGTATAATGTGATTATGCCGAAGCTATCTCGTAGTCCGATCTTGTTTTTGCCTTGCGCCTGCGCAAACCATCTCCCTTGATAGTGTATCGGGACGGCATAATATGATTATGCCGATATGGTTTCCGTAAGCGATTTCATAGATTGGATCTATGAATTTCGTGTGGTGTTCCGGGCGCTGCCCGGAAGCCCGCCGTGTGCGTACCCCCTTATAGGTCGTCTCGATGTCGTTTCTCTGCGATAGGTAGAAAACGTTTCTACGCCTAACTTGTTTTTGCAGAGAATGCTTTGAGATGGTATGACCCTATTGTATGTATGAGATGCATGTGATGCTTGTAATATTCTTTCATACGTGCAATGCTTGTAATATTCTTTCACGACCTACGAGTCGATGTAATCTTCAATTAGAGCTTCTATAGTAGTAGCTTAGTTTGAAGAAATCAAGCATCATGCACATTGGAAGATGGTGCCGAAGATGGAGATCCTCAGCGCCGACATGGAGATGGAGATCACCATGTGAAGGGGGTCATACTATTTCATTATATGCTATTCTACGCTTTCATATATGTGATATGTTTGTTTGATAGGATAGCATCCCTCACAATATTAAGTAGTAATGATGCCCTTCCAAATGTTGCACCCGTCACCGTTATGCTCGTCAATGGTGGGTCTCGCCAAAGCGAGTGCCATTCTCTATCATAACACGAGGGGGTATATGTCGACATATACATGCGGGAGCATTTGGTTTACTTAACAAGGCTATCAAAACAGTTTTGGGCCTTGGGGCATAGGTTGGCGCCGGGGCATGGAGATGCCACACCAACAACAAGAGTCACATAGAGATGTGATTAGCAAGGTGTTGCTTACCGATGTTACTAATTTTCTAGCGTGATGCCAAAGCTCACTAGAAAATTAATTAACATGTGGATCTTGACCCAATACGTAACCTAGAGGGAAGGTGGAAAATACGTAATGGGAGTCTAATGTTAAATTGTTTAACAATAGACATAGCATAAACATTGTGCTAAACTTTGCTTTTTCGTTGAAGAATAAATGGCGGCTAATACTACACCCGTACCTTTAATTTGCGATCTATTCTCGAAAAGGAAAAATTAAATGGAACAAACTTTATGGATTGGTATCGTAACTTGAGAATTGTTCTCAAGCAAGAGCGTAAGGAGTACGTTCTTGAAGTACCCTATCCCGAGGATTTGCCAACTAATGCCACCGCAATCGCACGGAGGGCTTATGAGAAGCACACTAATGATGCCCTAGATATAAGTTGTCTCATGCTTGCTACAATGTCCCCCGAGCTTCGAAGCAATATGAGAGCAGCGATGCTCACACTATTATTCGGGGACTGCGTGGCATGTTTGAGAACCAAGCTCGGGCCGAGAGGTTCAACACCTCAAAGTCCTTGTTTGCGTGCGAGCTTGTTGAGGGAATCCCGTCGTCCGCATGTGATAAAGATGATTGGCTATATCGAGAGTCCGGAAAAACTAGGTTTTCCCCTTAGCCAAGAGTTGGCTGCGATGTGATTCTCCGGTCGCTCCCTCCGAGCTTCGATCCATTCATATTAAACTATCACATGAACAACATGGATAGAACCTTGGCTAAATTGCATGGGATGCTAAAGACAGTGAGGAGAGTATCCAGAAAAATGGTCATCATGTGATGATGATGCGAAGGCTAAGCGCAAACCACTGTCAAGAAACTTTGCACCAAGAGGAAGTTAACTCCCGATGAGATCGCGAGTGACTCCAATGCAAAGAAGGGCAAGAAGGGGTCGGCGGCATCGATGCCGTTTGCTTCTATTGCAAGGAGACGAGCCACTTGGAAGAGGGCGCAAGAAGTACATGGAGGATCTCTAAAAAGAAGCAAAGTACGACTTCGCTTCGGTATTAATGTTATAGACATTAATCTTGCTACTTCACCTACGACTCTTGGGTATTTGATACCGGATCGTAGCTCATATTTGCAAATCGTTGCGGGGAATGAGAAGAAGTAGAGGATTGAGAAGGGCGAGGTGAACTGCGCGTCGGCAATGGAGCAAGCGTTGCTGGATTCTTGTCGGCACAGATACCACTTCATCTACCTTCAGGATTAGTTTTGGAATTAAATAATTGTTATTGTGTTCCAACACTATGTCAAAACGTTATTTCCGCTTCATGTTTGCAAGCGGAAGGATATGATTTTAGATCAATGAACAATGGTTGTTCAATATATCTCAGAGATATGTTCTATTTTCATGTTCCATTAGTGAATGGATTATACGTTTTGAATCTTGAAGCGTCTCCCATCTATAACATTAATACAGAAAGGCAACTCTCTAATGATATAAACCCCACGTTTATCCGGCATTGTCGCTTAGGCCATATAAATAAGAAACGCATGGAGAAGCTCCATAAGGATGGATTGCTTCACTCTTTTGATTTTGAATCATTTGAGACATGTGAGTCTTGTTTACTTGGTAAGATGACAAAGGCACCTTTCACGGGACATAGTGAAAGAGCAAGTGACTTATTGGCACTCGTACATATGCGATGTATGTGGACCAATGAGCTCAACGGCCGAGGAGGTTATCGTACTTCATTACCTTTATCGATGACTTTAGTAGATATGGTTATATCTACTTAATGAGGCATAAGTCCGAATCCTTTGAAAAGTTCAAAGAATTCCAGAATGAAGTACGAATCATTTAGGGAAAACAATCAAGTTTCTACGATCGGATCGTGGAGGGAATACTTGAGACAAGAGTTTGGTAATCATCGAAAGATTGTGGAATTGTTCCACGTTGACTCCGCCGGGAACTCCACAATGGAATGGGGTGTCCGAACGGAGAAATCACACCTTGTTGGACATGGTGCGGTCGATGATGAGCCAAAGTGATCTTTCGTTATCCTTAGGGATATGCTCTTGAAACAAGCTGCGCTCACACTAAATAGAGTTCCATCTAAGTCGGTTGAAAAGACACCATATGAGATATGGAGAGGGCAACCCCTAGTTTGTCTTTTTCTCAAAATTTGGGGATGTGAGGCTTATGTAAAACGTTTACAATCGACAAGCTCACACCCAAATCGACAAGTGCTTCTTTGTGGGATATCCTAAGGAAACTAAGGGATATTACTTTTATAATCGGGAACAAGGCAAAGTGTTTGTCGCCCGACATGGTGTCTTCTTGGAGAAAGAGTTTCTTTCAAGAAGGGTTAGTGGGGAGCAGGGTGCATCTTGAAGAAGTTCAAGAAACACCGAAAACGTTTCGCGACCACGAGAACCACAACAGGAGGAACAAAGTGTTGCGCCACCGGTTGTAGATACACCGCCCCACGGAGGTCGAAAGATCACGTCGTGCGCCGACAGTACACAGTGCGGAACAACGTGATATATTATTGTTGGACAACGATGAACCTAAGACCTACGAGGAAGCGATGGTGGGACCCGATTCCAACAAGTGGCTTGGAGCCATGAAATCCGAAATAGAATCCATGTACGACAATCAAGTTTGGAACTTGGTTGATCCACTGATGGTGTCAAAACCATTGAGTGTAAATGGATTTTTAAGAAAAAGGCCGATATGGATGGAAATGTTCACATCTATAAGGCGCGATTGGTGGTGAAAGGTTTTAAACAGATTCAAGGAGTTGATTATGATGAAACCTTCTCGCCCGTCGCAATGCTTAAATCTATTCGGATTATCCTAGCGATTGCTGCATATTTCGATTATGAGATATGGCGAGATGGATGTCAAAACGGCTTTCCTAAATGGAAACCTAAGCGAGGATGTATACATGATACAACCTCGGGGTTTTGTCGATCCAGAATCACCGGAAAGATATGCAAGCTACGAAATCCATTTATGGATTGAAGCAAGCATCTCGGAGTTGGAATATTCGTTTTGATGAAGTAATCAAAGGGTTTGGTTTCATCAAAAATGAAGAAGAGGCCTGTGTTTACAAAAGGTCAGTCGGAGCGCAATTGTATTTCTAATCTTATATGTGGATGACATATTCGATTGGAAATGATATCCCTATGCTTGAATCCGTCAAGTCTTCATTGAAAAATAGTTTTTCCATGAAAGACTTAGGGGAGGCACCATACATATTGGGCATTCGGATCTATAGAGATAGATCCAAGAGGCTAATTGGATTAAGCCAAAGCACATACATTGACAAGGTGTTGAAAAGGTTCAACATGCATGATTCCAAGAAAGGTTTCTTGCCCATGTCACATGGCATTAATCTTAGCAAGAATCGGTGTCCTCGGACACATGATGAGCGGAATAAGATGGGTATGGTTCCATATGCTTCGGCAATTGGATCCATCATGTATGCCATGCTTTGTACACGCCCGATGTCTCGTACGCTTTGAGTGCTACGAGCGAGATACCGATCGAGATCGGTGAAGGTCACTGGATGCAGTAAAGAATATCCTTAAGTACTTGAGAAGAACTAAGGATATGTTCCTAGTCTATGGAGGTGAAGAAGAGCTCGTTGTAAGTGGTTACACCGATGCTAGCTTCCAAACAGACAAGGATGATTATAGATCGCAATCGGGTTCGTGTGCGCCTGAACGGAGGCGCGATCAGTGGAAGAGTTCCAAGCGGGATCGTTGCTGATTCTACAACGGAGGCCGAGTACATTGCTGCTTCGGAAGCCGCAAAGGAGGCTGTTTGGATCAAGAAATTCGTTTCGAGCTTGGTGTGATGACTAGTACGACTGGTCCAATGTCTCTCTATTGTGACAATAGTGGAGCCATTGCGCAAGCCAAGGAGCCGAGGTCACATCGAAGTCCAAACACATACTTCGGCGATATCATCTCATCCGCGAGATTGTGGACGAGGTGATGTCAAGATATGCAAAGTGCACATGGATCTCAACATAGCCGATCCGTGACAAAACCTCTCCTCGGACGAAGCATGAGGCGCACATAAGAGCAATGGGTATTAGATACTTACATGATTGACTCTAGTGCAAGTGGGAGATTGTTAGTGATATGCCCTAGAGGCAACATGGAGATGTTGGATATCACGTCAATGTTTATGAATAAATGAATAAAGTGTTATTCGGTTCCATGAAATAGTCATCTTGTATTGATCAATAAGTACGTGACTTATTTATGAGACTCTTTATGTATGAATCTATTTCTAAATGATCCCACGATCATATGTCATATTGTTGGAACAAATATGATTCTAAGATCGGCATGTTTATTGATTGATGATCATGTCTCACGATCATGGGTATGGAGATACCAAATCGATAAACATGGACACATGTGTTGGAGAACACATTGTTGGATAGACCCATCATGAGACACTACGGAATTAATGTGCCATTAGTTGGTCTCGGGTAGTGTTGGTACAAAGTCCTTAGACCGAGATCACCATGGATTCCAACATGTGTAGTAGCCTACTTTGGGACTACCAAACACTATTTCATAATGGGTAGTTATAAAGGTAGTTTTCGGGTTTGCTATGAAACATGGAGTGGGATGTGAGTGATCAAGATGGAATTTGCCCCTCCTTTGGAGAGATATCTCTGGGCCCTCGAGGTGATGGATTATGGAAATGCATGGCCATGCTAAGTTGATTGAGGAGTCAATCAACGGACGGATAATCCAATACGGTTCGAGTGAATGGTTAAGCTATTGAAGGGATGGCACACATCTTGCCTATAGCTTAAGCGGTATCGTGAGGCAAAGGGATTTGTGTACACATTACAGGTTTAGAGCCGATATTATTCTTGTATACTATGGTGTCAATATGTGCTGCTAGGCGCCGCTGTTGACGGGTCGGTGAGTTGGACTCGAGCCGACGATCGGCCAAGTTAGACTATAGCCGAAACCGAGTATACCTGAACCTACTGTGGTCGCACGCTTAAGGGGATAGAATAGATATTCGAGTTGGACTCGGATACGGCTCGATCGGATAGGGATCCGATCGGATAGAGTCCTATGGGCTTACGACGTATGGGCGGCCAACTCTATGAGATACGGATGAGATCCGATTCAAAATAGAGTCCTAATCGGCCACTAGTCCCAGTCGGCCAACTCTATATAAAGGAGGGAGGGGTGGAGAGCTGCCACAAGTCAATTGCATCGCGTGCAACAGAAGTCGCCGAGATCAATCTCCACGGAAACCCTCCCACTTTCGAGCCAAACCATAGCCTTGCATCGCGTGCTAGCACACGGGTGTTCGGCGTTCGTCCCACGGACGTGTGGATACCGGTAGAGGCGCCGCACGCTGTTCATCGGCTGTGGAGGAATCGGCTGCGGTCGAGCGCATCGGAGCGAGGCGCGAGAACACGTCGGACGACTCGGATCGGCTACGGCATCTGCGAATCGGCTGATTGGCGAATCGGCTGTCCCTGGCTATCGGCTGTCGGCTTGCAGGAATCGGCTACACTGTTCGGATTGGATAGCCACGATTGGCGTTTCCGCTGCACACTCCAATCGGTAATGATCTATCGGCCCTTACTTGCAAGTGTTCTGGTTTGCGCGGTTAAAAGTTTTTGTTTTCGGCTAGCGTAGCCTCCGCGTAACCCTTCACGAAGCACCTCGCCGGCATGAGCCAAGAGTCCTTAGCCGGCAGAACATAGCAAGCCATGACGATCCACATTGGCATTGCGGCTTCTTCAGGCATTTCTGGGAATCCGGCATGAGACTACCAACACTGGAAGACTGCCCGGCATGTAACGATCATCACAACCATGACGAACACAAGAGCTCGTCGTCCGCAAACCCAGTCCGGTTCATTCCCAGAACCGTCCAACTAAACCAGAGACGGCGACCGGTCCACGATCGGCTCGGTCCGATCCATCAAGACTTCTTCATCGACGAGAATCAGGATGGGGACGATCGCAGTAACAAGGAGGCCGACGAGGAGGGATCGGCCAATCCCCAATGGTGCCCGTCCGATCTATTTACGAAGACCCAGAAGAGGAGAATTCAGCGGCTTAAGCGTGAAGGAAGAGAGGACGAGGTGAGACAAATGATATATGAACAACGTCGTCGGCTGGGTAAGATCAAGAGGCGGTGGGTACCCAAGCAGGAGGACGCTACGGCCACCGAAGAGCAAGGAGAGGAAAGCCCCGCCGACCAAGCCAGAAGGGCAGCCAAGGGGAAGAGTAAAGTTACCACGTCGGTCAACATGGTCTTCGTGCTGCCCGTCGAATTCAGTGCCCCCCGAAGCCGACGTAGATACTATCGAAGATGACCCGGCAAAACTAATGATCTCGCCAGACCAGGCCATCTTCGACAAGCCGGAAGGGACCGAAAATCCGCATCTGAAACCGTTATACATTAAAGGGTTCGTCAACGGCAAGCCGATTTCCAAAATGTTGGTCGATGGGGGAGCGGCATTCAACCTCATGCCTTACGCAACTTTCAGAAAGCTGGGAAAAGGGGCCGAAGACCTGATCAAAACCAACATGGTACTCAAGGACTTCGGCGGCAACCCATCAGAGACCAAAGGCGTTCTCAACGTCGAACTGACCATCGGCAACAAAACTGTGCCCACAACGTTTTTTGTCATCGACGGGAAGGGGTCTTACAGCCTGCTGCTCGGAAGGGACTGGATCCACGCTAACTGCTGCATCCCTTCTACAATGCACGAGAGCCTCATCCAGTGGGGCGGCGATAAGATCGAGATCGTGCCGGCCGGCGGTCGATTAGTATCGTCGGTGCAGATTTGCCGCTTTGGGAAATCGAAGGCATCGAATGTTTATCGGGAAAGTCGGCAAGCCGATTTTCTAAACGTGTCCAATTCAACAATACAGCCCATCGGAAGCGACGAGCCGCAGCTGCTTGCTTTGAACAAGACATGGTGGAGGGATCCAGCGTGCTCGGCGTAGCCACCGCGGATGAAGACGATGGCAAGTTAGGACAAGGCTTCACGTCGGCCGACGAGTTAGAAGAGATCGACATCGGATCTGGCGACAAGCCAAGGCCGACGTACATTAGTAAAAATTTATCTCCTCTTTGTAGATCCCAACTTATTGAATTATTAAAAGAATATAAAGATTGCTTCGCTTGGGAATATTTCCAAATGCCCGGTCTAAGACGATCGATAGTGGTCCATCAGCTGCCAATCAAGGCAGGATATCGGCCATTCAAACAACCTTCCAGGAGGTTCAAAGCCGACATGTACGACGCGATTAAAGCCGAAATCACTCGGCTATACGACGCAGGGTTCATTCGGCCTTGCCGATATGCCGAATGGGTCTCTAATATCGTCCCAGTATTGAAGAAGAACGACAAACTTCGAGTATGCATCGACTTCAGAGACCTAAACAAGGCAACCCCAAAAGACGAATACCCAATGCCAATAGCTGACCTACTTGTCGACGCCACCTCAGGCCACAAAATCATCAGCTACATGGACGGCAATGCGGGGTACAACCAGATATTCATGGCCGAAGAGGACGTCCATAAGACTGGCTTTTCGATGCCCGGATGCGATCGGCCTCTACGAGTGGGTGGTGATGACGTTCGGCCTAAAGAATGCCGGGACAACATATCAAAGAGCAATGAATTATATTTTTCACGACATGATCGGTGCACTAGTAGAGATGTACATCGACGATGTCGTCGTCAAATCGAGAGAGATAGAAAGCCACATTGCGATCGAGGCGGGTGCTTGAGCGGACGAGGAAATATGGATTGAAGATGAATCCGCTTAAGTGTGCGTTCGGCGTGTCGGCGGGCGGTTCTTAGGGTTCCTCATTCATGAAAGAGGAATTGAAGTAACACCAAGGAGCATTAATGCCATTAAGACAATTCAACCCCTAAGGATAAAAGACAACTCCAATCATTGATCGAAAAGATAAACTTCATTAGACGGTTCATAGCTAACCTCTCAGAGAAAATGGAGCCGTTCACACCATTGCTTCGGCTTAAGGCCGATCAGACATTCACATGGGGGGCAGAGCAACAGAAGGCGTTAGATGACATAAAAAATTATTTAAGCTCTCCCCCAGTTCTAATGCCCCCGCAGAAAGGAATGCCATTCAAGCTGTACCTGTTTGCCGACGACAAGTCAATCGGCTCCGTTCTGATCCAAGAAGTCGATGGCAAGGAAAGGGCCATTTTCTATCTTAGCCGGCGGCTACTAGATGTAGAGACTAGATATTCACCCGTCGAAAAGCTATGTCTGTGCCTCTATTTCTCATGCACAAAGTTAAGGCACTATCTGCTGTCCAATGAATGCACCGTAACTTGCAAAGCCGACGTAGTCAAGTACATGCTATCGGCTCCGGTGCTCAAAGGAGGATCGGAAAGTGGATATTCGCGGCCGACCGAGTTCGATCGAGGTATCGAGCTCCAAGGGCGTAAAAGGACAGGCCCCGCCGATCTCATCGTGGAACATAGAAACGACTCAATCGGCTCCGTAGAAATCACGCCTTGGACCCTAACTTTCGATGGCTCAGTATGCACCAACGGCTGTGGAATTGGCTTAGTTCTTATCTCACCCAAGGGGGCAAGCTTCGAGTTCGCCTTCGCCATCGACCCCCACGTTACGAATAACCAAGCCGAGTATGAAGCCATTCTCAAGGGGCTACTCCTACTCAGAGAGATGGAGGCTGACGCGATCGAGATAATGGGAGACTCGTTGCTCGTCATTAGTCAATTGTCAGGAGAATATGAGTGCAAAAATGACGCACTGATGATCTATCATCAACGGTGCCGGGAGTTAATGGAAGGTTTTCGTCTAGTCACTTTGAAGCATATTCCCAGGGAGCAGAACACGGAGGCCAATGACTTGGCTCAAAGGGCATCAGGCTACCGGCCGATGCTAAGAGACATCGACATAGGCGTCGCCACCATCACAACCGACGATTGGAGATTCGACGTCTACAATTACCTCAAAAACCCTTCTCAATCGGCCACAAGGAAGCTACGGTACAAGGCGCTGCGGTACGTGTTGCTCGACGAAGATTTATACTATCGGGCAATCGATGGCATACTGCTCAAGTGTTTGAGCGCCGATCAAGCCACAGTGGCCATCGGAGAGGTACACGAAGGAATCTGCAGCACACATCGGTCGGCACACAAAATGAAGTGGCTACTTATGAGCCGGGTATTTCGGCCGACAATGCTAGAAGATTGTTTTAAATACTATAAAGGATGCCAAGACTGCCAAAAATTCGGCACGGTGCAACGAGCCCCGGCGTCGGCCATGAACCCGATCATTAAACCATGGCCTTTCAGAGGGTGGGGCATGGACATGATCGGCCAAATCAATCCACCTTCAAGCAAGGGGCACAAGTTTATACTAGTGGCCAAAGATTATTTCACAAGTTTATACTAGTGGCCAAAGACGCAATCGAGTTCGTCAAAGAACACATCATCTACAGATTCGGCATTCCGCAAACGATAACGACCGACCAAGGGTCCATCTTTGTTTCGGACGAATTCATCCAGTTTGCCGACGGCATGGGGATCAAGCTGCTTAACTCTTCGCCGTATTACGCACAAGCCAATGGTCAGGCCGAAGCGTCAAACAAAAGCTTAATCAAGCTGATCAAAAGAAAGATATCTGAGCATCCCAAACAATGGCACACCCGATTGGCCGAAGCATTGTGGGCCTATCGGATGGCATGTCATGGGTCCATCGAAGTTCCCCCATACAAACTGGTCTATGGGCACGAAGCAGTACTTCCATGGGAAAGCGTAATCGGCTCAAGACGCATTCAGTTGCAAGACCAACTCACAACAGACGACTATTACAATCTCATGATAGACGAGTCGGAGGATCTTGCATTATCCAGAATGAGAGCTTTAGAAAAAGTAACAAGAGATAAGGAACGGGTAGCCAGACATTACAATAAAAAGGTCGTCCCTAAATCATTTGAGGAAGGCGAGCTCGTTTGGAAGCTCATACTCCCAATCGGATCCAGAGATAACAAATTCGGCAAATGGTCGCCGAATTGGGATGGGCCTTTCAAGGTCCACAAATGTGTATCCAAAGGAGCCTACATGCTGAAAGGACTAGATGGGGAGGTATTCGGAAGGGCCCTCAACGGAAAATATCTAAAGAAATACTACCCGAGCGTGTGGATCAACGCGTGAGTCGGCTATCGCCACAATAGGCCGACCCACGACAGCCGATGCCTTATGGGGCATCGCCTTTTGGCTTTCCCCTCCCACGCCCCATGATCGGCTCAGGACCCCCGGCAGCGATCAACATGACTACTATCACCAAGTTTCGTCGATATCAAAGCTATCACCAAAACTTGGGGGGCATACACATACGCTACACGTGCGTGAGACAATCAGACAATGCGCATGGTCGAAAAAGCCAACTTTTGACTAATCAAGCCAGGGAGTTGAGGAAACCTCAAGTCAGAAGGAACCCAGGAACATTAAACTGCGTTTTATTCAGAGTCGGCGCAAGGCCGTCTTGGATTACATGTTTGCCAGGTACTTCCTAATGGCCGCCAGGGCTCGTTCAAAGGGCTCCGCAGTTTCCATTTCCAGAGCATCCAGGATCAGATGCTCCAACCGAGTGACCCTTATGTCGGTGGTGGTGATCAACAACTCGTTGGCGAGTTGGGCCTGCCTCCCCTCCAGCCGGTCGAGGCGCGCGAGCGTCAGGTACGCCATGGGGGCAGCATCCGGAATGCCACCGAGGTGGAAAGGCGGCCTGGCCGCCGGGTGGCGAGCCTCCAACTCCCTAAAGCGCTTTAGGTGCGCCCTCACCCATCGGTCCTGGCTGACCGACAGCTCGTCACGACGTCTCCATGATTCCCTGGATCACCCGAAGCGGGTGCGGCGGCTGCAATGGATTCCGTCCCTGAGTTTTCAAAAATAGAATCGGTGAGAGTAGAGGAGTTGAGGTACCACCTGGTTCACCAACGAACTAGAAGACGCCATGAGAAGCATGGCCGCAGAATCAAAGGACTAGGTGTTTCACTATTGGAAGTTCGTCGCTTTCGGTGTGAGTTATTCAAAAGAGCGGGAAGCCCATTTA
Organism: Oryza australiensis; assembly: GCA_019925245.2. Lineage (NCBI taxonomy): Eukaryota > Viridiplantae > Streptophyta > Magnoliopsida > Poales > Poaceae > Oryza > Oryza australiensis. The sequence continues at coordinate 618,227 of JAIFGZ020000348.1, forward strand.
TAGAAAGAAAAGATACGATTCTTAGATGTGAAAGGTCGGCAACCCGGGAGTCAAAGAGATCATTATTAAGGGCGTCGGGAATCGTCGAAAGCCAGCGATTGCGCAGTGTGGATGCTGTTGCCCGGCTCACGGGTTCTCGGAGTACAGATTCGAGGGGGTCGGCCTACGAAAATAGGGCGACGACGTAATCGGATATTATCAGCCGATGGCTAGAGAATCGAATAACCGAGAGATGGACGTTGAACGTTGGGGCGTCACTTACGAGCGATTTCGAACTAAACGATACGAGCACGATTGATACAGCTGTCCGGTTACATCACAAAGCACATGTCGAGAAACAAGGGCCGACCTCGCAGGTCGGACATTTTACAATCTTCATTTCTTTAGAAAATCGGCTATCGCCGATAGAGCGTCGCCTAACACAGTCGACCTCGCCGATTGCCCTGAGGTCATCGGCCTCGGAGCCCGCCACCGATCAAGCACTCTGCACCAAGCCCCGTAAATACGCAACGGCCGCCCCGATACTGTAGGCTCAGCTTCAACCCTGGCCGGCAAATCGGCCATATACTCTTCATGGACATCGATCTCGTTGGTAATCGAGCGAGATCGGCTACCGCAGTGGTCCGGCGGGCACGAAGTTGTTCAAGCTTGGCTGCCGGCTCGGTTTTAGGCGGTCGAAGGCGGTTTTCGGGCTTCAATGGCGTCTTTGGTCGATTGGATGGCAGCCGACCGCGCGACTCTCACGCCGATCAATGACTCGCTGCCGGGCTCGTTCGTATTTTAGCTGGAGGCTTCCATGAAGGTTGCCGGTGCGATGGCTTCAACTACAGCATCCGACAGTGGTCTTCGATATCCACGAACCGTGCGCGTATGGAGCGCGTCGACCACCAACGCATCTAATGAGGCGTCCGGTCGGTTGCCGATATCAGCCAGGTGGCCTTCGAGTTCTCGGCCGACGCCGCAAGCGTTTCCTCGCCGGCATTGCCGGGCTCCTCGAACTCCGACAAGTCGAAGTTGAGGAGATCGGCCACGCGCTGCGAGAAGAAAAAAAGGGTCGGGGCATGGCAAAACCAATGGTCGGGGCCGGTCGGCTTACCGTCGGCGCCGTCGTCGGGATTACCGGTTCGAGTGGATCATTCCCCGCGGTGCATCGGCTTTCCCGCCCGTGTCATCGTCGCCGCCCCCAACAGGCACGGTACATTCGCTCGGCGCACAGGGAGCGGCGGCGGGGATCGCGGAAGCGCAAAAGGGAAACGGGATTAGCGAGACGAACTAATTGATTGTCACGAGCAAAGGGTAAGAGCCGATTACAGGCAGAGCGGCGAGGCGCGGCCGGCCGGTTTCTTGAACTACGAGGAACAAACAAATCAGATACGGGTGAACATCGCAAAACCAGGAACAACGAAGTAAAAACTTATGGGAGGACGTCTCATCGGCGGGCTTGGGGCTGGCGGAGCGTCGGTTGGGGCATTTACCGATTCGGGACTCGAAGCCCAGTTTCGACCGGTCGCACGGACGGCTACTAGCGCCTCTTCGTCGGCGGTGTTGAGGAACCACTCGACGGCCGGATCTAGAGGAGGAGGGCTGTCGTCGAGGCGATCGGTTCTATCTTTTCGCCCTTTTGGGGCGGCGCAGCCGATGAACGCGGCGGTGGCGCCGTCTTCCTTTTGGTGCGATCGGATGGCGCACTGCCCTCGCAATAAAGACGAAAGCTTGGCGCCCCAGCCGATGGCCGACGAAGCAAGGCCCCCGTGTCCAAAACGCCTGGTTTGTATTCGATGGGGGAGCCCAGAGTCGCTTACCGTCAGCCGCTCCATTTCTTTTTCCTGCGAAGTCAAAGCACGAATGTTAAATCGGCTGACACGGTCGGTGAATGAATCGTAGGAAAGGAATAATCGGCGTGAGTAGAAATATACCGAGGGGATCTCGTCCGGCAGAGCAAGTCAATATAGCAAGACGGCCGTTGGTGAAAAATGTGGCGTCTAAGTTCGAACCACCATCGGTCGTAGCGACGCTTCTCCTTTTCGACGGGGTGATTCCGCGGCATCGCCGAAGGTAGGACCGACTATGTTCGGCGGCGAGTTCATCATCGGATCTTGGCCGACCGCTCCTGCGGTCTCGATCTTATCAGCGTAAAAGAAGCCGATGGGAAGTTTCCGAGGCCGATTGTCTCGCCGCCGATGCGGGTAGTAGAATTCATAACTCCAGCGTCGATCGGCCTTGATGAACCCCGGTTGGCGAGAATGCGGGGAGATAAAGAGGCGAAGAACAATTTTCTACACCTTGGGACTCGTTGAGTTGAGGTCGTCCCATTTGAAATCGATCGGCAGCTCGAAAGATCCTTGGTCGGGGTAGAAATACCGGTGCGGTTGTCGCGGGATAACCCATCGTAAAAGCTACGAACCAATCGGCCAACGGCTCGCCGATTGCCTTGAACTGTATGGGCGGCGGCCGCTTCTCCATAGTTGGTGCATCGCGGTGGTGATTTGGCCGCCTTCTTCATCTTCGATTGGCTCCGGCCTTGGGAATCGGCCTCTGCGGGCGGGGCCGACCGGCCACGTTTTGGGTGGCCAACACCAGCGATTTGGAGAAACCACCGGGGCCACCGGTGTTGGAGGGCATTGGCGGCTATTTTTGTGGCGGCTTGATGCAACATTTGATATGTGTAGCCGAGGAGGTATTTTCCCAATGCAAACTCTGTTCCGTCGGCTAAGATTTCGGCCATTATTTGCCAATTAGCGGTCGGCCCACAGCTCGATCCGCAGAACACAAATTTTTCCAGCCACATCATCAGGAAGGCGGTGTATTCCCGGTGGCTGACTGTTCCATCTCTCATGTTTTGGGCAATAAAACCACTCCATCCACCGATGGCTTTGGTTTTAAACTGGTGTTGACCTTTTCGGTTCAAGACACATGGATTAGCCGATGATTCAATGTCCAGCCCAGTTGTCATATGCACATCGGCTAGTGTGATGGTCATTGGCCCTTGCCTGAAGAGGAAGGCATTGAAACTATCGTTCCAAAAGTAGGCCGCAGCCGATAGGAGTGGTTCGTCTTTTTCCATGCTGGCGATGGACAGTTCCAAGCATTGGGCAAACTTTCTTTCTTCCCATTGGGTGCACTTGGACGATTGTATCCTCTTGTACCATTCGGTCCAGGCTGTGTCGGTAGACGGCCAAGCCTTGAACGTCCCGTTCTAGTGGGAGAGAGATGGTTTGGCAGTATTGAAGGGCATGCGGTTGGTTTCGGCTATGATCACGTCAGTTGGGTCTGTATCGCCGATGGGCCCAAGGAAGTATTTTCCCTCTTGTGTTGAATTGGGGATGAGCACTTGGTGAGAGAGATGCTGCAATTTGAAGAAGGGGAAAAAAGTACTGATCAGAGGTGATGGTGTTTATAGTTTGGAATGAGAAAAGTATTAATTAGTAAGAATGCGGGATGAGGTACTATTGAAAATTACCAAACGAACTTTTGGTATAAGGGTGTTTGGAGGAACGAGTTGAGGGTAAGATTATAAAGTAAAAAAGAAGGAAATACGAGGGAATTCGTTCGTGGTAGCGGGCGGGGGTTCCGGTGGCGGCGGCGGGCGGTGTTGCGGTCGCGGTGGGCAATGGTGGCCGGCGAGTTGGGGGTGCTTGAGGTCGCAGCGGAGGCCATCGGGAAGGTCGGAGACGAAGATGGGGTTCGAAGAATGTGGAAAGTGTCGAATGCCGATGGAGTCGCCGGAGGAGAGAGAGAAGGACAAGAGGTTTGTTTGAGAAGGAAGCCGAGCGCACGATGGGAGCGTGGTTGGCTCGACCGAGGAAAGTGGATATTTAAAGAGCCCTTGGGAGAAGCCGAGACGATTCGGGCCAAGAAGGGAGTGGGAGTTTGAATAGATAAACAAATCCGCAACACTTTATGTTACGGACTTGGGGGGCATGTGTTAACACTGGAATTTGGTAATGAGGTTCCTAAGTCCTAAGAAAACAAGGTGGAATCGGATCGGCTGAGGTCAGGAGCCGTATCGGCTAAAAGAGTAATCGGCTGCAGGGCTGGTCGGCTGACAATGGGTTGAATGGAACAGCCGACAGCCGATTCCGAGTTCAGAAGAGATAAAACCGTGTCCAATGCAGAAACTTGAAGATAAGTGGGGATTCGGATGTTAATTGCGCGTTTAAAGATATTGCCACCTATGGATAGAGTCCTGTAATGGCAGCTGTATCTGTAATTTAGGAGTTTGTTAAATTGTTAGTTGTAATGGATCTCGTTAGGGATGATATGATGTTTTAGAAAGTAGTTTAGATAGAGTCCGAAGTTGTTACAAATATTTGTATCTTGGGTATAAATAGGACCCGAGACCCTATGTATAAGAACGATTCAATCAACCTAATCTTCGGCGCATCGCCATCCTTTTCCTTTTAGACGAACACCCTGTTCGGCTTTGGGCTGCATCGTCTCAATCCCCAAACTCAGGTAAATGTTTGTCGTTAGTGGTGAGATTACTTGTTTCTGATGCTTCCATCACAATGACACATTGGATTCAATAGTTTTACTACGACATATATCATATAGTGCATATGAACCAATTCGGTGTTTAGATCTATCTTGTAGTTGACTCATCTTTTCGAGGGTGTGTGGTCAACAAGGCTAGGTTTAAGGGCTGGTTGATTCGTATGCAGTATCTACCATCTTACGGAGTGTAAGTCGAAAGTAATAGATTGGATGCTTCTTTTGATACTTGATGCTGCATCAAGACTGAACTATTGAGTCGTCTTTAGAATCGTTGAAAATCTATTCTTTTGGATTTACATTATCTGGGGATAGCGTCGGGGTTTCAGCCGACCTTATTTATCTTAATGTGTTTCTTTTAATATAATTGTTATTAGATCTGCAGTAGGGCTGTATTTCGTGTCTAGATTGTGCTTGCTTACGTCCTTAATCTAGGAATGTTACGCCTGCACGAGATTCATTGGAACATCAGCCGATTTGATGTTAGTTTCCCAGCATCGGTTGGTCTATTGATCTGTATATTTATTATTCTTCGTTATATTTGGATCGGATGACTGATGATCGCCTTGGCATAGCCGGTGCGCTTTGGTCGCTTGGCCCAAATATGGCTTGGAATAGCATATATACGTTCATGGAGTTCCTCGGCCGATCCCGCGGGGGTTTGACCTAACGCTTAACGGATATTTTCTTGTATTTTCTCTTGTTGATTGGAAGATCAAATCAACTGGCACGCTCTACACATTGTAGGCAGCTAAGAAGGACCTGCACTGGAGTCAAGCAGATCTCCCAGGCCAGCATGTGAGAGAGATTTCTCGTCAACATAGGGTCACATGAGTGACGCAAGCCACTCAAATTATTACCCAGGTTTGACAATGAATGGATATGAAGTAAACATGGAACAAGCAAGAAGATAGGCAGTCCCAATTACCATGTAATTAACAAAACATGCAATTTATTTGCAAACGAGAAAATATTTCAAAAACTATGTTCAATATGCTTTACCGTCTACAAATAAAATTGCATGTTTTGCTAATTACATGGGAATTGGGACTACCTATATGCTTGCTTGTGCCATGTCTACTTGATATCCATTCATTGTCAAACCTGGGTAATAACTTGACATGCTTGCATCACTCATGTGACCTTGCTAGAATTATTTATGCTTAGCCATGCTTAAGTGCCACTAGCTCACTTAATGGGATAATCACATTAATTATCTTAGTATATGACGAGCTGCGAGCTCAAAACACTTGGCTATGCTTATTGGTCATAATTATCCCACTAAAAGTGACTTAATTATGGGCTGTGGGTGCATGGTTTTGCTTGTCGCACCCATGACAATTAAGGACTGATTTGCGGAAAACCCTGAAAGACTTACTGTACTTATCACAAGCAAGAATGGGTAAATGTTGGACTTGTAGCGTAACTTTTCCTTGTCTGACGTACCCAGGCAATGGTTAGCATGATGGAATATGTATGGACCGGGCAAGGTCTATGCAGCTTTTGGATTCACCGAGGCACAAGGGGGGCTGCCTACCCTGGATTAGGGTAGGAACGAAACCTGCAGTGTGGTATCGTTTGGTCAGGGGGAGTTATGCGAAGGGTCTTGTCATGATTTCCCCCTTTGCAATACCATGGAGGTACTTCGTGGCATGGCAACATGTGTGGAATCATGTCTTGTGGGTACAGTTGTACACCTCTGATCAGAGTAGAACTATTCAAATAGCCGTGCCCGTGGTTATGGGCGATCAACTAACTTCATCGTGATTAGTCCCACACTATTAATGGAATTGGCTTAATAAACTGGTTTAGTTCAGGTGGGATGGTTGGGCTTGTTCAACGTGATGCAACGTTGTTTAGTGGAGGATTAACCTTGACTTAATCAATCAACAGTTTTCCTGTTTTACCCTATAAATGTTTACAATCGCATTTATGAAAATAGCCACAATCCTTTCTTTGTCTTCCCTTGCATGTCTGCATCATCGACGTGGCTTGCTGAGTACAGTGGTTGTACTCAGCCTTGCTATTTTCCCCCTTTCTAGAAGTGTAGTGCTTCTGAGGTGAAGAAGGAGTTAGAAGACCAAGGTTCATACCCCAGCTGAGTTTTCCCTATGGAGTGGAGTTGAAGCCCCGCTAGGATCGTCCTTCTTTTCCGCTGCTGCTTTCTTTTCGGTGTGAGGACAAGTGCCTCTGCTATAAGTATTTACGCTTTATTTATGTTTGGATCTATTTATTGATTTGTCATTTTGTGTACCCTGGTTGATTCCTAGACACGGATCTATACACAAAATAGTCTGGAAATTTGGCCAAATTTCTGGGCAAGACACCGCTTCAGGCGCATGGCGATGGACCGGATCCGGCGATGGGCGACGCTCGGGAAGGGGTGGACAGGGTGAGGCGCAACATGGCGAATTCGGCGATGGCGACGATGGAGCGTGGCGCGGCGTTTAGCAATGGCGGCTCTTGGCCGAAGATGGCGAATGACGGTGGCGGCTCGGGTTCGTGGGATTTCCTTGGAACCCTGATCTATAGACTTGATTCTTCGTCGGTCAATCAAAATGAAGCATTGACGATGCTCTTTCATCCCGGGAAGGCTTAGAATACAACATCCAATCGATGATGGAAAGTTCCATGTAAAAGTGACTAGTTCATCCTGACATTATGGCTCTCTGGTCTAACAGCTGGCATAACCGTTCCACTTTTGGCCTGACTACAAACGATCTATCTCCTGGGCGGGTTGATTAGCGGCTGACCTTTGAAGCAAGCACTTAGCACTGACCATATCATGCCCAAATGGTTAATCCCTTGATATGACATTCCACTTCTTTGCTTATCTTTTGTTGGTTCTTATAGGTTGATAAGCTATGAGTCCCATAGTTGTTTTTCGACAAATACCAAAACCTGTTCCACAACTATAAACTAACTTTGATGCTACCATGGGTTTCTGCTTTTTGATCGTAACAACTTCACTTTCCATCCTGGAGTAGGGGTGATTCACCACTAAGAGCATCCCCAACAGGATCTCATAATATGATTCCCAAAAAAGAGTATATAGGAAATCCTCTAAATATTTAGAACATGAAATCAAAATTGTACCCGACAGATTCTCTAAGAGCTTTTCTATTTGATAACTAACTAGGTCCCATAAACAGATTAGAAATTTCACGGGAAAAGGAAACAAAAATATCGAGCAGGCGATATCTAGGTGTGCGCTGTCATGTGCAGGAAAAAACAACAACTCGCGCCAGCTTTGCAGGCCTATTGGCGCGGTTCTGTTGCAACTCGTGCAAGAGCTTTGCAGCCTTGTACATGAACTGAATAAACAAGCATCAGGAATTGCAAAGTGTTGTACATGAACTGAATAATTGATTCAAGTTACACTAAGTTTGGATGGATCTTCACGCGCACGCTGGAGTTTAGAGAATGGGATCAGTTCTTCTCAGTTTTGAGAATGGAAAATTTATTTTTGAGAACCTCTTTTTTAGAGATCTATATAAAGACTCTGTTGGACCAAATTTTTAGAATAAAATCTCAAAAAAGGGGTTTAGGGAATCTTTTAGAGTTCCTGTTGGGGATGCTCTAAGGATCCTCTATCATACACTCTGTTGGCTATGTTTTTTTGCCTATTATTTGCATCCATTGCTTAATACAAAGGCGACAGATTAATTCCCTGGTCGTCTTCCAAGAAACATTGTGATGAGTTGCCTCGAACTAAGGGAAACCAGTCATGATCCCTGTTCACACCACTGGGGTGTTGTTTCCACTGATTAATCTCCGGAGAATGGGTGAGAGAGTTTTGATTCTCCTTCTATGATGTTGCTTTCAACTATCTCATCACCCCTTCTCATTCTCTTACGATACCATTCATACTGTTCTTTCAAGAGGTCTTATCACATTGGGTGTTATCGCGGTATAACCATTCTTCATTTGTTGGTTAACCATTTCCTTTTTATGCCAGAAGTTATATTTTCTAGCTCGACAAAACCACAGTGAGTTAGGGAAAAGAAACTCTAGGTTTCTTACGACATTGACAAGTACACAAGTCGATCCACCTTTTGGATAAACTAGATGATTCATATGAAAAGGAAAAGTTGTCTGAGTCATAGTTTATTCAATATTCCCCTTTTATTACATTATTGCCATGAAACTTCCATACAACTAAAAGTGTTTGAAAGTTAGACTTATAGATTATTGTTGACCCTTACTAATAGAAGTATCGACCCATACGACATTCATGCCCATGATTCTGACATGGTTGACTTGCTCTCTCTTTTCTTATCGGCTTAAATTCCAACAAGAATAGTACTTTGACGGTTGGCCCTTCTTGGAGAAGCATAATTGTCCTTAACAGCGGAAGCAGCAGGCAAAATCTTCTTGTAGTTGGTGTTGGCCCTGTAGCTTGGGAGTGGCTGGTGGTAGAACATCAGACACTTTGCTGGTGTCCTTAATAACAATTCGACACAGTGGAGGTTTCAGGTACGGGCGACGGTTGATATCCTTTGCCTCATGGGTTGTCACGCCCAGAAATTTATCCCAAATTTCCAGACTATTTTGTGTATTAATTCCCTGTCCAGGACCAGCCAGGGTACACAAAATGACAAATCAATACACAGATCCAAACGTAAATTAAAGCGTATAAATATACTTACAGAAGAGGCACTTAGTCCCCGCACTCGAAGAAAACTGCAGCGGAAAAGCAGGACGATCCTAGCGGGGCTTCAGCTCCACTCCACAGGCAAACTCAACTGGGGTCTGAGCCTTGGTCCTCTAACACCGTCTTCGACTCAGAGGCACTACACTTCTGAAAGAGGGAAGGAATTGCAAGGCTGAGTACAACCACCGTACTCAACAAGCCATGCCGGGAGAATGCAAATAATGCAAGGGAGTACAAAGAATTCATATATAGGGTTATTTTGCAGAAAACCAGCATTTCATGCATTTAAATATTTTAAGGCATTTTAATAAACACGAGCCTATCTCTAGTCAAATTATTATCAAGTCGCGCACCAACGCGATCTTGCCTTAACTCAGGCCAACATGTGCTAACTCCAAATCTTTCAGTTTTAAACAGAATTAAACTCTAACTTGGGTACATTGCTCGGCTTGCCCATAACCGAGGACGCGGCTATTCGAATAGATTTACTCTGATCAGAGGTGTACATCTTTACCCACCAGACATGTCTTCCTCACGTGTTGCGACGTGCCACATGCCACCATGGCATACGGACGGAAGCCATGACATAACTCATCGCTTGGTACCGCCCTAAACAAAGAAGACCGACATAGACTTCCCCCGCCAGTGCCACAGGTCGAGCGAGACAGTCTATGCCCCCAGGCATCTCGACTCGTTCTGAGCCTTCACTTGCCAGAGACGTCAGCCCATGGGCTTCAACCCTTCCTAGGGCTTCATCCATCCCTATCCGTGTCTTTTTTGTTTCTGACCGTACTAGTCGACGTGTTAAGCCTTACCCATTAGACGGTGGTAGTACGGAAATGCTTTGCAACAGAGGCCCGAAGACCGGTCCTTATGACGGCCGAGGTGCGACTAACAAAACCATGCACCTCGTGCCCGCAAAACATGTTTAGGGAATTTTGAAGGGGACATTTATTGCCACGGCTAAACAGCCAAAACTTCATCATTTACAAGTTATTCCTTAGTCTAATTATTGAAAACATCTAGCTGTTTCTATTCAAGCGGGGCTAAGCATATTCCTAAGTTTGCTAGTGAGTACCACATATATAAAGTGCTCACTAGTTTTATTTTTCCTAGGGCTATCAAGGATCATAATAATACAAGTAATAGGGCTATAACAAGGAGAATCGATAAGGCTAAATAAAACAGTGATAGACACGGGAATTTTAATAAAGCGAAATGCAATAATTTAAATAAACATAATTTTGTAAACTCGGATAGCAATATGATAAAAATGACATGACTTGCCTTGCTCCTTCGAACAAATCTTCTTTTCCTCGCGAGCACGAACCTTTCGAAACGACGAAGTCTACACGCCGACACGCAAAACAAGGAAAACCCTAATAAAACCAAATGAACAATACAAGAAAAGTAAACAAACATGTAGAGCTCAATTTTAGATGAATTTTACAATTTGAATGGCCCAATTTCAAGTTTATATGGATTAGATATGAATTTTAGAAGTTTTGGACCATTAAATAGATTCTGAAATTAAATTTATTTATTAGGCAATTTTTAATTATTTTTGAAAGGAAAAGAGTAGGATGACGACAGGGGCAAGGATGGCGGAGGGCGGCTCACCGTGTGCTCAACAATGGAGAAAGGCGGCGCGAGCGCATGACGGCGAGAAACCGGCGCTCGGCGACGACAAGGACGGCGAGCTCGCGGCGATCCGAGGACGGGGAGCGGTGGACGAGGAAGAGGATGATGCCGCAATGTCGAGGAAGGAGACGACGATGTCGGGAGACACATCGGTGAGGTGGCGGAGGTTGCCGAAGTGGCGCGGCAAGGCCGAGGAGAGGCACCACGGGCAATGGGGTTTCAGTGTGTTCCGGGCAAAACGGGCCTTGGCCGAGGTGGAGGGCGATGCTGCGATAGTAGGTGTCGATGGCGCAGCCCAACCGGCGCACGGCGAGGAGTAAAAGCCGACCGGAGTTGCGGTGGTGAGGTGGATGGGCAGGCGGCACAACGGTCTCCGGGTGAAATGGAGGTGAGGCCGGGAAGAGGAGGTGGCTGCGAGGCCGATGGAAATGGTTGCAAGGTCCGGCGCTTTTCGGCTTGACAGGAGGGCGGTCGAAGTTTGCCGCCGGAGAGAGAGGAAACCGAGCGGAGGAATGGAGGAGAGCAAGGGAGCTCGAGGTGGTGTGAGGGGAGTGAGGAGGGGCTGGGGGCTCACTTTTATAGGCCGGGGAGGAAGGGGAAGGGCGCCAGGGAAGGGAATGGCCGGGGAGCTTGCCGGCCGGCTATTCATGGCGGCCACTCAAAGTGGAGTACAATCCGGCGAATTAGAGCATTAGTAATTGGGAGAAACATGTGGGAATTGATGAGGAAGAGGAGAGGAACTGATTTTCGCAATTTAATTGAAGGAAAACCACTGAGGAGGGAGATCGGCCGGCCATGGTGGAGCTCAACGGTGAAGAAACAAAAATCGAAATCCACCACGAATTATTGCAGGATTGGGTGGGGAATTATGGGGGAAGTGGAGAGGAAGAGGTGAGGATTAATTCCCTTCAATCAATTTTTGATTTGAGCAAGTGATTCGACGGGATTTGCGAAGGGAGGAAAGAGATGGCTGTTCGGATGAACAGTACACAGGCAGCTCTAGGAGGAAGACGACACTGTAGCGATAGGGAGGCAAACCAGACTTTTCCTTTCAAATTTCCTTGAATTTTTATCTATACTTCCAATGCTCAAATAATTCCAAGAAAAATCCTGAGATTAGATGAACACTCAAAGTATTTAATAAAAATTCAACCAGATTATTTACTGATTAATTAATTTATTTAAATAATTACTTAAATATTCTTTGTATTATTAAAATTATTTCTGGAGCTCCAAAATTTCGCGAAAAATTTAGGAGAGTACTCTAGGGCATGGAGAATATTTGACAAATATTTCTAGCCATGATTTTTAAAGTAAATTTTTATTTCCTTAATACTTTCACTTGATTAATATGCTTTTCATTTTATTTAATTTCTAGAAAACGAATTATTTAATGATTTTTAATCCCGAACAAAAATCAGGGCATGACATGGGTGCCTTTTGGTTGTGTTTGACCACATTCCGCTAGAGTGGGGTAGCTTGCGGAGTAACGGTGTTGCGACGATCTGGTGCCTTGAGGATGTCGGCGCTTGGGCATTGGACAACCTTCACATAAATGACCTATTTCCCCTAGTTGAAGCAATGGCGGACTACTTTCGTTGGTCTTGGAAGTCCGGAAGGCTACCGATCAAACTCCAGGCAGATCCTTCTCCTTCATAGCGGGTTGGAGCGCAAGAGACAACCTTCTATTCGTCTCCTGACTGGCCTCCGATGCCGAGCGTTCTTTGGGCCTTAACGGACGGATTCGAAGGCTTCCTCAGTCTACTCGGACCAACTCAGCCGAGTGCAGGACGAATAGGGGGGCGGGGGAGGATCGACGATCACTCGATATGCGTATAACTCTCATGACTAAGCGGTGGAAACTGGCGGGACGGATCCCCACTATGCCCGATGGCCATTTCAAGGGTGCAGCATTCGGTCAAGCAAAGTCACTTAGTTGTGTATGCATCGGGTGAACGCGAGGTCGTCGACGTCCATCCGATCTCTATGTGTCTAACCCTCGAAGTAGAGCGAATCAGACCATCAACAGACATTGTCCGGGTGGCCCAAGTCGAGCTCCTAGCGTCTTAGTTTTAAACACAGGATTTGGACGTTCTTGAGCCCCAAGCTCACTCGCCGTCACTTGACCGAAACACGGCCAGCCCGACCCTAGCCAGCCCCGGATAGGAACGAAGTCACTACCCGGAGGTCTCGGGGCCAAGCCGACCACGTTCAGTCGAAGCGGGTAATGAATGAGCCCCAGAGCAGCTCAAGCACAGCAGGCGACACAACTTCTCTGAAACCCTTAATTAAGGGCCGCTCCACTCAGGCATTGCCATGAGGGTATCTGCGTGAGAAGGGATAAATGTGGCTGGCGATACTGCTCGGGAAGGCTTTCGAGCCCCCGAGCCTTGTCGGGGGTCGGGTATACAATCTGCAGGTGGTTTTTAGAGATAATCGAAATTTGTAGAATTGAAGGGATCGAGGCTAGGTACTTAGCTGTTCAAGCGTAGAATCGGCGTAGGTGCTCAATGTTCCAGGAATTTGGCACTTCCTGTCCATCTTCGCAAATCAGCCTGTACGAGCCCGGACGAGCGACGAAGGATGCGATGAAGAGGCCATCCCATGGGGGTGTGAGCTTGTTTATGCCGGTGGTGGACTATACTCTTCAAAGAACCAGGTCGCCAACCTTGAAGGATGTCCCCTGGACATTGCGCTCATGGTATCAGCGTAGCGCCTGTTGGTACCGGTCCATCTGGATTGCGACGTTCATACACTCTTCTTGAACACTGTCGATGTCCTCGGCCCGCGTCTGCTCGGCCATCCCTTCATCGTACAATCGAACCCTTGGGGATTCATGAAGCATGTCGACCGGGAGAACTGCCCCCAAGCCGTAGACCAGGAAGAACGAGGACCGTCTCGCGGCTCGGCTCGGCTGAGTGCAGAGCCCCAAGAGCATGGCTGGAAGCTCACGGAACCAGCGGCGTTCATGCTTACGAAGTGGGTCAAAGACCCGGGCCTTTAGGCCTTGTAGAATCATGCCATTTGCATGCTCGCACTGCCCGTTTGCTCGGGGGTGCACCACCAAGGCATACTTGACCTTGATGCACCTCTCTTCACAGAAGTCCAAAAAACATTTCTGGTGAACTGTGTCCCGAGGTCGGTGATGATCTCCCTCGGGACACTGAAGCGGAAGGTGATGCCTTCGATGAACTTGGCCGCCTTCTGGGTGGTGCAAGCTCTCAGTGGCTGCACTTCGATCCACTTCGTGACTTTGTCGGTTGCGACAAAAACATGAGTGTAGCCCCCTGGTGCCTTAGGGAACGGGCCGACCATGTCGAGCCCCCAGCATTCAAAGGGCCACGATGACGGGATCGTTTGAAGGGCTTGTGCCGGGAGGTGGTGTTGTTTGGCGAATAACTAACATCCTTGACAGCGCCGGACTAATTCCTTGGCATCCTCATTGGTACTTGGCCAGTATTATCCCGCCCGGAAAGCCTTGCCGACTAGCGTCCTTGCACCCGCGTGGTTATCGCAGATGCCCGAATGAATCTCATTAAGAACTTGGGTTCCACGGTCCCGAGGGACGCACAAAAAGAGTACTCGGGTGGATGCCGCATGTTTGAACAACTCGTGGCCCACTATGACGTACTGCTTACTGCGTTGGGCGACACGCTCAGCTTTCGCCTTGTCGGGAGGGGGCGCCTTGGTAGTGATGTAGTCTATGAGTTCTTGATGCTAGTCGTCAGGGGTGTCGGTGATGGTGAGTGTTGACTCAGCTGGTTCCACTGGGGCCAGCTCTGGGTGATCCAGGTCCTTGATCGACGACTTGTGCAGCTCGTGGATGAAGACCCCCTGCGGCACTGTCGCTCGGGAGGACCCAAAGTTGGCCAGCTGGTCAGCCGCTAAGTTGGCATCTCGAGGGACGTGGTGGAACTCGAGGCCGGTGAATATGCTTCCGAGGTTGCGGACCTCGGCGCAATAGGCATCCATCTTCTCGCTTGAATAGGACCAGTCCTTGTTGACCTGGCTAATGAATAGCTTCGAATCCCCATAAACCATAAGGCGTTCAATGCCAATGGATTTGGCGATTTGAAGACCATGGAGGAGAGCCTCGTATTCGGCGGCATTATTGGTCACCTTGAACAGTAACTGGAGGACGTACTTGATGTGCTCACCCTTCGGGGAAACCAAAAGCATGCAAGCCCTAGCTCCGTCAATGATAAGGGAGCTGTCGAAATACATGGTCCAGGTGGGGCACGACTCGGAAGTCGGCGGAAGCTAGATCTCTGTCCATTTGGCCACGAAATCGGCTAAGACGTGCGACTTGGTGTTGCGCGGCTAATCGATGGAGAATTCGCCCATTTCCACGGCCCACTTGACTATCCGTCCAATAGCCCCACGATTCTAAATGATGTCCCCAAGGGGAAACCCAGTCATCACCACCACTTCGCGGGCTTGGAAATAATGTCGCAACTTCCGGGTGGTGATGAGGACGGTGTACAGCAGCTTCTGCACTTGGGGATAGCGCATCTTCGATGGCCCGAGGACCTCGTATACAAAATACACGGGACTCTGGACCGGATAGGCACGCCCTTCCTCTGTGCGCTCGAGGACCAGCACCGTGCTAACAACAGTGGTGGTCGCGGCAATGTACAGAAGCAGCTGTTCCTCGGGGTTCGGAGCCATGAGGATCGGCGGCATAGTCAATAGGTGCTTGAAGTGGGAAAATGCCTTGTCGGTGTCTACCATCCAATAGAAATCTTTGCCCTTTCGGACCAGCTTGAAGAATGGCGCTCCGCGCTCGCCAAGCCGAGAAATGAACCTCCCAAGAGATGTCATGCTACCCATGAGCTTCTGCACGTCCTTGACGCAGGACGGCTTCCTCATGTTCAGGATTGCAGAGATCTTCTCGGGGTTGGGCTCAATTCCCGGAGACGACAAAACGGACAAGCTTCCCGGAGGGCACACCAAATACGCACTTCTCGGGATTAAGCTTCCATCGATATCTGTGCAGGTTCACGAAGGTTTCTGCTATGTCGGGCAAGAGATCATCGGGGATCCGTGTCTGCATCACTATGTCATCCACGTAAGCTTCAATGTTATGATCGATCTGGCTTGCTAAACAACGCTGAACAGCTCGCTGATAGGTCGAGCCGACATTCTTTAGACCGAAAGCCATCGTGGTGTAACAGAAGGCCCCGAATGGTGTAATGAAAGACGTCTTCTCCTGGTCGGATGCTTTGAGGCCTATTTAATGATAGCCTGAGTAGCAGTCCAAAAAACACAGGAGGGAACACCCCACGGTGGAGTCGATGACTTGATCGACGTGGGGAAGAGTAAATAGGTCTTTAGGACAATGCCTGTTAAGATCAGTGTAGTCAACACACATTCTCTATTTCCTGTTTTTCTTCCTTACAAGGACCAGATTGGCTAACCAATCCAGGTGATGCACTTCCCGAATGAAACCCGCATCTAGAAGTCGAGTCAACTCCTTCTGGATCTCGTCCTTGCACTCTTGGGAAAACCGTCGCAGACGTTGCCTTATCGGCCTGGAGTTGGGGGGGACGTGAAGCTCATGCTCGACCAACTCCTTAGGTACTCCCGGCATGTCTGCCAGTTTCCAAGCAAACATATCAAAGTTCGCCCGCACGAAGTCGACGAGCACGCTTTCCTATTTCTCCTCGAGGTGCGAGCTGATCAGCGCCGTCTTGGAGGGATCGGTGTCGGAGAGGGAGATAGCCTTGTACTCGACGGAGCCAGCAGAAGGCCGCGACGCTGGCGGTGCCGGTCTTGGGTCATCCTCAACCATTGGTGCCTTCCCCTTTGGGCTGACACTCGAGGGAGAAAGTCCGTCTGCCCGGGCCAGTGGACCGGCGGCCTCACTGAGGGCGAGGCTCTCAAACTCATAGGCGTGACACGTGGTGACATCACCTCGCACGGAGAACTCCCCTTGGTGACCTGGCACCTTGAGGACCAGGTACGTGTAGTGGGGAATCGCCATGAACTTGGTGAGGGCCGGACGACCGAGTAGCGCGTGGTAGGCCGTCTCGAAGTTGGCCACGTAGAACTTGACAAACTCGGTGCGGAAGTTCTCCCGCGTTCCAAGCGTCACGGGGAGGGAAATCATGCCGAGGGGAAGGCTTCCTCGACCCGGGACGATGCCGTAAAACGACGAGTCCGTAGGCTCAAGGGTGGAGAGGGAGACTCCGAGCTCATGAAGGGTACCTCTGAAGAGGACGTTCATGCCGCTCCCCCCGTCGACTAGAACACGCTTGAGATGCACCTTGAGCACCACTGGGTCCACTACCAACGGGAACCAACCCGGCTTCGGGATGTTGGTCCATTGGTCTGCTCGAGAGAAAGAGATCAGAACCTCTGACCATCGAAGGCGCTGTCACGCCCAGAAATTCAAGCCAGAATTTCCGTAGCTAATTTGTGCATTAATTCCTCGTTCAGGCATAGCCGAGGTACACAAATGGACAATTCTTTTCTTGCAGCGGAAAAGAAAAAAAGATTGACTAAACTGAAACTAACACCGCGACGGAACTCCAAAACACCACAGGCAACCTTGACAGTGGACGCAAGCCTAAACCTCGCCGAAACTTTCTTCTTCTGCAACCTCTGGCTCTGAAGGGGAAAAAATTAAGCAAGACTGAGTACTCCTACCGTACTCAACAAGTCATACCGGAAGAGGAGGTATGATGCAGGATAATACTCAAGGGAGGAATAATAGGCTCATTTGCATAAATAGCATTTCAAAAATAGCAATAGTTGAAAGCAGTAAAACAATAGTAATAATTAAACAATATTAAATAATCAATGTCCAACGTTAAAACTACGTTGCAACAGGCCCATCCATCCATACAATACTAGTCAAGTTCCAACAGTTCATTCATATAAGTAAGTGAGAATAATCAAGGTGAATTTGGTTGATCGCCCGTAACCGTGGGTACGACTATTCGAATAGTTTTACTCTGATCAGAGGTGTACAACTGTACCCACAAGACACAATCCCACAACACATTACCATGCGCCGGTGTACCACCACGATACCCTGGAAAGAAACTGTGACAGGACCCTTCACATAACCCCCTCTAACCAATCGTACCACACCAAGGTTTCACCCCCACTCCCATCGGGGTAATGGGCAACCCCCTTTCATGCCACGGTGAATCCGAAAGCCGATCAACCCTTAAAACTGAGGCCGACCCAACTCCATCACGCCCACCCTCACTAGGGTACGTCGGCTAGAGATAGCTACGCTACAGACCCAGCCATTACCCATGCTGGCTTGTGCTATGCATGGTAATTCTTCCAGGGTTTCCCGAGAACCGGTCCTTAATTGTCATGAGCACGCTAACCAATATCCAACCATGTGCTCACAACCCACCATTATCATATTTTAGTGTTATTAGGATAGGATCACATACTTGACATCATCTGAGTGTTAGTCTCTAAGGTAATAATTGATTAATGTGATTCCCTTAAGTGAGATAGTTGATCTAAGCCAGGCTAAGCTTGTTCTAAACCAACATCTAGTCATATTGAACCCAAGTTATCAATGGTATAAGGTATTCAAATCCTATGGCTGAGTACAAAAGGTATAATAGTCCCAAGAAATGACATTCTAAAACATCTGCAATATTTGAGAGAAATGAGATATTTAAATAAAATAGGTACAACATGATCAATGTAAAGTATGACTTGCCTTGCTCTGGAGACTGGGAAACCTCGGCGACTACTTCGAAGTAAACGGGATCGTCGAAAAGATCGGAATCTACACGACAAACAAGGCACTTCAACAAAACATGCTAAAAGTCTACTGAAATAGCACAATAAACTATTTTTATTGGATTCTTGAAATTTTTATAGGTTTAATGAAATTTGAATGGACTAAAACGGAGCTCAGATTAAAAAGATATGAATTTTAGAAGTTTAATTGTGATTTTTAAACTAAACAGAAAAGACTAATTAAATTATTGCGTAATTAAGTCCCAGGGCTGACGCAAGCATGCGTTGGATTGGCAAGGGCTGACGTCAGCATGACATCATGCTGACGTTAGCAGGCGGCGACGCGGTCAGGCTCATGTCAGCGGCTGGCAATAGCCCTAGGGTGACGTCAGTGTCGGTTGACGTGAGCGGCGAGCCGGGATCGGTCCATGGTGGACCGAGTCCACGGCGGCGGCGACGACTCGAGCGGGATCGGGCGGCGGGGCGGGCACGCAGGATCGAGCGATCCCGATCTACCCGCGCGGTAGATCGGACGGCTGTGGGCGGGTGGCGGCTAGGGTTAGGATTGGCTCGCAGGCCATGGTTGCGCAGCGGCCGGTAGGCTCACCGGCCGCAAGAGAGCGTGGCAAGCGGCGGCTCAGGATGGCCTCGGGACGACAAGGGAAGGCTAAGACGCACACGGAGAAAAGAAGAGAAAGGGGCGGCGTGCTCACCGGAGATGGAGGAGACGGCGGCTACCGACGGCGCTGAGATTTGGGCGACGTCGAATTAGTGCTTGGAGTGAGGGGGCGCAAACGAAAAAGAGCGGCAGAGCTCGCGGGGAAATTTATAGGAGGCTCGGGAGATTGAATCGGGCATGGGATGGACGCGAATTTCTCGTAGGCACAACCGACTCAGAGAGGGAGAGAGAAAAGCAGCGATGGTTGGGATCCGGTTGCGGCCGTTGCGAGATGCGGGAAAAATGGCACGCAGCGCGGCGGAGCGCGCTCGGGCTCGGCGTGGGCCCAGCGTGGCATGGGGTGGCGCGGAGAAGACGAGATGCGATGGCGCGCATGGCACGGCGGCGACACGGGCCGTCGGGCGCGAAGGAGGCGGGCAAGCGGGCCAAAAGGATAATTGGCCGGCGAGAAAAAAAGAGCGGGAAGCGTACGGCCCACATAAGAAAATGTGAAAAAGGAAAAAAAAGAAAAAGGGACTTAATTTACTTGCTGCTTACTTATTTAATTGATTAAAAATAGTTCTAGTGCTCTAAAAATTCCCGTAAAAATCCTATTAGTGTATTTTGACATGTAGAATTTAAGAAAAATCCTACCATGCCTTTTCCATTTATTAATTGTATTTTAAAATTACTTGTTGGCTCTAGATTAATTCCAGAAATTCCGATTATTGCAGGGTAAATTATTTAAACGATTTTGGGGCAAAACTCGGGGTGCGACAAACCTACCCCCCTTAAACGGAATCTCGACCCCGAGATTCGGGGGCACTGGTGAAGAGGTGCGGGTGCGCGGCCTTCAACTCATCTTCTCTTTCCCAAGTAGCTTCTTCTTCTGAGTGATGAGTCCACTGAACATTGCAAAATCTGATAACCTTGTTTCAAGTCCTTCTTTCACTGGTCTCGAGGATACGAGCTGGTTTGCAATATTTGAGAGAAATGAGATATTTAAATAAAATAGGTACAACATGATCAATGTAAAGTATGATTGGCCTTTCTCTGGAGTCTGGGGAACCTCGGCTACTACTTCGAAGTAAACAAGATCGCCAGCAAGATCGGAATCTACATGACAAACAAGGCACTTCAACAAAACAAGCTAAAAGTCTACTGAAACAGTGCAAGAAACTATTTTTAATGGATTCTTGACATTTTATAGATTTAATGAAATTTGAATGGACTAAAACAAAGCTTGGATTAAAAAGATATGAATTTAAGAAGTTTAATTGTGATTTTTAAACTAAACAGAAAAGACTAATTAAATTATTGTGCAATTAAGTCCCAGTGACGCAAGCATGCGTTGGATTGGCAAGGGCCGACATCGCATGATGGTCGCCGACGTCGGCCGACGCCGCGTTGGCCGGGCGTCAGCCCTAGGGCCGACGTTAGTGTCGGCGACGCGAGCGGCGAGCCGGGATCGGTCCATGGTGGACCGAGTCCACGGTGGGGGCGGTGGCGGCTACCACGCGGCGCACAACCGGGAGGGCGGTGGTGACTCGAGCGGGATCGGGCGACGGGACGGGCGCACGGGATCGAGCAGTCCCGATCTACCCGCGCGGTACATCGGATGGCTGCGGGCGGGCGGCAGCTAGGGTTAGGGTTAGGGCGCGGCAGCAGCCGAGCTTTGGCTCGTCGGCCTTGGCCGCGCTGCGGTCGGCCGGTTCATCGGTGGCGCGGGACAGCGCGACAAGCGGTGGCGTGCACGGTGGTGGCTCGGGACGGCCTTGGGATGACACGGGAAGGCTAAGACGTGCACGAAAAAAAGAAGGGAAAGGGGTGGCGTGCTCATCGGAGATGGAGGAGATGGCGGCGAGATTTGGGCGACGACAAATTAGGGATTGGAGTGAAGGCGGCGCAAACGGAAAAGAGCGGCGGAGCTCGCGGGGAAATTTATAGGAGGCTCGGGAGATTGAATTGGTCATGGGAAGGACACGAGGAAAGGGAGAGAGAAAAGTGGCGACGGCGGTTCGGATCCGGTTGCGGCCGTTGCGGGATGCGGGAAAAACGACGCGCGGCGCAACGGAGTACGCTCGGGCTCGGCGTGGGCCCGATGGCACGGGGTGGCGCGGAGGAGGCAAGACGCGGCGGCGCGCATGGCACGGCTGTGGCACAGGCCGTCGGGCACGAAGGAGGCGGCCCCTGACAGCAGGGCCCACTCACGCGTGGCCCATGGAGCAGGCGAGGACGGTGGCAGCGACTTGCGGCGGGTGTGGCCGGCTCGTGGCTTCGCCACGGCCGTGAGGAGAGGGAGGCAGGCGAGCTCGGCCAAAAGGATAATGGGCTGGCGGAAAACAAAAGAGCGGGAAGCCGTATGGCCCACATAGGAAATTGGAAAAAAAGGGAAAAAAAAGAAAAAGGAACTTAATTTAGTTGCTGCTTACTTATTTAATTGATTAAAAATAGTTCCAGTGCTCTGAAAATTCCTGTAAAAATTCTTTTAGTGTATTTTGACATGTAGAATTTAAGAAAAACCCTACCATGCCTTTTCTATTTATTAATTGCATTTTAAAATTACTTGTTGGCTCCAGATTAAATCCAGATATTCTGATTATTTCAGGGTAAATTATTTAAACGATTTAGGGGCAAAACTTGGGGTGCGACAGGCGCTTAGACAAGTCAATCGAGATGGTGTTCACGCGGTGAGAAAGGAGCTTTTGCTGGCGTCGGCTCTCCGAGGTCACCTCGCCGCCGAGGATCATGTTGACAGTGTGGGTCTGCTCCTGGAAGCCATCCTTCCATTGCTGGTCCCCTTTCCGACGCTTCGGGTCTATGCTCCTCCCCTTCCGCAGCCTTGGAGGTCGGGGATTTCATGCCTCCGAACCATTTGGTCTTGGAGGGGGTAGCACTACCGGATGGTGTGATTTCCATCTGGATGAAGGAAGCATGGCTTGTCAAGTGCTACCCAGATTGTTTCACCCGAGGGTTCTCCCCTCGAGCTCGGTCCCTCGAGGGGCGCAACTTCCATGGTCGGCCGATGTTTTGCATCGTCTCGCCGACTCTGCAGATGTGGGTGGCGGTCCGACCTCCTCAGCGAGCGACGCTCGGGGACGGCCCGCTCCTTTCCCTTTGACTCCCTCGGGATGCGGGAACCGACGAGCGTCATGAACTGGTTCTCGGCGTCCTTAGCATCGGCAAAGCCCTCGGCAATGGTAAACACCTAGGCCGAGGTGGTTGGCTTCGTCCGAGCGAGGAAGCGGAACAACTTAGAAAGGGTCTTCGAAGGCCCTCACAGAAGATTCGCATGACGTCGCTGTAAGAAATGCTTGCAACAGAGTTGCGGCGCTCCAAGAAACATTGGATGTAGTCCCGAATGGACTCATTAGGGCCTTGCCGGACTCGGCCGAGGTCGTAGCAGGTGGCCGGGCATTGCCACATGCTATGGTAATTGGCGATGAAGGCATCACAAAGCTCATCCCACGAGTCGATGGAGACCTTGGGCAGACCAGCAAGCCAGTTGATGGCCGTGGGCGCCAGCATGACCGGGAGATAATTGGCCATGACGCGATCGTCACCATTTGTGGCTCGAACAACCATGCAATACAGCTGGAGCCATAGGGTGGGATCGGTCTTGCCGTTATACGGCTCTATCCCCGTCGGGCGAAAACCCTTAGGCCACGTGACCTGCCAGAGCTTGGCGGTGAAGTCCACAAAGCCATTCTGGCGGGGTGCGGGATCGGGCACGACATCAAGAGGTCCGTACAACAGGTCGTACTCGTCCCATCGCCGTATCTCCTGGCACCTTCGATCGGCGGCACGCCGCTCGATGGTTGTGTGGGCATCCATCCTCTGCGCGATCACCTCGCGCAGATCCCCCGTGTGGGAGCTCCCTTGATGCTCGGTCGTGCGAGCACTCCGGGAGTGTCGTGCCGTGCCCGCAGGGGGAACCACGGTCCTGGTGGCCGCACCGGCCGTAGGGCTCAGGGAGGCCGACTAACCGACACTCTGCTGCCATCATGACCTCGAGTGTCGAGTGCTCCCAAGGGGCGCTCAGATAGGGCCGTGACCTTAAGCTGCGCGGCAGCAGCATGGGTCATGGCCATGGCGACCGGGGAGTCGGGAAGACCGTTGAGGGCACGCTCGATGGCGACCAAGTTGGCCGCCGCCCGGAAAACCTGGTGCCCTTCAAACTCCATCGTGAAGTCGGACTCCAGGCGCCGGGGCTGAACGTGAGGGCGACGGGTTTGATCGCACCGCGCAACCCTCCCCGCGTTACAGGAATGGCGCGCATTGCGATGAGCGTCGGAGTCTTGAGGGCCCATGACCTCATCGTCGGACACCGCCTCCACCATCATGATGAAGTTGGCGGGCCAGCGGTTACCAGGGATGAACACTGGACCGCAGAGCCGTCCACTCGACACCATGCGTGGGCGAGAGGCGTAGCGAACGATCTTGCTAGGGTCCTCTGAGCCAAGAGGCGCGGGAGCACCCCCCAGAACCACATGAAGGCGAGGAAGACGACCCTCGGGATGGTGGAGCAAGATGTGTGGCGCGGAGTCGAGCTGGACGCTCGATCCGGGTCCAAGCATCATCTGCCCTCAGGACAGCCGAGCGAGCAGTCGGGGGTTTGGGCTGCCAAACCCTAACGGTCGCATGGAGCTTGGGGGCCGAGGCCTCAGGACGCGAGACCACGCGCCGTGGCCTCGCCGCCACACGCGGAGGCGCGACCGTGCGCTCCAGCTCACTAGAGGCTGCCTGGGAGAGAATGAGGCGACGAAAGTCATCCGCGCGGAACACTAGGGTGTCAAAGACGAAGGTCATCCCGGCGGGAGCCACGAAGTCGGTGGTGAAGGAAACATCCATCGGACCACCTCAGACGAAGAACAGCGCCCCTACCTGGCATGCCAAATGTCGACGGGTGGGTCAGCAGTCCACCAAGGGGGGTCCCCGAGGAGGTAGAAGAGAGTTTGGTAGAGAAGCTGTCCTCCGATGGATCCGATGGTTGACTCGAATCCTAAGATGAGCCAAGAAACTATTAGTGATATGCCCTAGAGGCAACATGGAGATGTTGGATATCATGGTCAATGTTTATGTATAAATGAGTAAAGTGTTATTCAGTTCCATGAAATAGACTTCTTGTATTGATCAATAAGTACGTGACTTATTTATGAGACTCTTTATGTATGAATCTATTTCTAAACGATCCCTGATCACATGTCATATTGTGGAAACAAATATGATTCTAAGATCGGCATGTTTATTGATTGAAGATCATGTCTCATAGATCATGGGTATAGAGATACCAAATAAATATATGTGGACATTGTTGGATAGACCCACCATGAGACACTACAGGAATTAATGTGTCATTAGTTGGTCTCAAGTAGTGTTGGTGCAAAGTCCTTAGACCTGAGATCATTGTGGAGATTATGGCAATCGGGTATCTACATGGCAAGCTTATCCGACTGGAGGTAGGGATAGATTGTGCCTGCCATATCTATAAACCGGACATGACTTGGGTGTTACGATTACCGATAGAGATAAGGCAATCGGCCTATAGTCACGGTTTGGTAAGATTGAGGAAACCAACTTAGAGTAAGATAGGGTTTACGATCTGTAAGCCCTCCTCCCAAGACTATATAAGGGGGATAAGGGGCGTCCCTTGAGGGATATCAGAAGTTAGATCAGCTTTTAGCTTTCAGCCTTAGATCACGAGATCAATAAAGACACTCGGCGGATCGAATCCACCGAAACAGGAGTAGGGTATTACCTCACGAGAGGGCCTGAACCTGTCTAAATCTTCTTCTTCTTCTAACCCATTGTGCTTGGCAATCTTGACTGCGACCCCAGAAATTCTATTGCCGAAACCAAGTTTTGACAGTTGGCGCGCCAGGTAGGGGACCGTGCGTCGAGACTTCTTCAACAA
Source organism: Oryza australiensis (assembly GCA_019925245.2). Taxonomy (NCBI): domain Eukaryota; kingdom Viridiplantae; phylum Streptophyta; class Magnoliopsida; order Poales; family Poaceae; genus Oryza; species Oryza australiensis. Next base: position 643,298 of record JAIFGZ020000348.1, read on the forward strand.
TCTCGCCGACAAGCGTGATGGTATCTCCTTCAGGATTCGGCGACTTCGCCGCCAACTTCTTCGACAACACCTCCTTCGACTCGGATTCAAACCAGTGGGAAGGAAAGACCCACTTGGCGCCGTTCGGGCTCCCCAATAGCGCCGAGATCTTCGACGACATCTTCAAGACCAAGATGCAATCTACTTTCTCCGACGACGGACTTCACTCGGCACCATTCGGATTACCGAATACCGCCGAAATCTGCGCCAATCTTCTCACCTCCCGACGGAGGCGATCTATTCGGACGAAGACCTCTCGGTGCCGTTTGGGTTACCAAACGCCGCCGAGACCTACAACAAACTTCTCTCCCGAGTCGGCGGCGACCCACTCGGAGAAACCCACACCCCCAAGCTCTGACTCGGACTGGAACGATCCAGACCCGGGCTACCCAGGATCAAGGGAGGTCGTCGTCATCCTCCCATCATTCGGCTCCTACTCATCTTCGGAGCTCAATGGATACCTCAGCTCCGCCGGCTTCGACAACCTCTATGGCATCCCCTCTGACGAAGCTGCCAACTCCGACCGCATGCACTATGAGCCGAAGTGCTTTGATGTCCTCATGGCCGAGCCGGACGAGTCCGACTCAGCCATGGCCGAGGCTTGTGAAGAAGAGCGAGCCAAGATGGAGCACGAGCGCAAGACGGCCGAAGAGGAAAAACAACGCAAGGACGAGGCGGGACAGAGCGGGACCTACGTGCAGCCGGACGATCTGCCCAGGAAGCCATCCTCGGGTCCGCAACACCAATGTCTTCCAAACGCCACAGCAGAACGTTGTTGCTGCGCTCACCCTCTTGGACACCGTCATGGAGACGGCACCCGCCAACGTGACTCCGATACTCGACAAGATCAAGACCATCGTCGCCGCGCGCCTAACGGCCACCCACCACCTCGGCACGAAGGCCGATCGAATCGTGGCCGAAACGCCGACAAGAGCCGGCTTCCGCCTTGAAGGTCGGAGACTATAAGAGGCCCAAGCCGGATCGGTCGACGACCGTGCCAAGAGGCCCACCCCGCAAGTCCACGCTAAAGTACCAGGAGCAGACGGCCGACTCCCGCGACAAACGACGTGGACGTCCACCCGTCCACCACCGCCTCCGCCGCAACAGCTCCAGCTACCCAACCAGCCAATCGAAGACCCCGCCGAGTGATCGCGGAAGTCCTCGATCGTCGCTACCAAGAGCGGGACCGACGCACTCGGGAAGATCGGAGGGGATCACCCGATAGCGGCGACGACGGAGTACCGGCCTTCACTCGGGAGCTCCGTCGAGTGCACTGGCCGAGTGGGTTCAAGCCCACAGGGATTGAAAGGTACGACGGCAAGACCGACCCTGAATCTTGGCTAACCGTATACACCCTCGCCATCCGTGCTGCAGGTGGCGACAACAAAGCTATGGCCAATTACCTACCCGTGGCCCTCGCTAACTCAGCCAGAAACTGGCTCACAAGCCTGCCAAGAGTCTCAATCGGCTCGTGGAGCGAGCTGAGGGACCACTTCACCGCCAACTTCCAAGGTACCTTCGAGAGGCCCGGCACACACTTCGACCTATACAACATTATCCAAAAGCCGGACGAGCCCCTGAAGGACTACATCCGCCGTTTCTCCGAGAAGCGCAACAAGATCCCGAACATCACCGACGACATCATCATCGCCGCCTTCCAGAAGGGAGTCCGTGATGAGCTGCTAATCGGGAAGTTCGGGCACAAACCACCGAAGACGGTGAAACAGATGTTCGAGACGGCGAACTCATACGCGAAGTCCAACGACGCCATTAAGGCTGCCCGTCAAGATCGGCCCGACAGGAGGGAAGACAAACAGGCAGGAGGAAGCCGGAATCCTAAGAAGGATAATGGCAACGGCAACAACCAAGGCCAGAAAGATCGCAAGCGCCGATCTGAAGACCTAGTGGCCGCAACCTCCAACACTCAACGCCGTCCCCGAGTCGCCGCCTACGACGCCATCATGAACGCCCAGTGCACCCATCATCCGAATCATAAGCACGTGGCGAAGGACTGTTTTATCTACAAGCAGTTTGCCAAACAGTACGCGGCGCAGCTCAACAAGAAGCCGACTGACGAGGCTGGTCCGTCAGGCGCCAAAAAGAACAACGCGGCTGAAAATGCCGAACCTTCTCAAGATCCAGTGGGAGAGCTCAACCACATCTTCGGAGGACCGCTAGCCTATGAATCCAAGAGGAAACAGAAGCTAACTGACCGAGAGGTCAACGCGGCTCAACCCGAAGTCCCTCAGTATCTGCGATGGTCGGAAGTGGCCATCACTTTTGACCGCTCGGATCACCCCGACCGAGTGGTTCACCCGGGGCGCTATCCACTCGTCCTGGATCCCGTGGTCCGCAACATCAGGCTCAAGCGCGTCCTCATCGACGGCAGCGCCCTCAACATCCTGTTTGCCAAGACCATGGATGAGATGCAGATCCCGAGGGCCGAACTAAAGGCAAGTTCAGCCCCCTTCCACGGAGTCATCCCGGGGCTATCGTCTACACCACTCGGGCACATCTCTCTCCCTGTCACCTTCGGGGCCCGAGAGAACTTCCGAACGGAGAACGTCACTTTTGAAGTGGCCGACTTCGAAACAGCATATCACGCCATCATCGGAAGGCCCGCGCTTGCCAAGTTCATGGCGATCCCTCACTACACCTACCTCTGTATGAAGATGCCGGGTCCCAGTGGCGTCATCACTCTTCGCAGCGATGTGAAACAATCCTTCACCTGCGATAAGGAGAGCTGCGACATGGCCCAATCTCGCGAGAGATTACGTGGCCAACAAGAAGTCCGATTGGCTGCATCAACTTCGGCAGAGGGCGAAGTCCCCGCGAAGAAGATAGCCAAATCCGGATCCGGCGACGCCAAGACCAAGAAGATCTCCCTTGATCCGTCGGATCCCTCGAAAACTGCTGTAATCGGCGCTGACCTAGACCCCAAATAGGAAAGCGCGCTCGTCACCTTCCTCCAAAATAATAAAGATGTCTTTGCTTGGAAACCATCTGATATGCCTGGAATTCCTAGGGAGGTGATCGAGCACTCTTTGAACGTCAAAAATGACGCCAAGCCGATAAAACAACGATTACGCAGATTCGCGCAGGATCGAAAAGACGCTATCAAGGAAGAACTCGCAAAGCTCTTGGCCGCCGGCTTCATTAAAGAAGTCCTTCATCCCGACTGGTTAGCCAACCCAGTCCTAGTCCGCAAGAAGACGGGGCAATGGCGCATGTGCGTTGATTATACTGACCTCAACAAAGCCTTCCCCAAAGATCCCTTCGGGCTGCCTCGCGTCGACCAAATCGTTGACTCAACAGCCGGCTGCCAACTCCTGAGTTTCCTGGACTGTTACTCGGGCTATCACCAGATCAGCTTAAAAGAATCCGACTGCCTGAAGACATCCTTCATCACGCCGTTTGGGGCCTATGCTACATCACCATGCCTTTCGGCCGAAGAACGCCGGGCGCCACATACCAACACATGATCCAAAGATGCTTCCAGGCGCAGATCGGCAATAACGTTGAAGCTTACGTCGACGACGTTGTCATCAAGACCAAGCAGAAAGAAGACCTGATCGCCGACCTAGAAGAAACCTTTGCAAACATCCGGGCCTTCAAAATGAAGTTAAATCCAGAGAAGTGCACTTCGGCGTTCCATCAGCAACCGCTCGGCTTCATGGTGTCACATCGCGGCATTGAAGCAAATCCGAGAGAAGATCAACGCCATCTTAAGCATGAAACCCCCGAGTAACCAGAAAGACGTCCTGAAGCTCACTGGCTGCATGGCGGCACTAAGCCATTTCATATCCCGACTCGGCGAACGAGGCATGCCCTTCTTCAGATTGCTAAAGAAGACAGATGACTTCCTGTGGACCGCGGAAGCCAACAAGGCCTTTGAAGATTTCAAAGAGTTCCTTACAACGCCGCCCATCCTGGCCTCGCCTCAACCCCAGGAACCTCTGCTGCTGTACGTTTCAGCCACTCACCAAGTGGTTAGACGGTCCTCGTGGTCGAGCGCGAAGAAGAAGGGCGGACTCAGAAGATTCAGAGGCCAATCTACTTTGTTAGCGAAGTGTTGGCAGGAGCCAAAATTCGCTACCCTTAGGTACAAAAATTACTCTATGGTGTTCTAATAACCGTGAGGAAATTGGCACATTATTTCCAGGGTCACTCGGTCACCGTCGTCACTTCTTTCCCACTCGACGATGTCATCCACAACCGCGAGGCAACCGGACGCATCGCCAAGTGGGCTCTAGAGCTGATGCCATTGGACTTGACTAAGGCGAGGACGTCCATAAAGTCACAAGCCTTGGCGGACTTCCTGGCCGAGTGGACTGAACAACAAGAGAACGTACCTCGGGAAGACCTCCAACATTGGACCATGCACTTCGACGGATCCAAGAGGATCACCGGCTTGGGAGCAGGAGTTGTGCTGATCTCCCCGACCGAGGAAAGGCTAAGATATGTCCTTCACCTCCACTTCACCGCCTCACACAATGTTGCCGAGTACGAAGCTCTCCTGCATGGACTGCGCCTCGCAGTTTCACTCGGGATACGTCGGCTTATCGTGAAAGGCGACTCCCAGCTGGTTGTCAATCAAGTAATGAAGGACTGGTCCTGCCTAAACGACACCATGGAGGCCTACCGGCAAGAGGTCCGCAAGCTTGAGGACAAGTTTGACGGGCTCGAACTCTCGCATGTCCTGAGGCATAACAACGAAGCTGCCGATGAGCTGGCGCAGTACGGGTCCAAGCGCGAAGCTGCCCCAACAGACGTCTTTGTCGAACATCTCTACAAACCAACCATCACGGCAAAGACAACTACCAATCAAGAAGTTGCAAACGAAGTCGCCATGACTGAAGCCGACTGGAGGACGCCGCTCATCAAATTCCTAACCCAGCAAGAGCTGCCGGATGACCGGGATGAAGCAGAACACGTCCGGCGTCGTTGCCAAGCATATGTCACGGTTGACTCCGATCTATACAAGAAAAGCCCCTCCGGAATCCTAATGAGATGCATCACACCCGAGGAAGGGAAACAGCTACTCCAAGACATCCACTCGGGGATATGCGGAAGCCACGCGGCAGCACGCACCCTAGTCAGCAAAGCTTACAGGCAAGTTTTCTTTTGGCTTACCGCGGTCTCCGTCGCGGACAAAGTCGTACGAACCTGCGAAGGCTGCCAGTTCTTCGCCCGACAAAGCCATGTCCCGGCCCAGGAGCTTCAAACAATTCCACTTTCCTGGCCGTTCATGGTATGGGGCCTGGACATGGTTGGCCCCTTCAAGAAAGCTCCAGGAGGATTCACACACCTCTTCGTCGCAATCGACAAGTTCTCCAAGTGGATTGAAGCCAAGCCGGTCGCCACCATCACCGCGACAAGGCACGGGACTTTTCCTCAACATCGTGCACCGCTTCGACGTCCTAAACGAATCATAACCGACAACGGGACTCAATTCACGGGAGGCATCTTCAAGGAATTCTGCGAGGAATTCGGAATCAAGATCTCGCTACGCATCGTTGCCCACCCCAAAAGCAATGGACAAGTCGAACGAGCCAACGGCATGGTCCTCCAAGGCATCAAGGCCCGCGTGTTCGATCGCCTAAACCCCTACACGGGCAAGTGGGTCCAGAACTTCCCTCGGTCTTATGGTCGCTGCGGACCACACCCGGTCGGGCTACGGCCAAACTCCCTTCTTTTTGGTCTATGGCGCAGAAGCCATGTTGCCAAACGAGATGGAGTATGAATCCCTCCGGTCCGCAGCTTCAACGATGAACGCTACGACCCCGACCGAGTGGATGACCTCACCCGACCGGAAGAGGCCCGTGAGGCAGCCCTCATCCGTCGGCCAAATACCTTCAAGGGCTCGAAGATACCACAGCCGCAACGTTCGAGCACGAGCTTTCATCGTTGGCGACCTGGTCCTACGCAAGATCCGACCACCAAAGACCGTCACAAGTTATCCCCTTTATGGGAGGGACCGTACATAATCGCCGAGGTGACTCGGCCCGTGCGCACGGCTAAAACGTGAAGACGGATCTATGGTGGAGAACTCTGGAACATTGAGCATCTTCGACGATTTTATTCCTAATTTGGCTAAGGCTTCATGTTTTCCTTGACTGCCAACCTCAAGCAAGATGACTTCTTGAGTTAGCAGTCGGGGGCTGTACATATGTCAATAAAGCCTAAGTTTTCCTCATCAACTTCTGTGCATGATTTGGTTTATCATTGTTTAATGTTCTTCGATTCGAGTTCAGTGTCTAAGGACTGAGAGTTTTCTGATGACCTAATCGAGCATAGGCTTGGTGACAGTCAGACGAAAACTACTTAAGAAATTTCACACAAAAACTCGGATCAAGGCATTAGCATAAATAAACTAGATATATCACAAGTTTTACATCAGAGCATCGTGATTACACAACATTTACAAGACAAAGTTTGAAAGAAGAATCAAATCTTGAAATTGTTCACTACATCAATGGATATCTTCTTCGCTGCCTCCTGCGCCTCACTCAGCATATCCAAGGCCTCGCTCATCCGTGGTCCCATCGGCGAAACCCTCCCCGACCGAGTGGATATCCACTCGGGGATAAAGGGACTTGGTCTGCGCAAGAGCCAGACCAGCCCCCGTGTTCGTGGCTTCAGTGATGTTGGCCAGATACTGGTCGGGAGCCAGCCGCAGCTTGTCAAAGATTTCAGTCGGGTCCAGTGAGCTGGTCCCGACCCCATGATGGAATAAGGATAGCAAGATCGGCATAGCAGCATTGGCGACCTCTTCCCGGATCTCCCCGGTTTGTTTGACCCGCCCAAGCAAGACGTCATATTGAGCTCGGGTCTTAACCTTGTAAGCTGCCAAAAGCTTCGGATCATGCAAAGCACTCGGAAATAAAGCAGCGCAAGAAGTGTTACTCCAAAGAGACTTACCTTCAAACTCGGCCTCCATCTCGGCTTTATCAAGGCTAACTGCCTCCAGCTGGACTTGAAGCGAATGGACCTCCGAAGAATTCTCTACAAAAGAAGATCGTCAACAACCGAGATTGACATGAGAATCATGAAGAAACTTGGAGAGACGGGCTTACTCCCGATTGATCCTCGGAGGTCAAGGTTCGCCTCCCGAAGCTCTGCGATCTCTCTCCTTAAAGCCGCCTCCCTCGACGCGGCCTCCTCCCGAGTGGCCTTCAGCTGTCGCTGAACGTCCTCTAAGGAGTTCAGGTGAGGAACTAGCTTCTCCAGCACCTCGGACTTTGCCATGGAGCGGCAGTACTCCTTCTGCGCGTGAAAACAGAAGAGTGACCGACTGAAAGATAATGATAATACAATTAAAGAGAAAGACAAAGGCTTACGTTGAGCAGCCGGGTCGCCTCGTTCAAGCTTTCGACAAGGGCATCCCTTTCATCTCTCTCGGCTTGCCTGTCCAGGATGATGCCCGCCTTTCACCCTCTGAGTCCTGCCACTCAATCCTAATTGGGGGAACCCAGGTTTCGGAGGACTGCAACCTGGGGATTTCCTCCACTGTGGCTGGCAAATAAGAAGGGCAAATGAAGACATGAAAGGTTCAAACTGAAAGAGCAAAAGAATACATTGATACAAATCTCACCAGCTTCGGTGGCTGCGCGCTTAGGTGGAGCGGCCCGGCTGGCCTTTTCCTTCGGCACTGCCGAGTGGCCCTCAGTCGGGGCTGCTCGAGCCGCGGCCTGAGGTTTCCCGGCCGTTGACTGGCCTCCGGTCGGGACATCCCGGCTTGCGGCCGGGGCTCCTTCCTCGGGGCATCCTTCTTCGGAGGCGAGGGTTGTTTGCCCGGAGCGCTCATGCTCGGTTGTGGGCTCCGGGGCTTTGGCTCTGCTAGCTTTGGCACCTCGGGAGCTGCGGCCGGGGTCGGCCCTTCACCTCCCCCGGCGGGATCTATGTCCTGGGGCCTCCTGCAAAAATGAATGCGGCTGGGGTAAAGATAAAGAAAGCTTTCAACGGAAAAGTTCGGTTACAGAGCATACCTGGACAACCGGCGGATCTTCGGCGCCGTCCGCGGCGATCGCCTTAGAGGTGGGGTCTCGACTGGAGGAGCCGGGACGTCGTCATCCGAATCCTCGATGATCAGCCTCCTTTTGCTCGCCCGCTTGTTTGAGTCTTCACTCGGCGCCGCTTGCTTCCCGACAGGATCGCTTTGGATCTTGATCCCGCCAGCCGGCTTCTTGGCGGGGCGACGCGGCGCGTCATCGTGGGACACCTTGTACGGCATGGAGGTGACAGAAGCATTTTCCTGCAGAAGAAAGAATGCACAACGCTAAGAGGCAAGATATCAAGATTGAAAGACACTATGGGGCAACCAGTCGGCTTACCGGAGGAGAAGGTCGGTGGATGCTGAAGGGAAGAACTGGCAGAATGAGGGCGCGCTCAACTGCAATTCCAGACAAGAAGATCTTGTACATCCTGATCTTTAGGATCTCATAGCTGAGTGGATCTGGATCTTCCCGATTGGGGTCCTTCCCGCCCTCGTACTCAAAGGCCGGCTTCGACCGGTCCTTGATCGGCGCCAGTCGGCACCTGATGAAGTGTCGAGTGATCTGTTCACCGCGAAGACCCTTTTGTTTCATCGCCAGGATCTTCGCAAGCAGCTTGTTGGCCTCGTCCCAATCTTGGGCTACTGGGACAGTGCTCCAAGTTGGCTTGGGGACAGGGGGAAGACCGACGAAGGCTGGCAGGCTGGGTTCGGGGTTACTAATGTAGAACCAGCCCGCGTGCCATCCCTTATTGGAGGACTTTAAGGGAAGAGAGAAGTACTCCTTGCGGAGAGATCCGCGGAGTTGGAAACTTGCCCCGCCAACAACGCATGGGTGGTCCTTGTTCGGATGCGGCTTGAGATAGAACATGCGGCGGAAGAGTTGGAAGTGGGGGAGGATGCCAAGGAAGGCTTCACATACATGAATAAAGAGGGCGATGTGAAGCATCGAGTTGGGGTTCAGATGGTAGAGTTGAAGACCATAGTAATCTAAGAGCCCCCGGAAGAACTCGGAGGTGGGAAGGCTGAACCCGCAATAGAAAAAAGAAGTGAAAACAACGAGCTCACCGGTGTTCGGGGTTGGGAAGTCCTCTCCCGCCGCCGGGCGCCATCCCATTATCTCCTTTGGCGGAAGCATGCCGTGCTTCACCATCTCTTTGAGGGTGGATTCCCTCACTTCTGATGCGGCCCATTGGTCAAACGGGATCCTTTTTTCCTCCGCCATGAGAGTGGTGTTGATGGGAAGTGGATCTGGTCAGAAAAGGTGGGGATTTTGACAAAGGAACTTGGGAGATTTGGCTGCGGAAGCTAGTTGTTGCGAAGGGCGAGTTCCTAGATGGATGGATTTGGGAGCGCGCGAGTCTAGGGTTCTCCGCAGTGAACTGGTGAACGGTACTACAAAAAGGGGAAACTTTTGGAAGATGAAGAGGCGGGGACGACCTCGTGCCTTTATAGAAAGGTTTGAGGGTTGCGCTAGGTTTTCTAGTGATTGGGCCGAGCCCATAAGAAAATCTACGGCCCGGCTAAGGTGTGGCCCGACGCGTGTCCTTAGGGACTTAAGCGGATGAGCTTAAGCAAATTTGCCCTGGCAATATGCACGTGCCCGAGTGCCCTGTGCCTTTGAAAATCCTTCCATACCACGGTTTGCTTGACTTCATGAGAAGCTGGCACGATGCAACTTGGAAGGTGACCGACAGCTAAGTTTCTATAGCTGCCTTGATGACAAGGGTTGTTTGGTTTTTTGGCATTTGATCAAGTAATCTTATCAATGCTATTTATTTTTCCACCTTGGTGAAGATCTTCATAGATTGAGACCAGTATTATGGCAAAAGCTATTTAATAACTTGGTCATATTTTTCATATGATTGAAAGAACTCGTTTCCCATGAGGGATGATTAAAATATTTGTTCCGGGTTGACTCGGGCAAATCCACTCAGATAAGCATAAGCTTACCGAGTGCTTTTCACCCATGAGGGTTGATTGAGTTATTTGTTCTGAGATGACTCGGGCAAATTCACTCGGATAAGCGTAAGCTTGCCGAGTGATAAAGTTGCTTTAGCATGAGCTAAGCATCTACATAAGAATGATTTTTTATAGTTCTTGACTATATGCTTAGTCTGTTTTTGACTAATCACATAGTCGGGGGCTACACCTAATTAGGTGCATCGGAGATGCACCTAGATATTTATTTTTGAGAATTTTTTAGATATTTTCCAGCCCTTCACAGTCTTTGGAGCCACTCGGGAAGATTCAGGCAGAGATGATGGAGTCACTCGGCGCCTAAAGCATTCGGTGAAAGAGGCTTTGGTTTAAAGCTGAGTTGTCTCGTCGACTGAAAAGGACTCGGGGGCTACTGTGGAGATTATGGCAATCGGGTATCTACATGGCAAGCTTATCCGACTGGAGGTAGGGATAGATTGTGCCTGCCATATCTGTAAACCGAACATGACTTGGGTGTTACGATTGCCGATAGAGATAAGGCAATCGGCCTATAGTCACGGTTTGGTAAGATTGAGGAAACCAACTTAGAGTAAGATAGGGTTTCCGATCTGTAAGCCCTCCTCCCAAGACTATATAAGGGGGGTAAGGGGCGTCCCTTGAGGGATATCAGAAGTTAGATCAGCTTTTAGCTTTCAGCCTTAGATCACGAGATCAATAAAGACACTCGGCGGATCAAATCCACCGAAATAGGAGTAGGGTATTACCTCACGAGAGGGCCTGAACCTGTCTAAATCTTCTTCTTCTTCTAACCCATTGTGCTTGGCGATCTTGACTGCGACCCCAGAAATTCTATTGCCGAAACCAAGTTTCGACAATCATCATGGATTCCAACATGTGTAGTAGCCTATTTTGGGACTGCCAAACGCTATTCCGTAACTGGGTACGTATAAAAGTAGTCTTCGGGTTTGCTATGAAACATGGAGTGGGATGTGAGTGATCAAGATGGAATTTGCCCCTCCTTTGGAGAGATATCTCTGGGCCCCTTGAGGTAATGGATTATGGAAGTGCATGGTCATGCCGAGTTGATTGAGAAGTCAATCAACAGACAGATAATCCAATATGGTTCGAGTGAATGGTTAAGCTATTGAAGGGATGGCTAACATCTTGCCTATAGCTTAATTAGTATCGTGAGGCAAAGGGATTTGTGTACACATTACAGGTTCAGAGCCGATATTATATTCTTGTATACGATGGTGTCAATATGTGCTGCTAGACGCCGCTATTGACAGTCGGCTGAGTTGGACTCGAGCCGAGACCGAGTATACCTGAACCTACAGGGTCACACGCTTAAGGGGATAAGAATAGGCATACAAGTTGGACTCGGATACGGCTCGATCGGATAGGGATCCGATCGGATAGAGTCCCGATGGGCCTATAGGCCGAGCCGACAACTCTATATAAAGGGATGAGCGGTGGAGAGTTGCGTGATTGCAATTGAACCGAGTCAAGATCTCCACGGAAACCCTCCCCACTTCCGAGCCAAAAACCCTAGCCTTGCATCTTGTGCTAGCACACGGGCGTCACGAGTTCTATCCCTGGACGTGTGGATACCGGTAGAGGCACTGCTACATTGCGGTGCTGTTCGTCGGCTACGAATCGGCTGTGATCGAACCAATCAGGCGAGGCATATCGGAGCGAGGCGGCTGCGGCGGATCGGCAGCGCGAGCGTGTTTCGGTGAATCGGCAAATCGGCTGCGGCAGATCGGCTGTGGAATCGGCGCGTTGGCTGCGGCGGATCGGCTATCGACTCGGGGAATCGGCTGTTAGCGAATCGGCTGTGATCGGCTGGCACTGTTCCGGATCGGATAGCTCCTGATTGGCTATATCTGCTGCACTCTACTCTAATCGGTAACGATCTATCGACCCTTACTTGCAAGTGTTCCTGGTGTGCGTGGTAGAAATTTTTGTTATTAGCTATCATAGCTTCCATGTAACCCTTCAGAAATGAGACGTGAGGGATTATACTAGTTCAGCCCTCCCGGACGATAATAGGCCTACGTCCATTGTGTGTGGTGTTCTTTCTTAGTGGTGGATGATGAACAAGAGTTACAAGTGTGAGAGGGAATCTGGAGTCCTCTTCCTCCTTCGGCTCCCTCTGTCCTCCCTTTTATACATCAAGGGGGGCAGGAAAAGGTGAACTTGGGGCCAAGAAAGCTAAGACTAAGAGAGACAAACAGAGGGGTACAAAGAATATCTGATAAAGTACATGATGGTTTGCTAGGTCTTGTACATCGTGGGTGTCTTGTGCCCCTGCCAACCCCGGGACCCTGCTCCTATGCCGCCAGGTGGTGTTAGACGCTGCCGGGCTGTCTCCTCCCTCTTCCTCCTTGCCTGCCAAGTTTCTTCCTGAGGATGCTCGAGGTCGGGCGACGAGTCAGAGTCAAGAGAAGGGGCTGAGGTCGGACTCGGGGGAAGGCCGGCATGTCTGACCCCGGGGGGGGTTAGGCTCTCGGTCGCATCCCGAGGACACTCGGTTTGACTCTTGTTGGGGTTCAATCCGGGTTTTTAAGGTACCCCAGGGTGGCAACTCCCACCGACGATGGCGACGGTGGAACACAGGGCGGAATTTAACGCCGGTGGCGCTTGGCCGAAAGCGGCGAATGGCAGTGGCGGCTCAGGTTGGCAACGAGGGATCAGTCCCAGTGAAGCCGAAGGCAGCCTTGGCACTATGTGGGGACGGCTAGAGCGGTGGTGGCGCACGGCCGGAGTGCCACGGTGAGCGGCGGAGAGATGAAGTGGCACGGGGAGAGCGAGGGAGGGCACGGTGAGCTTGGGCGAATAGGGGAAAGGAGAGAGGGACGACTTGGGAGGAGCTTTATAGGGTTGGGGAGGGATATCGTGGCCGGGAAGGGAGGAGACAGAATGGAGGCAAAGTGGACTTCTAAAGGAATGGGCCGAAAACGGCCTAGAAACAGGAATTGGATTTTTATTTTTTGTTCAATTTATTTAATTGATTAAGTGAACTTTGTATTATTAAAATTACTTCGGAGCTAAAAAATTTGACGAAAAATTTTAGAGAGTACTTTAGGTCATGGAGAATATTACAAAAATATTTCTATCCATGACTTATAAAGGAAATTTCAATTTCCTCATTAATTTCACTTAATAATTTACTTTATCTTTTTAATATTATTTCTAGAAATGTATTATTAAATTATTTTTAATCCCAAACAAAAATTGGGGCGTGACAACGGCGCCATGGGCACGGTCACCATGGCTGGGACGGGCGATGGCGCGACGATGTTCGGTAGCGACGGCGTCCGGCGGCAACGGTGACCGGCGACGACGGTGGAAGGCGGCGCCGGAACAAGGAGATGGAGATGAAACCTGCGGCGCAACATCGGGCTTTGAGACGACGTGTGGACGGTGCTCGGCGACGGTCGGTGGACACCGGAGAGAGAAAGAGTGGAACATAGAGGATACAACGCAGGAGGCGACGAAAGCTCACCGCGTCGGCGGTGGCATGGCTCGGTGCGGCAGTGCGGGCCGGGTTGGGTCGGGTCAGTGACGTGGACCTGGACGACCCCAGGAGGAAGGCCGGGCCAAGGGCGAAGGACACGGGCTCGGGGCTTGGTCTCCCGCTGCAGCTAGAGAGGAGAGAGGGGACTTTGGCCTCCGAGCCAAAGGAAGAAGGGGAGGGAAGAAGAAAAAGAAAGAAAGAGAGGGGCTAAAATGCAAAATAGAAAAGAAAGAAAAAGGAGGGGAAGGGAAATAAGGAAAAATCTATGGACTTTTTTGGAAAATTACAAATGTGAAGTATTTGGAATTTTTAGAACAATTTAGGAAATTAGAAAATTCAATAGAAATATTTTAGATTTGGGTGGAATTTGATTAAGAATTTGAGCTCTACTTTTGAACTACAAATAAAATCCAATTAACTTCAATCTAAGAACCACAAAGGCAAAGACATAACTAATTAATTAATAAAATTAAACCCTTTTGATTTAACGAAATTTTCATTAAGCTATTTTAGGCGAACAAAACAAAGATAAATTTTTGCAAATAGGCAAAAAGAACGGAAAGCAAAAAATAAGACGTGACACCGCTGACTATTGTGCGTGTGTTTTCTTTAAAAAATAAATATATAAATAATTTGTAATAATGATTTGAGTATACAAATGAATCAATTATCTCTTATAAAATTAAAAGATGAGTTTAAAACAGTATTTAAAATATTAAGACACCATAATTCATTAATGGAACATTTGGAAAAAGAACAAGGCTGCTATGTTCGGATAGCAAGCAAGCAAGCAACTGTACACATAACCAGCGGGAGAGAGTTCTGGAAGACTTGAGAGATACTCTACAGGTGAAAAAAACCTTGTTTCTTCTTAGGTGAAAAAAAAGCTTAGAGTGTAGCGGGTTTGCTCAAAAGAAGGTAGCATCGGCCACTTGTTTCTTCTTAGGCAAGTTTCCTGCATCCACGTTGGTCTTCTACCTTGTCTCTGGCGACGGATCTACAAGACGTGGCTGATGTGTTTCTCTAATGGCGTTACCCCCTTGGGTGCTTCAAACTCTATTTTAAGAAGACCCGTTTGGGTTTGGAACTAGGCATCTCCAGGCAGCTAGCCATGGTTTCTTTGCTGCTATCATTGTAGAGTGCGTCGATCCGGCCATTGTTGTTGTGGACATGACAAAGATAAGGACCCGATTGTCGATTGTCTTTTCTGTTTTTTTATGTGTTTTTCTAAGTTCCTTGCATATTTCCGTGTTCAGCGTAATCTGCCCATCTGCCAGGAGCCTCTTTGTAAGACTTGGTGTACTCTTAGCGTGCTTAATATAATCCTAATATGAGGCTGTAGCCTCAGTTTGTTCTTAAAGAAAACGGTACACACTCATGACACTCAGTTCTCATGTACCAAACCACCTAAACAACTCAAATGGAGAGTGTATGCCACACGTTTCCTGTACCGACACTGCAGAGCAATCCTCGTGAAACTGACGCACATCAATGCAACGCCATGTGACGATTCGGAGTTAACTCGTCTTAAATTCGAGACTATCGATCCACACCATCAACGTCATATAATCCACCGCGCAAGATACTCCCTCCCACCTAAAATAATTTTATCTTTCATCATCTTTTTTCCCAAAATAACTTGAAAGCAATCATTACTTTTGAGTTTATAAAAGTGAGAGACAAATACACTGGGTTTATAAAATTAGTAAATAATTATACTGAAGATTTGCTAAAGTGAAGGACCCTTAGTTTTTTTATCGGTATGTATGGATGGGTAAAAATTAAAATTCTTTTAGGTCAGAAACAGTATTATTGATCAACTTTTATTGGATACCGTTCTAACTTCTAATACCTGTCATAGTTCCTTCACATTAATTAACTCTGGCTGGGTCGGTTTTCATCGTGGTTCATCCAAAAGTGGGGATGCAAGTGTGACGGACAAACAAGTCTTTTTTCACACTTATTTCACTTCTAATTTTTTTTCCAAATTTTTCACTACCATGTAAAACACAAACTAGTAAGCGGGTTTTTATACGAATAGCGGGACCGCCCACTTGCACCCCTATCCATATCCATAAGAGTCTCACATTATCCTTAAGATACAGTGTATGTATAGGATCAAAGCAAGCATAGTGACATCGTTTATTGTAAATATGCTAAGATATAAGGTATACTTAATTCTTAGCGTATATTGTTCTAGCTTTACCCACTTGTCAGTGGTTCGGTGCACGTTGGACTTGGTGTACTGTGGATGGGCTGACATGGACAAGAAAGGACATAGTGCCGATGACATGGATGGATCTAGCACTGCCATGGCAAGGTTTAGGGTAACGTAGATCCGATGGTTGAGATTTGATCTGGAAATTGGACGGCTCAGATTTGTTTGGGGATTTTGGACGCGGGACCCATAGGTCTGTGGCACATAGGGAAGGAAGAGGGAACAGAGCCGACCAGGCTCGGCTCAGCACGGCGCCATGGGCGCGGTCACCACGGCCAGGATAGGCGACGGCGCAACGGCGTTCGACGACGACTGTGACGGCGGAAGGCGGCGCTAGAACAAGGAGATGGAGACTGTCACATCCTGACAAATTATGTAACTAGTAACTCGAGGAAGGAAGTATACTGAAAATATTGAGCCAAAAGTTTTCAATTAAGTGAAGTGCGGATATTCGGTATAGGTATAAAATAAAGTGCATATGCATAATAGGGGCATAGTCTCCATTTGGAGTTTAAACAAAAAGGGGCCCAAAGAAAATTCAAGAAAAATACCAAAAAACATAAAAGGGACATCAGCAAAACAACCACAAGATTTGGGAACGCATTACAAAGGTGAAAAATAGGAATTAACTTGAAACTAGATTTGACCCTAAGAAAAAAAATTTAGTGTTGAGCTGGCCGACACAGAACTCTGGAGCCGACATTGGACTATTGCCAAAATTTATCCAGCAAGCCCCAGGCGGTGAAACTTGGTAGTATTGTAGATTGAGTCACACATTACAAGTTTGCCATAGGGAACCGCCCCTGAATCAGCCTGGAAGCAATTTTAAACGAAGCCTAAAATTGTAAAGTCATCACTGCGTCCTGTTAGTGATATGCCCTAGAGGCAACATGGAGATGTTGGATATCACATCAATGTTTATGTATAAATGAATAAAGTGTTATTCAGTTCCATGAAATAGACATCTTGTATTGATCAATAAGTATGTGACTTATTTATGAGACTCTTTACGTATGAATCTATTTCTAAACGATCCTCGATCATATGTCATATTGTTGGAACAAATATGATTCTAAGATCGGCATGTTTATTGATTGATGATCATGTCTCATAGATCATGGGTATGGAGATACCAAATCAATAAACATGGACATATGTGTTGGAGAACACATTGTTGGATAGACCCACCATGAGACACTACAGAATTAATGTGCCATTAGTTGGTCTCGTGTAGTGTTGGTACAAAGTCCTTAGACCGAGATCACCATGGGTTCCAACATGTGTAGTAGCCTACTTTGGGACTACCAAACGCTATTCCGTAATCTGGGTAGTTATAGAGGTAGTTTTCGGGTTTGCTATGAAACATGGAGTGGGATGTGAGTGATCAAGATGGAATTTGCCCCTCCTTTGGAGAGATATCTCGGGCCCTCGAGGTAATGGATTATGGAAATGCATGGCCATGCTAAGTTGATTGAGGAGTCAATCAACGGACGATAATCCAATACGGTTCGAGTGAATGGTTAAGCTATTGAAGGGATGGCACACATCTTGCCTATAGCTTAACCGGTATCGTGAGGCAAAGGGATTTGTGTACACATTACAGGTTCGAGCCGATATTATTCTTGTATACTATGGTGTCAATATGTGCCGCTAGGCGCCGCTATGTGACAGTCGGCTGAGTTAGACTCGAGCCGACGATCGGCTAAGTTAGACTATAGCCGAAACCGAGTATACCTGAACCTACGTGGTCGCACGCTTAAGGGGATAGAATAGATATTCGAGTTGGACTCGGATACGGCTCGATCGGATAGGGATCCGATCGGATAGAGTCCTATGGGCTTACGACGTGTGGGGCGGCCAACTCTATGAGATACGGATGAGATCCGATTCAAAATAGAGTCCTAATCGGCCACTAGTCCCGTCGGCCAACTCTATATAAAGGAGGGAGGGGTGGAGAGCGTGACACGTCAATTGCATCGCGTGCAACGAAGTCGCCGAGATCAATCTCCACGGAAACCCTCCCCACTTTCGAGCCAAACCCTAGCCTTGCATCGCGTGCTAGCACACGGGTGTACGGCGTTCGTCCCCGGACGTGTGGATACCGGTGGAGGCGCTGCTACATTGCGCGCTCTTGATCGGCCGTGGTGGAATCGGCTGCGGTCGGGCGCATCGGAGCGAGGCGTGAGAACGCGGCCGGACGACTCGAATCGGCGATTGGCGAATCGGCGTCTCCGGGAATCGGCTACACTGTTCGGGATCGGATTGCCCGATTGGCTATTCCGCGCACTCTACTCCAATCGGTAACGATCTATCGGCCCTTACTTGCAAGTGTTCCTGGTTTTGCGCGGTAGAAATTTTTGTTTTTGGCTAGCGTAGCTTCCGCGTAACCCTTCAGTGGTATCGAGCCAGGTTGCTTAGTTCGGGTTTTAGATTGGATCGGAACAAGTTTTGCACACGGGTTGATTAGATCAATCGGTTTTACGGGATGTTGAGGAGAGTTAATGGTAATTGCGTTCCTTGATAGTGTATCGGAACGGTGTAATGTGATTACGTCGAAGCAATTTCCATATAACTCGGTTTGAGTTGGGTTCGAGATAGCGTTCCTTGATAGTGTATCGGAACGGTATAATGTGATTATGCCGAAGCTATCCCGTAGTCCGATCTTGTTAGCGCTCGCGCCTACGCAAACCATCTCCCTTGATAGTGTATCGGGACGGCATAATATGATTATGCCAACATGGTTTCGTAAGCGAATTCATAGATTGGATCTATGAATTTCGTGTGGTGTTCCGGCGCGCCGTGTGCGTACCCCCTTATAGGTCGTCTCGTCGTCGTATCTCTCGCGATAAGTAGAAAACGTTTCTACGCCTAACTTGTTTTTGCAGAGAATGCTTTGAGATGGTATGGCCCTATTGTATGTATGAGATGCATGTGATGCATGTAATATTCTTTCATATGTGCAATCCCCGTAATATTCTTTCATACGTGCAATGCTTGTAATATTCTTTCACGACCTGCGAGTCGATGTAATCTTCAATTAGAGCTTCTATAGTAGTAGCTTAGTTTGAAGAAATCAAGCATTCGGCACTTGAAAGAACGGTGATGAAGATGGAGATCACACCTGGCATGGAGATGGAGATCACCATGTGAAGGGGGCCATACTATTTCATGCTATTCTACGCTTTCATATATGTGATATGTTTGTTTGATAGGATAGCATCCCTCACAAAATTAAGTAGTAATGATGCCCTTCCAAATGTTGCACCCGTCACCGTTATGCTCGTCAATGGTGGGTCTACCAAAGCAGAGTGCCATTCTCTATCATAACACGAGGGTATATGTCGGACATATACAGCAGGAGCATTTGGTTTACTTAACAAGGCTATCAAAACAGTTTTGGGCCTTGGGGCATAGGTTGGGGCCGGGGCATGGAGATGCCACACCAACAACAAGAGTTACATAGAGATGTGATTAGCAAGGAGTTGCTTACCGATGTTACTAATTTTCTAGCGTGATGCCAAACCTCACTAGAAAATTAACTAACATGTGGATCTTGACCCAATACGTAACCTAGAGGGAAGGTGGAAAATACGTAATGGGAGTCTTATGTTAAATTGTTTAACAAAAGACATAACATAAACATTGTGCTAAACTTTGTTTTTCGTTGTAGAATAAATGGCGGCTAATACTACACCCAGTACCTTTAATTTGCGATCTATTCTCGAAAAGGAAAAATTAAATGGAACAAACTTTATGGATTGGTATCGCAACTTGAGAATTATTCTCAAGCAAGAGCGTAAGGAGTACGTTCTTGAAGTACCCTATCCCGAGGATTTGCCAAATAATGCCACCGCAACCGCACGGAGGGCTTATGAGAAGCACACTAATGATGCCCTAGATATAAGCGTCTCATGCTTGCTACAATGTCCCCCGAGCTTCGAAGCAATATGAGAGCAACGATGCTCACACTATTATTCGGGACTGCGTGGCATGTTTGAGAACCAAGCTCGGGCCGAGAGGTTCAACACCTCAAAGTCCTTGTTTGCGTGCGAGCTTGTTGAGGGGAATCCCGTCATCCGCATGTGATAAAGATGATTGGCTATATCGAGAGTCCGGAAAAACTAGGTTTTCCCCTTAGCCAAGAGTTGGCTACCGATGTGATTCTCCGTCGCTCCCTCCGAGCTTCGAGCCATTCATATTAAACTATCACATGAACAATATGGATAGAACCTTGGCTGAATTGCATGGGATGCTAAAGACAGTGAGGAGAGTATCCAGAACAACGGTCATCATGTGATGATGATGCAGAAGGCAAAGCGCAAACCACTGTCAAGAAACTTTGCACCAAGAGGAAGTTAACTCCCGATGAGATCGCGAGTGCCTCCAATGCAAAGAAGGGCAAGAAGGGTCGGCGGCATCGATGTCGTTTGCTTCTACCGCAAGGAGACAGCCACCGGAAAAGGAACTGCAAGAAGTACATGGAGGATCTCAAGAAGAAGCAAAGTACGACTTCGCCAGGTATTAATGTTATAGACATTAATCTCGCTACTTCACCTACGACTCGGGTATTTGATACCGGATCGTAGCTCATATTTGCAAATCGTTGCGGGGAATGAGAAGAAGTAGAGGATTGAGAAGGGGCGAGGTGAACCCGCGCGTCGGCAATGGAGCAAGCGTTGCTACGATTCTTGTCGGCACGAGTACCACTTCATCTACCTTCGGGATTAGTTTTGGAATTGAATAATTGTTATTGTGTTCCAACACTATGTCAAAACGTTATTTCCGCTTCATGTTTGCAAGCGGAAGGATATGATTTTAGATCAATGGACAATGGTTGTTCAATATATCTTAGAGATATGTTCTATTTTCATGCTCCATTGGTGAATGGATTATACGTTTTGAATCTTGAAGTGTCTCCCATCTATAACATTAATACGAAAGGCAACTCTCTAATGATATAAACCCCACGTTTATCCGGCATTGTCGCTTAGGCCATATAAATAAGAAACGCATGGAGAAGCTCCATAAGGATGGATTGCTTCACTCTTTTGATTTTGAATCATTTGAGACATGTGAGTCTTGTTTACTTGGTAAGATGACAAAGGCACCTTTCACGGGACATAGTGAGAGAGCAAGTGACTTATTGGCACTCGTACATACCGATGTATGTGGACCAATGAGCTCAACGGCCGAGGTGGTTATCAATATTTCATTACCTTTACCGATGACTTTAGTAGATATGGTTATATCTAATTAATGAGGCATAAGTCCGAATCCTTTGAAAAGTTCAAAGAATTCCGAATGAAGTACGAGAATCATTTAGGGAAAACAATCAAGTTTCTACGATCGATCGTGGAGGGAATACTTGAGCCAAGAGTTTGGTAATCATCGAAAGATTGTGGAATTGTTCCACGAGTTGACTCCGCCAGAACTCCGCAATGGAACGGAGTGTCCGAATGGAGAAATCGCACCTTGTTGGACATGGTGCGGTCGATGATGAGCCAAAGTGATCTTCCGTTATCCTTACGGGATATGCTCTTGAAAGCATTGCGCTCACACTAAATAGAGTTCCATCTAAGTCGGTTGAAAAGACACCATATGAGATATGGACGGGCAACCCCTAGTTTGTCTTTTCTCAAAATTTGGGGATGTGAAGCTTATGTAAAACGTTTACGTCGACAAGCTCACACCCAAATCGACAAGTGCTTCTTTGTGGGATATCCTAAGGAAACTAAGGGATATTACTTTTATAATCGGGAACAAGGCAAAGTGTTTGTCGCCCGACACGGTGTCTTCTTGGAGAAAGAGTTTTTTTCAAGAAGGGTTAGTGGGAGCAGGGTGCATCTTGAAGAAGTTCAAGAAACACCGAAAATGTTTCGCGACCACGAACCACAACGGAGGTGCAAAGTGTTGCGCCACCAGGTTGTAGATACACCAGCCCCACGGAGGTCCGAAAGATCACGTCGTGCACCCGACATGTACACAGTGCGGAACAATGTGATATATTGTTGTTGGACAACGATGAACCTAAGACCTATGAGGAAGCGATGGTGGGACCCGATTCCAACAAGTGGCTTGGAGCCATGAAATCCGAAATAGAATCCATGTACGACAATCAAGTTTGGAACTTGGTTGATCCACTGATGGTGTCAAAACCATTGAGTGTAAATGGGTTTTTAAGAAAAGGCCGATATGGATGGAAATGTTCACATCTATAAGGCGCGATTGGTGGCGAAAGGTTTTAAACAGATTCAAGGAGTTGATTATGATCAAACCTTCTCGCCCGTCGCAATGCTTAAATCTATTCGGATTATCCTAGCGATTGCTGCATATTTCGATTATGAGATATGGCGATGGATGTCAAAACGGCTTTCCTAAATGGAAACCTAAGCGAGGATGTATACATGATACAACCTCGGGTTTTGTCGATCCAGAATCGCTGGAAAGATATGCAAGCTACGAAATCCATTTATGGACTGAAGCAAGCATCTCGGAGTTGGAATATTCGTTTTGATGAAGTAATCAAAGGGTTTGGTTTCATCAAAAATGAAGAAGAGGCCTGTGTTTACAAAAAGGTCGTGGGAGCGCAATTGTATTTCTAATCTTATATGTGGATGACATATTATTGATTGGAAATGATATCCCTATGCTAGAATCCTCAAGTCTTCATTGAAAAATAGTTTTTCCATGAAAGACTTAGGGAGGCAACATACATATTAGCATTCGGATCTATAGAGATAGATCCAAGAGGCTAATTGGATTAAGCCAAAGTACATACATTGACAAGGTGTTGAAAAGGTTCAACATGCATGATTCCAAGAAAGGTTTCTTGCCCATGTCACATGGCATTAATCTTAGCAAGAATCGGTGCCCTCGGACACATGATGAGCGGAATAAGATGGGTATGGTTCCATATGCTTCGGCAATTGGATCCATCATGTATGCCATGCTTTGTACATGCCCGAGATGTCTCGTACGCTTTGAGTGCTACGAGCAGATACACTCGCGATCCAGTGAAGGTCACTGGATCGCCGTAAAGAATATCCTTAAGTATTTGAGAAGAACTAAGGATATGTTCCTAGTCTATGGAGGTGAAGAAGAGCTCGTTGTAAGTGGTTACACCGATGCTAGCTTCCAAACAGATAAGGATGATTATAGATCACAATCTGGGTTTGTGTTCCGCCGAACGGAGGCGCAGTCACTGGAAGAGTTCCAAGCGGATACGTTGCTGATTCTACAAGGGAGGCCGAGTACATTGCTTCGCTTCGGAAGCCGCAAAGGAGGCCGTTTGGATCAAGAAATTCGTTTCGAGCTTGGTGTGATGACTAGTACGACCGGTCCAATGTCTCTCTATTGTGATAATAATGGAGCCATTGCGCAAGCCAAGGAGCCGAGGTCACATCGAAGTCCAAACACATACTTCGGCGATATCATCTCATCCGCGAGATAGTGGACAGAGGTGATGTCAAGATATGCAAAGTGCACACGGATCTCAACATAGCCGATCCGCCGACAAAACCTCTCCCTCACCGAAGCATGAGGCGCACACAAGAGCAATGGGTATTAGATACTTACATGATTGACTCTAGTGCAAGTGGGAGATTGTTAGTGATATGCCCTAGAGGCAACATGGAGATGTTGGATATCACATCAATGTTTATGTATAAATGAATAAAGTGTTATTGGTTCCATGAAATAGACATCTTGTATTGATCAATAAGTACGTGACTTATTTATGAGACTCTTTACGTATGAATCTATTTCTAAACGATCCTCGATCATATGTCATATTGTTGGAACAAATATGATTCTAAGATCGGCATGTTTATTGATTGATGATCATGTCTCATAGATCATGGGTATGGAGATACCAAATCAATAAACATGGACATATGTGTTGGAGAACACATTGTTGGATAGACCCACCATGAGACACTACAGAATTAATGTGCCATTAGTTGGTCTCGGTAGTGTTGGTACAAAGTCATTAGACCCGAGATCACCATGGGTTCCAACATGTGTAGTAGCCTACTTTGGGACTACCAAACGCTATTCCGTAATCGGGTAGTTATAAAGGTAGTTTTCGGGTTTGCTATGAAACATGGAGTGGGATGTGAGTGATCAAGATGGAATTTGCCCCTCCTTTGGAGAGATATCTCTGGGCCCTCGAGGTAATGGATTATGGAAATGCATGGCCATGCTAAGTTGATTGAGGAGTCAATCAAAGACGATAATCCAATACGGTTCGAGTGAATGGTTAAGCTATTGAAGGGATGGCACACATCTTGCCTATAGCTTAAGCGGTATCGTGAGGCAAAGGGATTTGTGTACACATTACAGGTTGAGCCGATATTATTCTTGTATACTATGGTGTCAATATGTGCTGCTAGGCGCCGCTATTGACAGTCGGCTGAGTTAGACTCGAGCCGACGATCGGCTAAGTTAGACTATAGCCGAAACCGAGTATACCTGAACCTACAGGGTCGCACACTTAAGGGGATAGAATAGATATTCGAGTTGGACTCGGATACGGCTCGATCGGATAGGGATCCGATCGGATAGAGTCCTATGGGCTTACGACGTGTGGGGCGGCCAACTCTATGAGATACGGATGAGATCCGATTCAAAATAGAGTCCTAATCGGCCACTAGTCCCGTCGGCCAACTCTATATAAAGGAGGGAGGGGTGGAGAGCGTGACACGTCAATTGCATCGCGTGCAACGAAGTCGCCGAGATCAATCTCCACGGAAACCCTCCCACTTTCGAGCCAAACCCTAGCCTTGCATCGCGTGCTAGCACACGGGTGTACGGCGTTCGTCCCCGGACGTGTGGATACCGGTAGAGGCGCTGCTACATTGCGCGCTCTTGATCGGTGTGGTGGAATCGGCCGCGGTCGAGCGCATCGGAGCGAGGCGTGAGAACGCGGCGGACGACTCGAATCGGCTGATTGGCGAATCGGCTGTCTCCGGGAATCGGCTACACTGTTCGGGATCGGATTGCCCGATTGGCTATTCCGCTGCACTCTACTCCAATCGGTAACGATCTATCGGCCCTTACTTGCAAGTGTTCCTGGTTTGCGCGGTAGAAATTTTTGTTTTTGGCTAGCGTAGCTTCCGCGTAACCCTTCACGTCCAGACTTTGAAAAATTCAGCTTTTTCATCTCTTCTTCCTTTCTTCACTGCCATGCGGGCCATACTGACCTATGGGGCCGCATTGCCAGTGACACATTGCGTTTCCCTTTGTATCACTCATGCAGACGCGCGCGCCACGCACGGGAGCACGAGTCGCGCACGAGGAATGCGCTGTGCATGTGTCAAGCCGAGCTCGCTCCCCCGCGCACCGCCAACGACCGAACAAAACCCCAACAGGCCAACCACTGCAGAGCCCTTTCCACTCTTGTTGCGTTCCACGAAGAAGCTGACACCGGACACCCCGAGAGCGCCATGAACACCTCAGAGAACTCTCTCTGTCGGCGAGCAAGATTCGACCGCATTTGTGCTCCGGTGAGATACCCCCTTAGGAAATGCTCGTTCCCAACTCCTTGATCTTTGCTCTCTCTGATGACCAAGTTTCACTCCAAATCACACAGCCGGTGACCGGGAATGCCATCGAGCCGAAGCCGTGAACTGCACGGTCTGCACAGACTGTCGCCGAACCACCCGCTCCTCGCCAGCCCTCCACGGTGAGCCATTGCCAAAGTCCTTTCGCTGCTATGTTCATTGATGCCTGACATTGGTTGAAACCAAAGGAATCGTCGGGAAAAGCTCTGAGGGAGAAATCCCTCATTTCTTTCCCAACTCCAGCCGCCGCCGTCGAACTCCCCTCTTTCTCTCTCCGATGAGTTCAAGCACGATTCCACTTGATTCAAGCTTTCCCACTCACTTGATAGGGTCCCTCATTCCCATTTCGCAGCCGACCACCGCAACGCTCTGTCGCCGTTCACCCGAAGAGAGGATAGCCGCCGCCTTGCGACCCCGCACGGCGCCACTGTCACCTCGACCTCGCCAGCACCCCGCATTTGCTCGGTAAGCATCCTCAGCTTCCCTAATAGCTATTTCCAACACATGCATAGCAAGGCACAAGCCTAGAAACGCACATGCATGTCCACCCCGAACCACGGCACCACCCTCTCCATCGCCGATGATTGTTCCGGCCATGGTAGCACGCTAGAAAACCACCATTAGCTTCGCCATAGCCTCTACTACATTTTTCCTTTTGGTCACGACCGCTCACCGGCCGCCGTTCGCCACCGGCGCCGGCGAGAAACTCGCCGCGTGTCGCTGCCCTGTTTTCCCCCTCTCCATGAGCCACTGACAGCCGGACCGACTTAGCAGGCATGCTATTAGACTTTTTAAACACCGGCTGCCACTGACATGTAGGCCCCACGTGAAAAGAAAGAATTAATCCGAATAAGGGTTTTTCAATAGAAAAATAGCCAAACTTTGAAAATCCATAGAAAATTGAAAACAACACATTTTGACTTGGGACAAATTTTGTTAGAATCACAAGATTATGAACTTTAGGACTGTGGAATAAAAACAGCTGCACACAATAGAAGATTGGTTCATAAAAATCCATTTTTATGTACCTAGCAAAATAGGGTAAGTTTAACTTGTAAAAATCATAGAAAAATCATCTTAGTTCAGAATGAGGTGAACCAAGACTCTGTAGAATCTATGAAAAATGTCCTTTAGGTTTAAATTTTTTAACTATGTACCTTCTGTGACAAATAAACCACTTATAGATTTATTTAGAAAAAGGTTTAATCTATAGCACTCTAGCTTCTAAAAATTGTGGGAAACCCATTAAAATTCCTAAAAATTCAAACTAAATTTTGTTATGACCACCTCTCTGTGTTTTATTAGCTAAAAATAATTTACATACCAGAAAGCCTATAGTTTAACCTTGAACAAATTTAGGGAATGCAGAGCTAAAACACTTGACCTATAAAAGGAACTATATAAGAATCTTTCACCATAGAGGAAAATATGAAATAAAACTTTATTTAATAGGTCAATCTGAAGCTAAAACACTTTCATCTCATATACATTGATCTTAGCTTGTAAAAGTTTCATAAGTGCTTGCAATCTGAAATTTTTCATATGTATACATTAGACGAACCGTCGGCATCTTTCCAAGACCCCGCGTATTTGTACGATCAGGAGGAAGGAGAACCAAGAAAGTCCTACCTCCCCCTTTGAACACTTTGATCCTAGATTTTTGGAGGTTATTTAAAATGGTTGGGAACTTTGCATGATGTTTGTTATAACGACACTAAAAACTTGAAAAAGATGGATAGTACAACCACCTATGTTGCATGCCATCTCAAGCTCCACATAATAACTTAGCCAAATTCCTAACACTAGGAATGATCAAGATTTTAATGTGTGTTTGAAAGATCTGAAACCCTGGATGATTCACCCCTATGCTTAGTAGTGCTTGTCGTGCCATTTTCCTATGCTTATTGGGCAAAGTATCTAAGTTTTGTTTTAAAAATTCTCTTCTAAAAATTATATTATGATAAAAATGTTACTTGCCAAAACAAAAAGGTAACAAATGTGAATTTCAAGTTTGGGCCGCAAGTGGTATACATATGGTAACTAGTTGTATACTGATAGGGGGAGTGTGTGCCCAGACTACCCTAAGGACTTCACTCCACGTATGTTCATCTCGAATACAGTACAACCACATGTGCTAGTATGGGATAGCCCTAGCTGAGTATAATATTTGTGGTTTAGCCTTACATTTAGGTAGGCCGAAGTGTATGAGTTTGTATAACTCAGAGGAGCTACCTTTATGCCCTGATGTGGTAGTTTAGGTGACTCAGCCTATCCAATACAACGTATTGTGCCACGTGGGTGGGTTCATGTCGTGTCCGCCCCCACGGCGTTAAGTTTAAGGCATGGGCCCACCACTTAACGGTCCTATGCCGTACTTCCAAAATGGTGTAGGATGGAGGAAACACATATCGTGCTGGTGTAAGGCTAAATCACGGATATTAAAAGGGCTTTGTGGTGAATAATAAATCGGATACTAAGGTATCGCGTGCCATGCTTTGCATGATCATTATTGTCACCTCATGTGGGTAAAGTGTACGCACTCTGCAGAGTTAAAACTAATCGGTTAGCCATGCTCAGGGTTACGAGCGTCGTGTGAATGTGTCGTGGGTATAGCGTTGTGTGTTCAAAAAGTTTGTTCTAAAAAAACTTGATTGAAAATGTTCAATTATGATGCTATCTTATTTATCTCCTTTGCTGCCCTGATATTGCAAAGGACGATTGATGACCGCTTATGTTACTCCTTTGCTGCCCTAAAGTGCAAAGATATGATGTTATATGTGTACTACTATCTACTAAATGCCCAATCTAGCAAAGTAACAGCTTGCTGAAATTTATTTGTGCAAAACTTTCAAAATGGCGGAGTCTACACGCTGGCACGTAAAACAAGGAAAAACCTAATAAAAATAAGTAAACAGTACATGAAAAGTAAACAAACATGTAGAGCTCAATTTTAGATAAATTTTGCAATTTTGATGGCCCAATTTGAGTTCGTATCAATTAGATATGTATTTTATAAGTTTTGAACCATTTAAATGAATTCTGAAAATTAAATTGATTTATTGCGTAATTATTAATTATTTTTATAAAGGAAAAGGCTAGGCCCATGTCGGGCTGACGTCAGCGAAGAGGGCGCGTGCGCCGTCCACGGTGAACCGAGTCCACGCGGGCCGGTCCACGAGCCCACCATGTGGCACCCACGTGGCTGCCACGGGGACGGGCAGCGAACGTGGCGCCGACGCAGCAGCGCCGTTGGCGGTCACGGCGGCTGCCATGTGGACGACCCAGATCGTCTCGAAGGGAATCGGGCGGCCACGAAGGCCAACGGCCTGGATCGGTCCGAGGCCGATCCGACAGCCGAGGGCACGGTGGGGGCAGCTCACCGGCCAAGTATGGTGACGCGGCGACAGCGCGCACGCCAGATGGTTGCCGACAGCATCCATCGATGCGGCGGCGTGCACAAGGAGTGGCGGAGAAAGGCGGAGAGGTGGCTCATCGAGCGAACACGATGACGAGCGACAACGCGGACAAACGATTTCGAGCGGAGACGACGGGCGTTCGGGCGGTGGACTCTGGCTGCTGTCGGTGGTGGCGGAGGGGAGGCCAGGGCTTAGCTCGATGATGAGGAGCCGACGGAGGAGACGGCGCGGCCTGGGGAGCGGCGAGGCAGCGGGGAACGGTAGCCAAAGGATGAAAATGGCGACGGCGACTCAGGCACACAGTGGATGTGGCATTCCGCCGGTGACCCGAGAATGGGAAGAAGTGGTCGGAGTGCGGCGTGACACGGGGAGGCTGGCGGTGGCCTTGGCACGCGGCAGCGGCAAGTGGAGCAGTGGTGGCGTGTGGCCGGCACTTAGCAGCGAGCGGCGGGGAGAGCAATGGGAAGCGTCGTGAGCTCGGGGTTTGGGGAAAATGGTAGAGGGGAGCTCTGGGCAGAATTTTATAGCTCGGGGAGCAGCGAGAAGGCCGGGGGCGACCGAAAAAAATGACGGAGTGGGGCGCGGTAATGGCGTGGGAGCGGCGGTTGTTGCGGCGGGATTTGAGAGAAGAAAAATGGGGGAGAGGTGGAGGAGTGAGTGGCGACTCGATCTCCACCATTTGAACGTGAGAGTGGGAGTGGGAGGTGGCAGAAAACGTGGCATTGTGGGCGCGGGCGGCAGCAGCGGCTAGGATGGCCAGAGGTAGGAGACGATAGGTGGGCCCTACCTATCGTCGACTCAGGAAGAAGGGGGTAAAGCAGATTTGGAAGGATGAGGGCCGATAGGCTGGGCCGAACCGGGGAAGGAGAGAGAAAGGCGGTCATGGCGGGTTGGGCCACAAGGGAGGAAAATTTGACTTTTGAGGGAATGGGCCGCTTTCGGCCCAGGAAGAGTGGGAAGGATTTTAATTTGTTTTTCTTTTTATTTAATTGCATAAATAAACTTTGTATTATTTAAATTACTTCTGGAGCTCCAAAATTTAACAGAAAATTTCAGAGAATACTTTAGGGCATGAACAATATTTTAAAAATATTTTCAGCCATGATAGGCCGCCACCGCCTTTGGCCAGAGGATGATAGGTGGGCCCCTTGGTCAGTTCCCACGTGTTTGGCCCAACTTTGAGTCAGTTTCATCTGACTTGTGGGCCCTCCAATGCGTGAGATGCTGACATGGCGAGCGTCGATTGGTTGGAGTTGTGTTTCTTCACCACGCAAGCGTGCTTTCACTTTATTTATTTGTATAAGTACCTATATTCACATAATCTCTAGGGACATGTGGAACTTTATTAATTCTAAACCTATATGTGTGTAAAAGATGCTAATTCCATTTTATTCCCGAGGTATGTGACGGTCGGAATTGGTACTTAATGACCATCAACAGCGGCGCAAAGCTCATCAATGTTGGCGGAGGCTTCGGAGTCCGGCAACGGCACAACGCGGTGCGGTGGTGTGGGTCGGGTCGGGTCGACGATGTGGTCCTAGACAATGTGAGGAGGAAGGCCCGACCAAGGACGCAGGGGATGGCCGGGCTCGGGGCTTGGTCTCCTCGGCCTGCAGCTAGAGAGGAGGCAAGGGACTTTGGCCTCCTAGCCGAAGGAAGAAGGAGGAGGGAAGAAGAAAAAGAAAGAAAGAGAGGCTAAAATGCAAAATAGAAAAGAAATAAAAGGAGAAGAAGGGAAATAAGGAAAAATCTAGGGACTTTTTCGGCAAATTACAAATGTGAAGTATTTGGAATTTTTAGGAGGATTTAGGAAATTAGAAAATTGAATAGAAATATTTTAGATTTGGGTGGAATTTGATTAAGAATTTGAGCTCTACTTCCGAACTACAAATAAAATCCAATTAACTCCAATCTAAGAACCACAGAGGCAAAGGCGTAACTAATTAATTAATTAATTAAATTAAACCCTTTTGATTTAACAAAATTTTCATTAAGCTATTTTAGGTGAACAAAACAAAGGTGAATTTTCGAAAGCAGACAAAAAGAACGAAAAGCAAAAATCGGGACGTGACACCGCTAGCTATTGTGCATGTGCTTTGTTCTAAAATAAATAGATAAATGATTTGTAATAATTATTTGAGTATACAAACGAATCAATTATCTCTTATAAAATTTAAAAATGAGTTTAAAACAATATTTAAAATATTAAGACACGGTGTAATTTATTCATGGAACCATTGGAGAAAGAACAAGGCAAAGGCATAACTAATTAATTAATCAAATTAAACCCTTTTGATTTAATTAAATTTTCATTAAGATATTTTAGGCGAACCAAACAAAGGTGAATTTTCACAAACAGGCAAAAAGAACAAAAAGTGAAAAATCAATACGTGACAAACCTACCGCTTAAACAGAGTCTCGATCCCGAGATTCAGACTGGCTTTGAAACAACTTTGAAAATTCTGCCTTCAGGTCTTCCTCACGCTGCCATGTGGCTTCAGCTTGTGTGTGATGACTCCACTGAACTTTGCATAAACGAATAGTCTTACTCCTTGTAGTTCGCTCTGTGGTCTCAAGAATTCTGATTGGAACCTCTCGATATGTCAAGTCTGGTTGTGCAGCAGTGTTTCCTCTTCTGGCACAGAAGACATTTCTTCAACTGGGACACTTGGAACACGTCATGGATACCGGACATTGAAGGCGGTAGCTCCAACTGGTATGCAACTTCTCCTCGACGAGCAATGATCTGGAATGGTCCAACATATCTGGGGGCTAACTTTCCTTTCACCTGAAACTGCTTGGTTCCTCATTGGGGTCACCTGCAAATACACATAATCCTCCTTTTCAAATATTAAGTCCCTTCGGCGATTATCTGCATAGCTCTTCTCACAAGATTGGGCCATCTTTAATCTATCCCTGATCACAACAACTTTCTCTTCGGCTTCACGTATTATATCTAGTCCAAAAACCATTCTTTAGCCTGTTTGATTCCAATTCAAGGGTGTTTTACAAGACAGTCCATACAAAGCTTCAAACGGCGACATCTGCAAGCGTGCTTGGTAGCTATTGTTATAGGAAAACTCGGTATAGGGTAAATTCTTGTCAATTGGAAGTGTAAGCTAGAGCACAAGCTCGGAGCATGTCTTCTAAGATCTGATTAACTCTCTCTGTCTGATGTTCGCAAAAAAAAATCTCTCTGCCTGACCATCCATTTGTGGGTGATACGCTATACTGAAATGGAGGCGAGTTCCCATTGCTTCATGAAGAGATTGCCACAAACGTGAGGTGAATTGGCTTCCTCAATCTGAGATTATCTTTCGTGGTACTCCATGCAAACATACTATCCGGTTTACATAAAGTTCTACTAACTTGTCTCCCGAGTAGGTTATCTTAATAAAGTGTGCCACCTTAGTGAGACGATCAACAATAACCTGACTGAGTCTTTGGCAAACCTGTGATAAAATCCTTGCCAATCTTGTCCCACTTCCATTCTAGTACCTTTAACGGTTGTAGCAGTCCGGCAGGTCGTTGGTGCTCTGCCATGACTCGTTGGCAAACATCACAAAGTGCAACATACTTTGCAATCTCATGTCTCATATTGGGCCACCATAGTCTGCTCTTGAGGTCTTGATACATCTTGGTACTTTCAGGATGAATGGAGAATGGGATTCATGTGCCTCTGACAATATAAGCTTCTTGAGTTCTGGCTGATCTGGTACAACCAACTTCTCATGTAACCATATAACACCATTCTCATCTTTAGTGAATCTTATGGCCTTCCTTTCTTCATATTGAGCTTGATTCCTTTGACTTTAGCATCATCTTTCTGAGCTCCATTGATTTGATCTTCCAATGTGTATTTGACTTCTAGGTTAGCCACATACCCTTCAGGTACTATCTCCAAGCTCAACCTTTCGAACTCCGGCATAGTAACGATCGGCTCTCCTTGATCTTCACATTGTGGTAGTAAGCTTTCCTGCTCAAGGCATCAGCAACTACATTAGCCTTGCCTAGATGGTAGTGGATTTCCATATCATAATCCTTGATCAACTCTAACCATCTTCTTTGTCTCAAGTTCAAATCATGCTGAGTGAAAATATAATTCAAACTCTTGTGATCAGTATACACCTCACATCAATTGGGTAATGTCTCCATATCTTCAGTGCATGTACCACTACTGCAAGCTCCAAATCATGAGTTGGATAGTTCTCCTCATGTGGACGTAGTTGTCATGAAGCATAAGCGACAACCTTGCCTTCCTGCATCATTACACAACTAAGTCCTGTACGAGATGCATCATACTAGATATCAAACCCTTTATGGGTATTTGGCAAAACCAACACTAGGGCTGATGTCAAACTCTTCTTTAGGGCTTCAAAACTGCACTGGCACTCAGGTATCCACATAAACTTTTTCTCTTTCTTCAACAATAGTGTCAATGGACGAGCAACCTTGGAGAAACCTTCTATGAACCTTCTGTAATATCCTGCCATACCTAGGAAACTGCGAACTTGTGTCATGGTCTTAGGGGCTGCCAATTGATAACTGTATTTACTTTCTTTGGATCTAGTGCAACTCTAGCGGCAGTCACAATATGTCCAAGGAATTCAACTTCTTTCATCCAAAACTCACACTTGCTGAACTTGGCATACAACTAATGCTCCCTTAGCTTTTCTAACACAAGCCTCAAATGATTCTCATGCTTTCTTTCATCCTTGGAGTAGATGAGAATGTTGTCAATGAAAACAACAACACACTTGTCCAAATATTCCATGAATACCTTATTCATCATGTTCATCAAATAGGCAGGGGCATTTGTCAGTCCAAAAGACATAACGGTAAACTCATTGAGTCCATATCTGGTAGAAAATACAGTCTTCGGAATATCCTCAGGTCTAACCCTAAGCTGATGATACCCAGATCTAAGATCAATCTTAAGATAATCTTGGAGAAAACTCCTACTCCTTTCATCTGGTCAAAGAGATCATCAATCCATGGTGAAGGATACTTATTCTTGATGGTCACATCATTCAAACTTCTTTAATCAATCCATATTCTCTTGGTTCCATCTTTCTTCTCAATTAAGATAACTGGGGCTCCCCATGGCGATGAATTGGACCTGACATAAACCTTTCTCTTGCAACTATTGTATCTGCTTCTTCATTTCAGCTAGCTCATTCGTTACCAGATGATATGGTCGCTTGGATATAGGTGATGTCCTTGGGACTAAATCAATGATGAACTCAATATCCCTATGCAATGGCATGCCTGGCAACTCTTTCAGGAAGACATCTGGATATTCTCTAACAATAGGTACCTTTTGTAGCTTGGAAACTTCCATATGGTGCAGTAGGCTCCTTTCCAAGGGGAATTAACTATAGCTTTGAAATTCACTTTCTCTCCTTTAGAGTTTTCTAAGGTGATGGATCTACTTCAACAATCTAGCACTGCCTTGCTGTTATGAAACCAATTCATCCCAAGGATGACATCAAGCTGAGGTGTTTCTAACATAATTAGGTTGGCAAGGAACTTTTCTTCCTCTATTTAAATCTTCACTCTAGGACAACGTGTTTGGGTTCTCATCTATGGTCCCGGCGTTTGAATAAGCAAGGAACACTTAAGAGGGATAGTAAGAAACTCCAACAAAATGAATGCGAAGCTCCAGAATCCAACAAAACCATTGCATATCCTGAGTTAACTACGAACTTACCCAAGACAACATTCGTAGAGGTCTGAGCTTCTTCCGCAATGACATGGTTCATGCGTCCTCTGACAACAGTTTGTTGCGATGTTGATGTAACTTGAGGTGCTTCTCCTGGTGTTGGAGTATTGGTTGGGATGTTTCCTAGGTTGAACTTCACTGGAGTGATGTTCTTCGGATGAGGACAGATGTTGGCGAGATGGCCTTAGTCTTTGCAGTTGTGGCAATGACGAATAAATGCTGGACTCCCTGCACCTTGCACTGACTAGGTGGGAGTTGCCTGACGAGATGACTGAGTTGTTGGATTTGGCATCTGTGGAATAGTCCTAAACTATGGAGCAGCTGGCTGACGGTTGTTAAACTGTTGACACCCTCCATGCGACCTCTGGCTTGGACCACTGGCTTGCTGGTTCATCTTGCGCTTGCGATCTTCACCAAGTTTCCTACGTTCCTCTTCTAACAGTAGGGTCTTGTCACGAGGTTTTGAAAACTACTAAAATCATGAGCAACAAGTCCCACCTTTAGTCCGGAATTGAGACCTTTTAGGAAATGCCTGTGGCGATCTGCATCTCTAGCAACATCCTCCGGTGCATAGCAGGCAAGAGTAGTGAACTTAGTCAGGTACTCCTGCACTATCTTGTTATCCTGCTGAAGAGTACGGATTTCTTCCTTTAGCTCCTTGATACCAGTAGGGACATAGTAATCACAAAAGGCTATTTGGAATTCCTTAAAAGTCAGAGCTTCCGTATCATCCAAGCCTCCCCTAAGGTTCTCATACCAATCTAGGGCAGCTCCTTCCAACTGTTGGACAGTGAAGCAGACTTTCTCTCCACCTGAGCACTGAGTGATCTCCAACTTGCGTTCCATGGTACGCATCCAATCTTCTGCATCAAGGGGAGTACCCATTCCCTTGAAGGTTGGTGGCTTGGTGCGCAGAAACTCAAACATCTTGCTCTGTGGAGGTGGAGCACCTTGGGGTTGCTGCGGTGTCGCTGCTGGTTCTGAAGTTGTTGTATCATCATCCTCATGAGCTCAATCTAGGCCTGCATGAAGACTTCAAAGTTCTACTGATACACTTGTGGTGCTTGAGGCGGTTGTTGATGTTCTCTCCACCATGACGTCTAGTCCTAGTGTTCACCATCTTTTCATCATGTGGCTGGTCAGAAAGATACTAAGAAGAAAAGAACAACTCTAAGAAAAGTGTAACGGTCTTAAAATTGCACTCTCAAAATGAATAAAAGGATGAAGAATTTTTTTTGCGAATAAACTTTGTACTATGTTTAGTTATGTTTAGTGTGGATACATTTAAAAATCCCCTAAATACTTATAAAATTTCCTTTAAATCCAAGTTAGAAAACCAAATAATATTAATGATTGGATGTTATTCTTGGAAAATCTTAATTTAGTTTTAAATTAGGAAAATTCATAAAAGTTAAAATTTAAAATTAATTTTAAAATCAAAATAAAATTTTACCAAACCTTTTCCTAAAATTTTTCCTTTTTCTTTTAATTTTCTTTTTGCCTTTTTCTTTTCCTCTTCCTTTTTCTTTTTCTCTTTCTCTTTCTTTTCTTTCCTTCTTCTTCCTCTGGTCTCAGCCAACCCACGGCTGTTCCATCCCACGGCCGACGGCCTGTGGGCATCAGCTCCCTTATCTACACCATGATTTAATCTTTAGGAACCGACCTATACTATACTAAGAACTAGCAAGCAATTGGATCATCTTAGTGACATGCATATCTTCGGCCAACCGACCGTCCATACCCACGGCCGCCGCCGCATACTGATCACTTTGTGGGCGCCGGCCTCGCCTACCGGCACCCTAAACCGACATGGGAGAAACTTCCTGTCTACATACACATGGCCGCACCTCATTTGATCAAATGTGTCACCGGCTTTATCCCAAAAGAACCGACATACGCCGCACCGCCATAGCCGACGACCATATCCCCCAAGGAAACCGACTTTAAACCCTATAAATAGACCTCGGTAGCTCGAGCTTTATATACCGATTTGGATCGCCACCTTCCCCTATCTAATACCCCTCAAAAATCCATAACCACCATAGCCTATACACTGTCAATTTTGCCAAAGATCAAAGCCTAGTTCGGAAGAACCCTAGAACAGCCGCGACAAGGGAATCACAAAATTGTAAATCTTCGGCCAATTATTCTTCAAATTCAAGGCACATCGATGTTCTAAGAACTCTAGGCCTACTTTTCCCTAAAAATTTTTAAGTTTTAATTCGCCGGAGAGGGCTGTCGACGAAGGCCGCCGGCCGTCCTCTATTTCCCGCCGGCACCTACACGGCGCCAGCCTCCCTCAGTAAAAATCCAAACCAACCAGTGCATTAGATAGACTCTCCAAGGATTCTAGATGCTTATAGACTCCTTACTTCGGTCAAAATCTCACCGAAACACACTGGCAACGAATCTCACCGTCGCCGGAATCACTGCGCCGCCGCCGGCTCGCTTCTGAGCCTCGCCGGTCTGTTTAAGCACAAAAATGGAACCACCGTGAACTATAGATGAGTAAAAATACACCAAACCCTAGACCTTAGCCCTCCTGAGCCGTGCGCAATGTGTTCTTCAGTCTTCGGCTTCGGGAGAGAGAGAGCAGAACAAAGGAAGAAGAAGATAAACAGTAGGTAGAATGAGAAAAGAGAAAAGAATAGAAAGGAGAAAGGAGGTGAGCAGTAACTGTGTAGCCTGGTGGAAAGAGAGAGAGAGCAGACGAGGGGGAGATCCGGGGTTCTACCCAGCCTCCACCCTTCTTTTTCCTTTCTGTTTTAATTCTGTTTTAATTTTTGTTATAGATAGAAGAAAGAAAGGGAAAATAGAAAAACCCTAGAAAAGTCCCCAGAAAATAATTTGATCTCTTCAAACCTTTTAAATCTTATTTCAAAATCTTTATATCCTTTCAAACCTATTTCATTACTTTTTAAACCCTTTTAAAATATTTATTTCAAAACCCCTTTATATTTTTGTAAAATCTAAAATCTTTAAATCAAAAGAATAATATCTTCTAAAAATTAAAAATTTATCTATTCTAAAAATATTATTACTTTCATGATGTTTTTTATTATTATTTGAAATTATTTATTAATTTTATTTTATTTATCGATAGATTGCGACGTTGCATCCTTAGAGGAGTTAGAACTTGACCCAAAGGTCGATATAAACGTTCTTGTTGCCCTCCAATTAAATACAAGTTTTCGACCGTTGACGCTCAAGGCAAATCAAACTATTTTAAATATTTAATTTAAAATAATTAATTATCTTGTTTTAATATTATATTTAGTTTGGTTAGAAATACTTCGTGGGATGGGTTAGATAGAATATTTTTCCATGCATTAGAAGCATTATACCATTTCATGCATAAAAGGAGAAGAATGTTA
This sequence comes from Oryza australiensis, assembly GCA_019925245.2. NCBI lineage: Eukaryota > Viridiplantae > Streptophyta > Magnoliopsida > Poales > Poaceae > Oryza > Oryza australiensis. Next base: position 681,081 of record JAIFGZ020000348.1, read on the forward strand.
TTTTATATTTATAGATATATTTTCCTTCTCCTTAAACAATCTTGATATCTTGAAATAATTAAATAAGCATCATTATATGTGTTAGCATTCCATGTATCATAGCACATATAGAAGATTTTTCCATACATTAGACATATTTAATTATTTCATGCACTAAGTACACCTTAATTTTGTTTGATATTCTATTAAGGAATAAAATATATTCATGTATTAGAGTTATTCTTAACAAAATATTTCTCTTGTTGATATAGCATGCATAATTATAAAAATAAAACTATATCTCGTTCGGCTTGCTGAGTACCTTCGGTACTCACTCTTGCATAACTATATCCAGGTAACCCAGAAGCAGAAGAGGAACTCCTAAATACCCTAGAGGATTGGGAAGACGAGTACGATTTTTAGGTCGACTCTACACTCGGGCTATTCCTGTGGAAGTGTCGCAATTTTTCTTGTATTGTATGAGTTGTATTTGAACTTTATAAGTTTGTATAAACAAGCAAAGTTCTTGTATCTGTATTGTCTCACGCATAACCAGACTCCTAGGAGGTTATGTGGTATTTGTGGGAGTTGATCCTTTTAGGAGACCCCGCAAAAAGGCATCTAAGTGGGGTAGAACTGCACATCCTGACAAAACACATAGACTACTGTTTGGGAGCTAGAAGGCTACAAACAGACCGTACAACGAACCGGAAGAACCAAAACTAAGAAAAACAAGCAACACTTCTAGTACACAAGCTTAACGTCTTACTAACGTGAGCTACTAACTAATGGCAAAGCGACTCAAAGACAAGAGACACTTCTAGACCTAAATCATGTTTCCCGACGAAGGTTCTCTAAAACTCCAACACAACACTGGTGTAGATCATCCTTCCAAAGCTGACGATAGATTAAAACATATAGAAATATATTCAGAGAGGAAGAAGACAGAAAAGAATAAGGAAAGAAAGAACATATTATATTGTTTTGTTGTTTCATGAAAACAGTTTTGATATACGACCAAGGTATTTAAGGCTGCGACCTACAATCGACGCGGCGTTGATACCAACTCTGTGAGGTCCCGAAATAGGACCTCCTGTGAACTCTTAGCGTGCCTAATATAATCCTAATATGAGGCTTAGCCTCAGTTTGTTCTTAAAGAAAATGGTACACATACTCAGGGGCGGATCCACAGGGTATGCCAGGTGGGTCCTGGCATACCCTAGGGCCCACACATAAGGAGATATAGTATATATATATATATGTGTGTGTGTGTGTGTTAAAAATAAAAATGTACGGAAAAGAAACAAACCATTGCCTCGGAATCGAATCTCCTCGTCGCCTCGGAACCACACGCGTGCCGCCCGCCCTCGCGCTCGTGCCGCCGGCCGCCGTGCCCCGCGCTCGTGCTGCCGGCCACCCGTGCCCCTTGCGCTCGGGCCGCCGACTGCCCGTGCCGTCGACCACCCGTGCCCTCGCACTCGCACCACCGGCCGCCCGTGCCCCCTGTGCCCTCACGCTCACGCCGCCAGCCGCCCGCGCCCTCGTGCACTCGTGCTCGCGCCGTTGGCTGCCCGCGCCGCCGGCCGCCCGTGCCCTGAGTCCTAACCCTAGATCCCCCTCTCTCCGAGGCTTGCCTCTTCCAATAGTTTGGAATCTATGTTCTGAGTTAGGGTTTTCTGGTCGTCTGATTGGTGGGGGTTTTGGTGTGATTTTGGATGCAGGATGAGCTGTAGCGGACCAACTTGGAGCTAGAATCGTTCAAGGAGAAGATTAAGGAGAACCAGGAGAAGATTAAGCTCAACAAGCAGCTTCCCTACCTCGTCGGCAACATCGTTGAGGTAAAAAAAAGAAAATGTCATCCTAGTTTACCAGATCGGATCTTCTATTGTGTTTAGATATTTCTTAGTTTGATACGAGATCATATGGGTAGTGCGTAAGAGAAAAGCCTTTTATGTGTGTTACTGGTGCTTTAGTGTGGGGGCAATTCGGCATAAATTGCTTTTGGTCTGATTCATCCTAATTCTTCTCAACAGTGTTCTGTAATTCAATAATTTGTCTTAGCTTGCTGTGTTCAGAAGATCCACAATTCCTTATAAGAAAAGACTGATACTGTGCTCATTTGATTTTGCTTATGCTATTTTCGTTGTTTCTTCCTTCACATTATCTAAGTGTTAGCATGTATTTGCAGCAGTAATAACTCTCTAAGGTCTAAATTATGTGACTTTGATCTTTAGGACTGTAAATAACTTTATCTGGCTAGGATTACTAACATCCAATAGCGTTTCAACTTGATTACCAGTCTATTTCAGTACTCTAAGCGTTCCAGAGCTTCAATGTCTGAATAAGTTCATCCTGAGTAGATTAACACAAATTTGCATAAGCTAGTAGCTCTGATAGTTCTATATATACAATCATGTATGATGCATTTGAGTATCTGCACTCCTACTTTACTTGCAATATGGTACGATGCATCATAGATAAAGTATTTAAAACTATACCACTTCTATTGATTCGGCAATGTGATAACTAAGTGCTATTACCAGCAATTGCTATTTCACTATTTATTGACCTTTTGCTTTGGAACAATTGGGTATTATAACCATATGGTTTCTGCTTCTCTCAACTGTTTAGATTCAGGAAATGAACCCTGAGGATGAAGCTGAGGACGGTGGTGCTAATATTGATTTAGACTCACAAAGCAAAGCAAAATATGTTTTTCTGAAGACTTCCACGAGACAAGTAAGAAATACAAACCTTGTTTGTCTATAGCGGTAGATCCATAAACTTGGTTTATTGGTGTCATAAGGTGTCTATCGATATCATAGTATGTTAATTATATATAAATCATAATGTTATAATATATGGACAAACAGTTTAATCATATATTTTGTCGAAAGTCGTCGGTGTCGCCTGACACCGGTGATTACACTGTAGATCCACCTTTGTTTGCTTATTCCTTTAGATCTTAGATTTTTCATCAGATAAACGGATTCATCAAATCTTGTGTTAAATTTTTTATGATATATGTTAAACTAAAATTTTAGAATTCGTCACTGAACATACACATACCCATGACACTCAGTTCTCATGTACCAAACCACCTAAACAACTCAAATGGAGAGTATATGCCACCGACACTGCAGAGCAATCCTCGTGAAACTGACGCACATCAATGCAATGCGATGTGACGATTTGCAGAGACTATCGATCCACACCATCAACGTCATATAATCCACCGCGCAAGATACTCCCTCAAACCTAAAATAATTTTATCTTTCATCATATTTTTTCCTAAAATAACTTCCAAACAATCATTACTTTTATGTTTATAAAAATGAGAGACAAATACACTGGGTTTATAAAATTAGTAAATAATTATACTGAAGATTTGCTGAAGTGAAGGACCCTTAGTTTTCTTATCGTTATGTATGGACGGGTAAAAATTAAAATTCTTTTAGGTCGAAAACAGTATTATTGATCAACTTTTATTGGATATCGTTTTAACTTCTAATATCTGTCGGTTCCTTCATATTAATTGACTCTGCCTGGGTCGGTTTTCATCGTGGTTCGTTAAAAAGTGGGATGCAAGTGGGACGGACAAACGGGTCTTTTTTCACACTTATCTCACTTCTAATTTTTTTCCAAATTTTTTACTACCATGTAAAACACGAACTAAATAGTGGGAGCGCCCACTTGCATCTCTATCCATATCTATAAGAGTCTCACATTATCCTTAAGATACAGTGTATGTATAGGATCAAAGCAAGCATAGTTACATCGTTTATTGTAAATATGCTAAGATATAAGGTATACTTAATTCTTAGCATATTTTGTTCTAGCTTTACTCATCCATTTATTTTTTTATATTTTGTTGTTTAATTGATGTAAATTGTTCGAAGTTGTATTCATTTGCCAGTAGTTCCTTTGTGGTTTGTGAGTGTTTTTTATTAGCAAGAAATCAAAATATCTTTGCTACATAAAGCTGTCGACTTATGCTATACAATCTTCCAAAATTCTGAATTCGTACTCTTCACTCCTACTTAGATTAAAGATTTAATAGAAAAACCATCTCCTATCAAATTTTATTAAAAAATTGTTTGATGCCAATTATAAATAATCATAAAAGTTTTTATATGTTTTATCATATATGTGCAAACTCGTAGTAAAAATAATGCATAAAATTGGTGTATCGTACTGTATCAATCAATATTGATATATCTTCTACTTTAGAATTCTGAATACCTATCCTACAAATCCTAGATGCGCCACTTCACCACTGGTCTCATATTATCCTTAAGTCAGATATAGCTTAAGTATAGGATCAAAGCAGGCATAATGACATATATTGTTGTAAATATGCTAGATATAAGTTATACTTAAAAGTTTCTTTACTAACAAAACAAATCATAATAAAATAAATAATATTTATATAAATTTTTAAATAAGACGAAGGAGGGAACATCATGAGAAAAAGTCAGTAGTATTATCTATTAAAAACAGAGTGAGTAGGTCTGAAAATTAAAATTGACCAACATTTATAGTGTTCTGTTACTATTTATCCAAAATTTAATTTTTTAATATCAACTAAAGTTGAGTTCCAACATGAGAATATATTTTATATCTATATCTATGTCTAATTAGACATAATATTTTTATGAATTTATAAAACTTTTAGATATGATTTTTATAAATTTTCAATATAATTTTTATAAATTTTCAACGTTTAGGTCGTTTTTATCCGATATTTCCTTTATATGTAAAGAACCTTTCTCACCCTAAAAACAGTCTAACAGATGAGAGAGGCTCTTCCAAAATTTGTTTTGGGTGTATCGATACTGATGGCGCCACAATTTCAAGGCTAAAACAGTCAGATTTTAGATGATATAAGTAAGAGAGGACTGAGATTACGAACCCAACATAGTTCATTAACAAACCGTCGTAAACTTAAAAAATAACTCGGTTAAAATGCACAACATAAATTAAATTTCATCTAGAAAGATATTACTGTAATTCAAACATAATAAAAATTACGTAACTACACCATACTTATATGTAATTCTAGAAAGACATTTGCTGTAATTTTCTATTTTCCTTCCTCTCCCTCTCTCTTCTCTAACTATTAACCTTTGCTTGTCATCTGTACCTGGCTTCCGGCTTTTGCACGTCGCGTCTGTACCTGGGCAACAGCAATGTTAGTATGTACTTAGTATCCCATCCATTTCCTATTTTGTCATCTCATGTTTGGCATAAATTCATTAACGTTCATATTAATTTAAACATATATATATATAAAATGTTAGAGTATATGGACTAAGCTTAATTTAATTCTAATAAATTCTATGAGCCCACAATTAATTTTAAGGGGTTAATACCATCTTAAAAGTGGAAAGATCTCAACTTATATAGGCTACTATCAGAAAACACCTGTTGAATGGTTGAGATGGTAGTGAGATTGTCATAAGCACGCGCGTCGAGCCTGGCTGGCTAGGCAGGGCCAAAGGCGTGGGCAAGGTGAGGATTCCGCTCTTACTCATATAACGGATGCAGAATTCAATCCCGAATTGATTCCTTCCAAAACGTTACTCTCTCACGTAGTCTCACCTCCGGGACACGCATAGGTTCTCAGAACGAGCAGGCCTACGAAACTCCGTTCGCTTGTGTACCTGCACTGGTAGACGGGCGATCAAGTTTTTGGGAGCACACTCTCGCGCGACTGCTCTCTGCACTGCATCGTCTAATTTCTTTGCATCCTCTAAATCGTCATGTCAACCGGCAGTGGCAGTGGTGGAGGTGGCGGGAACGACAACAACACCATCATGTATTCTACTATATACATGTCATGCTTAGTATGGTATTTTTCTGGATCAAAATATGCCAAATCATGACTATATTTCCAACATCCAAAAACTTGAAGGTCTTTTTCGGTAGTTGGTTTTGCTGCATCACTAAAACCACATACATTTGATGGTTCAAACTATAAGATATGGAAGGCACGCACACTATTGTGATTGACAGCTATGCAATATTTCTTTATTTCATTGGGCAAGCTGATCGAACGACCTCTCTCGCTTGAGGAGGAGGCTAAGTTCGAGTCTACGGATTGCTTGTTCTATGGAGCACTGATCAGTGTACTAGCTGACAATATAGTGGATGTGTATATGCATATGCCTTCTGGGAAGGATATGTGGGATACACTTGAGGCCAAGTTCGAAATCTCTGATGCTGGCAGTGAGCTGTATGTCATGAAGCAGTTCTATGACTACAAAATTATTGATGATCGTTCTATAGTAGAGCTAGCTCATGAGATTCAGGCGCTAGCAAAGGAACTTGAGAACAACGGCTGCGAGTTGCCAGACAAGTTTGTGGCGGGTGGCATTATTGCCAAATTGTCATTTTCCTGGTCGGACTTTGCCACTTCTCTAAAACACAAGAGACAAGAGTTCAGTGTTACTGATCTCATTGGCTCTTTGGGTGTTGAGGAGAAGGCGAGGGCAAAGGACAACTGCAGTAAAAAGGTTGAGGGAGCTTCTAGTGCCAACTTGGTGCAAAAGAAGAACCCTCATGCATCTCACAACAACAAGAAGAAGGTCAAACTTGATGTTAAACCCAAGACTGCAACCATTTTTAAGAAGAAAGGCAAAGGGCAGCTGCTTTGTATGTGGTGAGCCTATACATTTGGCCAAGGATTGTCGTGATCGCAAGGACAAAAATGCTACAAACATAGCTATTAGCGATGAAGGAGGAACATCGGGGTATAGTAAATTTTTACCTATAGTTCTTTCCGTTTTTCATTCACCGGAGTGGTGGGTTGATACTAGCGCTAATATTTATGCGTGCGTTGATATTTCCTTGTTCTCTTCCTATCAGGTTGGGAGAGGTTCCTCCTTGCTAATGAGGAATGGTTCGCATGTAGTTATTCATGGTGTTGGTACGGTCGATCTAAAATTTACTGCAGGAAAGACCGTGCAGCTGAAGAACATGCAACATGTCTCCTCAATAAAGAAGAATCATGTTTGTGCCTCTCTACTTTGTAGAGATGGTTTTAAACTTGTGTTTGAGTCTAATAAGTGTGTCGTAGTTAAATATGGAACATTTGTTGGTAAAGGTTATGACAGCGGAGGCTTGTTCCGCTTTTCTTTGTATGATACATGTAATAATGTTGTGAACCATGTGAGTAATGATGATAAGTCCAATGTGTGGCATTATCGAGTTTGTCATATGAATTTTGGTTGTTTGATGTGCTTAGCTAACATGAGTTTAATCCAAAAATTCACTTTGGTCAAAAGTTATATGTGCCTGCCAAACTTGTGTTCAAGTGAAACAACCTCGCAAGCCTCAGAAGCCATCAGATATGAGAAATTTGGAACCTCTAGAACTTGTTCATTCTGATATGTGCGAAATGAAAATGGCGTGTTGACAAAAGGGGGAAAGAAATACTTCATGACACTTATAGATGATTGCACTAGATTTTGTTACATGTATTTATTGCAAACAAATGATGAAGCATTGAATTACTTTAAAATCTATAAGATCGAGGTAGAAAACCAACTTGAAAGTAACAAATGATTATGATCTGATCGAGGTGGAGAGTATTATTAAATGAGTTTACTTCTGTAGGATCGAATGCCCAAAGAAAAGCCAACCAGAGGGGGGGTGAATGGTTGAGTACCCCAAAAACAAACTTTTAGCGGAAATAAAACTTTACCTCTGTTTTCTGAAGTCGGTCTGACCGCAGGTGTCACACCGGTCTAACCGTGTTGTTCGATCGGTCTGACCGCCTGATGACCTTCGATCTGACCGCCCATAGCCGATCGCCTCAGCCGATTGTCGATGTAGCCGACGCCGATGAAGTCCGATGCCCGCCGGTCTGACCGCCAATGTACTTGCGGTCTGACCAGGAAGAAGGCGCGGTCTGACCGCCGTAGTATCTGCGGTCTGACCGTTTAGCAGATCCGATTGAACCAACAATTACGCCGCCACACCGAAGAAGAAGTAGACACAAAGAACTATCAAGAAAATTGATCTTTATTGAGTTTACAAAGTGCATGAAAAGCACTCCTCACAAAATCTCAAGCTAAACTCTAACTCGAAACCCTAAAAACTTGAACTCCAACCAATAGAAGCAATACCGAGAGGCCACGCCTCCCCTCACTATTTATACCAAAAATCCGTAGCCAAGAGCCACGAATCCTACTCATACAAGAAGCCCTAATCCACTAGGAGACCTTCCCGTACAAGAAACAAACTATACATAAACCAACCGTAACAATCTCGGTCTTCCTAAAACCAAAATTCCGCTTTTCATACGCAACAATATCTCCATTGTATGCCATATGGAAACTTTTCAATCATGTGCACTAATCTCTACCCTTTAGCATCCCGCATGATCCCCATCTCGGACACCACCTTATCTCCAAGTTGACTCTGACTCGATCACCGGCAACACTTTCCCGAGGCGTAAAGAATACCTGCACACAATTAAATAAAGAATACCATATCCGAGCACAAGCTATCCAAACTTGACTCATCGTTAGCATAAACAACCAGACACGTGCATAGGAACACGAAACTTCCATGTATGTATAAGGAAACAAACCGAAATCAAAACCGAAACAAAATCGGCAACCCGGTCGGGCCATGGCTCGGCCGGTCGACCACGAGCCTTGCCCGGTCGACCGCCGAAACACCTCCGGTCGGACCGACGAGAACACGCCAGTCGGCCGGGCCTGTGGCAGCCGGCGAACAACTGTTCATCGTCCGAAAATTCAACTCTTTCAAAATCAAAACACTCAAACCAATAAATCCCAAACACCAATTGTTCATCATTAAATAAAGAATCAAACACACTTTGATTTTACAACTTTATTATATGAAAGTCTGAAATCATTCATGAGAGGACGCCTCTGTATTCACCCCAATCAAATGGGGTTGCCGAATCATACTCTAACAGAGTTAGTGAATTCCATGTTAGACACTGCGAGGCTTTCCAAGGAATGATGGGGTGAGGCTATATTGATTGTGTGTCATGTCCTGAATAAAATTTCTATTAAGAATAAAAAAGTAACACCATTCGAGGAATGAGAAAAGAAAAAAATTAAACCTCTCATATTTGCGCACATGGGGATGTTTGGCTAAGATCAATTTGCCTATAGTCAAAAAGCGCAAACCTGACCAAAAATCATTGATTGTGTGTTCCTTGGTTATGCTATCCACAACGTGGCATATAGATTCTTAATTCTAAATTCTGGAGTACGAGACATGCGTGTTGGTAAAATTTTCGAGTTCAGAGATGCTATATTTTTTTAGAATGAATTTTCCATAAAAGATGCACCTAGCACTTCTAGTCAAGAACCTATTTTATCCCCTAAGTTTTTTGTGTCGATAGAACACGATGATCAAACGCTTGTGGAAAATCCTGAGGAGAATAGCAATATAGCTACTCGAAAGAGTAAGAGACAGAGGACTGCAAAAGTCTTTTGGTGATGACTATATTGTATATCTTGTGGATGACACTCATAGAACCATAGAAGAGACATATTCATCTTCTGACGCTGACTATTGGAAGGAAGCAGTACGTAGTGAGATGGACTCTATTATGTCTAATGGTACTTAAGAAGTCGTCGAGTGTCCATATGTGTGCAAACTTGTAGGATGCAAGTGGGTTTTCAAGAAAAAACTTAGGTTTGATGGTACAACTGAAAAGTAAAAGGCAAGGCTTGCGGCCAAGGGTTATACCCAAAAAGAAGGCGAGGATTTTTTCGACACTTATTCACCACTTGCTTGTTTGACCATGATTTGAGCATTATTTGCTCTGGCAGCCTCTCATGGTCTTCTCGTTCATCAGATGAACGTTAGGACAACTTTTCTTAATTGAGAGTTGTTGGAGGAGATCTATATGGATCAACCAGACGGGTATGTATTAGAAGGTCAAGAGGGAATAGTATGTAAACTGTTGATGTCCTTATATGGTCTTAGGCAACCGCCTAAGCAATGGCATGAGAAGTTTGACAAAACTCTGACATGTACTGGTTTTATTGTGAATGAAGCTGGCAAATACGTGTACTATCGTTATGGTGGGAGAGAGGGAGTGATCTTGTGCTTATATATTGATGACATATTGATTTTTGGAACAAGCCTCAATGTGATCGAGGAGGTCAAGGACTTTCTATCCAAAAACTTCTAGATGAAAGATTTGGGGGTAGATGACGTTATTCTCAACATTAAGTTACTGAGAGGAGATGATGGTGGGGTTATACTCCTACAATCTCACTATATGGACAAAGTCTTGAGTCTCTTTGGTTATACTGACTGCAAGCCAGCTCCTACTCTGTATGATCCCAATATGTTATTAAGGAAAAACCGAATAACAAGTGATCAACTGAGATATTCCCAGATCATTGGTTCACTGATGTATTTAGCTAGTGCAACGAGGCCTAACATCTCATTTGCTATCAGCAAGGTGAGCCGGTTTGTTTCAAACTCGGGAGATGATCATTAGCGTACTCCGGAAAGAGTAATACGCTATCTAAAAGTCATTGTGAGCTATGGAATTCGCTATGCCGGGTACCCAAAAGTACTGGAGAGCTATAGTGATTCAAACTGAATTTCTGATACTGATGAGATAAAAGCCACAAGTGGATATGTGTTCACACTTGGAGGTGGCGTTGTTTCCTGAAAGTCTTGCAAGCAGACCATCTTAACAAGGTCAACAATAAAAACAGAACTCACACCATTAGACACTACCACTGTTGAGGCTGGGTGGTTTCGTGAGCTCCTGATTGATTTGCCAGTGATTGAAAAACCAGTACAATCTATCCTGATGAACTGTGATAATCAAACGATGATTATTAAGGTGAACAGTTCAAAGGACAACATAAAGTCATCTAGGCATGTAAAGAGAAGACTGAAATCTGTCATAAACCTAAAAAATCTGAAGTGATAGTATTGGACTATGTCCAGATTGCTAAAAATCAGAAGATCAGTTTACTAAGGGTCTATCGCATAATGTGATAGACAATGCACCAAGTGAGACGGGCTTGAGACCTACTTGTGTTACACAAGAGTGATAACTTGTTCTATATGATCGGAGATCCCGTGAATTAGGATGGTGAAACAAGTTATTAGATGACTCTAAGGAGAGACCCTTAAAGGACTCTTTTTTATATATACTTCTCTCCTTATATGGATGGCAGGTTGGTGCATACCTTAATGTGATCCAAGTGGTTTTTCTTAAAGCAAAGATGTTGGCCTACAAAACATCTTAGAAGAAACACACCTATATGAGTCCGACTGCTAGTCACAGTCTATGAGATATGGGTGATATTTAGATACTCATGAAAATACCTGGAGTATGACTTATATGCTCCAAACAAAAAGGATGCTAACAGCATCCTAATATCAGTTAAGGAATTGAGTAAAAGCTATTGTTCAGTTGTGATCAGGTGTAGCTCTTTTCTAGATAGAAGTTTTACTTAATAGTCTTCACCGAAACACTCATATAACAAACATGCATAGAACGAGAAATTTCCTACGAGCTCTCAAATTTAGTGCGGATTGTTAGAGTAAATGCGCTAGACCCAATTTAATTCTAATAAATTTTATGGACCCACAATTAATGTTACGAGGATTAATATCATCTTGAAATTTTAAGTGGAGAGAGCTCAACTTAAATATGTTACTATTAGAGAGTACTTACTGAGCGGTTGAGATATGATGGGACTACCACACGCGCGCCGAGCCAAGCCGGGTCGAGGGCATGAGCGAGGCGTGGCTGGCTGGTTGCTCTCTCCGTAACTTTATTTTATTTTGTAATTAGCATGTTTATATTTATTCAACAAGATTATTCTATTATATACGTGTCATGTTTAGTATGATATTTTTCTGAATTAAAATATGTTGAATCATGATTATATTTTCAACATAAACTATATATGAATTTATGTATAAATTTATTTCAAACTTTTAAAATGTCCTACAATATAACAGTAAATAGTGAGAAATTTATGAACGGTTTAGGTTACGAGGAAGTGCTAGCTTTTCAGCTCGCCGGACACGCACAGCAAAATAAGCCTATTACAGCTGCACGACTCTGGATGCTAATCTTATGTCTTGATTTGACCGTAATCAGATTACATCTTCTGTTTGAAAAGTACGTAAGGCTTCCGGTAAAAATTTCGTCCGTCATCTGTTGCCGGTAAAAATCCACGCCTTTTTTTGTCGTTTATCCCGCACGACACGAAGTGGTGTCTGGTTCCAATTCCCACGTCGCATTTTTCCGTCCGTCTTCGTTCTCTCCTTTCGGTCGTCTCAGATCTCTTTCCTCGCGAAAAAAAAAGCGTACTAAGATTGGCGTCCTGATCGTTCCAGGCTGAAATTCATTAAAATCGTATTGCACAGGGACTAACGCAGCGATCTATGACGCAGTACAACGATTAACCTCGTCTCAATTAAACGACAACCTTAACCTTTATCTATATGCTCATATCTATATGCTCAGTATAGTAATGGTCGAGTGCTCAATGCAATAGCTGACCTTAAAATCAACTTGATGTCAATAATATCTTGGACCATTGGATAAAGTTTTCACGTACAGCTCCTAGGGTTAAAATCTCGTCATTTGATGGATGCTGCAGTGGCAAATGGGCTCATTAGGCCTTTATCGTGTCCACTTGCACTTTTGCATGGTCGGCCGTCAGTTGTGTCCCGTGCACTCTTGTATCGACGGTCATCTTGAAAGCTAGTCCCTCGCCCACCGGAATCGTGAAGGAGGGCATCACCTTAACTGTTAGCACCTAGTTAGCCGATTCCTGCGATAGATTCACCCATAATTTTAAAATATTATGTAGAAAATTTATTTGTTAAGACTGTTACGCATTGTGGCCGAGAGTTTTACCGTTATATAGTCGATGACGGCTAGGACTGGTGGTGGATTTTCCACCGCCTCAGTTGATGCACAACTGCTCTGCCTTTGTGTTGGACTTTCTCGGTGCGGAGCGGCAACGGGCTCGGCGGTCAGCTGCTCGGCTCAGATCTGCTGCCTGAGCCGTGCCTCTACCTGGGCTAGCTTCTCGTCAAATTCAGAGCTCAGTTTGGCTTTGACCTGCTCCTGAATCCTCTCAGCCAGGCGTTCATCTTTTTTTACCTTTGTGAGGATCCGCTTCTTATACTGTCCGGCATATTATGAAAAACCATATTTCCAAGGGACGGTAGAGCCAATGCCTCTTGTCCGTCCACGGTGTTCGTCGGTGCCCAACGCTTGCGTGAGGATGTCATTCTCACATATTGAAGAGCAGGCCTCTTGGGAGGACTGTCTCATGGCAACTAACTCTTCTGCAGTACAAGTGAGATCAGTATAAATCAAGAGTATGATCTGTGTAAAGAAAATAAACATATTAAGGTGAGACACTTGCAATATTTTCGTAAACTTGTTGATCTTGGGTATTTGGCAAAATGATTGTTCTGTTGCTGTTCTTCATAGCCCTTGCCCTTGCCTAGCTCCTTGCACGTGGGTGCGGGATATCGGCAAATGGAGGCAGCGTGTCCGATGTTTGTGCAGCTTCATCCTCTTTCTGCCATTGCTCCTGCTTCCCGGCATATCCCTCGATGCCAAGCCGGTGCGGGTGCACGTTTCGAGCTTGGAGTGCCCTATAAGTCTCGCTTCTTGCTCAGGATTTGGCATTTGATTTCTTCTCGTATAACTCTTCCCACATGGATGGCATGATGAAGGGGAAGTTCCCGAATAGCAATGGGGTGCTGGGGTTGAAGACGTATTCGGTGACCAGCTTGGACTTAAAGTTCTTACAAGCATGTCCCATTGTCTTGAAAGTCGTCCACTTTGCCCTGTCCTCATCGGCTGCAAGATATTCTAAGCTCTCCTTGAACTTTAGCCAAACAATTTCATTCTCCACGTCCGACACTTTCTTGATGTGATCATTCAAAATACTGAAGGTCTACCTCTCTATTATCCTGCAGATCGACCTAAACTTCTTAGGCACATTCGGAGGAGCGGACGACACTCCTAGGAGGTCCACCTCTGTTATGGTGTATCGTTTCTTTGGGATTTTATTTATACTCCTAAGGATCTGTGTCCTTCTGGACCCACTAGTTGTCGCCGACATTGGTTCCTCGTGCTGAGACACCATCTAAATAGCTTATGAAATCTCAGAATGAAAAAGTTAATTAAATCAAGAAGAAGAGGGTTGGAAAAAAAGAAAGAAAGAAGAGGAGGAGGAGGGGCAGAAATCAATAACTTGTAACACTAGATGTTAGCACAAAATTATTGTAATTGTAAGTATAACACTAGATGTGCTTCAGTATAACACTAGATCTTTCAATTTATTTTTAATTGTAATTGTAAGTTATTCTAGTTTAATTCATCATATGTCAAAATTCTCCAACTTTTTGAATTTATTTTTGATAGGGACGAGAATGATGGGCTCATTGATTTAAATTTATTTTGGAATTTATTTTTGATTTGCATTTATTTTTGAATTTGATAGGGAGGAGAATAAATCTTTGCATTTATTTTTGAAAGAAGGAGAAACAAAGGGAGGAGAATAAATCTTTGAATTTGTTTTTGAATCTTTGAATTTATTTTTGCAAGGGAGGAGAATGAATCTTTGAATTTATTTTGAAAGGGAGGAGAATGAATCTTTGAATTTATTTTTGAAAGGGAGGAGAAAGAGAGGAGAATGAATCTTTGAATTTTTTTGAAAGGGAGAAGAAAGAGAGGAGAATGAATCTTTGATCTTTTTTTTTAAAGGGAGGAGAAAGGGATTTTTTGGTTGAACTATTGAATTAAATGGATTAATGTCCGATATATGTTATGGATCAAAGCTAAACTATTTCCGTTGACTATACTAATCCTTAATAGGATCAATCCGCAAGGCTATTATTCCTAAATTTATTTTTGAATCTTTGAATTTATTTTTGAATTTATCTTTGAATCTTTAAATCTTTGAATTTATGTTTGAATTTATTTTTGCCATATAGTCTGACATAAGACATATAACACACAAAATTATCATGAAAATATAACAGTCTCATTCAGATCACACAAAATTATCATATAGTCATATTCAGATCCAAAATTCACAAAATTATCATGCTAATAGTCTAGTTTACTAACAATCCCATTATACACTGCATTCAGATCTATACATGAAAATAAAAATAGGCCAGCATTCATATCTATGAAAATAAAAATATTTCAGCTATTCATCAATACTTCGGTTATTCATCAATACTTCACTATTCATCTCACATTAACAGTCCCATTACACTATATCAATACTTGGCTAATAACAGTTTCACATTCATCTCAATTAACAAAACTATATACATTCAACCAAAAGTATATCACATTCTAGTTTAATAACAATGCCATTAACAAAAGTGTCATATTTACACAACCAAAAGTCTTTGGCTATTCATCTTACATTCAACCAACAGTACATCTCAGACTCATGAGGCATGGCATTCATCTTCGGCATGTACACATGAGGAAGCACATGAGGGGGACTTACGTGGAGAACGGTGGCACACGGTGGCTGGGCTCAGGGATGGCGACGCTCAAGCTCACGAATGGCGCTCTCGGTCTTGGGGACGACGACGCTCGAGGAAGATGGTGCTCGGGCTCGGGCGCGAAGGATGACGACGGGCGCGAGGGACGGCTATGGGCTAGGGTGCGAGAGACGGTGGTGGCGCTAGGGAGTTGAAGAGGTGGCGCTAGGGTTTTGAATCGACGCTAGGGTTCCAAGTGAGTGAGGACGTAGAAATTTTTTGCGCTAATGTATAGATCTAAATCGGCACGCTATGTGAAATAATTTGGGAGCACATATGTGACAGGCTTAAACTTAAGCCCGATTGAGATGACGTCATCTCAATTGGGCTTAATCTAAAACCCGTTACAGATGAGATATGAATCGACACTCTAGGAAAAATTTAAAGGCCAATGAAAAATACTATCGGTGACGAGATTAAGCTTAAGCCCGATAGAGATGACATCAGCTTAGTCGAACTTAATCTAATGCCTATCATGGATGAGATCATCGGTGACGGGTTTAGAGCTTAAGCTCGATTGATACTGTCATCATCTCTATCGAGCTGTAGTAAAGGCCTGTCACCGATGATCCAACATCTATATTGAGCTATAATTAAGGCCCGTCGCCGATGATTTGTTATCTCAATCGGGCCTCAAGTTGAAGCTCGTCACCGATGATGAACATTGGTGATGGGTTTTTGTTGGGGCCCGACAAAGATAGCATAGGTTATCTTTGTCGGGCGTTTAGTGGAGCCCATCACCGATAGGTATCATCGATGACGGGCTCGAGTTTTATGCATATCTAACATGTCTACGTGAATATTTTTTTTTGGTCTCTTTTTAGGCTGGTTTGAGATGATTTCATTGTGACAACCCGTAAATTCCAGACATATGAGAGGTCGTCACAAAGGAGAGAATATGTAATAGTGCGGGGGCAAGTGGTGACAATCACCGCGTCTGCACACACTCCGCCGATTGTGATGAAGAGGTCGGCGACGGCGACCTCGGTGCTGGGCCTCACAGCCGGCCTCCGTGCGTCTTAATGTGATCGAATCCGCATCAAATTGAGACTCAAATCCTAGAAAAAAATCTCCCATCTATCGAGCATGCTCATGGATTTTGATAGTTCTTAATCATCATTTGTATATTATTTTTCTATGGGAGAAATAATGTCCAAGTTCTATTTGCCATTTTAAATATAAAATGGTTTTGCAAATCATAAATTCTTCACTAGATAATTTGGCATTTACGTTCCCATTCATTATTTGATTATGTACTCCATCTGGTTTCATAATTCTTAATGTTTTCGACAAGATCAAGGTCAAACTTTTATAATTTTGACTATTAATAATTTTAAAATTATATAGTTTAAAGGCATTAGAAACAACATATATATAGATTTATCTTACAGAGTACTATAATAAAAAATATACTTATTTGTTGTATATATATTATAATAAAAAATATAGTACTCGAAGAAGTATAAGTATAGTAATAACACATAATGGTTACACAAGATCGGCAATTAAATTGTGCAGACATGACATAAATAGTTATCATTTGATAGGCTTAATCACTATTGATTTTAATCAAATACTTTATTTTGTATGGTCTTCGAACAAAAGTATAAATATCATGCCATTTAATAGACTTTTTAAACATGTATGATTATTTTAATAAAAAAACTACATGATGGTATACCATTTCAACAAAATAGCTCACGTTATGATGACATCAGCATGGTACCTAAATATCAAATCTAGTACCTACGAGATATCATGTTTGGTGTCCGAGAAATACTAGATCTGATACCTACGATATCATGCTGACTTCAATATAATATTTAGGTAGTAGATTTGATATTTACAGGATATCATGTCTGTTATCGGAGGTATCAGATTCGATACCTACGATATCATGTTTGGTACCACCAGAGGTACCAGATCCGATCCTTATCTGATATTTATGATATCGTGCTGACGTTATAATGATACCTGGGTACTAGATTTGATACCTATAAGGTATCATGTTTGATACGAGAGGTATTAGATCCAATCCCTATATGATATATACGGTATCATGCTGACATCATCACACATTAGCTATTTTGTTGAAACGATATAATGTTACGTAGTCTCTCCATAGCCAAATATGGTCAGTGCACTATGTATTACCCGTTACAATGAACACATATTTTTTCTAGTTAGTATAAAAATATGGTGGCACATTTATAGCAATTTCTTTTCTTTTTAAAGAACTCTTTTGTCCTCCTGCAACTAATGTAGACTTGCATGTCGTTTACAAAGGCAGTATACCCAGAGCGATGTTCAATCCCCAATACAACAAAATTGCTTTCACGAAACTTAAAAACACAGCATATATAATGGCATCTACCCGGAAAATTTAAACCTTTCCTCGGATCATCAATCGGAACGTTGGAAGCGGGTGGCATGCCAGTACAACGTGCATTTCGTCTGGATTTTTTTTTACATTTTATACTTTTTTAACTTATTTTAAAATAGATTTCTCAAAAACTTATTTCAGAAATAAACTTTTTTCGTGGCACCAACCACTAGTGCGGAATCGATTTTTCCGTGAGGGATGAAAGACATCTTCTCGTGCGGAAGACATGCCTGCACGCCCAAAAAGATCTGAGAAAAGAACCTTTTCGCATGCGGGCGGCCTAACCACACGGAAATATATATTATCCTGTGTGGTCAGGTTAAATGGCCCGCACGGGAAGATCGATACATGACTTCAATCCATCCTTTGTCTTAGTAAGGATCAATACGTGACTTCAATCCATCCTTTGTCTTACTAAGGATGTTAAGTAAAGTCCTGATGGTGCTGTCGAACACGTTTTTCTTAAGGTGCATGTCATCGATGGCATGACGAATCTTCAGGTCTTTTCAGTACGTCAGGCACATGAAAAAATTGAATGTTTCTTGAAGGGTAGCGTGTTTTCTACCACTTCTTTCTTCCTCTAGCCTGCAGCAGTCTTTCCTTTACCGAACACGACCTTTATGCTCTTTGTCAGCTTGAACACCGTGAAACCATCCTTTGCTTCGGGGTCAGTGCCTTCCTCAACAGTTTTGTGAAAAAATATAGCCATCGCACGATACCTATGCTTCTGTGGTAAGAAACGACGATGAAACATATAAACTAATTTTTTTGATGAGGTCAGGTATATGTACGATGTGTTGTCCAGACATATAAGACATCCGGTCTTTCCTTTAATCTGTCTCGAGAGGAAAAAATTTGCTGGTAGATCGTTTATAGTAACGAATATGATAGCATGCAAAGTAAAATACTCCCGGTAATACGCATCAAACAATCGTAGATCCTTTTCCCACATTTCTTGCATATCATCCATCAAAGGTTCAAGAAACACATCTAGGTTGATGCCAGGCTGTTTTGGCCCTTGTATAAGGATAGTCAACAAAATGTACTTTCGCTTTTGACATAACCATATAAGAAGGTTGTACATGGTGAGTAAAACATGCCAAATGTTGTGTGAGCTGCTTAGGTCACCAAACGGATTCATTCCATCCGTGCTCAACGCAAACCTGACATTTCTCAGATCCTTAGCAAATTCTAGGTGCTTTAAATCAAAGTTTATCCATTGTCAAGCATTGGCAGGATGTCGAATCATACCATTTGTCTTTCGACCCTCTTGATGCCATCTCATAAACTCGGCGTCGGTGGGTTTGAGAACAATCGCTTCATGCGATCTTTCACCGGCAAATACCACATCACCATGGTCAGAATCTTTTTCTCTAGCTCGACCAATGCATTTGGTTTAGTAACATCACTATTGGTGGCACAGTTACTCGTTTTATACCTACTCGCCCCACAAGTTGGACACTTGTCCAAGTCAGCGTATTCCTTGCGATAAAGTAGATAGTGATTAATACATGCATGGATCTTTTCAACACCAAGAGATAATGAAGATATTAGTTTCTTTGCTTGATAGGTGTTAGCTGGCAACAAGTTAGGCTTAGGAAGCATAGCTCTCAAGAGACCCATCAATTCATTGAAACTAGTATCAGACCATCCGTGCCTGGCCTTCAGTCTAAGAAGTTTTAGCGCCGCCACCGTATAATCCATGTTATATCCCTTTGATTGATCGTACAAAAGATCTTTCGTTGATTTCTGCAACGCCTCCCAATTGTTTAAATCTCTTGCTTTCTCTGTTAGCACCCCTGGTTCAGCGTGCCACAACAATCCTCAAGATCAAGATCAATATCAACCTCTGCATCGTCAAAACCGGAGCGCCAAAATCATCCATCAATTCACGGGACATATCCTCAATTATAAAATTCTCTTCCTCATCGAAGTAAATTTCAGGAATATTTTCGGAGCGGCGACTTTCCCGTGATATGTCCAAACTGTGTATTTCTCCATAAATCCACGCTGAATTATATGTCCCAAAATTACATTCGGATCTTTCCACATTTTCTGATTCTTGAAATCAAAGCAAGGACAAAAAATATCCTTCCTATTCTCCCTCAAACCATGTGCCTTAGCCTTATTAACAAATATTGATGCTTCTCTCATGAACACCGGATGAGTTCTCCGCGTCTCTGTTGATGCGAAAAACACACATTGGCCTGAGAGATCTGCTAAACTCTAGTGCAGGACCTAAATCTTGCTTTTGAGTTTCAAAGGCGTGCCAGTTGGTTTGATCCTACAACCAACAAGTGACAAAGAAAAAAAACAAAGTTAAGTCTATAAACGATAGTCGATCGGCTAATGACCGATGACGTATCATTCATATTGGGCCGATGCAATATGCATAGGATCAGCAATAAAGGATAAAGAAAAGGGAAAATTAGATTTACTCGATCTGTAGATATCAATAATGTATAACCTATGTCTCAAAATGTGTTTAAACCAATTGATTGGGATAGATCGGACAGTGTGCTGAGACAATATAAATCACTTATGTCTAAAAGTACTTTAAGACAGAGATTATATGTATTTATAGAATAGCCGATGTAATAAATCTAACATATATCGCCTAATACTCCGATACCACTTTATACTAAGATATCAAATATATATATTAAACAAGAATCAATCAAGTCTTAAGATGACCTAAGAGATTAATAACAAGCTTAATATATTTTACCATAATGAGATGTTAATATAAAGGACAGATTTAGCATATCAAGTAAACATGTAGAAACAAGATAACTAAACCAGGTAATATCGGCTGAAACCCCGAAACTATCTCTAAAAGCAATCATAGAACAAGGTAGATATTATGATTATAGATAATACTAAATAGGTCAGACTTAACCGATGCAGCACTAAGTATAAAGAGAAGCATAAGGTCTAAACAAATCGATGAAAGCCTTTCGAGATGGTGACTACAATATATAACCTAGGTCAACGTTGATATCTAACCCTATAGGTTGTTGTCTAGTAACAGGTGCTAGCCGATTAGGGTTAGATAGCAATATTGATTTAGATTATATAGCATAGATGATAACTCGACGATTTACGTGAACAAGTTTTGGAGTGTGTTAAAGATGTAAGCACTAATACCGAGAACGCAAGCCGCCAAAACAAGTTTTACCTCTTGACGGAGATCGAACTCGATGCAGCCCAACTCGAAAGCAAGAACTCGTCGAAACAAACGAAAGAAGAAAAGGTGGCGATGCGCCGAAAGTGGTATTGAACTGATTGTTGTTTGATTACATAGTCTTGGGCTGTATTTATACCCAAATACATAATATGTCATTGTCAGACACGACTCTTATCTCTATTACAACTCAAAATACGAACAAGTCCCTTAGGCGGACTCTTACCGTCACAATCTATATGGAAATTACTTAAAATAACCTAATTAATAGATACAATTGCCTTTTTCGGACTCTATCCATATATGACAATCCTCATGAAGCACATCAACCTGATCCGACAATGATTCCAGTGTCATCTTACTGGAATCGGCTACATCGGCTTACCTTGTCTGACTCGGTAGCAGCCAATGAACACCTTAGCTGATTTAGTTTGCAACTGGTGCGTACTTTGTTTCCTAGAATCACGATTTCCTCCAAATCTGCTTCGGCCTTAACTCCAAATCCGATGCATGATATACCAAATTTGGTCGTTAACACATGCCCCCAAGTCCCCTATATTTATAATATTGCGGATTTGCCTAATCTTATCTCCAAGAAAATCTAGGGCTTTCCATCCCGACCATTACTACACCTCTTTAAATAATATCCACTGCTTTGAAGTTTTTTACGCTGTTACTCCGTTTTCACTTCTTTGACCGCAGCTGTCCCCAACTTCACCGACGATCTCCTCAAAGCCCTCGGCAAACCCGCAGGCGATCCCCTTGCGGCGACGATTCCATCTCCGGCGATGTCAACTTCTGCCAATCCCTCTGGTGCCCCATCGGCTGAGTTTCCCAAGGTAAGCCCTATCGGCTATAACTTCTTTTCTTCCTACAGATTGGTTTTCCTCTTCATGATTCGCTTTTCTCTACTGTAGCATCTTTCCAAACAAGTTGCAATTCCTAGTCTGGCCCATACAAACCATTTTTTCTTGGGACAAATCGGCAACACAGACCCTACTGAATTTGTCAATGCCGAGACCAATAGGGTTCCCTTCAGGTTGACAAACCTTAGCTTAGCTCACTGGGCTGGAACCTTCAAATCTTGGCCATCTACTGACAAAACCTGGCCGGATTGGTACAATAGAATATCGGCTAGTAAGCAGACCCACTGGGAAGAGCTTGGAATAGCACAATGCTTAGCATTGACTATAGCCAATATGACCAAGGATGAACCCATGCTATCGGTCGCAACTTACTTTTGGTCCAACACCTTGAATGCCTTCTTGTTTAATCAAGGATCAATGACACCAACCCTTTGAAGGGTTACGTGGAGGCTATGATAGCAAAAAACAAAAATTTTTCTACCGTGCAAACCAGGAACACTTGCAAGTAAGGATCGATAGATCGTTACCGATTGAAGTGGAGTGCAGCGGATATAGCCAATCAGGAGCTATCCGATCCGGAACAGTGCTAGCCGATCATAGCCAATTCCTGATTACAGCCGATTCGCTGACTCGATAGTCGATTCGCCGTAGCCGATGCGCCGATTCCACAGCCGATCCGCTGCAGCCTATTTGCCGATTCACCGAACCGTGCTCGCGCTGCTGATCCGCTGTAGCCGCCTCATTTCGACGCGCCGCACCCGATTCGCAGATGCCGGAGCTGATCTGTCAGACCGCAGCCGATTAGCACCGCAACGTAGCAATGCCTCTACCGGTATCCACACGTCCAGGGACAGAACGCCTGACACCCGTGTGATAGCACAGGATGCAAGGCTAGAGGTTGGCTTGGGAGTGGGGAGGGTTTCCGTGGAGATCTCAAACTCGGCAACTTCTGAAGCCATGCATGTTTTAATCTGTTACGTGATTAGATTGATTCGGTTCAATTGTAATGCGGCAACTCTCCACCCCTCGCTCCTTTATATAGAGTTGCCAACTAGGCCTATAGGCCCATCGGGACTCTATTTTGAATCGGATCCTATCCGAATCTCATAGAGTTGGCCGGCCGGACTTTGTAAGCCCAAGGACTCTATATTAAATCGAATTTTATCCGAATTGAGCCATATTTGAGTCCAACTCGAATGTCTGTTCTATCTCCTTAAGCGTGCGACCCTGTAGGTTCAGGTATACTCGGTTTCAGCTAGAGTCCAACTCAGCCGACCGTCAATAGCGGCGCCTAGCAGCACATATTGACACCATAGCATACAAGAATATAATATCGGCTCTGAACATGTAATGTGTGCACAAATCCGTTTGCCTTACGATACCAATTAAGCTATAGGCAAGATGTGTGTCATCCCTTCAATAGCTTAACCATTCACTCGAACCGTATTGGATTATCTGTTTGTTGATTGACTCCTCAATCAACTCGGCATGGCAAGCACTTCCATAATCCATTACCTCGAGGGGCCCAGAGATATCTCTTCAAAGGAGGGGTAAATTCTATCTTGATCACTCACATACCACTTCATGTTTCATAGCAAACCCGAAGACTACTTTTATAACTACCCAGTTACGGAATAGCGTTTGGTAGTCCCAAAGTAGGCTACTACACATGTCAGAATCCATGATGATCTCAGGTCTAAGAACTTTGCACCAACACTACTTGAGACCAACTAATGGCACATTAATTCCTGTAATGTCTCATGGTGGGTCTATCCAACAATGTGTTCTCTAACACATGTCCACGTATATTGATTTGGTATCTCCATACCATGATCTATGAGACATGCTCATTAATCAATAAACATGCCGATCTTAGAATCATATTTGTTCCAACAATATGACATGTGATCAGGGATCAGTCTCATAAATAAGTCACGTACTTATTGATCAATACAAGATGTCTATTTCAGGAACTGAATAACACTTTATTCATTTATACATAAACATTAACCATGATATCCGACATCTCCATTTTGCCTCTAGGACATATCACTACCAGTCTCCCACTTGCACTAGAGTCAATCATGTAAGTATCTATACCCATTGCTCTTGTGTGCGCCTCATGTTTCTTCTAAGGGAGAGGTTTTGTCAACGGATCAGCTATGTTGAGATCCGTGTGCACTTTCCATATCTTGACATCACCTCTGTGCACAATCTCGCGGATGAGATGATATCGCCAAAGTATGTGTTTGGACTTCTGATGTGACCTCGGCTCCTTGGCTTGCGCAATGGCTCCACTATTATCACAATAGAGAGACATTGGACCAGTTGCACTGGTCATCACACCCATCTCGGAAACAAATTTCTTAATCCAAACAACCTTCTTTGCAGCTTCTGAAGCAGCAATGTACTCGGCATCTATTGTAGAATCAGCAACAGTGTCCTGCTTGGAACTCTTCTAGCTGACTGCGCCTCCGTTCAGACAGAACACGAACCCAGATTGGATCTATAATCATCCTTGTCCGTTTGAAAGCTAGCATCGGTTTAACCACTTACAACGAGCTCTTCTTCACCTCCATATACTAGGAACATATCCTTAGTTCTTCTCAAGTACTTAAGGATATTCCTTACGACAGTGCAGTGACCTTCACCTGGATCTGACTGGTATCTGCTCATAGCACTCAAAGCGTACGAGACATCTGTACGTGTACAAAGCATGGAATACATGATGGGTCCAATTGCCGAAGCATATGGAACCATACCCATCTTATTCCGTTCATCATGTGTCCGAGGACACTGATTCTTGTAAGATTAATGCCATGTGACATGGGCAAGAATCCTTTCTTGGAATCGTGCATGTTAAACCTTTTATACACCTTGTCAATATATGTACTTTGGCTTAATCCAATTAGCCTCTTGGATCTATCTCTATAGATCCGAATGCCCAATATGTATGTTGCCTCCCCTAAGTCTTTCATGGAAAAACTATTTTTCAATGAATACTTGATGGATTCTAGCATATGGATATCATTTCCACTCAGTAATATGTCATCCACATATAAAATTAGAAATACAATTGCGCTCCCACTGACCTTTTTGTAAACAAAGGTCTCCTCTTCATTTTTGATGAGACCAAACCCTTTGATTACTTCATCAAAACGAATATTCCAACTCCGAGATGCTTGCTTCAATCCATAAATGGATTTCTGTAGCTTGCATATCTTTCCAGGCGACTGTGGATCGATAAAACCCTCAGGTTGTATCATGTATACATCCTCGCTTAGGTTTCCATTTAGAAAAGCCATTTTGACATCCATCTGCCATATCTCATAATCGAAATATGCAGCAATCGCTAGAATAATTTGAATAGACTTAAGCATTGTGATGGGCGAGAAGGTTTCATCATAATCAACACCTTGAATCTGTTGAAAACCTTTCGTCACCAATCGCACCTTATAGATGTGAACATTTCCATCCACATCGGCCTTTTTCTTAAAAACCCATTGACACCATCAGGTGGATCAACCAAGTTCCAAACTTGATTATCATACATGGATTCTATTTCGGATTTCATGGCTCCAAGCCACTTGTTGGAATTGGGTCTCACCATCGCTTCCTCATAGGTCTTAGGCTCATCGTTGTCTAACAACAATATATCACGTTTTTCCGCACCTGTGTACCTTTCAGGCGCACGATGTGATCTTTCAGACCTCTGTGGGACTGGTGTATCTACAACAAATGGCGCAACATCTTGTTCCTCCTGTTGTGGTTCCGTGGTAGCTGAAACATTTTTTGGTGTTTCTTGAACTTCTTCAAGATGCACCCTGTGAAGGGTTGCGCGGAGGCTACGCTAGCCGAAAACAAAAACTTTTTACCGCGCAAACCAGGAACACTTGCAAGTAAGGGCCGATAGATCGTTACCGATTGGAGTAGAGTGCAGCGGAATAGCCAATCAGGGCAATCCGATCCGGAACAGTGTAGCCGATTCCCGGAGACAGCCGATACGTCAATCAGCCGATTCGAGTCGTCCGGCCGCGTTCTCACGCCTCGCTCCGATGCGTCCGACCGCAGCCGATTCCACCACAGCCGATCAAGAGCGCGCAACGTAGCAGCGCCTCTACCGGTATCCACACGTCCGGGGACAGAACGCCGTACACCCGTGTGCTAGCACGCGATGCAAGGCTAGGGTTTGGCTCGAAAGTGGGGAGGGTTTCCGTGGAGATTGATCTCGGCGACTTCTGTTGCACGCGATGCAATTGACGTCTCGTAGCTCTCCACCCCTCCCTCCTTTATATAGAGTTGGCCGACTGGGACTAGTGGCCAATTAGGACTCTATTTTGAATCGGATCTCATCCGTATCTCATAGAGTTGGCCGCCCAAACGTCGTAAGCCCATAGGACTCTATCCGATCGAGCCGTATCCGAGTCCAACTCGAATATCTATTCTATCCCCTTAAGCGTGCGACCCTGTAGGTTCAGGTATACTCGGTTTTGGCTATAGTCTAACTTAGCCGATCGTCGGCTCGAGTCCAACTCAGCCGACCGTCAACAACGGCACCTAGCAGCACATATTGACACCATAGTATACAAGAATAATATCGACTCGAACCGTAATGTGTACACAAATCCCTTTGCCTCACGATACCGTTAAGCTATAGGCAAGATGTGTGCCATCCCTTCAATAGCTTAACCATTCACTCGAACCGTATTGGATTATCCGTCCGTTGATTGACTCCTCAATCAACTTAGCATGGCCATGCATTTCCATAATCCATTACCTCGAGGGGCCCGAGATATCTCTCCAAAGGAGGGGCAAATTCCATCTTGATCACTCACATCCCACTCCATGTTTCATAGCAAACCCGAAAACTACCTTTATAACTACCCGATTACGGAATAGCGTTTGGTAGTCCCAAAGTAGGCTACTACACATGTTGGAATCCATGGTGATCTCGGGTCTAAGGACTTTGTACCAACACTACCCGAGACCGACTAATGGCACATTAATTCCCGTAGTGTCTCATGGTGGGTCTATCCAACAATGTGTTCTCCAACACATATGTCCATGTTTATTGATTTGGTATCTCCATACCCATGATCTATGAGACATGATCATCAATCAATAAACATGCCGATCTTAGAATCATATTTGTTCCAACAATATGACATATGATCGGGATCGTTTAGAAATAGATTCATACATAAATAGTCTCATAAATAAGTCACGTACTTATTGATCAATACAAGATGTCTATTTCATGGAACTGAATAACACTTTATTCATTTATACATAAACATTGACGTGATATCCAACATCTCCATGTTGCCTCTAGGGCATATCACTAACAATCTCCCACTTGCACTAGAGTCAATCATGTAAGTATCTAATACCCATTGCTCTTGTGTGCGCCTCATGCTTTGGCCGAGGAGAGGTTTTGTCCGGATCGGCTATGTTGAGATCCGTGTGCACTTTGCATATCTTGACATCACCTCTGTCCACTATCTCGCGGATGAGATGATATCGCCGAAGTATGTGTTTGGACTTCGATGTGACCTCGGCTCCTTGGCTTGCGCAATGGCTCCACTATTATCACAATAGAGAGACATTGGACCAGTCATACTAGTCATCACACCAAGCTCGAAACGAATTTCTTGATCCAAACAGCCTCCTTTGCGGCTTCCGAAGCAGCAATGTACTCGGCCTCCGTTGTAGAATCAGCAACGTATCCCGCTTGGAACTCTTCCAGTGATGCGCCTCCGTTCAGCGAACACGAACCCGCATTGCGATCTATAATCATCCTTGTCTGTTTGGAAGCTAGCATCGGTGTAACCACTTACAACGAGCTCTTCTTCACCTCCATAGACTAGGAACATATCCTTAGTTCTTCTCAAATACTTAAGGATATTCTTTACGGTAGTCCAGTGACCTTCACTGGATCGCGGTATCGCTCGTAGCACTCAAAGCGTACGAGACATGCGGGCGTGTACAAAGCATGGCATACATGATGGATCCAATTGCCGAAGCATATGGAACCATACCCATCTTATTTCGCTCATCATGTGTCCGAGGACACCGATTCTTGCTAAGATTAATGCCATGTGACATGGGCAAGAAACCTTTCTTGGAATCATGCATGTTGAACCTTTTCAACACCTTGTCAATGTATGTACTTTGGCTTAATCCAATTAGCCTCTTGGATCTATCTCTATAGATCCGAATGCTAATATGTATCTTGCCTCCCCTAAGTCTTTCATGGAAAAACTATTTTTCAATGAAGACTTGACGGATTCAAGCATAGGGATATCATTTCCAATCGGTAATATGTCATCCACATATAAGATTAGAAATACAATTGCGCTCCCACTGACCTTTTTGTAAACACAGGCCTCTTCTTCATTTTTGATGAAACCAAACCCTTTGATTACTTCATCAAAACGAATATTCCAACTCCGAGATGCTTGCTTCAATCCATAAATGGATTTCGTAGCTTGCATATCTTTCCAGCGATTCGGATCGACAAAACCCCGAGGTTGTATCATGTATACATCCTCGCTTAGGTTTCCATTTAGGAAAGCCGTTTTGACATCCATCGCCATATCTCATAATCGAAATATGCAGCAATCGCTAGGATAATCCGAATAGATTTAAGCATTGCGACGGGCGAGAAGGTTTCATCATAATCAACTCCTTGAATCTGTTTAAAACCTTTCGCCACCAATCGCGCCTTATAGATGTGAACATTTCCATCCATATCGGCCTTTTCTTAAAAACCCATTTACACTCAATGGTTTTGACACCATCAGTGGATCAACCAAGTTCCAAACTTGATTGTCGTACATGGATTCTATTTCGGATTTCATGGCTCCAAGCCACTTGTTGGAATCGGGTCCCACCATCGCTTCCTCATAGGTCTTAGGCTCATCGTTGTCTAACAACAATATATCACGTTGTTCCGCACTTTGTGTACTGTCGGGTGCACGACGTGATCTTTCGACCTCCGTGGGTGGTGTATCTACAACCGGTGGCGCAACACTTTGCTCCTCCCTGTTGTGGTTCGTGGTCGCGAAACGTTTTACGGTGTTTCTTGAACTTCTTCAAGACGCACCACTGCTCCCACTAACCCTTCTTGAAAGAAACTCTTTCTCCAAGAAGACACCGTGTCGGGCGACAAACACTTTGCCTTGTTCCCGATTATAAAAGTAATATCCCTTAGTTTCCTTAGGATATCCCACAAGGAAGCACTTTTGATTTGGGTGTGAGCTTGTCGATCGTAAACGTTTTACATAAGCCTCACATCCCCAAATTTTGAGAAAAGACAAACTAGGGGTTGCCCTGTCCATATCTCATATGGTGTCTTTTCAACCGACTTAGATGGAACTCTATTTAGTGTGAGCGCATGTTTCAAGAGCATATCCCGGAAGGATAACGGAAGATCACTTTGGCTCATCATCGACCGCACCATGTCCAACAAGGTGCGATTTCTCCGTTCGGACACTCCGTTCCATTGTGGAGTTCTGGCGGAGTCAACGTGGAACAATTCCACAATCTTTCGATGATTACCAAACTCTTGGCTCAAGTATTCCCTCCACGATCCGATCGTAGAAACTTGATTGTTTTCCCTAAATGATTCGTACTTCATTCTGGAATTCTTTGAACTTTTCAAAGGATTCGGACTTATGCCTCATTAAGTAGATATAACCATATCTACTAAAGTCATCGTAAAGGTAATAAAGTACGATAACCACCTCGGCCGTTGAGCTCATTGGTCCACATACATCGGTATGTACGAGTGCCAATAAGTCACTTGCTCTCTCACTATGTCCCGTCAAAGGTGCCTTTGTCATCTTACCAAGTAAACAAGACTCACATGTCTCAAATGATTCAAAATCAAAAGAGTGAATCAGTCCATCCTTATGGAGCTTCTCCATGCGCTTCTTATTTATATGGCCTAAGCGACAATGCCGGATAAACGTGGGGTTTATATCATTAGAGAGTTGCCTTTACGTATTAATGTTATAGATGGGAGACGCTTCAAGATTCAAAACGTATAATCCATTCACCAATGGAGCATGAAAATAGAACATATCTCGAGATATATTGAACAACCATTGTTCATTGATCTAAAATCATATCCTTCCGCTTGCAAACATGAAGCGGAAATAACGTTTTGACATAGTGTTGGAACACAATAACAAACTAATCCCGAAGGTAGATGAAGTGGTATCGTGCCGACAAGAATCGTAGCAACGCTTGCTCCATTGCCGACGCGCAGTTCACCTCGCCCCTTCTCAATCCTCTACTTCTTCTCATTCCCGCAACGATTTGCAAATATGAGCTACGATCCGGTATCAAATACCCAAGAGTCGAGTAGGTGAAGTAGCAAGATTAATGTCTATAACATTAATACCTGGCGAAGTCGTACTTTGCTTCTTTTGAGATCTTCCATGTACTTCTTGCAGTTCCTCTTCCAAGTGGCCTGTCTCCTTGCAATAGAAGCAAACGGCATCGATGCCGCCGACCCCTTCTTGCCCTTCTTTGCATTGGAGGCACTCGCGATCTCATCGGGAGTTAACTTCCTCTTGGTGCAAAGCTTCTTGACACGTGGTTTGCGCTTAGCCTTCGCATCATCATCACATGATGACCATTTTTCTGGATACTCTCCTCACTGTCTTTAGCATCCCATGCAATTCAGCCAAGGTCCTATCCATATTGTTCATGTGATAATTCAATATGAATGGCTCGAAGCTCGGAGGGAGCGACCGGAGAATCACATCGTAGCCAACTCTTGGCTAAGGGAAAACCTAGTTTTTCCGGACTCTCGATATAGCCAATCATCTTTATCACATGCGGATCGACGGGATTCCCCTCAACAAGCTCGCACGCAAACAAGGACTTTGAGGTGTTGAACCTCTCGACCCGAGCTTGGTTCTCAAACATGCCACGCAGTCCCCGAATAATAGTGTGAGCATCGCTGCTCTCATATTGCTTCGAAGCTCGGGGACATTGTAGCAAGCATGAGACAGCTTATATCTAGGGCATCATTAGTGTGCTTCTCGTAAGCTCTCCGTGCGTTGCGGTGGCATTATTTGGGAAATCCTCGGGATAGGGTACTTCAAGAACGTACTCCTTACGCTCTTGCTTGAGAACAATTCTCAAGTTGCGATACCAATCCATAAAGTTTGTTCCATTTAATTTTTCCTTTTCGAGAATACATCGCAAATTAAAAGAAGCTGGGTGTAGTATTAGCCGCCATTTATTCTACAAAGAAAAAGCAAAGTTTAGCACAATGTTTATGCTATATCTATTGTTAAACAATTTAACATTAGACTCCCATTACGTATTTTCCACCTTCCCTCTAGGTTACGTATTGGGTCAAGATCCACATGTTAGTTAATTTTCTAGTGAGCTTTGGCATCACTGCTAGAAAATTAGTAACATCGGTAAGCAACACCTTGCTAATCACATCTCTATGTGACTCTTGTTGTTGGTGTGGCATCTCCATGCCCCGGCCCCAACCTATGCCCCAAGGCCCAAAACTGTTTTGATAGCCTTGTTAAGTAAACCAAATGCTCCTGCTTGTATATGTCCGACATATACCCCTCGTGTTATGATAGAGAATGGCACTCGCTTTGTGAGACCCACCATTGACGAGCATAACGGTGGACGGGTGCAACATTTGGAAGGGCATCATTACTACTTAATTTTGTGAGGGATGCTATCCTATCAAACAAACATATCACATATATGAAAGCGGTAGAATAGCATGAAATAGTATGGCCCCCTTCACATGGTGATCTCCATCTCCATGCCGGTGTACAGGATCTCCATCTTCATCACCGTTCTTTCGAGTGCCGAATGCTTGATTTCTTCAAACTAAGCTACTACTATAGAAGCTCTAATTGAAGATTACATCGACTCGCTGGTCGTGAAAGAATATTACAAGCATTGCACGTATGAAAGAATATTACAGGATTGCACATATGAAAGAATATTACATGCATCACATGCATCTCATACATCTCATACATACAATAGGGCCATACCATCTCAAAGAATTCTCTGCAAAAACAAGTTAGGCGTAGAAACGTTTTCTACTTATCGCGAGCTACGGCATCGAGACGACCTATAAGGGGGTACGCACACGGCGGTCCCGCTAGCCGGTTTGCGGGCGGGGAGTCGAGGGGGAAGCGTCCCGATACACTATCAAGGGAGATGGTTTGCGTAGGCGCGAGGCAGCTAACAAGATCGGACTACGAGATAGCTTCGGTATAATCACATTATACCGTTCCGATACACTATCAAGGAACGTTATCTCGAACCCAACTCAAACCGAGTTATATGGAAATTGCTTCGACGTAATCACATTACACCGTTCCGATACACTATCAAGGAACGCAATTACCATTAACTCTCCTCAACGATCCCGTTAAACCGATTGATCTAATCAACCCGTGCGCAAAACTTGTTCCGATCCAATCTAAAACCCGAACTAAGCAACCTGGCTCGATACCACGAAGGGTTGCGCGGAGGCTACGCTAGCCGAAAACAAAAACTTTTACCGCGCAAACCAGAACACTTGCAAGTAAGGGCCGATAGATCGTTACCGATTGGAGTAGAGTGCAGCGGAATAGCCAATCGTGGCAATCCGATCCGGAACAAGTGTAGCCGATTCCCGAAGAGACCGATACGTCAATCGCCCGATTCAGTCGTCGGCCGCGTTCTCACGCCTCGCTCCGATGCGTCCGACCGCAGCCGATTCCACCACGCCGATCAAGAGCGCGCAACGTAGCAGCGCCTCTACCGGTATCCACACGTCCGGGGACGAACGCCGTACACCCGTGTGCTAGCACGCGATGCAAGGCTAGGGTTTGGCTCGAAAGTGGGGAGGGTTTCCGTGGAGATTGATCTCGGCGACTTCTGTTGCACGCGATGCAATTGACGTCTCGTAGCTCTCCACCCCTCCCTCCTTTATATAGAGTTGGCCGACGGGACTAGTGGCCAATTAGGACTCTATTTTGAATCGGATCTCATCCGTATCTCATAGAGTTGGCCGCCCAAACGTCGTAAGCCCATAGGACTCTATCCGATCGAGCCGTATCCGAGTCCAACTCGAATATCTATTCTATCCCCTTAAGCGTGCGACCCTGTAGGTTCAGGTATACTCGGTTTTGGCTATAGTCTAACTTAGCCGATCGTCGGCTCGAGTCCAACTCAGCCGACCCGTCAACAGCGGCACCTAGCAGCACATATTGACACCATAGTATACAAGAATAATATCGACTCGAACCTGTAATGTGTACACAAATCCCTTTGCCTCACGATACCGTTAAGCTATAGGCAAGATGTGTGCCATCCCTTCAATAGCTTAACCATTCACTCGAACCGTATTGGATTATCCGTCCGTTGATTGACTCCTCAATCAACTTAGCATGGCCATGCATTTCCATAATCCATTACCTCGAGGGCCCAGAGATATCTCTCCAAAGGAGGGGCAAATTCCATCTTGATCACTCACATCCCACTCCATGTTTCATAGCAAACCCGAAAACTACCTTTATAACTACCCAGCATTTAGGAATAGCGTTTGGTAGTCCCAAAGTAGGCTACTACACATGTTGGAATCCATGGTGATCTCAGGTCTAAGGACTTTGTACCAACACTACCCGAGACCAACTAATGGCACATTAATTCCGTAGTGTCTCATGGTGGGTCTATCCAACAATGTGTTCTCCAACACATATGTCCATGTTTATTGATTTGGTATCTCCATACCCATGATCTATGAGACATGATCATCAATCAATAAACATGCCGATCTTAGAATCATATTTGTTCCAACAATATGACATATGATCGGGATCGTTTAGAAATAGATTCATACATAAAGAGTCTCATAAATAAGTCACGTACTTATTGATCAATACAAGATGTCTATTTCATGGAACTGAATAACACTTTATTCATTTATACATAAACATTGACGTGATATCCAACATCTCCATGTTGCCTCTAGGGCATATCACTAACACCCTGCTCCCACAAACCCTTCTTGAAAGAAACTCTTTCTCCAAGAAGACACCGTGTTGGGCGACAAACACTTTGCCTTGTTCCCGATTATAAACGTAATATCCCTTAGTTTCTTTAGGATATCCCACAAAGAAGCACGTGTCAGATTTGGGTGTGAGCTTGTCGGACTGTAAACGTTTTACATAAGCCTCACATCCCCAAATTTTGAGAAAAGACAAACTAGGGGTTTGCCCTGTCCATATCTCATATGGTGTCTTTTCAACTGACTTAGATGGAACTCTATTTAGTGTGAACGCAGATGTTTCAAGAGCATATCCCAGAAGGATAAGGGAAGATCACTTCGGCTCATCATGGACCGCACCATATCCAACAAGGTGCGATTTCTCCGTTCGGACACCCCATTCCATTGTGGAGTTCCTGGCGGAATCAACTGTGTAACAATTCCACAATCTTTCAGATGATTACCAAACTCTTGGCTCAAGTATTCGCCTCCACGATCTAATCATAGAAAGTTGATTGTTTTCCCTAAATAATTCTGTACTTCATTCTGGAATTCTTTGAACCTTTCAAAGGATTCAGACTTATGCCTTATTAGGTAGATATAACCATATCTACTAAAGTCATCGGTGAAGGTAGTAAAGTATTGATAACCACCTTTGGCCGTTGAGCTCATTGGTCCACATACATCAGTATGTACGAGTGCCAACAAGTCATTTGCTCTCTCACTTTGTCCCGTGAAAGGTGCCTTTGTCATCTTACCAAGTAAACAAGACTCACATGTCTCAAATGATTCAAAATCAAAAGAGTGAAGCAATCCATCCTTATGGAGCTTCTCCATGCGTTTCTGATTTATATGGCCTAAGCGACAATGCCAGATAAACATGGGATTTGTATCATTTGCGAGTTGTCTCTCTGTATTAATGTTATAGATGGGAGATGCTTCAAGATTCAAAACGTATAATCCATTCACCAATGGAGTATGAAAAAAGAACATATCTCCGAGATAAACTGAACAACCATTGTCCATTGATCTAAAATTATATCCTTCCACTTGCAAACATGAAGCGAAAATAACATTTTGACATAGAGTTGGAATACAATAACAATTATTTAATTCCAAAACTAATCCTGAAGGTAAATGAAGTGATGTAGTGCCGACAGCAATTGTAGCAACACCTGCTCCATTACCGACGCGCAGGTTCACCTCGCCCCTTCTCAAGCTTCTACTTCTTCTCAATCCCTGCAATGATTTGCAAATATGAGCTACTGATCCGGTATCAAATACCCTAGGGTCAGTAGGTGAAGTAGCAAGATTAATGTCTATAACATTAATACCTGAAGTAGAAGTCACACTTTGCTTCTTTTTGAGATCCTCCATGTACTTCTTGCAGTTCCTTTTCCAGTGACATGTCTCCTTGCAATAGAAGCAAACGACATCTGATGCCGCTGACCCCTTCTTGCCCTTCTTTGCGTTGGAGGCACTCGCAATCTCATCGGGAGTTAGTTTCCTCTTGGTGCAAAGCTTCTTGACAGGTGGTTTGCGCTTAGCTTTCTGCATCATCATCACATGATGACCGTTTTTCTGGATACTCTCCTCAGCCGTCTTTAGTATCCAATGCAATTTGGCCAAGGTTTTATCCATACCGTTCATGTGATAATTCAATATGAATGGCTCAAAGCTCGGAGGGAGCGACTGGAGAATCACATCAGTAGCCAACTCTTGGCTAAGGGGAAAACCTAGTTTTTCCAGACTCTCAATGTAGCCAATCATTTTTAT
The DNA here is from genome assembly GCA_019925245.2 of Oryza australiensis. NCBI lineage: Eukaryota > Viridiplantae > Streptophyta > Magnoliopsida > Poales > Poaceae > Oryza > Oryza australiensis. The sequence goes on from JAIFGZ020000348.1 coordinate 716,858, forward strand.
CACATGCGGACTGACGGGACTCCCCTCAACAAGCCTACACGCAAACAGGGACTTTGAGGTGTTAAACCTCTCAGCCCTAGCTTGGTTCTCAAACATGTCACGCAATCCCTGAATAATAGTGTGAGCATCACTGCTCTCATATCGCTTCTGAAGCTCAGATGACATTGTAGCAAGCATGAGACAACTTATGTATAGGGATCATTAGTGTGCTTCTGATAAGCCCTCCGTGCAATAGCAGTAGCATTATTAGGTAACTCATCAGGATAGGGTACTTTAAAAACGTACTCCTTGCGCTCTTGCTTAAGAACGATTCTCAAATTGCGATACCAATCCATAAAGTTTGTTCCATTTAATTTTTCTTTCTCGAGAATAGATCGCAAAATTAAAGGTACTGGGTGTAGTATTAGCTGCCATAATTCTACAACAGAAAAAGCAAAGTTTAGCACAATGTTTATGCTATGTCTATTGTTAAACAATTTAACATAAGACTTCCATTACGTATTTTACACCTTCCCTCTAGGTTACGTATTGGGTCAAGATCCACATGTTAGTTAATTTCTAGTGAGCTTTGGCATCACTGCTAGAATATTAGTAACATGGGTAAGCAACACCTTGCTAATCACATCTCTATGTGACTCTTGTTGTTGGTGTGGCATCTTCATGCCCCGGCACCAACCTATGCCCCAAGGCCCAAAACTGTTTTGATAGCCTTGTTAAGTAAACCAAATGCTCCTGCTGTATATGTCCGACATATACCCCCTCGTGTTATGATAGAGAATGGTACTCTGCTTTAGCAGACCCACCATTGACGAGCATAACGGTGATGGGAGCAACATTTGGAAGGGCATCATTACCACTTAATTTTGTGAAGGATACTATCCTATCAAACAAACATATCAATATATTAAAGCAGGTGGAATAGTAATTAATGAAATAGTATAAACCCCTTCACATGGTGATCTCCATCTCCATGCCAGTGTAGATAATCTCCATCTTCATCACCATTCTTTCGAGAGTGCTTAATGCTTGATTTCTTCAAACTAAGCTACTACTATAGAAGCTATAATTGAAGATTACATCGACTTGTAGATCATGAAAGAATATTACAAGCATTGCACGTAAGAAAGAATATTACAGGGATTGCACATATGAAAGAATATTACACGCATCACATGCATCTCATACATACAATAGGGCCATACCATCTCAAAGCATTCTCTGCAAAAACAAGTTAGGCGTAGAACGTTTTCTACCTATAGCAGAGATACGGTATCGAGACGACATAAAAGGGGGTACACACACGGCGGTCCCGAGATACGGTATCGAGATGGTTTGCGTAGGCGCGAGGCGACAATCAAGATTGTATTACGAGATAGCTTCGGCATAATCACATTATACCGCTTCGATACACTATCAAGGAACGCTATCTCAAAACTGACTCAAACCGAGTTCTATGGATATTGCTTCGACGTAATCACATTACGCTGTTCTGATACACTATCAAGGAATGCAATTACCATCTACTCTCCTCAACAGATCCCGTAAAACCGATTGATCTAATCAACCCGTGTGCAAAACTTATTCCAGATCAAATCTAAAACCCGAACTAAGCAAGTTTAGCTCTGATAGCACTGAAGGGTTACGCAGAGGCTATGGTAGCAAAAAACAAAATTTTTTCTACCGTGCAAACCAGGAACACTTGCAAGTAAGGGTTGATAGATCGTTACTGATTGAAGTGGAGTGCAACGGATATAGCCAATCAAGAGCTATCCGATCCGAAACCATGCCAGCCGATCACAGCCGATTCCTGAGTACATCCAATTTGCCGACTCGACAGCCGATTCAACACAGCCGATGCGCCGATTCCACAGCTGATCCGCCGCAGCCGATTTGCTGATTCGCCGAGCCGCGCTCGCGTTGCCGATCCACCGCAGCCGCCTCGTTCCGATGCGCCACAGCCGATTCGCAGATGCCGGAGCCGATCTGTCCTATTAGCACCGCAACGTAGCAATGCCTCTACCGGTATCCACACGTCTAGGGACAGAACGCCTGACACCCGTGTGCTAGCACAAGATGCAAGGTAAGGGTATGGCTTGGGAGTGGGCAGGGTTTCCGTGGAGATCTCAAACTCGCTGACTTCTGAAGCCACGCGTGTTTTAATCTGTTGCGCGATTAGATTGATTCGGTTCAATTGTAATGCGGCAACTCTCCACCCCTCGCCCCTTTATATAGAGTTGCCGATTGGGCCTATAGGCCCATCGGGACTATATTTTGAATCGGATCCTATCCGAATCTCATAGAGTTGGCTGGCCAGACTTCGTAAGCCCATAGGACTCTATAGTAAATCGAATCTTATTCGAATTGAGCCATATTCGAGTCCAACTCAAATATCTGTTCTATCCCCTTAAGCGTGCGACCCTGTAGGTTCAGGTATACTCGGTTTCGGCTAGAGTCCAACTCAGCCAACCGTCAATAGCGGCGCCTAGCAACACATATTGACACCATAGTATACAAGAATATAATATCCGCACTGAACCTGTAATGTGTACACAAATCCTTTTGCCTCACGATACCAATTAAGCTATAGGCAAAATGTGTGCCATCCCTTCAATAGCTTAACCATTCACTCGAACCGTATTGGATTATCTATCTGTTGATTGACTCCTCAATCAACTCGGCATGGCCATGCACTTCCATGATCCATTACGTCGAGGGGCCCAGAGATATCTCTCCAAAGGAGGGGCAAATTCCATCTTGATCACTCACATACCACTCCATGTTTCATAGCAAACCCAAAGACTGCTTTTATAATTACCCAGTTACGGAATAGCGTTTGGTAGTCCCAAAGTAGGCTACTACACATGTCAGAATCCATGATGATCTTAGGTCTAAGGACTTTGCACCAACACTACTTGACACCAACTAATGGCACATTAATTCCTGTAGTGTCTCATGGTGGGTCTATCCGACAATGTGTTCTCTAACACATGTCCACGTATATTGATTTAGTATCTCCATACCATGATCTATGAGACAAGATCATCAATCAATAAACATGCTGATCTTAGAATCATATTTGTTCCCACAATATGACATGTGATCAGTGATCGTTTAGAAATAGATTCATACATAAAGAGTCATAAATAAGTCACGTACTTATTGATCAATACAACATGTCTATTTCATGGAACTGAATAACATTTTATTCATTTATACATAAACATTGACCAGGATATCTAACATCTCCATGTTGCCTCTAGAGCATATCACTAACACCCTTTTGGAAATAGTCATGATCACAGGCTTGGATATCACCTCATCGGCTAACCCAGTTAGCTTCAATACCAAGAACAAATCTTCTTTCAAAGCCCAGGCCATCAGTGGTTGGAATGGATTTATCACTCAGAACATGGGAACTGGTCCAGTAACCCTCAAAGAACATGCAGCTTTTCTGTTGATGTGGTTAGAGAAATTATTGTTCTGTGGTCCGAGTTGTGGCCCTACAACCAATTGGCAACATGTGGCCGAAGCCCTAGAAGATAAGAAGCAATTTCCTTTGGACAAGTATCTGTTAGGATATCTCTACCAAACCTTGAACTCTGCATCAGCTCGGATTGCCATAAACTCTGCCATCAGCACTGGTGGCCCTTGGTGGTTCTTGCAGACCAGGCTCAACCTACACACCCTTAAAGCCGCTAAGAGATACGCATTAACAGAAGTCGATTTCCCATCAACACAACCGACCATAGACGATGATGGCAGTGAGGTTAAAACTCGCCAATGCATGTCCTTTGAAGAGGCAACATCTACATATACTGGATCAAAGCTATCAGTTGATCTCTTCAGAAATTGGTTCGACAACTTCTATGAGGGATTTCCAAAGGATTCAAGAATTTGGTTTGCTTATGAACATTTTGAAGACTTTGAGCTCCGAGCCAATTTCAGATTTGATGAAATCAACTCTGAAAAATTTGAAAAATATAGAGAAGTTTTTACAACTGCCATATCCCCTTGCATACTCCATGTCGGCATCCATCAGGGCAGAAACGTTCAAGTCCCATATGAGTTTTATCATCCGATAAGTGCTGCTAGACAACTGGGAATGAGTCAGCTACCAATCGGCTTGTATTTCGTGGACAAGATCCAAACCAGAGGAGAAATCACCTCGGCCCTAATGATGTACAGGCTGCTAAATATTCCAGGACCTTTACTAGGCAACATTGATAACATCAAGTTAGCCCTAATGAGGAGTGCAACTTTTGACCGATGGTGGATAGAATGGAAGAAGCATCTTTTTCATCAATCGGCTTCAATGTATTTGACTACTATTTACCCGAGTTGGTTCCACAAGTAAGCATTCTTCCTGTTGTCAGATTCTTCATTGCTAGCTAACATCTTTCAATATTTGACCACTTCTTTTTCTTTGTTTGCAGACCACAGACTCTTCACCTCCTCATGCCAGTCAAAGTGGAGAAGTTATTTGTTATGCTGCAGGAATTCTTCCAAATGGTAGTGGATTAGCTCCTTTGATAATCGGCTATGATGCCCCCAAGACAGCTTCCTTACTTCATGGCCAAACTCATAAACCAACCCCTTTTGAAGCTGGCAGGAGAAAAAGAGTCAAACAATCGACCGCTGAACCATCGGCTGCAAAGAGAAAGACCTCAAAGAGACAAAAAAAACTACTACAGCCGATGATCTACCAACTCTAGATCCAGATGTAGAAGTTTTAGATCAAGAAGAAATGGAAGAAGCCATCGATTAACGCTTCTGCCGATGTAAGCGAAACAAGAAAACCATGCAAACACTGCCAGCCAATGTACCAGCCCCTGAAAAGACTCCAATTACTCCAAAACGCGAACTCATCTTCCTCCGGTATGTATTTTTCTAGAGTTTACTTCTTTTAAATATTCATATTTCAATTCTGATTAAACTCTTCTACTTGCAGAAAAAGAAACCGGCTACCAAAAAGAAACCAGCACCACCTCCATCGGTAACACTGAACTCAAAGTTTTTCTTAACTTTCAATCAACCGATGCTGAACCAAACCTGTCTCTTTTTTTTTGTTAAGCCTCCTCGCTCTCCAACACCTGCCCATCATGAATCCAGCGAACACACTCCATCAGTACCATGTCGAAGAAGAAGAATCAGCTCTTGTCATCCCTGTAAGCACTTCTTCTAAAACTCCATATCGGTTGTTCTAAGTTTTCCAACACTTAACAATCTCAACATTTTCTTTTTCTAGTTATAGCCGATATGTTATCTTTTGACATAAAAGGCAGTTCATGGATGAAGAAGAAGAAACTACAAGCAAAGCCCTAGTTCCCCTTGCAGATGATCTGAAAGCTACACTGTTAGATATTGCATATCGGCTAGAGAGCTCTTTGGATGTCCTGGTCGTTGATTGTGGGCCGATCAGAGAAAGGTTTAGTGAAATCCAAGACCAAATCCCGAAAGACCTGGCCGATATCATCTCTCAAGCGGTATTTCTTGAACGATACCGATTCAAACTAGAGAAGGCAAGGCAAAGAATAGTCGATCGGCGAGAAAGAAGAGATCTTGAAGCCACTATTCAAGCTAATCGGTTGTCAATCAACGCAGACAAGGCCAAACTTGATGAGATGATCGTTTGGCCAACCTCCACTCAAGCCAACATTGATCAGCTAAAAAATCACAAGGCATAGCTACTAGCCGAACTAGAGAAGTGCAATGCCAAATTAGCATCGAAAGAGCAAAAGCTTGCCGATTTCCCCAGGGCCATCGAAGAGAAAAGATCCAAGTTAAAGACATCTGTTAAACATTTGTCGGATCTAACCAAGTCTCTGAAGATGATCCCAGGAACCGATGCAATTGATGCCCAAACCATTGATGAAGTAGAACAAATTAGGGAAAGGGCCATATCGGCTATAAATAGGCTTGTATCTGGATGAACCGATTTTTTAATAGGAGCTTGAAACTTTTGTGAACTTCTGTGAATATTGGTTTAAAGTCCACATATTTTTGTATGCATGTATGCCTCTCTAATTTTACAATGCCAAACAAACGCTCATAAAATTATGGCTTGACTAAGGGCGATATCACAAATACCGGCCATCTAAAGGGGATGTTAACACATTGGCTACCATGTATCAGCATAACATAGCCGAATCATGAATTGATCCAAACACTTGGATAATATTTCTTCAAATATTTCCCATTGAGAGATCTTCCAAAAACTTCTCCATCGAGCCCTTGCAACATATAAGCTCCCTTAGAAACAGATTTTTAGATCCAAAAAGGTCCTTCCCAATTCGGTGACCACTTGCCGAATTTATTATCACGAGTTCCAATCGGAAGAATCAATTTTCAAACCAATCCGTCCTCTTAAAAAGATTTCAGCACAACTTTCTTATTATAATCACAAGCAATTCTATCCTTATCTCTTGTTACTTTCTCCAAAGCACGTATCCTAGATTGAACTAACTCTTTCGATTCATCTACCATGAGATTATGATAATCATCGGCTGTCAACTCATCTTGGAAATTAATCCTCCTTGAGCCGATGACACTTTCCCATGGTAACACAGCTTCATGCCCATAAACTAGCTTGCAAGAAGAAACTTGGATCGATCCATGACAAGCTATCCGATAAGACCACAATGCTTCAGCCAGTCGGCTATGCCATTGCTTTGGAAATAAAGAAATCTTTCTCTTAATCAACTTAATCAAACTCTTGTTAGATGCTTCTGCCTGCCCATTGGCTTGTGCATAATATGGTGAAGAATTCAACAACTTAATCTCCATGCTTTCTATAAATTGGACAAACTAATCTGATACAAAGATAGATCCTTGATCAGTTGTGACAGTCTGAGGAACACCAAATCGGTATATAATATGCTCTTTAACAAACTGAATTGCATCCCCAGAATCAACCTTCTTCAATAGTATTGCCTCCACCCACTTTGTGAAATAATCAGTTGCCACCAATATAAACTTATGTCCTTTGCTTGATGGTGGATTGATCTGGACGATCATATCAATTCTCCAAACTCTGGACGGTCATGGCTTGATTATAGGATTCATAGCCGATGCTGGTGCTCTTTGAATTACTCTAAATTTTTGGCAATCTTGACATGCTTTATAATATCTAAAAGAATCTTCTAACATCGTCGGCCAACAATACCCAGCTCGCCGAAGCAACCAGTTCATCTTGTGGGCCGATTGATGAGTACCACATATACCTTCATGTACTTCTCCCATCACAACCTTTGCTTGATCGGCACTCAAACACTTTAGCAACACCCCATCAATCGTCCGATAATATAGCTCATCATCTAACAATACATATCTCAAAGCTTTATATCGCAATTTTCTTGAAGCCGACAAAGAGGGATTCTTTAAATAATTAAATACATCATACCTCCAATCATCGGCTGCGATTGTAGTGATTTATACCTCAACATCTTTCACCATCAGCTTGTATCCCGATGCACCCTAAGCCAAATCATTAGCTTCAACATTCTGCTCTCGAGAAATATGCCTCAAAGTCACCAACTGAAAACTATGCATCAATTCTCGGCACTTCTCATTGTAGATCATCAATGTATCATTCTTGCACTCATATTCCCTAGCTAACTGGTTGATGACCAACAATGGATCACCCATGATTTCAACAGCATTGGCAACTTCCTTTTAAGTTGTACTCCCTTGAGAACTGCCTCATACTCAGCTTGATTATTGGTGGCATAAGGCTTAATAGTATAAGCAAATTCAAAACTTGCCCCCGTAGGTGATATTATGACCAAGCCGAAACCACAACCATGAGCACAAACTGATCCATCAAAAATCAATGTCCAAGGCACTGTCAACCGAGCCGATCAAGTTATCACGATGTTCGACAATAAAATCGGCTACAGCTTGCCCCTTAACTCCTTTGGGCAATTTATATCTAAGATCAAATTCTGTTAAGGCATATATCCACTTTTCAACTCTCCCTTTCAACACCGGAGCCGATAGCATGTACTTAACGACATCGGCCTTACAAATTATGGTGCATTCATTGGATAACAAATAATGCCTCAATTTTGTGCAAGAGAAATATAAACACAAGCACAATTTCTCCACCGGAGAATACCTTATCTCTACATCCAGAAGACTTCTACTTAAATAAAAGATTTCTCTCTCCTTGCTCTCAAAATCGTGGATCAAGACCAAGCCGATTGACTTCTCATCGGCTGACAAGTACAACTTGAAAGGTATTCCTTTTTGTGGAGGAATCAGAACTAGAGGGGAACTCAAATATTCCTTAATATTATCCAAGGTCTTTTGTTGCTCTGCCCCCAAGTAAACTCCTGATTGGCTCTCAATCTGAGTAAAGGTGTGAAGGGCTTCATCTTCCCAGATTAGTTAGAAATAAATCTCTTGATAAAATTCACCTTGCCAATAAAAGATTGCAACTATTTGTTTTCTTCTAGAGGTTAAATATTCTTGATTGCATTAATTCTCCTCTGTGTTACCTCAATCCCCCTCTCATGAACAAGAAAACCCAAAAATTGTTCAGCCGATACACCAAAAGAATACTTTGTCGGATTCATCTTCAAGCCATATTTCCTTATTCTTTCAAAAACTTTTCTCAAATCGGCTATATGATCATCAATCTCCTTTGACTTCACTACAATATCATTAATATAGATCTCAACCAACAAGCCAATCAGATCATGAAATATGTAATTCATGGCCCTTTGATATGTAGCTCCAGCGCTCTTCAAGCCAAAAGTTATCACAACCCACTCAGACAAGCCGATTCCACCAGGACATCTAAAAGCAGTCTTATGAACATCTTCTTCTACCATAAAAATTTGATTGTATCCAGCATTGTCATCCATAAAACTTATAATCTTATGCCCTGAAGCAACATCAACCAATTGATCAGCAATTGGCATTGGGTACTCATCCTTAGGGATAGCCTTGTTTAGATCTCAAAAATCAATGCAAACCCTAAGTTTACCGTTCTTCTTGATAACTGGAATTATATTAGAAACTTACTCAGCATATCAGCATGGCCGAATAAAACTAGCACCATTGAGATCATCTGCAGTGTCCTTGGTGTAGAAATTTGAACCCTCCACGATGCCCTCAAAGTAACAATTGAGGCTCTTCATTTTCAACTAGCTGTATATCACAATCGGACACTTTTAGATAACCTCCTTCCCAAACTTTTCCAGACAAGCAATCAATTCCATCCATCTCCCAAACAGTTAAATCGGCATTAGCAACATTGACTGACCTGTCGGCTGGTACGATTTCTATCTTGTCACCTTGCCTTTGGATCAAATTCTGATGCATGGTCGAAGGAATACAATAATTTTCATGAATCCAATCCCTTCCAAGCAACAGCCTATATGAACTCTTCCCATTGATGACAAAAAACGTGGTAGGAATAGTTTTGCTGTCAATTGTAAACTTCACATTTAACACTCCTTTGATCTCTGAAGGATTGCCACCAAAATCTTTAAGAACCATGTTGGTCTTGATGAGATCATCTGAATTCTTGTCCAACTTCTTGAATGTAGCATACGACATCAAATTCACAGCAGCTCCACCATCAACCAACATTTTAGACATCGGCTTGCCATTGACAAATCCCTTGATATACAATGGCTTGAGGTGTCGGTACCCTGTTCCTTCGGTCTTCTCAAAAATAGCTTGTTCTGGTGATAAAACCAACATGGCTAAAGATTCTTCCATGACATCTGCATCGGTTTGGTTAGCTTCATACTCTGCTAGTAGTACAAAAACCATATTAATTGATGCAGAAGCTACAACCTTCCCCTTAGCTAGCCTTTTTGTCTTATCGGCTTTAACCTCATCGACTGAAAGCACCTTACTCTCGACACGCCACTCTTGCTTTTCCCTCTTTAGCCGATGATTGATCTCCTCTTGAACCTCTTGGAAACGCTCACTGTTCCTCATCCTTTGAACCCTCCTCTTCTGGTTCTTAGTGAAAATACCAGAAGGACACCATTGTGGATTCTTGGTTTCATCTTTATACTCATCAAAATCTTCCTGTAAAAAATCCTGACGAATTGGACCCAATTTCTGATGAATAGGCAATTTTCTCTATCTTAGCCAATTTCCCCTAGGACAAGATCAGCTTGAACCTCCAGCATAGCCCTTATCATAGTTGCTGCATATTGGACAATCTTCTATTGATGACAGTGTTATCCCTTCATTCCAGCAAAACCTGAAGAATTTACAACTCCAATGTGGATCAAAACTATCATCTTCCTCATAGTATCTCTCTTCATGCCTATCATACTTCCTTTGGTATTTATTGATGATTCTGACAGTGTTAAGCTGCGTGGATCGACAATCTTTTCCATCGGCTACCCTCCCACTCATATGAACCTTGTTAACAGGAAAAGGGTTACCATCGACCTTCATCGGCCTTTTTGAATCATTAAATTTTATTTTCCCTTACTCAATAGCCGATTGGATCTGTTGCCTAAAAACCTTACAATCATTAGTGCTATGAGATCTAGTATTATGCCACTTACAATACTTTCTCTTTTCCAACAGGTAGTTGAATTTATATCTTCCGAAATAGTAAATCAAAGATCCTGTCAGCCTTGGTAATATCAAAGTCATATTTTTTTCTTCTTTTGAAGAATTTCTGACCCACTGACATGTTACAATTTTCTTGTTCCATACCCACTCAGCCGCTGCTACTTCGAAATCATCTTCTTCTTCAGATTCAGAAGCATATGTATTAACGTGGTTAACCTTTTTAAATGCTTTCTTAGCTTCTTGAAACCTTTGGTTATGTGTTGTCACCTTCTGAGCCAAATGAGCCAAGCTCTCAAAGTCTTGAGCCAAAAATCTTTCCTTAATTGGTGTCAATAAACCTTGGAAAGTAAGATCGGCTAACTAAGAATTTGTCAAAACCAAGCTGTAACATCTGTTTCTCATATCTCTAAACCTCTGAATATAATCTTGAATAGATGCATCATGTTTTTGTTTGATTGCTGTCAGATCACACAATTTCATGTCATGGATTCCATTGTAAAAATACTTATGAAACTGCTTTTCCAGATCGGCCCAACTTTGAACAAAATTATATGGCAAAGATGAAAACCATGTAAAACCCGATCCAGACAAAGATAAAGGAAATAATCTAACCCTCAGAGCATCAGTAGCCAACGCCTCACCACACTGAGCCAAAAATCGGCTGACATGCTCATAGGTTGACACATTATCTTGCCATGAGAATTATGAAAAATCTCGGACCTTGTATCGGTTTGGTAATGACACCCTCTCAAAGTATTCTGGGTATGGATGCCGATACAAATTACCAGTATCCTTAGGCTTAAGACTAAACTGTTCCCTCATCACATCGGCTATCATATCAGCCCAAGGCTTTTGTTGAGGTGCTCCTTGAAACTGCTGCTGTATTGGATCAAACTGATAAAATTGAGGCAAATACTGGGGTTGAGGTGATGCCCCTGGCCGATACTGCACTTGAGGTGAATGAGGCTGATACTGGAAATTAATATTGCCTCCCATGTGATGTTGAGGAGACTGATGCACCATATGGGCTTGCTGATCAAGAACAAACTGAGTACCAAAAGGCTAATGCTGCTGTGGAATTGGTGTCTGCTGCCTTATCGGTATCTGTGTAATCGGCTCAACAACCAGCTGGTTTGTTCTGAAGATAGCTACAACTTGTTCTTGAGTAACATGAGGGATGTTTTGTCCTATGTGTTGAGGTCGCTGTTTCACCAAAAGAAGAGGATTGAACCCTGGTTGCTTATGTGCCAATGATGATGCAATCTGCTTTCCAGGAGCCGATGCTGATATCATCGGCTGTTCTGGGGCCACACCTGAAACAGGTTACTGCTTATCGGTAACCAGAGTCCTATATCATGGAAAATTGCCCTCAGGAAGAAACACTGGCCCCTTGGCTTGATGCTCAGCAATTCTACAATCAACCACATTATTGATCATATTGTTTAAGGTGTTAACAAGAACTCCTCACTGGTTGATTAAAGCATGATGCACAACATAATCAATCCGATCTTGTAGATTGTTGAATTATGTAGGGCCATCCTCTTGCTAGACATCCCTGAGGTTTACCATCCTTGCCAGAACTTGTTTCGGGCTCATCATTGCTTGGCAAAGCTATTTTATACCTCTAAATCACTGTGCCTGAGCAAGTCTGAACAAATGAATGCAAAAAATTAGCTCTGTAGGTTATTCATCATCCTTTTAAACTCCGCCTTTTGTTCTGGCGTCAATTTGTCCATTGTTACAGGAATGATGTTCTCTGGGTCAACATCAGTCGACTTAAGGTGCACCATGATGTCTGACTTCTAATCAGGTCCCATCGGGCGTGCCAAAAGCGTGTTGATGCGAAAAACACACACTGGCCTGAGAGATCTACTTAACTCTAGTGCAGGACCTAAATATTGCTTTTGGGTTTCAAAGGCGTGCCAGTTGGTTTGATCCTACAACCAACAAGAAACAAACAAAGAAAACAAAGTTAAATCCATAAACGATAGTCGATCGGCTAATGACCGATGACGTATCGTTCAATATTGGGCCGATGCAATATGCATAGGATCGGCAATAAAGGATAAAGCAAAGGAAAAATTAGATTTACTTAATCGGCTGTAGATATCAATAATATATAATCTATGTCTCAAAATGTGTTTAAACCAATTGATTAGGATAGATCGAACAGTGTGCCGAGACAGTATAAATCACTTATGTCTAAAAATACTTTAAGAAAGAAATTATATGTATTTATAGCATGGTCGATGTAATAAATCTAACATGTATCGGCTAATACTCCGATAACACTTTATACTAAGATATCAATATAGATTAAATATATTAAACAAGAATCAATCAAGTGTTAAGATGACCTAACAGATTAATAACAAGCTTAATATATTTTACCACAATGAGATCTTAATATAAAGGGCAGATTTAGCATATCAAGTAAACATGTAGGAAACAAGATAACTAAACCAGGTAAGATCGGCTGAAACCTCAAAACTATCTCTAAAAGCAATCATAGAACAAGGTAGATATTATGATTCTAGATAATACTAAATAAGTCAGACTTAACCGATGCAGCACTAAGTATAAAGAGAAGCATAAGGTCTAAACAAATCAATGAAAGCCTTTCAAGATGGTGGCTACACTATATAACCTAGGTCAATGTTGATATCTAACCCTATAGGTTGTTGTCTAGTAACATGTGCTAGCCGGTTAGGGTTAGATAGCAATATTCATTTAGATTATATAGCATATATGATAACTCGATGATTTAAGTGAACAAGATTAGTGTGATAAAGATGTAAGCACTAATCCTGAGAACGCAAGCCGCCAAAACAAGTTTTACCTCTTGTCGAAGATCGAACCCAATGCAGCCCAACTCAAAAAGCAAAAACTCGTCGAAACAAACGAAAGTAGAAAAGGTGACGATGTGCCGAAAGTGTTATTGAACTGATTGTTGTTTGATTACACAGTCTTGGGCTGCATTTATAGTCGGACACGACTCTTATCTCTATTACAACTCAAAATACGAACAAGTCCCTTAGGCAGACTCTTACCGGTACAATCTATAAGGAAATTACTTAAAATAACCTAATTAATAAATACAATTTCCTTTTTTGGACTCTATCCATATATGGCAATCCTCATGAAGCACATCTACCTGATCCAACAATGATTCCAATGTCATCTTACTGGAATCGGCTACATCGGCTTACCTTGTCTCACTCGGTATCAGCCGATGTACACCTTAGCTGATTCAGTTTACAACTAGTACGTACTCTGTTTCCTAGAATCACGATTTTCTCCAAATCTGCTTCGGCCTTAACTCCAAATCCTATGCATGATTTACCAAATTTGGTCGTTAACAGTCTCATACATCCATGTCTGATCCATCTAAAAAATTTACACCAAAAAAATATTATATTACAGGTGTTTTCTACATAAACGAAAAATTAAGTCTTACTTTACAACTAAACCTACAATACATTAGACCATCATGCACTAGTAACTAAAAAAAAGTTTTGTCATTCAAACAATATATTTGACCTATAATTTACAAAAATAGCTCAAAATTACCTATTCAAACAAGTTTAAATATCTTCGCATTCAACAAATAAAATTTTACAAAAACGAAAGCAAATGAAAGAGAAGATCAAGCATGTTACCTTTTATATTGATTATAATCGAAGAATTCGTGTCGAAAACCTTCCTCCCTAATAAATTGCTTATTTTTTGGAGAAAGAAACACCGAGTTGAAAAAGTTCAAATATCTTCGCATTCAACCAATAAAATTTTACAAAAACAGAAGCAAATGAAAGATAAGATCAAGCATGTTACCTTTTATATTAATTACAATTGAAGAATTTGAGTTGAAAAGCATGGTACCTTTTATATTAATTACAATTGAAGAATTTGAGGTTAAAATCTTCCCCTTGTAAGCTTTTTTTGAAGAGAGAAACGCCAAGTTTAAAATCACATAGTCGGGTTAGGAAAGAAATATATGGCCCATCATCGCGTGTGCCCACTTAAGGGACCACACTAAAAAATACATTATCCCGTGCGGGCCCTTAAGTGGACTACACGGGATAATGCGCATTATCCCATGCGGTCGCTAAGTGAACCACACGGGATAATGCATATTATCCCGTGCGGTCGCTTTAGTGGACCGCACCGGATATTATCCCGTGCGATCTCTTAAGTAGACTACACGAGATAATGAATCTTCCTGTGAGGTCCAACAACCGGCCCCTGAGGACTGGTTTTTCCAGGTGCGGCCACTTATGGCCCGCCTGAAACCTACCAGGGGCCTTGTCCAGAAAAATCATTTCTCCAGTAGTGAACATCATTGGCGCCGTGATCCAATATGACGTTCCTCTTGTCTCCTTTGAAAGCTAAGTTACTCAAGGAGGTCGATACTAATGACACTAACGTCGAGGATCTATTTGAAATTTTTTTGAAAATGACCTGTTTGTAATAAAAAATCTATTTGTAATAAAAAAGTATTTATAAATAAGACATCGACGTCAATGGCATCAATGGTGTGGACCTATATGTAAATATTTTTTAATTATAAATAAGTCTTTTTGAATTTTTTAAAATAGGCCATTGGTGCTAATGCTATTAACACTTATCCCTTTTACATCAGTGACTTAGATTCTACGAGAAGGTTAAAAAGACTGCACCTATTGGTGCCATTATATTAAACCACGACGTCAATGTGTTGGCATCACGTGAAAATGATATGTTACTAGAATAATTTTTTTAAGGATTTATTTATAAAATAAGTTCTAAAAAGATAAAAAGATAAAAGGTAAAAAAATCCCGTGCATTGCGTAGCGCATGCTACAGAAGATAGTACAGTAGCAAACTGGCTACATGCGTCATGCAGTGCATGCACGCGAAGCTGTCGTCGTGCCTACCACACATGATCTGATGATCATCACAACAGAAACGCCAGCCCAGCGTAGCTTTTTTTTTTTTTTGGCAGCAGTGACAAGTCACTCACCTCTGTCGTCTGTCACCCACGGACGCATGACACAGCATGCCAAGCAGATCACGCATTTCCCAAACTTCCTCCACACCCAAATCCCCCATCAGATCAACCAATCGATCACACGCTCTTCGCCACATAAAAATCCTTCGTAAAAACGATACGATAATGTCTTTCATTAAAAAAAATACATCACTATAGAAAAAAAAAACAAATACTGTATAATTGAAACTATGTGAAAAGTCAACTCGTTTAAATGTTTAGCTCCTGTCATGCTTCATAGTTTGATCTCTTGTGCTGTAAAGTTCTCTTTGATTGCCAGGAGTTTTTAGTTACGAGTTTATGTTCAGATTATAGTCATAAGTTAGCTTTTCTTTTGAGCGGAATATCATTCAATGTGATAGACGCCTTCACATACTGTTGCTAATACAACACCACCCCCTTAATTTCCACACCATCCATCCTTACCACCACCACCACCACCATCCTATAAATTAATCAAACCAGCCAAGGAGATAATCATCCAGATTGATCCAAGAACGAGCGAGCTTATCCGATACATTGAGGCGATCAGACCGATCGATCAAGATGGCGGCGGAGGCGATCTCTCCGGCGAACGGGCGGCGGAGGAGGGTGCTGATGTTCCCGCTGCCGTTTCAGGGGCACATCACGCCGATGCTGCAGCTGGCCGACGTGCTCCGCTCCCGCGCGGGCCTCGCCGTCACCGTCTTCCACGCCCCCGTCAACGCGCCCGCCGTCGATCCATCGTCGGCGGGGGCGGAAGACTACCGCTTCATGACCGTGGGGGCCCGCGTGGCGGAGGCGGCGGCGGCGCTCATGCCCACAGGCGGCAGCGGCAGCGACTTCGCCGGCGCGCTGATGCGCCTCGACGCGCTCCTGCGGGCGCCGTTCGAGGACGCCCTCCGCCAGGTGCTCGCCGAGGAGGCGGCGGCGTGCTGCATGGTGGTGGACTCCAACCTGCGCGGGGTGCAGGAGGTGGCGGAGCGGCGCGGTGTGCGGACGCTGGCGCTGCGCACCGGCGGCGCGTGCTGCCTCGTGGCGTACATGGCCTTCCCGGAGCTCTGCGGCAAGGGCGTCCTCCCGCCGACATCGCGAGGTACAGCCTGCCCGGTCAAGTGGGCCTCGGAGATTTGGACGACTAATAAATTCTGGTTTATCCTACCCCAACTCCGTGATTACCTCATCATTAATTAGTATAGTATAATTAAGCACGAGCGGCCCACGAATCGTTGGCTCGTTTCGTATCAACATCCACCAATTAAACACGAGGGCCTTGTGTCCTTATATTATATACATATAATAACGTTATTTTATTTTATTATAATTATTTTAAAGTTGAAGTCTTATGTAATTTTAATTTATAACTTTTTATGTATTCACCGAAGCCTATTTCACCATTGAGACTATGGGTTAATTTTATAAACATTCAACGGGTTTTCTACAAAATAAGGCGAACTGAGTTATTTTATTTTATCATAATTATTTCAAAGTTTAAGTCTCATGTAATTTTAATTTATATTTTTCTTTTATGTATTTACTCGATGTCTATTTATAATTATTCCAAAGTTGAAGTCTTATGTAATACCAATTTATATTTTTTATGTCTTCACCTAAGACCTATTTTAGCATTGAGACTCGGGTTAATTTTATAAACACTCAAGGGTTTTTTGCAAAATAGCCCGGTAGACTCAGGTTATTTTATTTTATCATAATTATTTTAAAGTTGAAGTATTATGTAATTCCAATTTATATTTTTTCTATATGTTTTTACTTGAAGCCTATTTCAACATTGGGACGGGTTAATTTTATAAACGCTCAAGAGGTTTTTCGCAAAATAGCCGGATGAACTACGGGTTAATTTTATAAACACTCATGGGGTTTTCTAAAAATAGATAGACGGACAAAAATTTTGGGTGGAAATTGCTTTATAAATAGTTATACATACAGATTTAGATATAGACTACTTATTTCTTCGTATTATATAATATACGTATCAAATAAATTTTTAATATTCTAAACGTTAAAACTATTTTATTTTAAAAAAAATCACACAGTTAAAACTATTTCATCGAATCAAACTATATTTTTTTCTGGCAGAGTTATCACAAGTTAGTAGAATCAATTCTATTGGCAAAGGCACATTATTTTATCTAACTCAACGTAATAAGAATAACAATGTGTAGAATAGAATAAGATGTGCAAGGGTTGTTTATTTCGTTTGTCTTTTTACTGTCGTTAGAAGGTGAAAGAAAATATAGAAAGTTCATTCGAAAATTTTCAAATTTCAAAACTAAATTATGTAATATTATAAAATTTCACTACATCTCATATCGCAATGGATGCCACCTAAATATACTCGCACTAGTACAGAATGCCTTATAGGTGCCGGTTGGGAAACCCTCTTAGGTGCCGGTTTTCCCAACCGGCACCTATTGGTCGGCACCAATGACTTTGGTCATTGGTGTCAGTTCTTCGACCGGCACCTATTCGAGCAAATAAGTGTCGGTTCGTGTAGAACCGACACCTATTTATCGCCCAATCTTTTCTTATGGGCCCACTCCTTTAGCCGGACCCATCATATTTACCGGACCCACCATATTTTTCCACGCGGGCACGGGCCCGCGAGATAGAGCTACAGGCACGAGCGAGCGGTTCGGCGAGCAGTTCTACACGATGAGCGAGCGAGGCACGAACCTATTTAAGCCGGTGTTGCTCGGTTCGGCGAGCGGTATGGTATTAATCGAGGGAATAGTGTTTTTGAGAATAGGTGCCGGGTGAACAGTAAAATCGCCACCTATAGTCTCAAATAGGCGCCGGGTGAACAGTAAAACCGCCACCTATACTATAGGTGGCGGTTCGTAATAAGAACCGCCACCTATTCGCAAAGAATAGGTGCCGGGTGAAGAGTAAAACCGCCACCTATAGTCTCAAATAGGTGCCGGGTGAATAGTAAAACCGCCACCTATCTATAGGTGACGGTTTTACTATTCACCCAGCACCTATTTGAGACTATAGGTGACGGTTCTTAACACTAACCGCCACATATTCTTTTGTCGCCATCTATATACATTATAGGTGCCGGATTTGGTTTGACTGACACTTTTTGGGACGACACCAATGAGCCTTTTTTAGTAGTGTCGGTCTATAAATATAAAATACAAGAAAAACTAATTAGTTAACTACAAATCCTAATAGTATTTATATTTATGCTATGTATTTATCTGAGACCATAATCACCTAAATGTACCATCGTCACCAACTCTTGCTTTTTAAATTAAGACTTAGATAAGAAAAATCCATGGAATAGATATGACATGCATAGAAATAGTATAGTACATAAAATAAAAGTCCCAACCCCAAATAAATTTGGCTAGTATTTTCAAGTATGAGCGATATGCGGTAAACCTTTTTTCCTCTGATAGGCTTATCGAATAATAATAACCTCATCTACAATTTGGAAGGATCATGAGAACGTGGCATCCTGAGAAGGCTTCTTTAATTTTGTTGTCGAAAATAAAGGAGACAAATTTCTTAGCACATGCATATCCTTAGTTACTTCTGTCCTCTATAGCCTATAGCTACACAAAAATATTAATGCACTCAGCCATCTATGCATTCCCATATAATTACATTCAAGGAGTACTGATCTTCATTTCCACTAAATTCCAGATCAGCTGCAACTGGACATGCCATTGGATGAGCTTCCACCACTTCGCCTGCGAGATATGATGTTCTCAGCAACAAGCACACATGCTACAATGGCTACCTGCTTAGAACGTCTATTGGACTCGGCACGGTGTTCTTCCGGTGTCATTCTCAATACCTTCGACGATCTCGAGAATTCTGACCTCCAAAAGATCATCAATGGTCTAAGCGTTCCGGTGTACGCGATCGGGCCACTTCACAAGATCTCCATAGGCCAAGAGAGCAGTTTGCTAACTCAAGATCAAAGCTGTTTGGAATGGTTGGACAGGCAGGAGACAGAGTCTGTTCTTTATGTGAGCTTTGGGAGCTTGGCATCTATGGATCCTGAAGAGCTTTTGGAGACAGCATGGGGATTGGCTGATAGCAAAATGCCGTTTCTTTGGGTGATCAGGCCAAACTCGGTTCAGGGATCACAGAAAGCAGGTCTTCTAGATGACTTCGAGGATGCGACACGTGGCAGAGGTATGGTGGTTTCTTGGGCCCCACAACAAGATGTGCTCAAGCACCGAGCAATTGGTGGTTTCTGGACGC
This sequence comes from Oryza australiensis, assembly GCA_019925245.2. Lineage (NCBI taxonomy): Eukaryota > Viridiplantae > Streptophyta > Magnoliopsida > Poales > Poaceae > Oryza > Oryza australiensis. The sequence continues at coordinate 736,644 of JAIFGZ020000348.1, forward strand.
ACAATGGATGGAACTCAACCCTAGAGAGTATATGTGATGGTGTTCCGATGATATGTAGGCCTCACTTTGCGGATCAAATGATTAATGCCAGGTATGTGCAAGAGGTATGGAAGGTAGGGTTTGATCTAGAGGGCAAGCTGGAGAGGGGAATGATTGAGAGAGCCATTAGAAAGTTACTGTGCAGCCAAGAAGGCAAGGGGATGAGGCAAAGGGCAAAGGATTTGAAGAACAAAGCGACAACATGTGTTGAGAAAGGAGGCTCTTCAAATACTGCAATTGATATGTTGGTGAATCAAATAATGTCATTCTGAACATTATCTCATATGTATAAACCGTTTCATAAAATCCATTGACAAACACAAACATCTTCTGAAGTTACTTCTAATATGGAATTTACAATGCTCAAAGAACTTTTCATGACTGAGCTCCATTAATTTTTACTCTTAGAGGGTGATCTATCATATCAGTTAAAATGTTAGTTTGTTATTACCACATGGAATAGCTAGAATTTCCAGATGCAAGCAAAAATGTGAAATATACCGGTTCCACTACTGGAGAAAACATCTTTGGTTGAAGTGAAAAAATCTACAATAGTCCCGGTTTGAGTTGTATCCGAGACTAAAAATATGTTTAGTCCCGGTTTAAAAGGCAACGGATCTCTAGGATCTTTAGTCCCGGTTCGTGACATAAACCGGGACTAAATATCATCTTTAGTCCCGGTTCAATATTGTCAGAGGCTGTCAGAGCGTCGGGGGTCTTTAGTCCCGGTTGGTAACACCAACTGGGACTAAAGATGTTATTTTTTTTGTCCCGGTTCATCTTATTAACCGGGACTAAAGATATTCTCGGACTTATCTCTCCCGAATTAAAGGCATGCATGCGCAGATCTACCAAGCTCAAACTTATCTTTTTCTCTCCCTCTCCCCTCTCCCCTCTCACCTTCGCTCTCCTCTATCTCTCCCCACAGTCAGAGCGACGGGCGCGCGTGCGGCCAGAGCGGCGGCCATGGGCGGGCGGCCGGCGACGGGCGGGCGTGCGGCCGGGGCGGCGGCGGCGCATCCCTCCTCCCCCCCACCGCGCCTCCTTCCATCCCATCCACCCGCCCGGCGGAATCCCGCGGCGGCGGCTTGGAGGCGGCCAGATCCGAGCTTGGCGGCTGTTTCCGGCATCGCGACGGCTCGGCAGCGGGAGCCGAGCTTCTCCCCGGCGGGCGGCGGCGGCGCATCCCCCCTGGCGGCGGGAATACAAATAGAACCATCTCTGATAATTTTAGCAAACAGTTTTTAATCTAACTTTTTTAATGCATATCCTTGAGGTAAACTCTATTAAGTCTGGAAAGTCATTCATGAGTTGTTGAAGCCCAGCCGCTAATCATATCCTTAGTTGTGAGCCTCATCCATTGCATGTCTAGCGAAATATAATGGAACCAATTGCTGGTGCCTACGAATTAACCGAGTTTTCTTCATTGCATTTTCGTCACTTTCATCTCAATCTTCTCCTTTAATCACGAATAGAAAATGTTCAATTAGAACTTGGACGTACAGGAAGTCTATCCTCTCTGAATGTGATATAAGTGTCGCTATTGGCTGCCTTAAAATCGATCAGTCTTTACTCAAAGCGTGGCCCCAAAATTAACCTAGGGAACCCACGTGGTACTAACTTGGGTCATTCAGTTTGTTGCACAATTAAGACATCTAAAGGGGTGGCCTGTTCTGGATTTTTTATTTTTTCGTGAAAACTTATTTTACAAACAAATCCTCCTAAAAACTTATTTCGGGAATGTACCTTTTTCGTGGCGCCAACGTCATTGGCGTATAGAGCATGTCCAACAGTTTCTTAAAAACCAATTCTCAAAAAAGACCATATAGAAAATTCCTAAAAAATTTAGAGTATAAAATCAAAAATTGATACGGCAGATTCTCAAAATTGATTCTTTATTTTATAACTAACTGGGCCCCATTGTTAACGACCAAATATAGTAAGCCAATTATCAAGATTTGGAACTAAGGCCGAAGCTGATTTGGAGGGAATCAGGATGATTGGAAGCAGAGTGTGCGCCAAGTACAGACCGAATCGACTAAGGAGTTCATCGGCTGAAGACCGAATCGGCTAAGGAGTTCGTCGGTCGATACCAAATTGAAGAAGATGAGCCGATGTAGCCGATTCTGGTAAGATAATATTGGAATCATCTTCGGATTTGTTTAAAGTGCTTCGTGAGGATTGCCATACATGGATAGAGTCCAAAGAAGACAATTGTATCTATTAAGTTAGGTCATTTTAAATAGTTTTCTTATAGATAATATCGATAAGAGTTTGTTTTAGGCATGTACGTGTAATTTAAATTGTAATAGACATACAAGTCGTGTCCGTCAAAGAATTATCTTGTATCTAGGTATAAATATGACATAGGACCTTGTAAATCAACAACAATCAGTTCAATACAATCTTCGACGCATTGCCACCTTTTCCTTTTAGTAATTTCGACGAGTTCTTACTTCTAGTTAGGCTACATCGAGTTTGATCTCCAGCAAAAGGTAAAGCTTGTTATGACGGCTTGCGCTCTCGGGATTAATGCTTCCATCACTATGATACTCTAATCCTGTTTACGTAAATCGTCGAGTTATCATATATATTTTATAACCTAGATCGATAATGCGATCCAACCCTAATCGGCTAGCTTTTGTTGCCAGATAACAGCCGATAGGGTTAGATATCATCGTCGACTTAGATTATATACTGTATCCACCATCTGGAAAAGTTTTCATGGATTTGTTTAGATCTTATGCTTCTTTTACGCTTAATGCTGCATCGGTTAAGTCCGACCTATTATGTAATGTTTAGAATCATAATATCTATCTTATTTCATGATCACTATTAGAGATAGCATCGGGGTTTCAGCCGATCTTACCTATTTTGGCTATCTTGTTTATTTTATGCTTACTTAATACATTAAAACTGCCCTTTATATTAAGATATCACTGTAATTAAATATGTTAAGCTTGTTATCGATCTGTTAGGTTGTCTTAATAATGGGTCGGTTCATGTTAGATGTATTTAGTCTGCAACGATATCTTAGTATAAAGTGGTATCGGAGTACCAGCCGGTCACGTGATTCCATCGGCTGAGGAATTAAAGAAGAGGAAGTATTGCAAATGGCACAACACTAGATCTCACAGCACTAATGATTACAAAGTCTTCATACAGCAGATCCAATCGGCTATCGAGGCGGGCAAGATCAAATTCGAAGACCCGAAGAAGCCGATTAAAGTTGACGGCAATCCTTTCCCTGTCAACATGGTCCACATAAGTGGTAGAGCAGCTGATAGAAGGGATTATCAGCAGCCCAATTCTGCCAGGATCATCAATAAGTCCTAGAGAAAATATGATAAGTAGGAAGAAGATGACAGCTTTGATTCCCATTGGGGCTTTGAATTTTCCAGGTTTTGCTGGAACGAAGAAATGAGGCTACCATCAATCGAAGACTATCTAGCATGCAGCAATCATGGTGGCAACTACGTTGGAGAGTCTAGCCGATCTTGTCCCGAGAGAAATCGGCTGCCATAAAAGAAACTCCCTGTTCATCAGAGGTTGGGTCCGATTCATGAAGATTTTCTACAGGACCCTGATGAAGATGAAGACGAGACCATGAACCCGCAATGGTGCCTTTGTGATACTTTCACAAAGAGTCGAAAAGGAGGGTACAAAGGATGAAGAGGTGGGTCTGGCTTCACGAGGTTCAAGCCAAAATCGACTATCTGCTGAAGAAGAAGAAGCAAGAATGCCCAAAGAAAGAGTGGCATGTTAAGAGCAAGGTGCTCTCAGCTGATAAAGTTCAAGCCGACAAGGCCAAAAGATTGGCTAAGGGAAAAGTTGTGGCCTCTACATCGATCAAAATGATTTGTGTGTTGCTAGCTGAGTATGAAGCAGCTCAAGCCGATGCAGATGTGGTTGAAGAGTCCCTGACCAAGTTGGTTTTGTCCCCAGAACAAGGTATCTTCGAAAAACCAGAGGGGACAGGGCATCGACATCTTAAGTCACTTTAAGTTAAAGAATTCGTCAATGGCAAGCCGATGTCCAAGATGTTGATCAACGGGGGGCTGCTGTGAACTTGATGCCCTATGCTACATTCAAAAAATTGGGCAAGAGTTCTGATGACCTCATCAAGACCAACATGGTTTTGAAAGACTTGAGGCAACCCATCAGAAACCAAAGCGGTTCTGATTGTGGAGCTGACAATTGGCAGCAAGACTGTGCCTACCACCTTCTTTATCATCGATGGGAAGAGATCATACAGCCTATTGCTGGGAAGGGACTGGATCCCTGAATTTTTTGCTTTTTAGCCCAAATTTGCAAAGATTATCACAAATAGGCCCCCGGCGGTTTGAATTCTAGAAATGGACCCTAAGCTCGGCGCCAATAGTGATGGCGCCGAGCTTGAACTCTCGGCGCCAATACTATTGGCGCCGAGATATGTGCGCCACGTAGACGCCGAGTCCAACGTGGCAAAGCTCGGTGCCGGCGGTAGTGGCACCAAGCTCGCGCCATAGATCTTGGCGCCGACCTCGGCGCCATCGATCTTGGCGCCGAGCTCGGCGTCACTACCGCTGGCGCTGACAATTGTTTACAGGTGGGTCCTGTCCTCCTCGTCCAGCCAGAGTTACGCCCATCTCGCGCCCGCCACCGCACACCCGCCACTCGCCCCGCGCACAGCCCACCGCCACACAGCCCGCCGTCGCCCGCCCGCCGCGCGCGCCCGTCGTTGGCCGCCGCACGCCGTTGCCGCCCGCCCGTGCGCGCCCTCTCGCCGCGCCCTGTGCCGACGCCCCCTCGCCGCGCCCAGCCGGCGCCCTCTGCTCGCACCCCTGTGCCGGTGCCCCCTCGCTCGCGCCCCAAGCCGGCGCCCCCTCTGCCCATGGCCACCAGGCCAGTACCGCCGCCGACGCCCGCTCTGCCCGCGCTGACTTCCCTTCTTTGGCTCCCGCCTGTGCTGACTTCCTTCTCGGCGAGGTAAATATATTTTCGAGTATGCAATGTAGATGAAAAAGTATGCAATGTAGATGAAATTAAAATTTAGAATGTGCAAATGAAGAAATTCAATGCATTTAATTTAGAATAGGCAATGTAGATAAAATTTGAAAATCCAATGTATTGTTAGTTAGAATGAAATGTGGGTAAAGTATAAATATGGAATGTATCTAGTAGGTAAAATTTAGAAATGCAATATATGTGATTTTAGTGTATGCAGTGTAGGAAAAAAATTAAATGTGTAATGTACATAATTTTACAATATGCAATGTGGGTAAAATATAGATATACAATGTACATGAATTTTGAAAAGGTGAATTGTAAAATGTTGAACATGTAATTTTAAATTTTTCTATCTTTTTTTGTTGAATAAATGGTATCTTTTAATGGTAATGACTTTGATTAGTTTACGGGATTGGATTAGTTTACGCGAAGGTAGATCTCATAAAGAAGAAATTGCAGGATTGGATAATTTCATATGGGCTAGAGTTTTTTGTAGAAAGTTTTTATGTTTTAAAAACTATAGTGGATTGGACAAATTGAGTAGTATATAGCAATTATTTTGGACTGAACTAAATATATTTGTAATTTTTTCGAACTACTAGATGGACAACGTAGTGATCATATATCATGGAGGCACCGTGGCAAGAGATTGTTATGGATATATCAACTTTGTTGACATGCAAAGCGAGCCTGTTATATTTGATGAGAAGCCAACATTTAGTGAGTTGCTTAAAAGGGCTCTGGAGGAGCTACATTGCTCTGGAGATGATTCCATCATAGTTGAGGGTGTACTTCACAAGGGCAAGGGTAAGAGTAGGAGGCAGTGAACCTGGTTGTACATATTGTGCTACATGTATGCAAAACGCTTGTGGACTATATGGAATATTATTATGTCTTGTATGGACTCTTCTTTTGGACTGTCATAACTATTCTGGACATTACGAACTGTTATGAACTTCGTGGTATTTTCGTGTTGTCATGTATATGGGATGTGGATGAATGTGGTACATATTATGTGACTGTTATATGCTACATTGATATTTGTGTAAGCTTTGAGTACATAAACAGGGGAAATTCTGCCAAAATTTTCTGCTCGAAGTTTACAGGAGTATAGATTTAGACAACTGGGCAAGTTAGATAGTTTCTAACGTCAAAAATTCAGTAAAATATGAAGTGAGTCCCTACAATTACTTCCAACAGCTAGAGTGAAATTGGAATGTATACTTCAATTACGATTGACTCAATCAAAATTGACAAAATGACACACATAATATTGTTATCCACATGTTCCGTCCTTCATACTCGATCATGCTCTGTCACAATCAACTTTCGGCACGGCACGTATTGTCACATCCTTCCATGTCATTCGTTGCACGATACTCTTAAAAACGACAAAAAATCTTTCGACGTGTGAGAGACATGTATGATACGTCGCTGTCAACTTTCGGCGCGTGAAGGATTCCCCACTCAACTTTCGGCGCGTGAAGGATTCCCCACTCACCTCCCTCCACTATATATTACTTCGATCCAAATACGAGCTCTTCATATCTTCATTCTGTTTTCTACACTTACACGTACAATGAGCTCTTCATATCGTCCTTTCATTGAGCGTCTCCACTGGCGACTCCATCCTTTGAGCGGTTTCATTCCACCATGGTGTGGCCGTCCGTTATGCCATTGTGGGGATGCTTGCATACTTACGTCTTCCCTCCTCACGGAAACCCGGGAAAGGTGATTTTTCCAATGCGCCAACATTGATCGGGTATGGCTTATCTACAATGCTTTCTTCTACAAAATATTCACAAAGAAAAAGCTAAATTTTAATAGTGTATCACATTAACACTTCATGCAGGCATATCGTCGAGTATGCAACTTCCTTGAGTGGATAGATATGAATAACCCACGAACCGATGGAACACGGTACTACCCACTAAGCGAAACAATGTCAGACTACTTCGGTGAAAGGCTGAGTACCAACGTCGAGTTGGTGCTGAAGCTTTGGATTGGCCTATGGATCAGCTAGCACTACCGACATGGCGGGAACGTCCAGAATGCCATTGTGGTCTCCGTTGCCAGGTGGTAAGATCCATAAGACAAGCAACTAGAGGACAAAGATGCTTTGTGTGTCCTGAGATTGTGGATGACGATTTTGTCATGAGTATCATTTTTTCTTGTTCAACCTATTCGCTTGTTCCATTTTCTAACCTCGAACATCACAAATCGGTCGGACGGTAATGCAACCTGAGTCGACCGAACAATTCCTTCAGGCATGGATGGAGTACGAACGTCGAGTGGAAATCGCAAGTTTAGATTGGCGGAACAACCCACTAGGTTTCCCTAAATGGTCGGAGCGTCCCATGTGCGGTTGTATGGATCGTTGCAAGATGGCTACCTCCTTTGAACCACGAACCTATGGCCGGAGATATTTCATTTGCCCTAACTTACACAACGACTTCGTTGTACGTCTTTCGATTTATCAATCCCGCTAACGTCTTCCCTCTACTGGCTCTCTAACTGATTACATGTGTTTCTTTACCAGGGCATTCAAAGGAGGTGCGGATTCACTAGGTGGATCGACAATGTCATTCCCCAATATAACGGCCTAAAAGTAACTGAATGTGAAACACAGAAGGAGTACAACGCCGAGAAGGAAAGAGAAAATTGAAGACAAGCTGAAAACCCTAGAACGAATCCGTAGGATACCTGAGACTCGACTCGTCGGGTCCGATTAGTTTGTATCGTGTATGCATGGCATACATTTCATGGTTTAATTACATGCAATAATTCTTATGAAACATATGTCATGTATTGTATCATTAATATATGCTGAGTTATGCTTGTATTACTACAAAAGTTTTCAACCGTGTCAATTGCTTAAACAACAGAAATACGATAGCTCAAACTCACTTTTCCACGGTCCAATATGCCGATTCGTGACGAAGGGTGAAAGAAACACTGGTGACAGTTGAATAGGATAGAGATGAAGAGAAATATGAGAACAGGAAGTGTTGACAGAGAGGAAGAATATGGTCCACCTGTAAGCAGGCTAGGCGCCACGAGCGGTGGCGCGAGGTAGGCGCCACCATTCGGCGCCGACCTCGGCGCCCCTTCACGGCGCCGAGCTCGGCGCCACTACCGCGGCGCCGAGCTTTGCCACGCCGGACTCGGCGCCTACGTGGCGCAAATATCTCGACGCCAATAGTATTGGCGCCGAGTAGTTCAAGCTCGACGCCATCACTATGGGCGCCGAGCTTAGGGTCCATTTCTAGAATTCAAACTGCCAGGGGCCTATTTGTGATAATCTTTGCAAATTTGGGCTAAAAGGCAAAAAATGGTCACTGGATCCATGCCAATTGTTGCATCCCTTCTACAATGCACCAAAGCTTAATCAAATGGCAAGACGACAAGGTCGAAATCGTGTCGGCCGACAGGTTAGTTAACATTGCAAATGCCGATTTAACCCTTTGGGAGATGGATGGCATCGATTGCTTGTCTGGCAAGGTTTGGGAAGCTGATTATCTATAAGTCTCCGATTCTGAAATATAGCCAATTGGAGAAGAAGAGCCTCAATTGCTGCTTTGAGGGCGTCATGGAGGGGTCAAGCTTCTACACAAAGGACACTGTAGATGATCTCGATGACAAATTAGGACAAGGCTTCATGTCGACCGACGATTTAGAAGAAGTCGACATAGGCTTAGGGGATAGCCTAGGCCGACATTTATTAGTAAAAATTTATCTTCTCAATTGAGAACCAAGCTGATAGAACTGTTAAAAGAATATAAAGATTGTTTTGCTTGGGAGTACTTTGAGATGCCAGGACTTAGCCGATTGATTGTTGAACATCGGCTTCCTATCAAACCAGCATATCGGCCGTTTAAGCAATCACCTAGGAGATTTAAGGTCGATATGTATGATGCAATTAAGGCCAAAATCACTCGATTATATGATGTTGGTTTCATTCGGCCATGCCGACATGCTGAGTGGGTTTCCAACATAGTTCTAGTGGTCAAAAAGAACGGCAAACTTAGGGTGTGTATTGATTTTGAGATCTGAACAAAGCTACCCCTAAGGATGAATACCCAATGCCAATTGCTGATTTGCTTATTGATGCTGCTTCAGGGTACAAAATTATCAGTTTCATGGATGGCAACGCTGGATGTAATCAAATCATCATGGCAGAAGAAGACATCCACAAGACTGCTTTAGATGTCCTGGTGCAATCGGCTTATATGAATGGGTTGTGATGACTTTTGATTTGAAAAATGCTGGAGCTACGTATCAAAGAGCCATGAATTATATTTTTCACGATCTGATCGGCTTGTTGGTTGAAATCTACATTGATGATGTTGTGGTGAAGTCAAGAGAGATTGAAGACCACATAGCCGATTTGAGGAAAGTTTTAGAAAGAACAAGGAAATATGGCTTGAAGATAAACCCTACAAAATGTGCTTTTGGCGTATCGGCTGGATAGTTTTTTTGGCTTTCTTATTCATGAAAGAGGGATTGAAGTAACACAAAGGAGCATCAATGCAAGCAAGAATATTTAACTGCCACAGGACAAGAAGCAATTGCAATCTCTGGTCGGCAAGGTGAATTCATGAGGAGATTTATCTCTAATCTGTCTCGAAAGATGAAGCCTTTTACACCTTAGCATTGGTTGAAAGCTGATCAGCAGTTTACCTGTGTCACATCCAGGGTTTTTCCCTAATGCATTTAAAATAATTTACCCGGAAATAATCGGAATTTCTGAAATTAACCTGGAGTCAACCTATAATTTTAAAATGCAATTAATAAACGGAAATGACATGGTAGGATTTTTTTTGAATTCTTCATGTCAAATTACGCTAACAGGATTTTTACTGGAATTTTTAGAGCACTCTAAGTATTTTTAATCAATTAAATAAGAAAACATGAATTTAATTAAGTCCCTAAATCCCTTTTTCTTTTCTTTTTTTCCTTTTTCCGTACGCCCGTACGGTTTTCCCGCCTCTCCTGCGTGCCGGCCGTCGCCCGACACTATTCCGCCCGAGCCGCACCCGCGCGCACACCGCTCCTCCGGCCGTGGCCGAGGCCCACGGTCCCGCCGCGCCGCGCAAGTCCGGCGCCTCCTTGCGCCGCGGCCACCGAGTGGGCCCACTGTCGGAGCCGCTCCCTTGCGCCGGCCGCCCAACCGCCGCCGCCGCCATAGCCGCGCCCGCCCGCCTCTTTCTCGCGCGTTTCGCGCGCGCCGCGCCGCGTGGCCCCACGCCGGGCCGCCCGCGCCGCCGCACCCGTGCCCGCTTTTCCCGCACGCCGAACGGTCGTCGCCGCCCGAAACGGCCGCCGAATATCTCGCTCTCTCTCTCTCTCCGAGTCCGAAACCGACGGCGAGGGATTCGCGCTCAACCCGTGCGCAATCCGGCCTCTTTCCGCCCCTATAAAGTCCCTCATGCGCCACCGCGTTTCCCTTTGTTTCCCGTTCGCCTAGCCCCAAAATCGTCACCGCCGTCGTCGTCTTCCCCATCTCCGGTGAGTTCGCCGCCGCTTCTCCCCTTCGGTTTCCGTGTTGTCGTTGCCCCGAGCCGTTGTCCCGAGCCGCGCACTCTCCGCCGTCGTTTCCGTGCATCGCGCCGCCCGCCGTCGTTGTTCCCGTGCCGACGAGTCCGGCCGGCCGAGCGGCCATGGCCGGCGAGCGAGCTTGAACCGCCGCCACCGCGTCCTAACCCTAACCCTAACCCTAGCGCCGCCCCCTCTGTGCCGTCCGATCTTGCGGATCGGACGGATCCGCGCCGTCCGATCGCGACGGATCCGCGCCGTCCGATCGCCGCCGTCCGGCCGCTCGGATCGCGCCACGTGGCGGCAATCCGGCCGCGCGCGCCCGCCTCCGCGTGTGCGCCGTGCGCTCACGCGCCCCTAGGCCGACGCCGGCCCGCGACGTCATGCGACGTCAGCCCGAGCCGCGCGAGGATGACGTCACCGGGACTTAATTGCGCAATAAATAATTTAATCTTTTCTCGTTTAGTTTAAAAATCACAATTAAACTTCTAAAATTCATATCTTTTGAATCCGAGCTCCGTTTTAGTCCATTCAAATTTCATTAAATCCAGAAAAATGTCAAGAATCCATTAAAAATACTTTTCAGTGCTGTTTCAGTAGACTTTTTAGGGTGTTTGTTGAGTGCTTTGTTTGTCGTGTAGATCCCGAGTTTTCCGGCGAGCCCGTTCTCTTCGAAGTAGTCGCCGAAGTTCCTCGTCTCGAGCAAGGCAAGTCATACCTTACATTGACCATATTGTACCTATTTTATGTAAATACCTCTATTTCATTCAAATACGCATATGTTTTAGAATGTCATTTCATGGGATGTTTTATACCTATTGTACTCAACCATAGGACTGTTTACCTTATACCATTGATAACCTAGGATCCAATGTGACTAGATGATAGTTTAAGGTTGCTTAGTCATGCTTAGCGCAACTAGCTCACTTAAGGGAATCACACTAAGTTTATTACTAAAGTTGACCTCCGTGACATTAAGATATGACCTTGTTCTTAATGATATTGAATTATCGAAAGGTGGGTCGTGAGCACATGGTTGGATTGTGGTTAGCGTGCTCATGACGATTAAGGACCGGTTCTCGGAAACCCCGGAAGAAATGTCGTGCATACCACAAGCCAAGCATGGGTAATGGTGGGCCCGTAGCATAGTGTCTCTAGTTAACGTATCCCGAGAGGGTGAGCGTGATGGAGTTGGGTCGGCCCCGGTTTTAAGGGTTGATCAGCTTCCGGATTCACCGCGGCACTAGAGGGGCTGCCCATTGCCCAATGGGGATGGGGGCGAAACCTTGGTGTGGTACGATTGATTAGAGGGGTTGTGTGAAGGGTCCTGTCACAATTCCTTCGGGCACCGTGGTGGTGCACCGGCGCACGGTAACGTGTTGTGGGATTGTGTCTTGTGGGTACGATTGTACACCTCGATCGAGTAAAAACTATTCGAATAGCCGTGCCCACGGTTACGGCGATCGACCGATTCACCTTGATTAGTCTCATTTTTTTACTCGAATGAAATGTTGGAATATGACTAGTGCAGGTGGATGGATGGGCTGTTGCAACGTGGTTTGAGCATTGGACAGCGTTTATTTAATACGCTTAAATATTACTACTGTTTTTACTTGTCTTCAAATATTATTATTATTATATACCGCAAATGCTGTTTATGCAAATTGAGCCCCTTGACCTTTCCTTGTTATTTATCTTGCATCATGCCCCTTTTCCGGTGTGACTTGTTGAGTACGGTGGTTGTACTCGTCTTGCCGCTTTTCCCCCTTCGTGCGAGGTTGAGACCGAGGTCTCCGAGGAGGTGTAGGCTTGTTCTCGTCAAGGTTTAGCCGTGGAGTTGGTGTTCCGCTTCGCTCGTGTCAAGTTTAGCTTAAGTCGGTTTTATTTTCCTTTCCGCTGCATTTGTGTAACTCTTTTATATTGTTTCTAAGACGAGGATTCGTATTATCAATAACGTCGATTTGTGTACCTCGCTGATTCCGGACGAGGATGTAATGCACAAATTAGCCGCGAAATTCGGTGTGAATTTCGGGCGTGACAAGTTGGTATCGAGCCTTCCTGTGACGTAGGACAAGCCAACTGGAAATCTTAAGAGCCCTCTAATTCTTTTCATGTGCATCTTTTTTGAAAAAAAGGGGTTTTGAAAAGTGGAGTCGATCTAGGGTTTAGGAATTGCGAAAAATGAGATGTTGGTTGTGGGTTTTGAGCATGTTTTTATTTTCCCACTCCTTTGTTTCTATAGATGGCGAGTTCCCCAGCACGCACTGCGGAAAAGGGATGACAGTTTCGTGGCGTAGCGGCGCGTATGGCCCTTGCGGTTGGATATCCCGAAGCACCGAGTATACAACGTTGCGCCTCTCGGTGGCGAGTTGCCATACCGTGTTCGGTTGGAGGTTTACGGGTTTGTGGGAACGTGTCTTCCCAACATGGAGGTCACGGCTTCCGGAGGCACGTCGATCACGCTTGTCAAGAAGCCGCCTACCCGATGTTGGCCGGATGAGGGAGCCGCATGATGCGACCTTCGCACCTCCTCCTACCGCTACCATCCCCGTCGAGGTAGTTCCTCCGAGGTCGGTGTATTCAAGTCTACGGCAGAGGAGAATGACACTACCTTCGGTCACATGTGCACCGTGCTCAAAGGACTGGATCGATGCACTCGACCTACACAAGGCGACCAAAGAGCTGAATGACAAGAAGATGCCGAGGATCGCGCGACGCAGGACGAAGTGGTTCGTCCGAAGAAGGAGGTCGCGAGTTGAAGGGACTTTCGCCACCGGTTGGGGTTAGACTCCGCACTACGCCTCGGAAGACCACCACGCGCGCTGTCCGTATCCAGTGGCACCTCGGATTCCACCGCCTTCTCCAGCTCCACCCGCTCCGGTTCCGGCGTCGGTTCCAGTTCCTCTGCTGCAGGTCCCGCCCTCACCTTTGCTCCCGGCTTCGGCAAATCAAGGTGGAGGTGGCGTAATGGTTGGATCTCCGTCTCCGGTGACTCAAGCTCGGATAATTCGGCGGAAGACATGGACTCCGAAGAGACTCGAGATTCCTCGGAGGGAAGAGGCAGGATCGGTTGGGCTACGGCAACCGATTCAGAAGAGTCCAAGTTCGAGGTGACGCCCGAGGACTCCAGGAGCCGTTCGGAAGAATGGGGATCTTCGAAGGAAGCGTTTCGACTCCTCGTCTCGTGGATCGTTCTAGTTGCCCTCTTTAGTTTTACCGTTTAAATTAGTTTGTCTTCTTGGTAGTTGCTGTGTGTTAGGCGTGTGTGTGGGATAGGCGGCGGTCGATATCAAGTGTGATATGACCGACCAATTAAGGATGTTTGGTGCTTTTCCTTGTTTTTAGTCAAGATCAGAACAATGCATTTGAATTCAAATAATAAAGATTAGTTCTAAGTCTGTCTGTTTTTCTTCTTTTCTCTCTCGGTCGGTCGTCTCCTTCGGATGGTGAACACCGGGACCGGCGGGCGAAAAGCAACAATGGGCGAGTCAGTGCCGACAACCACGAGGCTCACGACGCCAATGGCAATGCTCCTCCACCGCCACCCGAGAATCCCACCATTCTCAAGTGCTCGCTTCACAGACACAGATGATGGCTGCAATGATGCAGCAAATGCAACAACAACACCACCCGGATGCAACGAGATGCCGCAACAAATGCAAAGCAACAGCAGAGAATAATCGCTTGCCGCCCCACCACCCCACCCAAGCCGCGAGTTCCTTCGTGTCCGACCGCCGACTTTCTCCAAAGACCACTAATCCCATGGAGGCTAATGATTGGCTTCATGCCATAGAGAAGAAGTTGGATCTGCTTCAGTGCACGGATCAGGAGAAAGTCTCTTTTGCCACTCATCAGTTACAGGGTCCTGCTTCAGCTTGGTGGGACAACTATTTGGTTACTCGCCGGCGGAGCGTTACACGGGAAGAGTTTCGTCGCGTTTCGGGACCGCACACATTCTGCGGGAATAGTTGCACGTAAAAGCGTGAGTTCCGTTCTCTTGAACAGGTAACGATCGCCATCGAGTATCCGCACGAGTTCAATCGTCTTGCCCGTTATGCCCCGAAGATGTGCGCACCGATGCGAAAGGCGGGAAAAGTTTTTGGTGGTTTGGATGATGAACTCACGGACAAGCTTATCTCCGGAGAGTATGCTAACTTTGAGAAGCTGGTTGACAAGGCCATTCGACAGGAAGATCAGCGCAACAAGATGATCAAGAAGAGAAAAGTATTCCGACACGACCTCCTCAACAAGCAGGGAAATCAGCAGAGGCCGCGTTTCATGCGGAAGTCGAGTGGACCTACCACCATGATTGTTCGTCAGCATCGACCTTATCACCCAGGGAATTTCCAAACTGGCAGTAGTGGCAGTGGTCAGCAACAGCGTACTCCAGCCCCGCGCCCTCCAACGGCGCCATCCCAGCAACAGTCACAGCCACCACCTCCAAGGAAGGACTCGGGAGGAAAGCCAGGAGTCTGTTTCAACCGTGGTGACCCGGGGCATTTGCGGACAAGTGTCCGGCCAAGAGCGCTGGGCCAAGGTTCATCCAGCTCGAGTCAATCATGCGTCCGCCGAGGAAGCACGGACCGCTCCCGAAGTTATACTGGGTATGTTTCCTGTAAACTATACTCCTGCCACAGTATTATTTGATTCTGGCGCTACACATTCTTTTATCTCAAAGCAATTTGTTGGGGCACATGGGTTGTCGGTAGTGGGACTTAAGATACCTATGCGGGTTCAAACCCTTGGAAACCACTTGGAGACCACTCGCATTGTCCCTCGTGAACATAGAAATCCAAGGATCTATGTTTCTAGCCAACCTTATCCTCCTTCGTCCAAAGGCATAGATGTCATTCTTGGGATGGATTGGTTGTCCAGACATAAGGGAGTAATTGACTGCGCTAGTCGCACCATTACTTTAATTAATACGAAAGGAGAAAGAGTTGTTTTTCGCTCTCCCATGCAAGTCAAGCCCGTAGCAAGTTTGAATCATGTTTCCACCGGGAATCGTCCGAAATGGCGGCCAAGACCCCCGTGAAGTTAGAGGATATCCCCATCGTCGAGAATACCCCGAAGTTTTCCCGAGGATTTAACTCGGATGCCGCCAAAAGGGAAATCGAATTCGGATTGACCTAGTACCGGACCGCCCCAATACACAAGAGGCCATATAGGATGGGAGCCAACGAGTTGGCCGAAGTGAAGAAGCAAGTGGATGAACAGTTGCAAAAGGGTATATTCGCCGAGCACGTCGCCTTGGGGTGCTCCGGTGATTTTTGTGGAAAAGAAAGACAAGACCAAGAGAATGTGCGTGGGTTATCGAGCCCTCAATGAGGTTACTATCAAGAACAAATATCCCCTACCCCGGATTGATGACTTATTCGATCAACTCAAAGGGGCCACGGTATTTTCCAAGATAGATCTGCGATCGGGCTATCATCGTTGAGGATTCGGGAAGAGGACATTCCCAAGACCGCCTTCACCACTGTGTATGGACTGCACGAGTGTACGGTCATGTCTTTTGGTTTAACCAATGCACCGGCTTTCTTTATGAATCGATGAACAAGGTGTTTATGGAGTTCTTGGATAAATTCGTGGTGGTGTTCATTGATGACATTTTGGTCTACTCTAAGTCGAGGAGGATCATGAGCAACATCTTCGGACGGTACTCGAGAAGTTGAGAGACCATCAACTCTACGCCAAGTTTAGCAAGTGTGCTTTCGGTTAAAGGAGGTACGGTTCCTCGGCCACATTGTGAATGCCCAAGGAGTAGCCGTGGATCCAAGCAAATGTGGAATCGGTTACTAAGTGGACCCCGCCTAAAAAAGTCACGCAGATCCGAAGTTTCCTTGGACTTGCGGGTTACTACCGCCGCTTCATTGAGAACTTCTCCAAAATCGCCAAGCCAATGACTCAACTGTTGAAGAAAGATGAGAAGTTTAAGTGGTCGGCGAATGCAATAGGAGTTTTGAAGAGCTCAAGAGGAAGTTGGTGTCGCACGGTGTTGATCTGCCCACCCAAGCAAAGGACTTCCAAGTTTATTGTGATGCATCTCGCCAAGGGTTGGGATGTGTGTTGATGCAAGAAGGCAAAGTGGTCGCATATGCATCTCGTCAATTGCGCCCACATGAAAACAACTACCCCACTCATGATCCTGGAGTTATCCGCAAGTGGTTCATGCATTGAAGATTTGGCGACACTACCTAATTGGTAATCGTTGTGAAGTGTATACGATCACAAAAGTCTTAAGTACATTTTCACCCAACCGGATTTAAACCTCCGACAGAGGAGATGGTTGGAACGATCAAAGATTATGACTTAGGGATACATTACCATCCCGGCAAAGCTAATGTGGTTGCGGATGCACTAAGCCGAAAGAATTACCGCACCACTCTCGGTGTCGAAGGAATGTGTGACCAGTTGCAGCGGAATTCGAGAATCTAAATCTACGAGTGGTGGATTTTGGTTTTGTGGCTGCTCGGAAGCCCAACCCACTCTCATTGATCAAATTCGGGCTGCTCAGGGCGTCGGATCCCGAAATGGCCGAACTCAAGAAGAACATGAGAGTCGGAAAAGCTCGTGGTTTTACGGAAGATGAACATGGCACAATCTGGATGGGAAAGAGATTGTGTGTGCCGAAGACAAGGATTTGAAAAGACGATCCTTACGGAAGTTCACCAAACCCAATACTCAATTCACCCGGCAAGTACAAAGATGTATCAAGATCTTAAAGAAAAGTTTTGGTGGGTCAGCATGAGGAGGGAGATAGCCGAGTTTGTTGCACTTTGTGATGTTTGTCGGCGAGTGAAGGCGAACATCAACGGACCGCGGACTGTTGCAACCCCTTCAGATTCGAGTGGAAATGGGAAGAAATTGGAATGGATTTCATCACGGGTTTACCCCGCACAACGTCGGATATGACTCGATTTGGGTCGTGGTGGACCGACTCACCAAGGTGGCCCACTTCATACCGGTACATACTACCTACTCGGGAAGAAGTTGGCGAGCTTTATCTCGCAAGGATCATGTGTTTGCATGGCGTGCCTAAGAAGATCGTGTCCGATAGGGGAAGTCAGTTTACTTCCAAGTTCTGGAAGAAGTTGCAAGAAGAACTCGGTACCCGTTTGAATTTCAGCACGGCCTATCATCCGCAAACAGACGGCCAAGCGAGAGAGTGAATCGATTTTGGAAGATATGCTAAGAGCATGCGCGCTCGATTTTGGAAAAGCATGGGACAAAAGCTTGCCCTATGCGAATTCTCTTACAACAACAGTTACCGAGCCGCATTCAAATGGCATCGTATGAAGCACTGTATGGACGGAAATGCCGCACACCCCTATTCTGGGATCAGACGGGTGAGCGCCAGTTGTTTGGCACAGAAGTAATAAGTGAAGCAGAGGAAAAGGTCCGAGTGATTCGGGAAAGGTTGAAGATTGCGCAGTCCCGACAGAAGAGTTATGCAGATA
This sequence comes from Oryza australiensis, assembly GCA_019925245.2. NCBI lineage: Eukaryota > Viridiplantae > Streptophyta > Magnoliopsida > Poales > Poaceae > Oryza > Oryza australiensis. The sequence goes on from JAIFGZ020000348.1 coordinate 754,667, forward strand.
ATCGTCGAAGAGATCTCGCTTTTGAAGCAGGGGATTTTGTGTATCTTCGCGTTACACCACTCCGGGGAGTACACCGTTTCCAAACCAAAGGTAAGTTGGCACCACGTTTCGTGGGACCATACAGGATTCGGGAACGTCGAGGAGAAGTGGCCTATCAGCTGGAGCTTCCCTCCAACATGACTGGTATTCACGACGTGTTTCATGTGTCCCAGTTAAAGAAGTGTTTAAGGGTACCAGAAGAGCAGGCGAGTCCAGACCAGATTGAAATCCAAGAGGACTTAACCTATGTAGAGAGACCAGCACGTATTCTTGAGGTCAGTGAGAGAAGGACTCGGAACAAGGTTATCAGGTTTTGCAAGGTTCAATGGACTCATCACTCCGAGGAAGAAGCTACTTGGGAACGAGAAGATGAGCTAAAGGCCGCGCACCCGCACCTCTTCGCCGACCTCCGAATCTCGGGGTCGAGATTCCGTTTAAGGGGTAGGTTGTCACATCGGGTTTTTCCCTAATGCATTTAAAATAATTTGGAAATAATCGGAATTTCGAAATTAACCGAGTCAACCTATAATTTTAAAATGCAATTAATAAATGGAAATGACATGGTAGGATTTTTCTTGAATTCTTCATGTCAAAATACGCTAACAGGATTTTTTGGAATTTTTAGAGCACTCTAAGTATTTTTAATCAATTAAATAAGAAAACAGAATTTAATTAAGTCCCTAAATCCCTTTTCTTTTTCTTTTTTTTTTTTTCCTTTTTCCGTACGCCCGTACGGTTTTCCCCCTCTCCCGTGCGGGCCGTCGGCCCGACACTTCCGCCGAGCCGCCCCCGCGCGCACGCCGCTCCTCCGGCCGTGGGCGAGGCCCACGGTCCCCGCCGCGCCGCGCAAGTCCGGCGCCCTCCCTTGCGCCGCGGCCACCGACAGGTGGGCCCCACTGTCGGAGCCGCTCCCTTGCGCCGGCCGCCCAACCGCCGCGCCGCCATAGCCGCGCCGCCCGCCTCTTTCTCGCGTCGTTCGCGCGCCGCGCCGCGTGGGCCCCACGCCGGCTCCGCCCGCGCCGCCGCACCCGTGCCCGCTTTTCCCGCACGTCGAAACGGCCGTCGCGCGCCCGAAACGGCCGCCGAATATCTCGCTCTCTCTCTCTCTCCGAGTCCGAAACCGACGGCGAGGATTCGCGCTCAACCCGTGCGCAATCCGCCTCTTTCCGCCCCTATAAAGTCCCCTCATGCGCCACCGCGTTTCCCTTTGTTTCCCGTTCGCCTAGCCCCAAAATCGTCACCGCCGTCATCGTCTTCCCCATCTCTCGGTGAGTTCGCGCCGCTTCTCCCTTCGGTTTCCCGTGTTGTCGTTGCCCCGAGCCGTTGTCCCGAGCCGCGGCACTCTCCGCCGTCGTTTCCCGTGCATCGCGCCGCCCGCCGTCGTTGTTCCCTGGCCGACGGTCCCGGCCGCCGCGCGCCATGGCCGGTGAGCGAGCTTGAACCCTAACCCTAACCCTAACCCTAGCGCCGCCCTTCGTGCCGTCCGATCTTGCGGATCGGACGGATCCGCGCCGTCCGATCGCGACGGATCCGCGCCGTCCGATCGCGCCGTCCGCCGCCGGATCGCGCCACGTGGCGGCAATCCGGCCGCCGCGCGCCCGCCCCCGCGTGTGCCGTGCGCCGACGCCGCCCTAGGGCGACGCGCACCGCGACGTCATGCCGACGTCAGCCCGAGCCACGCGAGGATGACGTCACCAGGGACTTAATTGCGCAATAAATAATTTAATCTTTTCTGTTTAGTTTAAAAATCGTAATTAAACTTCTAAAATTCATATCTTTTGAATCCGAGCTTCGTTTTAGTCCATTCAAATTTCATTAAATCCAGAAAAATGTCAAGAATCCATTAAAAATACTTTTCAGTGTTGTTTCAGTAGACTTTTTAGGGTGTTTGTTGAGTGCTTTGTTTGTCGTGTAGATCCGGAGTTTTCGGCGAGCCTGTTCTCTTCGAGTAGTCGCCGAAGTTCCTCGTCTCCGAGCAAGGCAAGTCATACCTTACATTGACCATATTATACCTATTTTATGTAAATACCTCTATTTCATTCAAATACGCATATGTTTTAGAATGTCATTTCATGGGATGTTTTATACCTATTGTACTCAACCATAGGATTGTTTACCTTATACCATTGATAACCTGGGATCCAATGTGACTAGATGATAGTTTAAGGTTGCTTAGTCATGCTTAGCACACTAGCTCACTTAAGGGAATCACACTAAGTTTATTACTAAAGTTGACCTCCGGTGACATTAAGATATGACCTTGTTCTTAATGATATTGAATTATCAGAAAGGTGGGTCGTGAGCACATGGTTGGATTGTGGTTAGCGTGCTCATGACGATTAAGGACCGGTTCTCGGGAAACCCCGGAAGAAATGCCGTGCATACCACAAGCCAGATGGGTAATGGTGGGCCCGTAGCATAGTGTCTCTAGTTAACGTATCCCGAGAGGGTGAGCGTGATGGAGTTGGGTCGGCCCGGTTTTAAGGGTTGATCAGCTTCCGGATTCACCGTGGCACTAGAGGGGCTGCCCATTGCCCGATGGGGATGGGGGCGAAACCTTGGTGTGGTACGATTGATTAGAGGGGTTGTGTGAAGGGTCCTGTCACAATTCCTTTCCGGGCACCGTGGTGGTGCACCGCGCACGGTAACGTGTTGTGGGATTGTGTCTTGTGGGTACATTGTACACCTCGATCGAGTAAAAACTATTCGAATAGCCGTGCCCACGGTTACGGGCGATCGACCGATTCACCTTGATTAGTCTCATTTTTTTTACTCGAATGAAATGTTGGAATATGACTAGTGAGTGGATGGATGGGCTCGTTGCAACGTGGTTTGAGCGTTGGACAGCGTTTATTTAATACGCTTAAATATTACTACTATTTTACTTGTCTTCAAATATTATTATTATTATATACGCAAATGCCGTTTATGCAAATTGAGCCCCTTGACCTTTCCTTGTTATTTATCTTGCATCGTGCCCCTTTTCCGGTGTGACTTGTTGAGTACGGTGGTTGTACTCTCGTCTTGCCGCTTTTCCCCTTCGTGCGCGAGGTTGAGATCGAGGTCTCCGAGGAGGTGTAGGCTTGTTCTCGTCAAGGTTTAGCCGTGGAGTTGGTGTTCCGCTTCGCTCGTGTCAAGTTTAGCTTAAGTCGGTTTTATTTTTCTTTCCGCTGCATTTGTGTAACTCTTTTATATTGTTTCTAAGACGAGGATTCGTATTATCAATAACGTCGATTTGTGTACCTCGGCTAATTCCTGGACGAGGATGTAATGCACAAATTAGCTACAGAAATTCTGGTGTGAATTTCTGGGCGTGACAACCTGGGGGCAGAACAACAAAAGGCCTTGGACAACATTAAGGAATATTTGAGTTTCCCTCCAGTGCTAATTCCTCCACAGAAAGGGGTGCTTTTCAAATTATACTTGTCAGCCGGTGAGAAGTCAATCGGCTCAGTCTTGATCCAGAAATTCGAGGGCAAAGGAAGAGCAATATTTTATTTGAGCAGAAGGCTTTTGGATGCTGAGACAAGGTATTCCCCGGTGGAGAAATTGTACTTATGTCTATATTTCTCTTGCACAGAGTTAAGGCATTATTTGTTATCCAATGAGTGCACTATATGCTATCGGCTCCAGTGCTGAAAGGATGAGTTGGAAAATAGATTTATGCTTTGACATAATTCGACATCAGATATCAAGCACCCAAGGCAGTCAAAGGACAAGCTATAGCCGATTTTATTGTTGAGCATCGTGAAGACTCAATCGGCTCGGTTGACATAGTTCCTTGGACTTTGTTCTTTGATGGATCGGTTTGTACTCATGGCTGTGGTATCGGCTTGGTCATCATATCACCTAGGGGGGCAAGTGCTATGCTACAAATAATCAAGCTGAGTATGAGGCAGTGCTCAAAGGATTGCAACTCGTGAAGGAAGTTGAAGCCGATGCCGTAGAGATCATGGGTGATTCTTTGATGGTCGTCAATCAGCTTGCTGGAGAATATGAATGCAAGAATGATGCTTTGATGATCTACTATGAAAGGAGCCGAGAATTGATGAAAAGTTTTCGGCTAATGACTTTGACCCACATCCCTCAAGAGCAGAATGTTGAGGCTAATGACTTAGCTCAGGATGCATCGGGATACAAGCCGATGGTGAAGGACATCAAGGTAGAAATTGCTACAATCGCAGCCAATGATTGGAGGCATGATGTTTTTAATTATCTCAAGAATCCTTCTCAATCGACTTCGAGAAAATTGCAATACAAGGCTTTAAGATATGTTTTGCTCGATGATGACTTATATTATCGGACGATTGATGGGGTGCTGCTCAAATGTTTGAGTACCAATCAAGCCAAGGTTGTGATGGGCGAAGTGCATGAAGGCATATGTGGTACTCATCAATCGGCTCACAAGATGAAATGGCTACTTCGACGACCTAGGTATTTTTGGCCGACAATGTTGAAAGATTGTTTCAGATATTATAAAGGTTGTCAAGACTGTCAGAAGTTTGGAGCAATTCAAAGAGCACCAACGTCGGCTATGAATCCTATAATTAAGCCATGTCCATTCAGAGGTTGGGGAATTGACATGATCGACCAGATTAATCCACCCTCGAGTAAATGGCATAAGTTTATATTGGTGGCAACTGATTATTTCACGAAGTGGGTGGAGGCAATTCCATTGAAGAAGGTTGATTCTGGGGATGCGATTAGTTTGTCAAAGAGCATATCATATACCGATTCAGTGTTTCTCAGACCATTACAATCGATCAGGGATCTATGTTTGTATCCGATGAGTTTGTCCGGTTTGCAGAAAGCATGGGGATCAAGCTGTTGAATTCTTCACCATACTATGCGCAAGCCAATGGACAAGCAAAGGCATCTAACAAAAGTCTGATTAAATTGATCAAAAGAAAGATCTCTGAATTTCCAAAGCAATGACATAACCGATTGGCCGAAGCATTGTGGTCCTATTGGATGGCTTGTCATGGATCAATCCAAGTTCCTCCTTACAAGCTAGTTTATGGGCATGAAGCCGTGCTGCCATGGGAAAGTGTCATCGGCTCAAGAAGGATTGATTTACAAAACAAATTAACAGCCGATGATTATCACAATCTCATGGTAGATGAATCGGAAGACTTGGTTCAATCCAGGATGCGTGCTTTGAAAAAGGTGACAAGGGATAAGGAGAGAATCTCTTGTCATTACAATAAGAAGGTTGTGCCAAAATCTTTTTTGGAAGGCAAGTTGGTTGTGAAGTTGATCTTGCCAATTGAGACTCGGGATAATAAATTCGGCAAGTGGTCACTAAATTGGGAAGGGCCCTTTAAAATCTACAAGTGTGTTATGGAGAAGTTTTTGGAAGGGCTCTCAATAGAAAATACTTGAAGAAATATTATCCAAGTGTTTGGATTAATTCATGATTCGGTTGTGTCATGCCGATACATGGTAGCCAATGTGTTTACTTCGCCTTTAGATGGCCGATATAAATTATATCGCCCTTAGTCTTTCAAATTTATCATAATCGGCTGCGATCTGCCGATATGTGATGGCTGATATAAGTTATATCTCCCATAGTATTTTTATTTTTATTATAATCGGTTGTGCTTTTACCGATGTATGATGGCCGCTTCGTGTGATATCGTCCCTCGTCAAGTTATAATTTTATCAATGATGAGTTGACATTATAAAATAAGGGGGGCATATACACACACAAAGAGATGAAATTTGTGGACTTCAAAAATTTTGGATTGGAGAAATTGGCAGGAGTTATATTACAAGGCTTATAGCCGAAGTTCACAGAGTTTGCAAAGATCAGCCCAAGATAGTTATCTTATAGAAATTTACAAGATTTGGCACAGAAGTTCACAAGTGTTCAAGTTCTAGCCCTATTACATGAATCGGCTTAGCCAGATATGAATTCATTGATTGCTGATATCGCCTTTCGCCAAATTCGATCGATGTCTTCAATGGCTTTGGCGTCGGCGGCATCATTTCCAGGGATCACATTTAAGGCTTTTGTAAGGTCTGACAATTTTCTCATCGAAGCCTTCAACTTGGTTTCTGCTCTGATACTATCCTTGGGAGATTGGCGATCCTTTGCTCTTCGGATTTTATATCGGCATCACATTTGGCAAGCTCTTGTAGCAGCTCTTCTCTGTGTTTGCGCAGCCGATCAAGATTGGAAGTTGGCCCAGTTGTCATCTCATCTAGTTTAGCTTTGTCATCAAGGATGGATTGCCGATTGGCTTCAATTGTAGCTTCAAGGGCTATTCTTTCTCGCCGATCGGCTATTCGTTGTTTGGCCCTATCAAATTTATGCCTATGCTGCTCGAGATATACGCCTTGGGAGATGGCGTCGGCTATGTGATCTGGGAGCTGATCTTGGATTTCTTCGAATCTGGCTCTGATTGCTCCGCAGTCAGTGACTAAGTATTGTTTTCAAGTCATCGGTAGCAGAAGTTAGAGTCCTGTCAGTGGTGTCTTCCTCGTCATCCATGAACTCCTTTATATCAAAAGAAAACATATCGGTTAGAGCCTGCAAAGAGAATATTGGAATTGATGAGTATTGAGACTGTTGGTCACTGAAAACTTTGAAAGTAGCCGACATGAAGTCAAGAGAAAGGACTTACAGGGATGATAGGAGCCGATGTTGTTTTTGCCTCAAAATTATGGTTGCTCCTAGCCGATGGAGTTTGTTCACATGATGCTTGGGGGTAGGCGTTGGAGAGCGAGGAGGCTACACACAAAAGAACGAACAAGTTTGACTAAGCATCGGTTAGTTCAGAATTAACAAGAGTTTGAAGTCAAGATTACCGATGGAGATGGAGCCGATTTCTTCCTCGAGGCCAACTTCTTATTCTTCAAGACAAAGAAATTAATGAGGGGTTGCATATGAATTTAAATGAAGAGGATTTTGGATAAATGCATACCGGCTGAGGTCGAGGTTGAGGTTGACGTCTTGGAGGATTTGGTGTTTTTTGAGACCGGTCATCGGCTGGCGGCGTTTGCATGGATCTCCTTGGCTCGCTTGCTTTAGTCGCAGCTTCATCAACGGCTTCTTCCATTTATTCTTGGTTCAGGACCTCTTCCACATCTGGATCCAAGGGCGGCAGGTCATCGGCTGTAGTTGTCTTCTGTCTTTTTGAGGTTTTCTTCTGTACAGCCGATGGATCGACAGCCGATGGCTTGGCTCTTTTCTTCCTTTGGAGTGGCTTGCAGGTTTGGCCATGGAGCAAAGTTGATGTCTTCGGGGCATTATAGTCGATTCTTGAGGGGGCCAGTCCACCGCTGTTAGGAAGGATGCCAATGGCGTAATTGATAGCCACCCCGATATTGCTGACATGTGGAGGAGATGAATCGATAGTCTGCAAGCAAAAAAAAGAGTCAGTTGGATATTAAAGAAATACAACCGATAATAAATAACAAATGACAAGAGGGAGAAGTGCTTAATTCTGGGATCAGCTCCGGGTATATGTTGGTGAGGTACATTGAAGCCAATTGGTGGAACAAGTGTTTTTTCTATTCATTCCACCATCGGCTGAAGGCTGCAGTCCTCGTTATTGCCACCTCAATGTTGTCTATGTTGCCATGTGGAGGGTTCTCAATGCTTAGCAACCTATCCATCATAAGGCCTGAGCCGATTTCGCCTCTGGTTTGGATCTTATCAGCAAAGTACAGACCAATCGGCAGTTGTCCCATGCCCAGTTGTCTGGCAGTGCTCATAGGATGATAAAATTCATATGAGACCTGTACATTCCTGCCTTGATGGATGCCGACTAGGGGGATGCAAGGAAAGATAGCCAATGTGAATACTTCCCTAGACTTCTCAAATTTCTCAGAGTTTATTTCATCAAATCTAAAGTCACTAGGGAGTTCAAAATCTTAAGAATTCTCTAAGTGAACCAGATCCATGAAGCTATTGGGAAATCGTCATAAAAATTGTCGAACCAATTTTGAAGAGATCGGATGAGAGTTTAGATCCGGAGTATGAAAATGCTGCCTCTCCGAAGGACATGCATCGGCGTGTTGTGGTTTCATCTCCATCCTAATCTGTTGTCGGCTGCACTAATGGGAAGCTGGCCTCCATTAAGTTTGGCCCCTGAGCAACTTTGTATGTGTGCAAGTTCAGCCATATCTGCAACAGCCACCATGGACCTCCAGTGCCGATAGACGAATTTGTGGCAATTTTAGCCGATGCACTATTTAACATCTGATAAAGATACCCTAGTAAATATTTTCCTAAAGGAATCTGCCTTTTCTCCACTAGGGCTTCGGCTATGTGTTGCCACTTGGTTGTGGGGCCACAGCTTGAACCACAGAATAGAAATTTCTCTAGCCACATGAGGAGGAAAGCTGCATGTTCTCTGGAGTCTACAAGGCCAGTTCCCATGATCTGGCTTATGAATCCATTCCAGCCTCCAATGGCTCTAGTCTTGAAGGAATATTCACACTTGGTGTTCAGACTAACAGGATTGACCGATGATGTGATGTCTAGACCCATGATCATGATTATATCCAAAAGAGTGGGTGTCATCGGTCCTTGGTTGAACAGAAAAGCATTCAGGGTGTTGGACCAAAAGTAGCTAGCAGCCGATAGCAGGGCTTCATCTTTAGGCATGTTGGCTATGGTTAGGGCCAAGCACTGTGCTATCCCTAGTTCTTCCCAATGGCTCTGTTTGCTAGCCGACACTCTATTGTACCATGTTGGCCAGGTCTTATCAGTTGATAGCCATGATTTAAAAGTCCCAGTCCAATGAGCCAAATTAGGGTTTGACAGCCTAAAGGGGATCCTGTTGGTCTCAGCATTGATGAATTCTGAGGGGTCTAGGTTGCCAATCGGCCCTAAGAGGAATTGGTTGTGATGGATGAGGTTGGGGATCGCAATTTGGTGAGGAAGGTGCTACAATGAAGAGGAGGAGAAAGGGCAAATTATGAAGAACAAGAGCCAAACTACAGTGAAGAAAAAAGCTAAAGCCGATGGGGCTTACCTCTGGGAACTCGGCCGACGACGCCATGGAGGGGGTGGTCGAGGTTGACATCGCTGGGAGTGAGTTCGTCACCACACGGAAGTTGCTTGCGAGATCGCCTAGAGCTGCGAGGAAGTCACCGATGAAATTGGGGATGTCTTTTGGCTAAGGCGGTGGAAGCAAAAATGACGACGTGAAAAGCTCTAAGGCGGTGGTTCTTATTTAAAGAGGCGAGGTAACCGACCAATGGAAAGCCCTAAATTTTCTCGAAGATAAGATCTTGCAAATCTGTAACATTAACAATATAGCAGACTTTGTCGGCATGTGTTAACGACCAAATTTGGTAAGCCAATTATCAAGATTTGGAACTAAGGCCGAAGCCGATTTGGAGAGAATCGGGATGATTGGAGGCAGACTGCGCGCCAAGTGCAGACCAAATCGGCCAAGGAGTTCGTCGGCTTAAGACCAAATCGGCTAAGGAGTTCGTCGACCGATACCGAATCGGACAAGATGAGCCAATGTAGCCGATTCCGGTAAGATAATATTGGAATCATCTTCGGATTTGTTTAAAGTGTTTCGTCAGGATTGCCATACATAGATAGAGTGCAAAGAAGGCAATTGTATCTATTAAGTTAGGTTATTTTAAATAGTTTCCTTATAGATAATGTTGGTAAGAGTTTGTTTTAGGCATGTATCTATAATTTAAATTGTAATAGAGATAGGAGTCGTATCCATTAAGGACTTATCTTGTATCTGGGTATAAATATGACCCAGGACCTTATAAATCAACAACAATCAGTTAAATACAACCTTCGGCGCATCGCCACCTTTTCCTTTTAGTAATTTCGATGAGTTCTTGCTTCTAGTTGGGCTGCATCAAGTTCGATCTCTAGCAAAAGGTAAAGCTTGTTATGGCGGCTTGCGCTCTCGGGATTAGTGCTTTCATCATTATGATACTCTAATCTTGTTTACGTAAATCATTGAGTTATCATATATACATTATAACCTAGATTGATAATGCGATCTAACCCTAATCGGCTAGCTTTTATTGCCAGATAACAGCCGATAGGGTTAGATATCATCGTCGACTTAGATTGTATAGTGTATCCACCATATCAAAAGGTTTTCATGAATTTGTTTAGATCTTATGCTTCTCTTTACGTTTAATGCTGCATCGGTAGAGTCCGACCTATTAAGTAATATTTAGAATCATAATATCTATCTTATTTCATGATCACTATAAGAGATAGCATCAGGGTTTCAGCTGATCTTACCTATTTTAGCTATCTTATTTATTTTATGCTTACTTGATACATTAAAACTGCCCTTTATATTAAGATCTCACTGTAATTAAATATGTTAAGCTTGTTATCGATATGTTAGGTTGTCTTAATACTGGGTTGGTTCATGTTTAATGTATTTAGTATGCAATGATATCTTAGTATAAAGTGGTATCGGAGTACTAGCCGATACACATTAGATCTATGACGTCGGCTATGCTATAAATATATATAATCTGCATATTAAGGTACTTTTGGACTTAAGTGGTTTATATTGTCTCGATACACTATCGATCTATCCCAATCACTTAGTTTAAACGTATTTTGATATTTAGATTATATATTATGAATATCTACAGCCGATCGATTAAGATTTAATTTCCCTTGGCCGATTCAGTGCATACCGCATCGGCTTAACATCAAATGATACGTCATCGGCCACCAGTCGATCGACTATCGTTTACAGACTAACACTTGTTTTCTTTCTTTGTTTCTTGTTGATTGCAGGATCAAACCAACTGGCACGCCTACGAACCTAAGAAGCAATATTTTGGACATGCACTGGAGTAAAGAAAACTCCTCAGGCCAGCACGTGATTTTCCAAGTCAACACACAATTTGGGATAAACACCCATCAACCGTCGCGCCCGTCCACGCCACCCGTCCGCGCTGCCCGTCCGCGCCGCTCCGCCGCGGCCTTCCACCACACCCATCCGTTGGTAAGCCTAGAGCAGTGCCGGATGCCACACCTGTCTGCGCTGTCGGGAACAGATCGAAATTTTCACGTGGTTGCTTGAGCCAAGATATCGTGCCAAAATATATCCTCGCGCTGGCAGGAGCAATTTTGGAGAACCAAGTTTCTATTCTCAGTTTTGAGAATGAGATCTGTATTTTAGAGAACCTACAATTTTAGAGATCCATATAGAGTCTCTGTTGGATCCAGTTTTTCAAAAAAAATTCTTAAAAATAGATTTAGAGATTCATTTCGAGACACCGTTGGACATACTCTAATGGTCCAACATGACGGTGCTATTGACATTAGTGTCTCCCCCATAGCATCTCGAAAAAGCTAAGTTACTTATATGAAGGGGACGACACCAATATCATTGACGTCAAAAACCTATGTGTAAATTTTTTTCAAAAAAGAACCTATGTGTAATAAAAAAATTACAAATAGGTCCTCGGTGCAAGCATCCTATTGTTGAGGACCTATTTGTAAGTATTTTTTATTACACATGGGTCCTTTTTAATTACAAATAGGTCTTTTTCAAAAAATTTCACAAATAGGTCCCCGGCACCAATGACATTAGCGCCGTCCCCTTCATATAGATATAAGTGACTTTGCTTCTGCGGAGAGGCTAGCGGGACAACATCAATGTCATTGGCATCGTCATATTGAACCACGGCGCCAACGACATCTGTGCCCCAAAATTGGTCCATTTTTGGAATATTTTTTTGAGGTCTATTTGTAAAATGAGTTTTACAAAAGGTCTAAAATGTAAAAATCCATGTGGCATGTTATCAAATCAACATGTAGTTTGGACCTTTTCTTTCTCTCTCGACGCTTCCAGTGAGTCCATGTTATGCCCGGAATTTCTATCCAAAATTCCAAATTCTTACATGTGTGTAAACCCTCGTCCAAAAATCAGCCAAGGCACACAATAATAAATTAATAATGGAGTACAAATTACTAGGCAAATAAAAAGTCATTATAGAGGTAGATAGTTCCTCTCAAAACAATAAAGTGCTAAGCAACAGAAAGAAAAGTAAACTAGTGCAGGCGACTCTACTCCATGAGCAATTTGACCAGGACCAAGCCTAGTTTTTCAGACCTCCATCTTCACCGTAGAACTCCTCCTATGATGATTATTCCAAGGTGAGCATATGAAATACTCAATAAGCCACACAACAAATATGCAAGTGCACAGAATAACAAAGGATGACAATAATAGGGTTTCATTTGCAAAGGCAACATTTAACAAACATCTGAGAATTGTAAAACAGTAGAGTAATTAGTCATCAATATTCATCAACACTGAACAACACTTCAATGCTGCACAGGCCCAACCACATCTGAACAACCAACTCTGGTTGCACAGATCTGAACTCCATAACAAAAGCTCACCAATTAACATCACCAATTTAGTAACAATAATGAGTAGTGTGAGACTAATCACGAAAAACTTTGCTAGGCCCGCCCATAACCGTGGACACGGCTATTCGAATAGTTTTACTCTGGCCAGAGATGTACAAATTTACCCACAAGACATAACCCCACAACATGTTGCCATGCGCCTCAATATCACCATGGTACCTCGGAAAGGAGCTGTGACAGGATCCATCACAAAACATGACCATAAAAATGACACCCACTAAGCATCTGACTCCGGCAGGGAATGGCCAGTTACCTAACAGGGAGACTACTTAGTGTCCAAAAACTATGGACTTAGTTGTCTTCCACGATAAAAACACAACATATCGTGGTGCCTCCTGCTGAACATGTTATACTATAGATCTAGCAGTTGCCCATGCTGGGTTATGGTTAGTACGGCTAATGCTTCACAACAGTAGCTCTCGAACCTGTCCTTAATTATCAAGAGCACGACCATCAAAACCATGTGCTCACAACCTACCATTTGTCAAGTTTTAGTTGGCAAATTAATTAATTAATCACGATTGACCATCATGAGCTGCCATTAAATATCCATCATGATGATATAAGTGAATCATTAATTATCCCACATGAAATGATACTTATGTTTTTAAGCATGGCTAAGCAATTGTACTTAATCTTTAGTTAAACAAATATATAAAGTTCCACTAGTCCAAATATAACCCAAGGTATCAACGAATAGGGTAATCAATGCAAATTGGCCTTAACAAAGGAATATGTTAACACCACCCAATGATATTCAAAAATAAATGCACATTTGAAATAAATAGAGAATTTAAATGTGGGATCAATATGCTTAAAGGGGTTGTATTTGGGATCTGTCTGACTTACTTCAAAGGCTTCACGACCTTCTTCTACAAAAACGGCCTCTCCTGAAACATCGAAAACTAAAGCAAAAGAACAAAATTAATAAAATAGTACAAAAACAAACATAAACAGTACATGTGGATATTTCTAACATCTAGATCTTGATTTAGATGAATTTAGAGACTCAAACCACCTAAATCTAAGTTATAGTGCATTAGTTATGAATTTTTGAAGTTTAAACCGATTTAAATCATTTCCACGACTATTTTTTGATTTATGACACGAAATAATTTTGAATAAGAAATTGGATTTATTGCGTCACCACTGATCAGTCCACTGTAGAACTGTTTCATCAAGACGGTCTACGGATCTGACATCTCAGATTAACCGGATAGATCTAACCCTAGATCCGACGGCTTAGAACAGATCGACACCACGTGGCAAGCGACGTGGTGGATGACATGGCAGCTGACGGCACTGACGTGGCTCGGTCGGCGGTGAGTGGCATGGGACCCTATGGTCGTTGGCGTTCTACAAGGCAGCGGTGGAAATGGAGGGCTTGGCGTGGTTCGCTCGGTGCGGGAAACTCACCACTGGGCTCAACGGTGACAGACAGCGATGAACAATGACGACGGCGTACTCGAAGCGGCGGAGACCTTCGGGTCAACAACGACGGTGGTGCTCCGATGGCTTCCGACGGCAACGGAGTAGCGGACGGCAGTCTCCTCCTTGCAAATCCGATAGTGGCGACGGCGACCGAAGACGACGACAAACGGTGACCGACGGCGCGACTGGAGGATACAACGACAGCGGTGCTCGGATTCCATGCGGCGATGGTGCTACAAGCAGCGGGAGTATAGGGCGAGGGTGGCGATGACTTGCGGACAGTCAGAAAGCACTATTTATAGCGGCGGAGGACGGAGTCCAGGCCCGAATCGAACTCAACGACAATTTGGAAACCTAGGGTTTCGGAGTCCGGTCGAGCTCGAGTTTTCGGCGATTTCCTACAAATAAGCTCTATATTCCTAAAGAGAAAAGAAGAGGGGATCAAGGAGATTATTCCCCCTCTATTGATTTAGTGGGAGATGGAAAGGGGCGACGGAATCGAAAAGAGGATCGATGGCGACGTCACAGACTGCGGCGGCTGGAGGTTGAAGGTGAAGCTGACATATGAGGCCCACATGTCAGCAATAAATAGAGAGAGAGAGGGAGAGGGCGTGGGCGAGCTAGGCCGGCTAGGCCGATGGCGGCATGCGCAGGAGAGAGAAAGGGAACTAGACCGAATTGGGCCCAACTACTAGAAAGGGAATTTTAATTCCTTTTTGATTTAAATAATTTGTGAAATGATGTTTTATTTATTAAAAATACTTTTATTGCTCAAATAAATCCCAAAAAATCCATATTATATAAATGCAAGAGTAGTATTTAATAAAATATTATCTTGCCCACTTTTATATTGGGATTTATTAAGATAAAGTTAGATCTTCTCTTCTAGGCTTTTAATTTAATTTCTAAAAATGCATTAAGAAATGTATTATTAATTTATGTGATTTTTAGGGCGCAACAGTCTAGTCTCCTTCTCTCCCTAGTTTCGGCCCACTTTCTTCCTTGGCTCTAACGCCTCACCGATGGCTGGCGAGGGGAAGAGGGACCATCATAGTCGAGTCTATCTCGTTGTTGATTCCTTTATGCTTTAATATTTTTGTCAGGAACAATGCATGTAGGATGTTATTGTCTCCAAGGAACTCAGCCATGGTAGGAAATTCGCCGGCAACTCCTCCGTTGTTGTTCCCCAATCCGGGGTACTTTCCATTCGTGCCCTTTCACCTAGATGTAATTGAAAGCCCATATACGTCACCTAGAGGGGGTGAATATGTGTTTCTAAAAAAATCCTTTAATAGCAACGGTTAAATTCAACTAGTTGGAACTTTCTAGCTAACTGGTCTGGAACTTCCTGGTAGCTCTCTTAGCCAGACTAAGAAAATTGGTCGGAGGTTCCAGATCTTGTAGCCAAGATCTTTCGGAAAGCTACGAGCTTACCCTCTCGAGTAATTCACACTAAGATAAGTGAATGTAAACAAGATGCCTAATAACATGTACAACAAGGAAATCACAAGAGGAGCAGATCATTGATACTTCATGCGATTCATCACAAAACACAAGATGAAGCAAAAGAAGAGACAAGAATTTTTTTCTCGAAGTTCAGATCACATGAATACTACTCTCTATTGAGGAGCTCCAAAGAGCCGATTCACGATTAACCCCTTGCCTCACCAAGTAAGCACCCAAGAAGAAGTCTTTAGCCTCCAAGCAACCACCTAGGTTTACCTCGATTTCAAGTGACCACCAAGATCATAGCTTGGACACCAAGCTCAAACTATCAATGAAGCTTGCTCTACCAAGACAACCTTCTATTAGACAGCTCGGAGTTTACTCAAAGTTACCTTTTTTCCTTTCGGAGGTGAGGCCCACCCTCAGAAACTTGCTTGGTCAATACATAACTCGAGGAAGATCACGGGCAACGTCAAACCATCTAGGAGGTCACCCTCCAAAAGTAATAAGCACCAAGCAAAAGCCTGATGACGATCCCCAAGCAAAAGCTCACTCACAAGCACATCTCCTCATCATCACCTTAATTTTAACTCAAATCACCATGGGAGCTCAAGAACAAGGTGGAGGAGATCAAGAAACCTAAGAGAAGCTAGGAGATAGGAAAAACGAAAGTGGAATTGCCAAAATACTTCTATGAGTGATGGGGAATATATACCCACTGCATGACATCATGTGTTAAATTGGAAATGTTCCAGGAAGTTCCAACCAGAATTGCTAGGAACTTCCGGCCAACACTTAGGACCTAGCTGAAACTTAGGTTGTTAGTGTCAAGGATAAGGGATACCTCCTATACGTGGGTTTGTGGTACACATGAATACCATATACCTAATGATATACGGGAAGGTATACTTTAATTAAAAGAATATGACAGATATAGAAGGAAATTGTCTTTCTAGAATAGAAGGTGTTATAGTCCTAGTCGGGAAACATAAGGTCTTCTTAGCCCGTTTCCTGTTCTAGTTCTCCGAGTTCTACGTGAAGGAGAAGATAATCAACACTATAAATACAAGACCCCCAGAAGGAGAGGGGACACACCAACACATACATCAATAGAGGCAAGACAAATCTAGACAAACGCAATACAGAGCCACAAAGCCGAACAAGAGGGATCTAGAGCTACCTCCAATCTCGCCAAGTTCATATTCGAGGAAGAAAATTACACTAGTCATTGACCACGTGTGGGAGCTCCATGCCTCCAAGCCGACATAGACTAGATTAGGTCATACCATATATTGTAATCTTGTGATTCTGATATATAAAGGCAACATCGGCTTTAGCCAAAAGAGTAGGGATATTACCTATCAGTTAAAGGGGTCGAACCTATATAAAAATCTGTCTTTCGTCTTTTTTATCTCAATCTTACGTATACCCTGGTTCCAACGATCCCCATACTCTACAAATTACTGTGGTCGGGGTATAGCCTGTCGATAGTGGCACACCAGGTAGGGGACTTGGTGCTTCAAGGTTTCGACAAGAAGAGTTCAAGAGCTAGATTTTCCAATGAGGGCTTCTACGGCTGTCCTAACCTAGGAGATCCAACCTAGTCATCGTTCACTTATATTCAAGTCGAAACCATCATCTTCTTTGTGTTCATTGCCGTCCTGATCTCGCCCCCTTTTGCTTACGCCAAGAACAAGGCCATGACGACGGAACAGGCCAACACGATCCTTGCAAAGGCCATCTCTTCGACGAATGCCGAGAACGATGTGCCAACAACCAAATCAACCGACGAGCTTCCTAAAATGGCTAATCTCCCGGCTCCTGTCGAGAACTAGATGATGATAAGGAAATTCGTCGAAAAGGACATAAACACATGGTGTCCAATCCATAAAAAACACTTCGACGACTTCGGCTTTGGGAGATATGAACCGACCGGAGCGTGTTCTCCTCTAGATTGGGACTCTCGTCCTCTCAATCTTTGTCAAGACATCACCACTGTGGAATTTTTGGCAAGGGATACTTCAACGGCTTTGACTCTGGGATATATGACCCAACCAGAGTACGCCATCGCCAACAATTAGATCTATCAAGATCGACCAAGCTTCAAGACGTCGCCACCACGAAGAACACTGGTTCAATATTGTCAGCCATGAGACCTCGGTCCATGCCGACTACTCCAAAGCTGACATCGTCGCGACGGAAAACAACAATTCAATATCGTCGAGAACGAGTCTTCGATCCGGGTTGACTACTTCCACGCGATTAGCATCGCTAATCAAGGTAATTGGTATATTGATTTTTAAATCAATCTATTGATTTCATAGATACATCCGGCATGTTTTACAAAGGTACGCAAAATTTCATTCACCGTAACTATTTTCAGAATTAATTATATATTATACCTAGAGCATGCTTTTTATACAATACCTATTGTGTGAAGATCTCCTATATTAGGCCACTACGGTCTAATACTGGGGGCTCGCTCTATTTTTTATGTATAAATCATGAATGTTTATGGTACACATAGTACCCGATATTCAATCTAAATCTACCTATTATATCCTGACAATACTAAAAGATTTATACAATGTTTTGAGTACATGCTTGGTATTCTTTGCTATATATATTGCCTTCTAGAATACATTTTTCAGGGACAATCGAGCACTCTAGTAGGCAGTGGTCAAGTACACCCCATTATGAAGAACGTTCTCGGACAAACAAGGAGTTGTTGGACCAAACCTACCAACAAATACCGACGACCTATCTCATGTCTAGTACCAGTCACGACCCGGTCTATTTGTCAAAAGGTTGCTATGTATAATCTCCTCGTGAACATTGTCAACTTGATCACCCGACATGGTTGCGAACGGATGTTCGATATGCTTATAAGTTTGGTATATGAGTATGGCCACATGAGAAGCACATGTAATAACCAACTTAAGCGTCCGCAAGAGTGGTTGAGGTACGACTACACCTGGTCCTCGACCAGCATGGTAGCCATCCCACCACTTCTCTGAGTTCTCTAAAAGTGGTCGAGGTATGACTACACTTGGTCCTCGACCAGCGGTTGTAGTGATCCTCCCACCACCTTTGCGAGTGGTTGATGTATGACTACACCTAGTCCTCGACTAGCGGGGTAGTGAACCCACCACCTTTGCAAGTGGTCTAGGTATGACTACACCTGGTCCTCGACCAGCAGTTGTAGCAATCCTCCCACCACCTCTACGAGTGGTTGAGGTATGACTACAACTAATCCTCGACCAGCAGTTGTAGCGATCCTCTCACCACCTCTACGAGTGGTCCAGGTACGACTACACCTCCTCGACCAGCGTTTGTAGCGATCCTCACACCACCTCTATGAGTGGTCGAGGTATGACTACACCTAGTCTTCGACCAGCGGTTGTAGCGATCCTGTCACCACCGCTCTGATTGGTCGATGTATGACTACATCTACTCCTCAATCAGTGTGGTAGCTATCCTTCCATTACCTCACCAAGTGGTCGAGGTATGACTACACCTGGTCCTTGACCAGCAGTTGTAGCAATCTTCTCACCAAATCTATGAGTGGTGGAGGTACGACTACACACCCAGTCCTCGACCAACATGGTAGCAATCCTCCCACTGCCTTTACGAGTGGTCGAGGTACGACTACATACCTAGTCCTCGACCAACGTGGTAGCGATCTCACCATACCCATGCATTAATCTCTGTAAGTATTTATACATATCAAATCTGCAATATTTGTCTGTTGATCACCTATTCTTATATCACTACGTCTCAAAGTCATTTCTTATCGACCTTTGATGTTGAATCTGACTAATCTCCAGGTCTCATAGACCTTTGCTAGGGACACCTGGTACTATTGGATTAGTTAAGTTCTAAGGGTAACCGACCACATCAGGATGGTCATGTCAGAGTACACACTGTAACGTATTAACTGGCCATGTAATCGGGAATTAGTTTTTCCAACCTGACGGCTGGGGCTAGGAATTCGTAGCTTGAGCATAGTCCTGTTATAAGATTTAAGCTGCTTTTGTGGAAGCCTCTTCCAAAAAAATAGTTGGGGGCTAGGAAGGGTACCAATTCGTTCCGTTGAATACAACACTTGCGAAAGTACTCGTTTATTTGTCACACATATATATTTAATTTTCAATTCATATTATATTACTCCTAAGCATTCGCTTGGGGGCTTTCTGTCTAACAATTTGTTTTGAGAATTGGTTTTAGAAAAATTAGATATCAAAGCAATTGGCTTTTTTGAGTAAAAGAGACTAATTAAAGGCTTTCTAGTAGTCAACATCTTGTCTTGACTAAATAAAGCTCAAACCAACAATTATTGTACTCACCTAAAATATGTATATTAGTCCCAAGGCACACGGTAATAAGAATTTATTCCGACTAGATGGACGCTGGATTAGTGATTTTAGTACATACAAGAAGAGGTCCCATGACAGAGCAGAGTCAAAAAGTTGTCATGGGGTTGCACTTTTTGCCGACTACAAGAAACTCAGAATGACAATACTATAACATGGTCGCATATCTTGTATAAATCTAAGAACCTACATAAAGAGAAAGAGAAATCGCCGATGAAGTTTTTGCAGATTTGTTATGACAGTTTGAGTTTTTTACTTCAATCTAAATTCAACCCATGGCTGTGTTTTTGGTCAAGGCTGTGCTAAGAACTTAGTAGCATACTCAATACCTACTTGGCCGTCCGAGAACGGTTAGGCGCGGTTAGGCGCATTCAACAACTATTGTTCTAAGGTCCTTGGTTAGAAACATTGTCCAGTTCATTTGTATTGAAGTCGGGAGCTACTGTCAATGTTAGGGATAAGACATACCTCCTATACGTGAGCTTGTAGTATACGGCAATACCATATATCTAATGATATATGCGAAGGTAAACTTTAATTAAGGAAATACGATAGATATAGAAGGAAATTGTCTTCCCGTAATAGAGGAAGTTAGAGTCCTAGTCGGAGAAGATAAGGTCTCCTTAGGCCGTATCATGTTCTACTTCTCCGAGTTCTACTTGGAGGAGAATGTAATCAACACTATAAATACAAGACCCCCAGGAGAACAGGGGACACGCCAACACATACGCCAACAAAGGCAAGACAGATCTATACAAATCTAATACCGACAAAGCCGATAAGAGGGATCTAGAGCTACCTCCAATCTCGTCGAGTTCATATTCGAGGAAGAATACTACACTAGCCATCGACTACATGTGAGAGCTCCATTTCGCCAAGCTGATAGAGACTAGATTAGGTCATCCCATATATTGTACTCGTGTGATTCTGATATATAAAAGCAACATCGGCTTTGGCCAACCGAGTAGGACTATTACCTGTCAGTTAAGGGGCCAAAACCTATATAAAAATCTTTGTCTTCCGTCTCTTTTACCTCAACCTTGCGTATACCCTGATTCCAACGAATACCATAGTCGGGGTATAGCCCATCGACATAGGGGTCCAAAGGTTTCGGGCTAAATTGTCAGGAACTTCTAACCCACACTCTCTGTGAACACCCAAGCCCATGCAAGTGTTGGGCAAACGTGTCTTTCATGTAAAGATATGAGCATTGAGCACTTGGATCGGCACATGCAAGCAATTTGTACCTCCTTAATAATATGCTTTCCTACACTCAAAAAATAAATATAAAAAATTAAATAAAACTACGAGTCCTCACGCTGCTTTGCGTTCTGTCTGTAGGGGTGCCATGCATATATAAGTAGATTGAGGCTAATTATTTGAACTTATCTTGATAAACTAATTAGTCTTTGTTATTAATTACCAAAACCAGGAGGATAAATACACTTTTGGTAATTTCATTACTTAATGAAATATATATATATATATATGAAAATGCAAATTTGCACCCACAATCTATTAATTTATACCATTAATATGTGTCAAGATTCATGATGTAAAATTCATGATGTAAAATGTACCTAACTTTGACCAAATAAATGCTTACTATAAGAAGAATAGATTAGGTAGGTACACAGTACGTATAATATGTCTGTAGCATTTTTTACTCAATAATATTTTTCAATAATAACCATATATACATATATATGACATTTAGTGCTTGATATTTCTTCAACCCTTGTTTTTCACAACATGATACTTAGTCAAAATGAGAAAATGATACATCTATTATATCACCAAATTGACATTTTGCAAAAAATGTCATATATCCTACCATGTTTTTAGTTCATCAAACATATTAAAAGATCTCAAGCAAACATATAAAATTAATAAATAGAGCCAACCATATAAAATACAATGACAACCATATTATACATACTAGAAATAAAAAACTAATAAATAAAATATTTTTACATTTGAAAAACATATCATGTAAAAATATCATACAAAGAAAAGATCATCCAATGTACATTTTATTAGCATTTAACGTATTTGTCATATGATTCCTGAAAGCTATATGTGGAATATAGATTGTGGATACATGTGCTCTCGAATGAAAAAATCCAACTCATATATATATATAACTATCTATAAAGCAGTATCATAAAACAGTGTTTTCACCCCAAATTTTTGTCCGCCTGGCTATTTTTCAAAATACCCCTTGAGTGTTTATAAAATTAACCCACAGTCCCAATGCTGAAAAGAAAAGGAGGGCTTGGATGAAAAACAAGACCTCCAGCGCCCCTCCTTCCCTGCATCCCTCCCTCTCGTCCTCATCCGTGCCGCGCCCCGCGCCACGCCTGTGCCCCTCCCTCCCATCGCTGCTCGGAGCTCCCGCGCCGCGCCCCACGCCGCGCCTGCGTCCCTCCCTCCCGTCCCCATCCGCGTCGCGCCCCGACTTCACCCGTTGCATGCACGGACACAGTCAGAAGACCCCTTAAGTGTTTATAAAATTAACTCACAGTTCGCCTCACTATTTTACAAAAAACCCCTTGAGTGTTTATAAAATTAACCCGTAGTCCCAATGCTGAAATAGGTCTCACGTGAAGACATAAAGAAAAAAATATAAATTAAAATTACATGAGACTTCAACTTTGGAATAATTATGATAAAATAAAATGACGTCCGTTGCAACACATGGGCATATTTGCTATTTTGCTGAAAACCCCTTGACTTTTTATAAAATTAACCCGCAGTCCGCCTGACTATTTTACAGAAAATCCCTTGAGTGTTTATAAAATTAACCCGTAGTCCTAATGCTAAAATATGTCTCAGGTAAAAACCTAAAAAATATAAATTGAAATTACATGAGACTTCAACTTTAAAATAATTATGATAAAATAAAATGACCTATCACCATTAGGCTAAGCGGGCTGCCGAGCCACTCCATCACCCACCCAGGTCTACAAATTCATCTATTTCCGAGCCTGCAAATTCAAGTGTTAAACCATGGCTTCTCCCGATCATGTGGATATATAATTCCCTCGCTTTGCTCCACTTGCTCTCCGCCGGCGCATGCGTAGCCCGGTCCAGTGACTTCTCAATCAGGGGCGGAGCTACATGGTGGTCCCTGTGAGCCGCGTACCACCCTGCACTCGGCCCAACCAAAGCCCATTCAGCAAAGCGTGACTCGCCACCGTGTGCTGGACCATGCCGCGCCCTGCTCGACGATGGCGAGGCGCTGCTTCGCCTTCCCCGGCGCATTGATCATCTGTATCTTCCTTTGCTTCTTAGCCGTCTCCTCGTCTCTGTAACGCTCCCTGAGCTTCTTCCTCGCCGCCTCCAGCTTCGCCTCGACCATATCCGGTGGAAGCGCCGGCGCCTCCTTGCACTTGTTGCACGCTGTCTTCTTCAGCGCTAGGGCAAGGAGGAGGCCAAGCGCCGCCTCGCCAGCGAACCCGCGGATGCTGTCGGCCATGGTCGATAAACATAGCCGCGAGATCGTGTACTGCAGGTTTCAATTGATCTCGACTTCGAGCATATATATACTTTGTAGCAGATAGCTATTGACACATGAGAGTGATCAGGGCTTAATTTACATATATACATTGTAAGCACACGTTACTCTTGCCTTACTCCTACCGTGGTTGATGGACATGGTCGTACCCGTTGAGTGATGAGAGGAATGGATGATGGATGGTAAGTACGTCAGAATTAATTATCTTTAATAGTTGCTTTATCTTTTGGATGATTAATTAAGACTCACTAGTACAGAACCTTCCATCCGTAACAGGCCCAAATATGCCTGGAGCACTTGGGCCATCAGAACGAAGTCATCTCAATCGGGCCGTCATTTGCACCGTTGTAGATGTACTCGTACAGCCCCAATTGCAAATAGCCCGTCAGCGATGAAACTCATCTGTGACGGGCTCAGATGTAAGCCTGATTGAGATAACCTAGGATATCTTAATCGGGCCATAATACCGAGCCCGTCAGAGATGAGGGCCATCGGTGACGGGGTCAAAAATAAGGCCCGATTGAGATGACTTTATAGCCCATCACCGATGACTCATATCGGTGTCGGGCTTTCATTGAAGCCTGTTAGAGATGTCTGTGCCCCGTTACAGATGTCGTTTAACTGGCCCGATTGAGATATAGTTTGGACACACTATAAATGCACCAGCAATCGTTGTCTGAATTCATCCCATTGTTCACTTTTTTGGTGGGAGGTTGAAGGGGGCGAATTTTTGTTATTTTTTTAAAAAACAGGAATATATTAGAAGTAAGTATACAGGTTGATTTTTTTTACAATTTAGTAGTATGATAACTAATATTTTGTTAAATTTTGTAGCGATGGATCGAAGTTGGATGAATGCGACAACTTTAAAGCGTCATTGCAAGGAGTATAGAGATGGCGTTTTAAGTTTTATGAATATCATGGAGGAGGATGGGAGAAGAAAAAATAGCAAATACATGTGTTGTCCATGTAGAGATTGCAAGAATGAGATTTTGTTTAGCGGAGAGGAGGTACACTCTCACCTGATACAATGGGGATTCATGAAGGACTACACATGTTGGGTGAAGCATGGAGAGACAAAATCGGATAATGCTGCAGCTGCAGACAGCATCGGTGCCGACAATCATGAAGATTAAGATGAGCGTGACATGTTTATTCCATCTCCATTGGGCAGTGAAATGGTTGATGTAGATCCTGATATGCTGCAAGAGATGTTACGTGATGTTGAGGAGCAAGCTCACAACAAGAGAGATTCGATGAATTTCAACCGTTTGGTCAGTGACTCCGAGACACCTCTATACGCTGGATGCAACGCAAAGCACACCAAATTATCAGCTACCTTGGACCTAATGAAGCTGAAGGCAAGTAGTGGATGGATAGACAAAAGTTTTATAGAACTTTTGAGAATATTGAAGGCCATGTTTCCTGAAGAGAACACATTGCCTGAAACGACATATGAAGCAAAGCAGGTTCTGTGTCCCCTACGGTTAGAGGTTCGTAGAATTCACGCTTGTCCAAACGATTGCATATTGTACCACAAGCAATATGCGGAGCTAGAAGCTTGTCCTGTATGTAAGGCTTCTTGATACAAGCGAAAGAAAAGTGCGGGGAAGGGAAAGAAGTCAAAGCGAGGTGGTCCGGCGAAGGTTGTATGATATATTACCCATCATTGATCGCTTCAAGAGAATATTTGCCAACCCGAAGGAAGAAAAATTAGTGCGGTGGCATGCCGAAGAGAGAACAAACGACGGTTTGCTAAGGCATCCAGCGAATTCGATTCAATGGAGGAATATTGATCGAATGTACAAAGACTTTGTTGCCGACCCCAGAAACATGAGGATATGTTTCTGTACGGATGGCATGAATCCTTTTGGAGATATGAGCAGTTCTCCAAGACTTGGCCCGTCCTTATTGCGAACTATAACCTCCCGCCATGGTTGTGCTTCAAAAGGAAATATATTATGTTGTGCTTGTTAATCCAAGGTCCAAAACAACCGAGCAATGATATCGATGTATTCCTAGAGCCTGTTATCGATGATCTTGAGATTCTTTGGAAAGAAGGCGTGGACACTTGGGATGCATATGGTCAGGAGAACTTCAAGCTACGAGTTCTACTGTTTTGCACCATTAATGACTATCCCGCACTTGGCAATCTTTCTAGACAAACCGTGAAAGGAAAGAAGGCCTGCTCCGACTGTATGGAACATACACGCAGCAGGTGGCTGAAGAAATCCAGAAAGATGGTTTACATGGGTCATAGGAGATGGCTCCCGCTACGCCCCGCTTTTAGAAGAAAGAAGAAAATTTTCAACGGTAGGAGAGAACTTGGAACTGCTCCCAAGGATCTGTCTAGAGAAGAGGTCCATGACATGATCAAAGACATAACTAATGAGTTTGGGAAGAAAAGAAAACATGGCAAGGAAAATGATAAAGCTATGTGGAAGAAGAAATCCATATTTTGGCGGCTACCATACTGGAAAGACCATGAGGTCCGGCATTGCATTGATCTAACGCACCTAGAGAAGAACGTTTGCGACAGTTTGCTCAGGTTGCTGCTTAGTATGCCTGGAAAGACAAAGGACGGCTTGAATGCTCGCCTAGATCTGCAGGAATTGAACATTCGCAGTGAGCTTCAGCCTGTTACGGATGAAAAGATAGGAAGAGTGTACCTCCCACCAGCTTGCCACACATTGTCGAAGAATGAAAAGATCGCAATGCTGTCATGCATGTCTGATGTTAAGGTTCCTTCGGGCTATTCAGCAAGGATAAGTAAATACGTTAAATTGGAGGATCTAAAAGTGGTTGGAATGAAGTCTCACGATTGTCACGTGCTGATCACACAGATCTTACCAGTTGCTATCAGATGTATTCTACCACCCAAAGTACGTCACACAATCCAACGTCTTTATGCCTTCTTCAATGCAATCGGCCAGAAGATTATAGACCCCGAAGATCTAGATCAGATGCAGGCTGATATTGTCAATACCCTGTGTCACTTGGAGATGTATTTTCCACTATCTTTCTTTGATATCATGGTTCATCTCCCTGTTCATCTAGTGAAGCAAACAAAAATATGTGGCCCAGCTTTTCTAAGGGAGATGTACCCGTTCGAGAGGTATATGGGAGTTCTTAAGTCGTACGTTCGAAATAGAGCAAAACCAGAGGGGAGCATCATTGAAGGGTACACGACGGAGGAGGTTCTTGAGTTCTGCATCGACTTTATGGCCGAGACTGATCCTATCGGAGTTCCTCCGTCTCGCCATGAAGGAAGGTTAGCAGGCCTTGGCACAATAGGCAGAAAAAAAATTGTTCCCGATCAAGCTACCTATGCGCAGGCTCATTTCGTTGTGCTACAACATATGGCTGAAGTAACTCCATATTTTGAGGAGCATCTAGCGAAAGCCCGACAGGACAACATGGGTCGATCAGACATGTGGATCAACAGAGAACATACTACTCGCTTCAATGAATGGTTCAAGGATCGTATCGCACGATCGACCGGTGACCCAACTGAGATAATACGAAGGTTGGCAAGGGGCCCAAGCTGGGATGTTGACACATGGCAAGGGTACGATATCAATGGATACACATTCTACACCGTCACACAAGATAACAAAAGCACAGTGCAGATTAGGGAGTCCGTATAGATGCATATCAGGATAAAGCTGGATCAAACATATAGTATGGCCGCATAGAGTAGATTTGGGATATGAACTACAGGAGCTTCAAAGTCCCTTTGTTTCGTTGCAGCTGGGTGAATATTCGAACCAGAGTTAAAGTCGACAAGGAAGGATTCACTTTAGTGGATCTGGCCAAGGTTGGATACACAGACGAACCATTCGTCCTAGCCAAGCAGGTCGAGCAGATTTTCTATATAAAAGACCCCGCAAACAAGAAGCTGCACGTTGTTAGGGATGGCAAACGAAGAATTGTTGGGGTTGATGTTAGTGATATGCCCTAGAGGCAACATGGAGATGTTGGATATCACGTCAATGTTTATGTATAAATGAATAAAGTGTTATTGGTTCCATGAAATAGACATTTTGTATTGATCAATAAGTACGTGACTTATTTATGAGACTCTTTATGTATGAATCTATTTCTAAACGATCCTCGATCATATGTCATATTGTTGGAACAAATATGATTCTAAGATCGGCATGTTTATTGATTGATGATCATGTCTCATAGATCATGGGTATGGAGATACCAAATCAATAAACATGGACATATGTGTTGGAGAACACATTGTTGGATAGACCCACCATGAGACACTACAGAATTAATGTGCCATTAGTTGGTCTCGGGTAGTGTTGGTACAAAGTCCTTAGACCCGAGATCACCATGGATTCCAACATGTGTAGTAGCCTACTTTGGGACTACCAAACGCTATTCCGTAATCGGGTAATTATAAAGGTAGTTTTCGGGTTTGCTATGAAACATGGAGTGGGATGTGAGTGATCAAGATGGAATTTGCCCCTCCTTTGGAGAGATATCTCTGGCCCTCGAGGTAATGGATTATGGAAATGCATGGCCATGCTAAGTTGATTGAGGAGTCAATCAACGACGGATAATCCAATACGGTTCGAGTGAATGGTTAAGCTATTGAAGGGATGGCACACATCTTGCCTATAGCTTAACCGGTATCGTGAGGCAAAGGGATTTGTGTACACATTACAGGTTGAGCCGATATTATTCTTGTATACTATGGTGTCAATATGTGCTGCTAGGCGCCGCTATTGACAGGTCGGCGAGTTAGACTCGAGCCGACGATCGGCTAAGTTAGACTATAGCCGAAATCGAGTATACCTGAACCTACGGGTCGCACGCTTAAGGGGATAGAATAGATATTCGAGTTGGACTCGGATACGGCTCGATCGGATAGGGATCCGATCGGATAGAGTCCTATGGGCTTACGACGTGTGGGGCGGCCAACTCTATGAGATACGGATGAGATCCGATTCAAAATAGAGTCCTAATCGCCCACTAGTCCCGTCGGCCAACTCTATATAAAGGAGGGAGGGTGGAGAGTTGTGACACGTCAATTGCATCGCGTGCAACGAAGTCGCCGAGATCAATCTCCACGGAAACCCTCCCCACTTTCGAGCCAAACCCTAGCCTTGCATCGCGTGCTAGCACACGGGTGTACGGCGTTCGTCCCCGGACGTGTGGATACCGGTAGAGGCGCTGCTACGTTGCGCGCTGTTGATCGGCTGCGGTCGGGTGCATCGGAGCGAGGCGTGAGAATGCGGCCGGACGACTCGAATCGGCTGATTGGCGAATCGGCTGTCTCCGGGAATCGGCTACACTGTTCGGATCGGATTGCCCCGATTGGCTATTCCGCCGCACTCTACTCCAATCGGTAACGATCTATCGGCCCTTACTTGCAAGTGTTCCCTGGTTTGCGCGGTAGAAATTTTTGTTTTCGGCTAGCGTAGCTTCCGCGTAACCCTTCGTGGTATCGAGCTAATCTTGCTTAGTTCGGGTTTTAGATTGGATCTGGAACAAGTTTTGCACACGGGTTGATTAGATCAATCGGTTTTACGGGATTCGTTGAGGAGAGTTAATGGTAATTGCGTTCCTTGATAGTGTATCGGAACGGCGTAATGTGATTACGTCGAAGCAATTTCCATATAACTCGGTTTGAGTTGGGTTCGAGATAGCGTTCCTTGATAGTGTATCGGAACGGTATAATGTGATTATGCCGAAGCTATCTCGTAGTCCGATCTTGTTAGCGCCGCGCCTACGCAAACCATCTCCCTTGATAGTGTATCGGGACGGCATAATATGATTATGCCGACATGGTTTCGTAAGCGAATTCATAGATTGGATCTATGAATTTCGTGTGGTGTTCCGCGTGTGCGTACCCCTTATAGGTCGTCTCGTGCCGTATCTCTGCGATAAGTAGAAAACGTTTCTACGCCTAACTTGTTTTTGCAGAGAATGCTTTGAGATGGTATGGCCCTATTGTATGTATGAGATGCATGTGATGCATGTAATATTCTTTCATATGTGCAATCCTGTAATATTCTTTCATACGTGCAATGCTTGTAATATTGTTTCACGACCTGCGAGTCGATGTAATCTTCAATTAGAGCTTCTATAGTAGTAGCTTAGTTTGAAGAAATCAAGCATTTGGCACTTGGAAGATGGTGCCGAAGATGGAGATCCTCGGCGCCGACATGGAGATGGAGATCACCATGTGAAGGGGGCCATACTATTTCATGCTATTCTACCGCTTTCATATATGTGATATGTTTGTTTGATAGGATAGCATCCCTCACAAAATTAAGTAGTAATGATGCCCTTCCAAATGTTGCACCGTCACCGTTATGCTCGTCAATGGTGGGTCTGCCAAAGCAGAGTGCCATTCTCTATCATAACACGAGGGGTATATGTCGGACATATACGGCAGGAGCATTTGGTTTACTTAACAAGGCTATCAAAACAGTTTTGGGCCTTGGGGCATAGGTTGGGGCCGGGGCATGGAGATGCCACACCAACAACAAGAGTCACATAGAGATGTGATTAGCAAGGAGTTGCTTATCGATGTTACTAATTTTCTAGCAAGTGATGCCAAAGCTCACTAGAAAATTAACTAACATGTGGATCTTGACCCAATACGTAACCTAGAGGGAAGGTGGAAAATACGTAATGGGAGTCTTATGTTAAATTGTTTAACAAAAGACATAACATAAACATTGTGCTAAACTTTGTTTTTCGTTGTAGAATAAATGGCGGCTAATACTACACCCAGTACCTTTAGTTTGCGATCTATTCTCGAAAAGGAAAAATTAAATGAAACAAACTTTATGGATTGGTATCGCAACTTGAGAATTGTTCTCAAGCAAGAGCGTAAGGAGTACGTTCTTGAAGTACCCTATCCCGAGGATTTGCCAAATAATGCCACCTGCAACGCACGGAGGGCTTATGAGAAGCACACTAATGATGCCCTAGATATAAGCTGTCTCATGCTTGCTACAATGTCCCCCGAGCTTGAAGCAATATGAGAGCAAGCGATGCTCACACTATTATTCGGGGATCTGCGTGGCATGTTTGAGAACCAAGCTCGGGCCGAGAGGTTCAACACCTCAAAGTCCTTGTTTGCGTGCGAGCTTGTTGAGGGAATTCCGTCATCCGCATGTGATAAAGATGATTGGCTATATCGAGAGTCCGGAAAAACTAGGTTTTCCCCTTAGCCAAGAGTTGGCTGCGATGTGATTCTCCGTCGCTCCCTCCGAGCTTCGAGCCATTCATATTAAACTATCACATGAACAATATGGATAGAACATTGGCTGAATTGCATGGGATGCTAAAGACAAGTGAGGAGAGTATCCAGAAAACGGTCATCATGTGATGATGATGCGAAGGCAAAGCGCAAACCACTGTCAAGAAACTTTACACCAAGAGGAAGTTAACTCCCGATGAGATCGCGAGTGCCTCCAATGCAAAGAAGGGCAAGAAGGGGTCGGCGGCATCGATGCCGTTTGCTTCTACTGCAAGGAGACAGCACTGGAAAAGGAACTGCAAGAAGTACATGGAGGATCTCAAGAAGAAGCAAAGTACGACTTCGCGTGTATTAATGTTATAGACATTAATCTCGCTACTTCACCCTACGACTCTTGGGTATTTGATACCGGATCGTAGCTCATATTTGCAAATCGTTGCGGGGAATGAGAAGAAGTAGAGGATTGAGAAGGGGCGAGGTGAACTGCGCGTCGGCAATGGAGCAAGCGTTGCTACGTTCTTGTCGGCACAGTACCACTTCATCTACCTTCAGGATTAGTTTTGGAATTGAATAATTGTTATTGTGTTCCAACACTATGTCAAAACGTTATTTCCGCTTCATGTTTGCAAGCGGAAGGATATGATTTTAGATCAATGGACAATGGTTGTTCAATATATCTTAGAGATATGTTCTATTTTCATGCTCCATTGGTGAATGGATTATACGTTTTGAATCTTGAAGCGTCTCCCATCTATAACATTAATACGAAAGGAAACTCTCTAATGATATAAACCCCACGTTTATCCGGCATTGTCGCTTAGGCCATATAAATAAGAAACGCATGGAGAAGCTCCATAAGGATGGATTGCTTCACTCTTTTGATTTTGAATCATTTGAGACATGTGAGTCTTGTTTACTTGGTAAGATGACAAAGGCACCTTTCACGGGACATAGTGAGAGAGCAAGTGACTTATTGGCACTCGTACATACCGATGTATGTGGACCAATGAGCTCAACGGCCGGAGGTGGTTATCAATACTTCATTACCTTTACAGATGACTTTAGTAGATATGGTTATATCTACTTAATGAGGCATAAGTTCGAATCCTTTGAAAAGTTCAAAGAATTCTAGAATGAAGTACAGAATCATTTAGGGAAAACAATCAAGTTTCTACAATCGGATCGTGGAGGGGAATACTTGAGCCAAGAGTTTGGTAATCATCGAAAGATTGTGGAATTGTTCCACGTTGACTCCGCCAGAACTCCGCAATGGAACGGAGTGTCCGAACGGAGAAATCGCACCTTGTTGGACATGGTGCGGTCGATGATGAGCCAAAGTGATCTTCCGTTATCTTTCGGGGATATGCTCTTGAAACATTGCGCTCACACTAAATAGAGTTCCATCTAAGTCGTTGAAAAGACGCCATATGAGATATGGACAGCAACCCCCTAGTTTGTCTTTTCTCAAAATTTGGGGATGCGACGCTTATGTAAAACGTTTACGTCGACAAGCTCACACCCAAATCGACAAGTGCTTCTTTGTGGGATATCCTAAGGAAACTAAGGGATATTACTTTTATAATCGGGAACAAGGCAAAGTGTTTGTCGCCCGACACGGTGTCTTCTTGGAGAAAGAGTTTCTTTCAAGAAGGGTTAGTGGGAGCAGGGTGCATCTTGAAGAAGTTCAAGAAACACGGAAAATGTTTCGCGACCACGTAACCACAACGGAGGTGCAAAGTGTTGCGCCACCGGTTGTAGATACACCGCCCCACGGAGGTCCGAAAGATCACGTCGTGCACCCAGTACACAGTGCGGAACAATGTGATATATTGTTGTTGGACAACGATGAACCTAAGACCTATGAGGAAGCGATGGTGGGACCCGATTCCAACAAGTGGCTTGGAGCCATGAAATCCGAAATAGAATCCATGTACGACAATCAAGTTTGGAACTTGGTTGATCCACTGATGGTGTCAAAACCATTGAGTGTAAATGGGTTTTTAAGAAAAGGCCGATATGGATGGAAATGTTCACATCTATAAGGCGCGATTGGTGGCGAAAGGTTTTAAATAGATTCAAGGAGTTGATTATGATGAAACCTTCTCGCCCGTCGCAATGCTTAAATCTATTCGGATTATCCTAGCGATTGCTGCATATTTCGATTATGAGATATGGCAGATGGATGTCAAAACGGCTTTCCTAAATGGAAACCTAAGCGAGGATGTATACATGATACAACCTCGGGGTTTTGTCGATCCAGAATCGCTGAAAGATATGCAAGCTACAGAAATCCATTTATGGATTGAAGCAAGCATCTCGGAGTTGGAATATTCGTTTTGATGAAGTAATCAAAGGGTTTGGTTTCATCAAAAATGAAGAAGAGGCCTGTGTTTACAAAAAGGTCGAGTGGGAGCGCAATTGTATTTCTAATCTTATATGTGGATGACATATTACGATTGGAAATGATATCCCTATGCTAGAATCCGTCAAGTCTTCATTGAAAAATAGTTTTTCCATGAAAGACTTAGGGGAGGCAAGCATACATATTAGCATTCGGATCTATAGAGATAGATCCAAGAGGCTAATTGGATTAAGCCAAAGTACATACATTGACAAGGTGTTGAAAAGGTTCAACATGCATGATTCCAAGAAAGGTTTCTTGCCCATGTCACATGGCATTAATCTTAGCAAGAATCGTGCCCTTAGACACATGATGAGCGGAATAAGATGGGTATGGTTCCATATGCTTCGGCAATTGGATCCATCATGTATGTCATGCTTTGTACATGTCCGGATGTCTCGTACGCTTTGAGTGCTACGAGCGATACCGCCGATCCAGTGAAGGTCACTAGATCGCCGTAAACAATATCCTTAAGTATTTGAGAAGAACTAAGGATATGTTCCTAGTCTATGGAGGTGAAGAAGAGCTCGTTGTAAGTGGTTACACCGATGCTAGCTTCCAAACAGACAAGGATGATTATAGATCGCAATCGGGTTCGTGTTCGCCCGAACGGAGGCGCGTCACTGGAAGAGTTCCAAGCGGATACCGTTGTGCGATTCTACAACGGAGGCCGAGTACATTGCTGCTTCGGAAGCCGCAAAGGAGGCTGTTTGGATCAAGAAATTCGTTTCGAGCTTGGTGTGATGACTAGTACGACCGGTCCAATGTCTCTCTATTGTGATAATAGTGGAGCCATTGCGCAAGCCAAGGAGCCGAGGTCACATCGAAGTCCAAACACATACTTCGGCGATATCATCTCATCCGCGAGATAGTGGACAGAGGTGATGTCAAGATATGCAAAGTGCACACCGATCTCAACATAGCCGATCCGCCGACAAAACCTCTCCTCACCGAAGCATGAGGCGCACACAAGAGCAATGGGTATTAGATACTTACATGATTGACCCTAGTGCAAGTGGGAGATTGTTAGTGATATGCCCTAGAGGCAACATGGAGATGTTGGATATCACGTCAATGTTTATGTATAAATGAATAAAGTGTTATTCAGTTCCATGAAATAGACATCTTGTATTGATCAATAAGTACGTAACTTATTTATGAGACTCTTTATGTATGAATCTATTTCAAATGATCCTCGATCATATGTCATATTGTTGGAACAAATATGATTCTAAGATCGGCATGTTTATTGATTGATGATCATGTCTCATAGATCATGGGTATGGAGATACCAAATCAATAAACATGGACATATGTGTTGGAGAACACATTGTTGGATAGACCCACCATGAGACACTACAGGAATTAATGTGCCATTAGTTGGTCTCAGGTAGTGTTGGTACAAAGTCCTTAGACTGAGATCACCATGGATTCCAACATGTGTAGTAGCCTACTTTGGGACTACCAAACGCTATTCCAGAATCGGGTAGTTATAAAGGTAGTTTTCGGGTTTGCTATGAAACATGGAGTGGGATGTGAGTGATCAAGATGGAATTTGCCCCTCCTTTGGAGAGATATCTCTCGGCCCCTCGAGGTAATGGATTATGGAAATGCATGGCCATGCTAAGTTGATTGAGGAGTCAATCAAGACGATAATCCAATACGGTTCGAGTGAATGGTTAAGCTATTGAAGGGATGGCACACATCTTGCCTATAGCTTAACTGGTATTGTGAGGCAAAGGGATTTGTGTACACATTACAGGTTCAGAGCCGATATTATTCTTGTATACTATGGTGTCAATATGTGCGCTAGGCGCCGCTATTGGGTCGGCTGAGTTAGACTCGAGCCGACGATCGGCTAAGTTAGACTATAGCCGAAACCGAGTATACCTGAACCTACGGGTCGCACGCTTAAGGGGATAGAATAGATATTCGAGTTGGACTCGGATACGGCTCGATCGGATAGGGATCCGATCGGATAGAGTCCTATGGGCTTACGACGTGTGGGGCGGCCAACTCTATGAGATACGGATGGGAGGGGTGGAGAGCTGTGACACGTCAATTGCATCACGTGCAACAGAAGTCGCCGAGATCAATCTCCACGGAAACCCTCCCCACTTTCGAGCCAAACCCTAGCCTTGCATCGCGTGCTAGCACACGGGTGTACGGCGTTCTATCCCCGGACGTCTGGATACCGGTAGAGGCGCTGCTACGTTGCGCGCTCTTGATCGGCTGCGGTCGGGCGCATCGGAGCGAGGCGTGAGAACGCGGCCGGACGACTCGAATCGGCTGATTGGCGAATCGGCTGTCTCCGGGAATCGGCTACACTGTTCCGGATCGGATTGCCTTGATTGGCTATTCCGCTGCACTCTACTCCAATCGGTAACGATCTATCGGCCCTTACTTGCAAGTGTTCCTGGTTTGCGCGGTAGAAATTTTTGTTTTCGGCTAGTGTAGCTTCCGCGTAACCCTACATTGACAATGTCGTCGATGAAGAAGAATACAACCAGAATCTTCATGTGAGACCTCAGATCGAACTTGACAGTGATCCTGAAGACGAAGTGGCATACGCTCGCTCAGACCATTCGGAAGTCATATCCTTGTAAATAGAGTCTTTGTAGTAATATACTTTGTAAATTGATGAATGTGACGAAGTATTTTGCACCGGTGCCTTAATGGTTGCAAAGCATACAATGAGTACTCTCTCTACCCTGCACTATAAATACAGGTATTCGTATGGGTTGCATTAGCTACACTTGTTATTTTGTTATGAACCGGTCCTCTCTCTTAAGTGTGATGTTTTCTTGTTTTCCGATTATTCACTTCTCTTGGTTCCTTAAACATGATATAATTAACTTTCCCAAGTTTAAGCACTTTTTGCTATTGAATAAAATTTTGAACAAGCTCTATGATGTGGTATGAATAAAATTTTGAATAAGCTCTACTTCATCTATTAATTATAATATTTTTAAAAAATACAATCCCAAGTGTAAACTAATTTAATAAGGTATTGGATGTGGATGACACTTATCTGTATCGGGCCTAATGTCATTGCCCGATGCAGATGATAGTCATCCGTATCGGGCCTTGTGTTATTGCCCGATGCGGATGACACTCATCCGTATCGGGCTTTCTATAAGGGCCCGTCAAAGATGACTCATCCGTATCGGGCTTTAGTAGTACGCCCATCAGAGATGTAGTTGACTAGGATTACTTAGTCAATCCCTCTCTCGTATCCAGATCCATTCATGCCTCCTCTCCTCCACGCCGCCACCTACTAGTGCTCTCCTCCACGTCGACCCCGAGCCCGGCCATCTCGTCACCTCCACACCGCCGCCTCTCGGATCCACGCGCGCCATCGCCGCCGCCTCCTCTCCTCCTCTCCTCCACGCCGCCGCCTCCTCTCCTCCTAT
The DNA here is from genome assembly GCA_019925245.2 of Oryza australiensis. Taxonomy (NCBI): domain Eukaryota; kingdom Viridiplantae; phylum Streptophyta; class Magnoliopsida; order Poales; family Poaceae; genus Oryza; species Oryza australiensis. Next base: position 790,912 of record JAIFGZ020000348.1, read on the forward strand.
CCTCCACGCCTCCGCCTCCTCTCATCCTCTCCTCCACGCCGACCGCCTCCTCTCCGAGCCTGGCTGCCCGTTGTCGTCCTCGACCCCGAGCCCTCCCTGCACGCCGACCGCGTGGACCACGAGCCCGTCGCTGCCTCCCTCGATGCCGGCCATGTCCACCCAGATCCCAGCCGCCCGTTGCCGCCAAGATCGATGCCAAGCCCTCTCTCCACGCCGGCCGCGTCGACCACGAGCCCGCCTTCACCTCCCTCCATGCCGGCCGCGTCAACCCCGAGCCCGGCCGCACCGTCGCCGCCTCGATCCCGAGCCCATCCTCACCGGTTAGTACCCCTCTTCTCTCCTCTCATCACCGGCGGTGGATTCATGATGCTATGTGATGCTATGTGATACTTTGTGATGCTCATCCGCTGCTACTATCTTGCAATTTCTATTCATCTATTGTTAATTTCTTGATGCTATCCGCCGCTAGGGTTTCCCTGTTTGGTTGTCATTCTGTGGCTAATATTATGATGAGATGAGATCTTTAGGGTTATATTTAGGGTTTAATCTTTTGTTAATCTTTTGTTATATTTAGGGTTTCCCTGTTTGTTAATTTCTTGATGCTATCCGCCGCTAGGGTTTCCCTGTTTGGTTGTCATTCTGTGGCTAATATTATGATGAGATGAGATCTTTAGGGTTATATTTAGGGTTTAATCTTTTGTTAATCTTTTGTTATATTTAGGGTTTCCCTGTTTGTTAATTTCTTGATGCTATCCGCCGCTAGGGTTTCCTGTTTGGTTGTCATTCGTGGCTAATATTATGATGAGATGAGATCTTTAGGGTTATATTTAGGGTTTAATCTTTTGTTAATCTTTTGTTATATTTAGGGTTTCCCTATTTGTTAATTTCTTGATGCTATCCGCCGCTAGGGTTTCCTGTTTGGTTGTCATTCGTGGCTAATATTATGATGAGATGAGATCTTTAGGGTTATATTTAGGGTTTAATCTTTTGTTAATCTTTTGTTATATTTAGGGTTTCCTGTTTGTTAATTTCTTGATGCTATCCGCCGCTAGGGTTTCCCTGTTTGGTTGTCATTCTATGGCTAATATTATGATGAGATGAGATCTTTAGGGTTATATTTAGGGTTTAATCTTTTGTTAATCTTTTGTTATATTTAGGGTTTCCCTATTTGTTAATTTCTTGATGCTATCCGCCGCTTGGGTTTCCATGTTTGGTTGTCATTCTGTGGCTAATATTATGATGAGATGAGATCTTTAGGGTTATATTTCTGGCACAGTCAACTTTAAATTGTTTTTTATTGAAACAGTCAACTTTGTTGATTGAAACTCTAATTTTAAGTTGTTTTCTACTTTAGTTTTTGGCTTATCAACTGTAACTATAGCTATCTTGCTATGCTGCTATGATATGACTATGATATGCACAATTTTTTGGTGCTGATGCTGCTAACTTGCTATTCCTTCCCTCACCTTTCTTCTCTCTACTCCCCTGGATTTCTTCTCTCCTCTTCCTGGCCAATGATGAATGCTCAAGAACAGACCATAAGAACGGACCATCGACACTTGTTTTTTTGGGCACTACAATTTCTGCCTAGTGATGAATGCTCAACATTCTTTCCTCACCTTTCTTCTCTCCACTCCTCTTTTTGGCCAATGATGAATGCTCAACATTAATGATAAGAACAGACCAGCTACACTTGTTATTTTGTTTTTGGAAACTACACTTGATATTTCTTGATAAGAACAGACCATCTACACTTGTTAATTTGTTTTTTTGTTTCTACGCATGCTCTTTTTTGCAAAGTTGATCTATTCACAGCCACAACCAAGTTGATCCACACTTGTTCTTTTTTTGGAAAAAAAAACAGACATGAACTACACTTTCTTTTTTAATAAGAACATATCATCTACACTTGTTCTTTTTTTATCTACACTTGTTATTTTTTGGGGCACTACACTTGTTCTTTTTTGATAAGAACAGGACTATCTACACTTGTTCTTTTTTGGATCTACACTTGCAAATGATTGTAATTGATGCACAATTTCTGAGCAAAACTGAGGCCACATCTAATACTTTCACCTTCCAATAGTTTAGTAATATGTAAAAGTTTAGTAATGTTATTTTTCTTCGATAGAAAATGTCGGCGACTACAAGTGGGACCACAACGAGCCGGGCTCCAAGGTCCCAGAATAAGATCCCTAAGGAAGTGTATAGAATAACGGAGGTGGACGAACAGGGATTTCCTACGGCCTCGAGAAAGTCGTAAAAAATTCGCAAGAATGCAGAATCCTAGGGAGACGGAACTTCACAATTCTCGCGGACCACATCGATCGGGTCCCACAGGAAGAAAAAGATGAGGCCTGGAGAGAGTACAAGGAGAGCTTTGAGTACCCAGAAGAGGCTAAGGAAAGACTGAAGCGGCGGGCTATGCGCAAGATGGGCAACTTGTGGAAAAATTTTAAGACCACGCTCGTCACCGTCTACGTCCTCAATCCATCCCAGCCAGAACCATTTAGGAAGTACCCATTCATCACCTAGGCCATGTGGGACGACTTCCATGCACCAAATCAACCCTTGAGTCTCGGGCAAAAAGCAAGGCCTATAGCGCGTTGGGGCAAAAACCTTCACCCGCACCGGCTTGGCACGGGAGGATACAGGAAGCGAGCGGAATGGCAGAGGAAGGATCAAGTTGCTGCAGAATCTAACACCCCGCCAATTCTTGGTGATATCCTGACTACCCGAGCAAGGAACTGGGCAAGGGCAAGGGCGAAGAAGAATAGTGATGGAACACTAACGTTCCCAAACCCCAAAGATCAAGCGGTGTACATAAACTTGTAAGTTTAACACATAAAACATCTTTCAATAGGTTGTTTCGTCCTCTACATTTAATTAATCCTAACTATACGGCAGGTCCAATCGACTACGAGAGACATTCCTCCTCCGAGGTTCGCTCACAAAGGCGCGAGGATGACATCCTCACAAAAGCCTTAAGAAATGAAGAACACCGTGGACGGACAAGGGGCATTGGCTCTGCTGTCCCATGGAAGTATGGATTTTCCCAATTTGCTTGGCGTACAAGAAGCACAAGCTATCAAAGATGGAGAAACAAGCACGCCTTCGGGAGCAACTTCGGGAGGAGCTTAGAGTCGAGCTCGCCGAAGAATTCAATGAGAAACCGGCACGAGTAGAGGCTCGGGTGGAGACATATGAGAAGTTGATCGCCGAAGCTCCGCCGCCGTAGCTCCCTGAGTAGAAGTGAGCCCCACGCAAAGGCGTAGCAGCTACGCATCAACCGAGGCGGGAGCAGAACAAGCACCAATCCCCGCCGCGGTGGACCACATAACGGTAACAAAATTCAACAAATGTATATTTTGTATTACCACCAAAGTACACCCTAGTAGTAATGACACATACGATTCTATTGCAGGAACCCACATCTTGCACCCTAGTCGTTAGGGTGACCCAATCATTTGCAATTTTGGCTGCAGAGGGTCTTGAATTCAAGCCTACCCCCCAAAACCGGGTTCATGGGACGTAGCTGCTAGCCGGACATGCAAAAGTCCAAGTGGACTTAGTGAAGCCCTATTGGGTGGGCTTCACTCTCCAAGACCCACCGAACGATGAGGTTCGACCCTTGGAGCTGCATGTGGGACCTTTATCCAATGGCCCAAGCGGAACATTCGATCAATGAAACTCCTAGGCCAGCACCAAGTTCTCGTCCGGCACCGTCACGTGCACATACCGATATTGTAGTTGCCCTCGAGCCGAGAACTTGAACTTGTAGTTGCCTCTCAAGCCGAGAACTTGTAGTTGCCCCTCATGCCGTTGAAGAAGATCTCCAATTACAATATGATACGATTTTGGAGACGACGGTATGGAGGTGGACAAGCGAGCCACACCAACCCCTCCCGCCAAAAAGTTGAAGAAGGCGAGATCTTCTCCACCCAACATCGGCAGAAAGGGGAGAGGAGTAGGCAAGGTGCAAGGGGCCAAGAAAAAGCTTGATATTGGCAAGGCTTCATCAGCTCCGAATATTTTCACATGAGGCATGCCATTGGTTGGAGATGACACCTTGTCAAGGATGGGGCCTGCATGCAAGGAGTTGCACGGGTACTACATGGAGAGGACCAACACAAAGAGGAAGCATAGAGAGACCTCCATGTTGGGCTACCACGATAGTCGCCGTTCCTCGGCCCCGCTAGCTTCATCGCCGTAGACTTCCAATATCGTGGGATCTCTACAGGTGCGAGCGGTCGACACCAACCTCCTTAAGTGCTACTCTTTGTAAGTATTTGTGGGTACGAGATATGATAATACTGTCCATATCGACGCTAACCCGGACTCTAGTCTTGTTTGTAGGTTTACCGGAAGCGGTCCAAAAGAAATCACCCTTTGTTGCCTTTCTCAATCCATCTATCGTCAACGAGACAAATATGCAAAACGATCGAGCTGGCATGGTGGAATATATAAAGGACTGCTTGTATGCCCGTCAAGACAAGAACTTCCTTATGTGTGCCTACAATCAACAAAGTAAGCGTATACCCTACATAGAATCAAATGTGCGACTCGTATAGCTCTAGTATTTACCTTGCAATTTAATAATATCACAGGGGTCATTGGATTCTTCTCGGTAATAACAACGAAGTGGAGTTTGGTACACTACCTTAACTCCAATATCAAGCCAAAAATATACAATGCTTGCGCGCATACGCACACGCACACTTAAAATATTCATAGGGTTCTGCCGTCCGTCGTCTCTTCTTCATCCGTCTTCAATCATGTCATTTGTTCCTGTTCGGTTCTTCCGTGTGTCGCATGCCGCGCACTTCGTCCATCGCCCTTGCCCCAGTGTGTGCTTCTTTCATCGTCTGTACACCCTCGCACATCGTCCGCATCCCTCGTGTCGCTGCTCCGCCCTCACCCCAGCACACACGCTGCATGATTGCAAACGGACTTCAAATTCCCAGCCCGTGAGCGTGTAAAGCCACAACACAACCCACGAGCCCATGTTCTCCAAGGATGCGGACTCTGCTTCCCACGATTTTACGGCGTTCCCGCATGATCCAACGCGATATACAATTGTTACACTAGATTCCCATCCTGTTATTTCAATGTTGTCCTGTTTTGTTTTTGTTTCTCTTTCAATTCCCGTCCGACGTCCGCATACATACCGCTATATCGGTTCAGTCCTATATTGGTCGTCCGTTGACATGGCCAATCCATGAGGTTGAGCAGTCATCAAAACCAAACCCAACGATAAGGCATCTTTTTTATTCACATCATGGTTCTCAATATGCATGCATGCTGGCTTGGGCGCTGATTATAACTACTATTGTACTATTGTTGTCTGTTCTCTCTCTATATATATACATACACATATATATAACAATTTATATATATGTTTTCACCCAAAATTTTATTCTGTTTGGCTATTTTGCAAAAACCCCTTGAGTTTTTTCGAAATGGAGGGCCGCGGCCCAAGCAGCGATCCTCCTCGGATTTGATCCAATTTCGAGGTCATCTCGCGCCCAACACGAACTAGCCCCGAAATTTCTAATGGACGACTAGGTGCACGGTCCACTATGCATGCGACCACTTCCGTTTTTGGCTCATTGGTTGTTTTGGGAATTTTTTTCGCCCAGCCTGTGCGATCAATTTAGCCCGTTACCAAATTTGGCTATACGTTTTGAGACTCTCTTTTGTAATTTTTTATGGGCTTCATTATTTAGCAGGCCGGCCCAATTCGTTTACACACACCAAATCGGGCTTTTAGCAGGCCTACTATTCAACCTATGTGTATACACTTTGTATAGGTACGTATGCATACAAAGTATATATATTTATATCTATATCTATAACTATTATTTATAAAGTAGTATTTTTACCCTAAATTTTCGTCAACCGACTACTTTATAGAAACCCCTTGAGTGTTTATAAGATTAAACCGCAAAGTCCCAATGCTAAAAAGAAAGGGAGAGCTTGGATAAAAAAAACCTTGTGCATCCCTTCCACCCGTTCCCATCCGCACCGTGCTGTGCCCCTCCCTTCCGTCGCTGCTCGGAGCTTCCGCGCTGCGCTTTGTGCCCATCCCTCCCGTCCCCATCCACCCCACATCCCGACTTCACCGTTGCAACGCACGGACACAGTTGCTAGTATATATATATATATATATGTGTGTGTGTTTTTTTTATTACAAGATCTATAAATAACCAGTAATTAGAGCAGTACAATGGATGTATATCAGCATGCTGCAAAGGAACCCACGTCATATTCATGCTGAGTTGGAGGGAAGAGAACACAACAAGAGAGAAAGACGGACGACTAATGTAGAATTAAATTTGAAAATATACTGTTCATTTATTTTTTTTTTCTTAGAAATATTTGGAATGTAGTTTTTTGGCACAAATATACCGTTATCGTTGTGTGAGAGTAAAAAACGACATGATGTCGCTAAACCATTGTAAAAAATGACAACGGCGTGACGACACGGACGGTCTCGCAGGACGGTGATGTGAGATCGTGAGACTCGACACTGTAACAAACCCAAATTGTAACTTGGAAAAGTCAATATAATGGAATTCTTCATTTATATTTATTGTGGTAAAAATTTATTTTTAATTGTTTTTTATTTTCCATGTATCATTGCATTTTGCATCCATCAGTAACGAAGCCCAACAAAATATTGACATGATCCCAAAAAGCCTCAACGAAGCACAATCGGGTCAAAAGAGCTATGCTGCTCGTCGGGTCCGTCAACTTAGTTTCGAGGTTGGTGACTTTGTCTATCTCAAAGTTTCACCACTATGAGATACCCATCGTTTTCAAGTGCATGGCAAGTTGGCCTCTCGGTATATCAGTCCATACCAAATTCTTGCACGAAGAGGAGAAGTGGCATACTGTTGACGTCAAATTCATACCGCTGCAAGATGTGTTGACGTTGAATCATACGCTGGCCTAAAAGATCTGCTTAGCTCCAGTGCAGGTCCTAAAATTGATAAATCACAAGCGCGCCAGTCAGTTTGATCCTGCCACTGATAAAATATGCAAAATAGCATAGCATAAACCATATCGGTCGATAGACCGATAATCACAACAGCTGATCTGTTGACAGCCGATCGTGTGATTCCGGCCGATGCCGATGTCCAGATAACTCGTCGGCTGAAACCCCGACGAAACACTTATTGATAGCCATCAGGCAGGCTAGAGATTACGGTTCTAATCATGAGTTAGTAGGTCAAACTGAATTGATACAGCACTAAGTATGAAAAGAAACGTAATATCTAGACAATCAAGCCTTTGACTAATTTTCAGGGTGATAGATGCCTAAGCTAATCTAATCCAATATAACAGTTTAGCCGATATCGACAGAAACCCTAAAACGAGAGACAGCCGATAGAGCCAAATCGAGATACTAGGACTAGATTCAATAGAAACATATAATAAGACCGGCTAACCCTCCGGTGAAACATTAGTATGAACCTACCGGTTTAACAAGACTTAAACTATCGATAACAATCTAGTAGGTCGGACCTAACCGATGCAGCACGAGATTGTATATGATAATCTAATACTCGAAGAGTCGATATATCTATCTAATGTGATGGATATAACAAATCTACCTAAAGCAACATTACGTTTATAGAAACATCGACTTGATTAGAATATCAGACCCAACTGAGAAAGTCCTAACTAAGCCGATGTATCTATGAACGGTAATGAAACTAAAGATAGATACGATATACCTGAGCCGACAAGACCTTGGACTTACCCCTTCGCCGAAGAACGAAGCCGATGGAGCCCCATGTCGGGTGCCAAGCCTCGCTGGATGATGAACAAAGTGGAAAAGGTAAAAGGTGGAGATGCGTCGAATTATATTGATCATGAGGATAGATTGCATGAACCCCGGGCTTACATATTTATACCCATGGGCTAACAGAGATCCTAACAGATTACAAATCCAAACTTTTCTAAAGATAAAAGGAAACAAACCGAGTCCTTATCGGATACTAACACACTTTCCTAAAGATAAAATAGAAAGTTAACAAACTTATCCTAATTAATAGATACAAGCCGTATCCTTTTTGAACTCGGTGTCTTCTGGATAAGATCTTCCCAAACCGAATCTGATAAGAATCCGACTACTAGAGATATTGATATGGGAAAATCCTCATCGGTTGACCAAAACTCTCAACCGATACTGACTCTGAGTCGATTTGAACCTTAAGCCGATGAGGACTCTGGGGCTTACCAAATTTTGCCGTTAACACATGTCCCCGAGTTTTGGAGTATGAGAAGTCATGCTTCAAAATTATCCGGGCCTTATGTAGACCCCCGCTTTTGAGGATGAGAATCATTCGTGCTCATAGTACCATATCCCTGGATTGAGTAGTTTGGTACCCACGAATACAGTACTAAATTACCAGGTGCAAAGTGCACGAATAGTCTTACACCAAAACTATTATAATAATAGGCCCGAAGGCAATATCCAGTACATATGGGACCTACTGGTCTGGATACAACCAAAAGCAGAATTTAGATAAGATAGCAGTCGGAAGGCAGCGGCATGTCGATTGCCACAGGCAACGACCGGGGACTAAGACCTAGTAAACGCCTTCTCCTTCTTCGCCCACCTGGCAGTAAGAATAGGGGTCCTCCAGTTCTTCGTTTCCACCATCTGAAGGTTTGTGCGTATAGCAACGGTGAGTACCCAATGTACTCAACAAGCCGACACGGAATGATGCACATGATAGGGTTATTCAAAGGATGGCTATGGTTTATTTGCACAAAGTAAATTTTCACAAATCATTTCACAAACCTAACATCTAACCAGGTCAAGTTGAGTCCACCAGCACACAAAATCATTATGCATTCCCACCCATCATTTTAAAATTTATGAGTCTAGCCACGGGAGAAACTTGTCACGTCGCTCATTAACCGCGAGCACGACTATTCGAATAGATTGATTTACTCACACCGCGGTGGATGTACACTTTACCCGTACTCCGCAACTGCTCATTGAATGAGCTTTCATCCCTTCATATGGGATGATCACGGCAAAGCCTTTCGACAACTTCGCTTTGGCAGTACCGCTCCATGAACTTAAATCCTCTTGCACTCTAGCCGTCCTTTCCTAGCAGTGAGAGGAGTTCGGCGCTCCGGGATAAGAGAAAACTCACAACATTCTCATTCATTACTTAACACTTAGGCCGCAACCTTATCTCGATAACTAGAACCACCTCTTCACTCAAGAACCACTATGCGGGATACCGCTCTCGCTCGGCTATCTACTCCGCTAGGTCTATACCCATTCGAGAAGTACGGTTGTATTAGCTCGTTCCAGTTATAATTCTCATGGCTCGGTCCTTAATCGACCAGGGACGGTTCTTGCCTTTACCGGAATCCACCCAAATCCATCCATCTGCCCCAGTCTAAAAACATTGGTTTTGGTACTTTTCGTTTTTCCATCAAAACTATTTTCATCATGATCAAGGCAATGTGGCGCTCATGTCTTCACATGCCGTATTCCAACTACCTTCCCAAAGATAGTTGCCCAAGCATGAAGCTTCTTTGTAAAATCATGAATATGCACGAATCTAATATAAGCATGGCTAAGCATTTTACCGAAGATATCCTCCGGTTATATCACATCGAGGGTTACAAAGATTATATCTAAGGGTAATCAATTTCAAGGCATGGTATATCAAGCATAGGTATTTATTTGTGTATAGCATGCATGTTTGAAGTTTAAATCAATATCATTCCGCAAAATAGGTTCAATATGTTCAAAGGGAAGTGTTGACTTGCCTTGCTCGCACGCTTGTTGGACGGGGTCTTCACCGTAGTCAGTGCCTGCTTCTTCGGTTGCTATCCGTACGTGCGAAACATCAATTGAATTCTATCAGAATTCAATAAAATTACCAAGGGATCGAAAAGAACCATCAAAACGACTCCAAATATTTAGCCTAAATTTTTAATCGAGTTTGGGCGAGAGTTTTGGGATGAACTCCGATTTAAAGAGCGAGTTTGGAATTTTTAAGGTTTTCGCAAAATATCGATCTAATTGATTAAGGGAATAAACTTAAAAAGGCGTTGATCAAAAGAATTGGTATTTCAAAGTTTTGGAGGTCCGAATACCAAAAGAACATATTTTTAATGGCAAAAAAAATAGACAAACTCCGAGTAAAAACGACGCGAGAACGAGATCTCCGAAATTCCTATTTTTGAATTCGAATTTGCTAAGAGAAAACACACGAGAAAACAATATATTTTTGCCCAAATATTTCCCAAATATTTTTCCTAATTTTTCTGGATTTTTTCTAATTTTTCCCTATTTTTATCTTTTCTTTTATTTCTTTTTCTTTTTTTCTCCTTCCTTTTCTTTTCTTTTCTCTTTTTCTTCTTTCCTTTCCTTTCCTCCTCCTTCCTCTGTTCTGCTCACCCTCTCTCAGTTTCGGCCAGCAGCCGGCGCAAGGCGCAAGGGGAAGGGGAGAAGAGAGGGGGTGGCTCACCCGCGATGCGGCGGTGACGGCGGCGACGGCAGCGCAAAATGGCGCGAGGCGAGGCGACGGCACGGCGAGGGGAAGACGGAACGGGAGAAGTGTGTGGGGGAAATGGAGGGCTCGCCCCCATCTTATAGCCGACCGGCGTGGGGAGAGAAGAGGGGGGGTCCGGCACGGGCGAGCGGGCGGCGCGGCACATGGCAACGCGCGGGACGAGGCCGGGCAAGGGCGGGCGCGACGCGGCGTCGTGCAGGTGGGGGCGTGCGGCACGGCACGCATGGCGCAAGGGGGCGTGGCCGACGCGGCGAGTGCAGCTGCGGGCGGGGGGGCGTGCACGGCGTGGCGCGGGCGCGGTGCGGGAGGACGGCGTGCGGCGCGCGGTGCGAGGGTGGGGGCCGGGCGCGGCATGGCGCGTGGCGCGCACTACGGCGGTACGGCGTCGAACACATGTCGCGCAATGAACAGTGACAATTCCTAATTTCCCGATTTAATTTCCTATTTTCCCATTTCTTTTTTCTTTCACCTCTAAATTTTTAAAAAAATCTAGCACACCCAAAATTAAGTTGAAAAATGTGTTTTCAACCTTTTCACACACTTTTATTATTTTAAAAATATATTTTACATATTTAATTTAATTCTTTTTCTAAATTCAAGAAAATGTGTCTTTAATTCAAAAATAATTTTCTAAACCTCATATATATCCTTTAAAAATATTTAATCACTCATTTTGCTTCGTGAGGAACATGTCTAACTAAGCAACTAAGTTATGTTTTGCAAACTTAGAGTGATAATGGTTCAAGTATGTCTCTACAAATATAAATTGCAAAAAAGTAATTGCAATAAGTATTCTTGAGATTGTGTACTTCATTAAACATGTCATCACTCAAAGCAAAAAATAAAGCATTTGTAGCTTGAGCGTCGAGGTGTAGGCATTTCTCTTGCCCACTAGTTGGAGCACACTCATCCAAAGCATGAGAAAAACCCACATCTACAATCCACCATATTTTTGGGCTCATGGCCCTAAAATGAGAAATAACGTGGATTCTCCATTGTGCATAATTTGTGCCATCAAATATAGGAGGGTCACCACCCGAGTGCACTATATCTTTAGAAGTCATCATTTTCTCTCGGAATGGTTAAGTCCACAAAAATAGAGACCAAGCTCTGATACCACTTGTAGGATCGAGATGTCGACTAGAGAGGGGGTGAATAGGCGATTTAAAACTAAGTGTCACTAAATAAAAACTAACCTAAGTTACTAGGCTTCGTCAGGAACAAGTCTAACTAAGCAACTATGTTATGTTTTGCAAACCTAGGGTGATAATGGCTCAAGTATGTCTCTACAAATATAAATTGCACAAAAGTAATTGCAATAAGTAAATGAGACAAGAGACAAGAAATTTTTCACCCGAGATTCGGAAACTCGTCGGTTTCCTAATCCCCGTTGAGACGAGCCCAACTCCACCGCTCAACCACGAAGCCACCGCACACCCCCTTCGTCAAGGGGTGGGCAAGGTGAGAGCCGGCCCACGGAGAGGACTACCCAAGCCTCGATCACTAGGGGTAGTTCTTCCTTCGCTCCGAAGGTGGTGAACTCCAAACCACTCACAAAACCGGCGCCGGGCCTCCTCCACAATCTTCTCGGAGAGGTCACCGGGCAACTCCTCGACAAGCCGTCTAGGAGGCGGCAACCTCCAAGAGTAATAAGCAATGACGCAGCTCGGAGATGATCAAGTACCACACTAGCTCTACAATGAAGCAATGCACTTGGCTCTTGGCTAAATAAACCCTCAACCACAACAAATGGATGAACACTAGCTCAAATGAGTGTGGGAGAGATGTAAGGGGTGTATGCAAATGAAGTGAGTGCCAAGAGTTCCCCTTGCAGCCAATGAGGGGTTATTTATACCCCAACTCACAAAAACTAGCCGTTGGAGGCGAAATACCCCAACTCGTGCACAGCCGGTTAGACCGCCATAGGGTGGCCGGTCAGACCGGACTACTTTGTAACGGCTAGAAAACTAGCCGCATCAGGAAATCATTGAGCCCACTCAGCCTGGCCGGTCAGACCGCACTGTATCGAACGGTCAGACCGGCCTCGGCTCGGTCAGACCGTCAGGGGCTCTGTCAGACCGGCCTCGGCTCAGGCGGCTCTTGATCAAGCGCACAACTGGCTACCACCCGACCGGTCAGACCGGTGGGTAACGGCCGGTCAGACCTCCCTATAGCCCCGGTCAGACCTCCATAATACCTGTGATCAGACCGCAGGTCACTTTTCAGCATGGCCCATCGTTAGTAAAACGGCTATATCTCTTGACTCAGGTATCGGAATTTGATGTTCTTGGACTCTATGGAAAGCTTATTCAAAGGGCTATCCAACCCATAAACAATCCATCCAAGAAACACAACTTAAAATAGGGATAAAGTGCTCACAGTCCAAGGGATACTTCACCGGATAAAACCACATGAGGCTACCCAAACCTATAGGATATACCCACTTCTCTTTTTGTTTGAGACCCTAGAAAACTCATAACACTTGGCTAGACAAGCCCACAAAAATGCACCTATATGCATATGAACTAGTATGGCACAAGATCATCCACATGCTCGCTTCATAGACCCCTCTTGATAGTACGACGCCTATCTAGCAAATCCGGTCTATACCAAACACCAAGACCGGAAAAGACTAAGAAAATATTCTTAGCTCTATTATACCTTTGCCTTGTGACATCCAACTTGGGGTCAAGCTTGAGCCTAGATCAACACTTGTGACCATTCGGTTGAACCATGTTTATGCCGAGGTCTTCGTCCATTCTTTATCATGACTTTCTTCTCATCAGAAGCTTGACTTTATTCTTGTCAACAAGGTGATGTCCTTGGTTTGGTGACCATCAACCAATGGTGTCATCCATTTGCCTCATCACAATTAGACAAACTCAAGGAAAATCATTAGTCTCAACAAATTGGTTGTCATCCTTCACTTGATGATCAACCGGTGCATATGAAAGATATGGATATGTTTGTTGAGAATTCATTAACACCACAAGTATCATATACTCGTATGCAAACTCAAGTGCAAAGATCCGATATCAATAATAGGTGAATAACATGGATCTATAACATGCACAATAAATATATAGGATTTGCTCCCCCTAAGTATATGCATACAAAGAAATATACAAGAGAGACAAGTGTATGCATAAGTAAAGAAGAACCAATGTGGTTTATCCTATACACATGGAGAACACATGTAGCAATGATAAAGACAAACAAAAATACATACCTTCATGATCTCCATGTTCTCAAAGTAAAAGAGACTAAATAAGATAAGGCTCAAGTAATCGTTAGTCTCACACTTTATAACAATAACATGGAAATCATATATATGAACCTATTAAAAAGTAGGAGATAAGAAGTGATACATATCGTTTTAACTCCATGCATTTCATCCTCGTCATGATTGAGATCCATCGCAAAAGGACGCATGTCTACCACATCTCATTATCGGGAAATAACCTAGTTGGCAACTTATAAGAAGAGAGGTTAATCCCATAAACATTGGTTTATCATTCATCTATCACCAAAGCAACAATTACACAAAATTGTTTAATCCAAGATCTTTTAATCTTTTCTCTCTTTTGTGATAGATAATAACCCGATATAAACAATATAAAGAGATGAGATGAAAGATAATTTCAAATCAATGTAGAGATCTTATAATAAACAAAATATAGAATAAGCTTCCCCTCCAGATATGCATACATATGGATATAAATGAACACGTATGCACATAATCGATCAAGATGAATGAGGGAGCTCACACTATATTTTGGATTCACAAGAGAGACCAAGTTAGAATATGTGAAGTTTAATACATACCTCTCATCATTTTTATTTTCGTATCCAAATGAGACTAGTCAAAGATAAGCTCATAAAAATGTTAGTCTCACGTAATTAGATTTGTCATTAATCACCAAAACCAAATTAAGGCACTTGAACTTACAATCTCCCCCTTTTTGGTGATTGATGACAAATCCATTAATAATAACCACATTTGGATATGAAGGATATAAATCAACATTATATTGATGTATGTCAATGACATGCTCATGCATATGATGCATATGTAATGCTATGATGTGGGATCCTAGAATATTTTCCCCTTTATTAGCGATGATCACAAGGAGGTCACAAATATTCTCTCCTTTTAAGATCAAATGTGGGATCCTCAAATATTCTCCCCCTTTTGGCATTAATCACCCAAAAATGAAATAGGATAAAAAATAGTCAATTCTACACAAGCCAAAAAGAGATGAACACCCACAAGGCTAAAGAATATTTTTGAGAAAGCACAAAGCAAGATATATAGAAATGACCCATTTAGGAAAACTCCCCCTTACTCATAGAGTCTTATCTTTGGATAAAGAATTTGGAATATGTTTCATATGTAGAAGGGGTGAATTTGAGCACTTGAACTTTTGCTTGAAGTGTCCGCATCAAAAGGTTTCTTAAGAATGTCAAAAATTGAGAGGAGCTTGGTAAAGGCTATTTGGATGAATTTTTCTCAAGTGCATAATATCGGCAAGGAATGAAAATGATGAGAAAGTGTCGGGTTCAAGATGATCAAGAGATGCTACCATTTGTTGAGAGACCACTTATGTATAGGAATTCAAATTTGGGATCAAGGAATGGTAGTTGGCTTTGGTAGCAAGGGTCAACTTGTATTTGGTGGCAAATATTGAAATTTAGAGTCGATCCATGGAGGCTTGGTTTAGAAAAACCCAAAATATTTTGGAGGTTTAATATATCATGGGAATTTAAAAACCAAAAAGGTCCAAGCAAGGAACACATCCAAAAGAGCTCAAGGATTCAAGAAGTTTTCAAAATAACAAAGAACTCATTACTTGAAACCTTTTATTCAACCACCGTGCTCAAATTTTCAACAAGACATATGCACTTTCAAAATCAATGTTCAGCTGCAAACCAGGAACACTTGCAAGTAAGGGCCGATAGATCGTTACCGATTGGAGTAGAGTGCAGTGGAATAGCCAATCAGGGCAATCCGATCCAGAACAGTGTAACCGATTTCCGGAGACAGCCGATTCGCCAATCAGCCGATTCGAGTCGTCCGGCCGCGTTCTCACGCCTCGCTCCGATGCGCCCGACCGCAGCCGATTCCACCACGGCCGATCGCTCCGATTACGGCCAATCCGAAGCCGATCAACAGTGCGCAACGTAGCAGCGCCTCTACCGGTATCCACACGTCCGGGGACAGAACGCCGTACACCCGTGTGCTAGCACGCGATGCAAGGCTAGGGTTTGGCTCGAAAGTGGGGAGGGTTTCCGTGGAGATTGATCTCGACGACTTCTGTTGCACGCGATGCAATTGACATGCCGCAGCTCTCCACCCCTCCCTCCTTTATATAGAGTTGGCCGACTGGGACTAGTGGCCGATCAGGACTCTATTTTGAATCGGATCCTATCCGAATCTCACAGAGTTGGCTGCCCATACGTCGTAAGCCCATAGGACTCTATCCGATCGGATCCCTATCCGATCGAGCCGTATCCGAGTCCAACTCGAATGCCTGTTCTTATCCCCTTAAGCGTGCGACCCGTAGGTTCAGGTATACTCGGTTACGGCTATAGTCTAACTTAGCCGACCGTCGGCTCGAGTCCAACTCAGCCGACACATCAATGCGCGCCTAGCACATATTGACACCATAGTATACAAGAATATAATATCGGCTCGAACCCGTAATGTGTACACAAATCCCTTTGCCTCACGATACCAGTTAAGCTATAGGCAAGATGTGTGCCATCCCTTCAATAGCTTAACCATTCACTCGAACCGTATTGGATTATCCGTCCGTTGATTGACTCCTCAATCAACTTAGCATGGCCATGCATTTCCATAATCCATTACCTCGAGGGGCCAGAGATATCTCTCCAAAGGAGGGGCAAATTCCATCTTGATCACTCACATCCCACTCCATGTTTCATAGCAAACCCGAAAACTACCTTTATAACTACCCGATTACGGAATAGCGTTTGGTAGTCCCAAAGTAGGCTACTACACATGTTGGAATCCATGGTGATCTCAGGTCTAAGGACTTTGTACCAACACTACCCGAGACCAACTAATGGCACATTAATTCCTGTAGTGTCTCATGGTGGGTCTATCCAACAATGTGTTCTCCAACACATATGTCCATGTTTATTGATTTGGTATCTCCATACCCATGATCTATGAGACATGATCATCAATCAATAAACATGCCGATCTTAGAATCATATTTGTTCCAACAATATGACATATGATCGAGGATCATTTAGAAATAGATTCATACATAAAGAGTCTCATAAATAAGTCACGTACTTATTGATCAATACAAGATGTCTATTTCATGGAACTGAATAACACTTTATTCATTTATACATAAACATTGATGTGATATCCAACATCTCCATGTTGCCTCTAGGGCATATCACTAACAGACATAGCCAAGATAACCTTTTAGGAAGAGGAAAAACTTATGAGAATGAACTCGGAAAAATATGCCATAATCCTGAAGCTAGTTCATAAAGGAATGCACAAGTTCCATTTTGGGACTATTGCCTAGATCTCAACCAAAATGAAGAAACGAAGCTCACGAGCTTTCAGCCAACTGAAAAATTCAGATTTTTCAGATTTGAGACAACTCCATATTAGCTTTAAAACAACACTAAAAGGTACACAAATGATCTCCAAAAATTCTGGGTAAATTTGTCAATATAGATCAACTATAGAGTATCAAAAGTCGTAATGTGAGCTTCTTCAAATTTGCAACTCATTTGGAGATTAAAAAATTACAAATCAGCCCAAAAACATTCTTGTTCAGAAAATTTCAGTAAGCTGAGCAAAATGAGAAAAAATTAAAATATTTGCAAATCAAATCCAAATGAGTTGAAACGTTGCAGATATGATCTTTATAATTGAGAGTAACTTTTCCAAAAATAATTTCTTGAAAAATATTTTTCTA
Source organism: Oryza australiensis (assembly GCA_019925245.2). Taxonomy (NCBI): domain Eukaryota; kingdom Viridiplantae; phylum Streptophyta; class Magnoliopsida; order Poales; family Poaceae; genus Oryza; species Oryza australiensis. The sequence goes on from JAIFGZ020000348.1 coordinate 808,427, forward strand.
TCAAAAGAAAAGACAAAAGGAGTATTGTAGGCCTTTAGGTTGAGTAAACTTGAGTAGAGAGCTCAAAACACATTCAAATTTTAAATCCATGGAGTTTGACATTTGTAAAGCCTTAGGAGGGTTATAGATACACTTCTAAACCAAGATTCACAAAGAACTTTGGCTCAAAAGGCTTAACACACCATATGCAAGTTTAGCCAAAAAATAGTCATGTCAAGGTTGTAGAGTTCGAATGGTTGGTCTTTTGGGGAAACTTTGAACTAGAGAAATGTTTGAAATTATTAACTCTAAAATTTTTATATATACAAATTTTCCAAAAACTTGATAGATATTGATTTAGGAAAATAAAACATTTTCAACAAAAACAAGATCCTAAAAGATCATATTGAGACCAATTTTGTTATTTTGTTTCACAAATGAAAATTTTTACTTCAAAAGCCTTGCAAAACATTTGAAATACATATTGGAATACTTTTTAAAGGATTTTCATAAATTTGAGCCATTCAAATAAGATTTTTGACTTTTGACCAAAATAGGCTCTTTTGAAAGGCTATAAATGTAACTTTTTGAAAAATTCAAATTTGAGGGCAATAAGAATATGGATATGGTTCAGATTTGCTCTCCTATGATGTATCTCTCATTTTTGCTCCATGAATTTAAGATTTGATAGTAAAGGCCAAGTTTTAGCAAAAGGCTACAAAGACTCTCTTTTCAAATACCTTGCTCTAAAAATGCGAAAAGAAGCAAATGAGATGATATTTGAGAGAAACTAATAGCATGATGTTCAAATATGATTTTGAGCCAAAATGATGTAATTAATCAGTTTTAAAAATTAAACTCAACCGAATGCTAGAAAGTGACCATATATGGTCTAGTTAAGATTTTTGGTGAGTTTTGGCATCAAATTTCTTTTAATAGGTTAGTCTTTTGAACAAGATACAAAAATCAAAAACATTTGAATGACCAAATCTATCTAATTTGTTTTGGGCTCTATTTCAAATTCCCTTTAGAAATACTTGTAGAGAGAAAAAAAGTTTTGCTTCAAAACAAGATCCTAGAAACTAGAATTTTGAAAAAAAGACATTTTCACTTTACCAATAGTTTTTCTTGCAAACTGAAGTTTTTTAAAAAATATTAGACACCTTTTGAAACATTTCCATGTAGTAATTTTCAAGAATTATAGTTTTTCTCAAAAAATTAACTTTTAGTCAAAAAAAGGCCTTTTGAAAACCTTTCTAGCACTTTGATCACATTGTTCACGTTCTAAGAGTTGTAGTGCATATGTAAGAAATGCAATACTTTCTCATAATGTGATATTCTCTTCATCTCAACAAAGATAGGAAAATAAACACAAGATCGAACTAAGATCAAATATAATTGACAATAAGCACAAAAGCAACAAGAGACAAATATGATGTATGAATATGATCAAACCTATAGCATTATATGCCACATTTATTATGCTCAACATGCATATGTGATGATTTTCATAAGAGAGAGGAACTTAATTTTGGAAAGAGCTATGAGAATGCAATGCAACATACACAAGGATATATATATAAAATTTACAAACCAAAAGTATGTTACCGAGATGGCATTGGTCCTTGATGTGAATTCTCCATCCTCATTATTGGCTCCAATTTTTAAACTTGGTGAAAATCACAATTTCTTGCATAGGCCAAACTTCCAATGCCTCTCCATGTTCCTACATTCTCATTTGAGTATATTTTGGTCCCCAACATAATTGGGTCCATCAATATTAGTTACCAAATTGCGAGGCACCCAAATGGTCCTCCTTCTAGGTGCAAGTCTAGGTAAACCAACATATCTAGCAAACACATTGTCTTCCTATTTTTCCTAAGCATATAATCATAAAAAATAATAGTAGGCTTAGGAACATTACCTATGGGACAATTTTTACCAACATGTCCCTTTTCGCGGCAATTGTAGCAAGTTAGCCTTTGACCTCTATGACTTGTCTTCTTGTCTTGCTTCTTGCTGGTTTGCCTCAATTTGGAGTAGCACTTCTCATCCTTCATGTTTGGGCATACGGAGGCAAAGTGTCCCTTCTCATGACAACAAAAACATGTAATGTGAGGAAGGTTATTACTCACATTTTTCTTTCCATTAATTTTTAAGTATGCATGCTTCCTTGCATATCTAGGCATGTGCCTTGTCTTCTTAGCATTCTCCTTGCGGTGGAAGCCAAGTCCACACTTGTCATTTGAGCTCTTTTGTTTGCTTAGGATTTTGTCAAGTGTGATCTTCCCTTTGTAGCTTCTATCCAAGTATTCCTTTAAATCTTTGACTTGGGCTTGTAATTGCTTGTTTTCCTCTACAAGGTTAGCAACAACATACACAGAGGAGAAAGAACAAGATTTTTCATCTATGTTTGAGTTACAAGGTACATATAACAAGTCATCACAAGAGGTGGACACACTAGCCTTAGATGTAATATATGAGCTAGCTACACATGGCATATCATCAATTAAATTACACATAATGCCTATGTCCACCTTTGGCATACTAAATGCATTGCCAATGAGAAGAGACTCATAAGCTTCTTTTATCTTCCTATAAGAATCACAAAGTTCCTTATAAGAATTTATTAGCTCCACATTTGAGTCTTTCAAAGAGAGAAGAGTTTTCTCTAAAATTTGATTTTTCTTCTTCTCTTTGGCAATGTATTTACTAGCCTTCCTAAGCATGTCAAAAAGATCATCATATGAAGGCTCATCATCATCACCAATATCATGATCATCATCATCACAAGTACTTTCAATATACTATCAAGAGAATTTTTATTAACCTCATTCTTACCATTTGTGATTAAGCAATGAGGTGATGTGGATGGTGTTGGGAGCACCTCATCATCACTTGAGGAGGTGGAGTCTTCACTCGACATCCATTCTTATGTGCAACCATTCTCAACAAGTGTGAGCACTTCATATTTTTCTTTAAGCTTTAACCCACATAGCATGTGCACTCTTGAGATTGCATACTTCATTAAACATGTCATCACTAAAAGCAAAAAATAAAGCATTAGTAGCTTGAGCGTCGAGATGTAGGCATTTCTCTTGCCCACTAGTTGGAGCACGGTCATCCAAAGCATGAGAAAAACCCACATCTACAATCCACCATATTTTTGGGCTCATGGCCCTAAAATGAGAAAATAATGTGGATTCTCCATTGTGCACAATTTGTGCCATCAAATATAGGAGGGTCACCACCCGGGTGCACTATATCTTTAGAAGTCATCCTTTTCTCTCGGAACGGTTAAGTTCACAAAATGAGAGACCAAGCTCTGATACCACTTCTAGGATCGAGATGTCGACTAGAGAGGGGGTGAATAGGCGATTTAAAACTAAGTGTCACTAAATCAAAACTAACCTAGTTACTAGGCTTCGTCAGGAACAAGTCTAACTAAGCAACTAAGTTATGTTTTGCAAACCTAGGGTGATAATGGCTCAAGTATGTCTCTACAAATATAAATTGCACAAAAGTAATTGCAATAAGTAAATGAGACAAGAGACAACAAATTTTTCACCCGAGGTTCGGAAACTCGTCGGTTTCCTAATCCCCATTGAGGCGAGCCCAACTCCACCGCTCAACCACGAAGCCACCGCACGCCCCCTTCATCAAGGGGTGGGCAAGGTGAGAGCCGGCCCACGGAGAGGACTACCCAAGCCTCGATCACTAGGGGTAGTTCTTCCTTCGCTCCGAAGGTGGTGAACTCCAAACCACTCAAAAAACCAGCGCCGGGCCTCCTCCACAATCTTCTCGGAGAGGTCACCGGGCAACTCCTCCACAAGCCGTCTAGGAGGCGAAAACCTCCAAGAGTAATAAGCAATGACGCGGCTCGGAGATGATCAAGTGCCACACTAGCTCTACAATGAAGCAATGCACTTGGCTCTTGGCTAAATCAACCCTCAACCACAACAAATGGAGGAACACTAGCTCAAATGAGTGTGGGAGAGATGTAAGGGGTGTATGCAAATGAAGTGAGTGCCAAGAGTTCCCCCTTGCAGCCAATGAGGGGTTATTTATACCCCAACTCACAAAAACTAGCCGTTGAAGGCGAAATACCTCAACTCTATGCACAGCCGGTCAGACCGCCATAGGGTGGCCGGTCAGACCGGACTACTTTGTAACGGCTAGAAAACTAGCCGTTACAGGAAAATCATTGAGCCCACTCAGCCTCGCCGGTCAGACCGCAGTGTATCGGACGGTCAGACCGGCCTTGGCTCGGTCAGACCGGCCTCGGCTCAGGCGGCTCTTGATCAGGCGCACAACCGGCATCCACCCGGCCGGTCGGACCGGTGGGTAACGGCCGGTCAGACCTCCCTATAGCCCCGGTCGACCTCCATAATACCTGCGGTCGAGACCGCATGTCACTTTTCAACACAGCCCACCGTTAGTAAAATGACGATATCTCTTGACTCGGGTATCGGAATTTGACGTTATTGGACTCTATGGAAAGCTTATTCAAAGGGCTATCCAACCCATAAACAATCCAACCAAGAAACACAACTTAAAACAGGGATAAAGGGCTCACATTCCAAGGGATACTTCACTGGATAAAACCACATGAGGCTACCCAAACCTATAGGATATACCCAATTCTCTTTTTGTTTGGGACTTGAGAAAACTCATCACACTTGGCTAGACAAGCCAAAAAATGCACCTATATGCATATGAATTAGTATGGCACAAGATCATCCACATGCTCGCTTCATAGACCCCTCTTGATAGTACGAAGCCTATCTAGCAAATCCGGTCTACACCAAACACCAAAACCGGGAAAAGACTAAGAAAACTTTATTAGCTCCATTATAACTTTGCCTTGTGACATCCAACTTGGGGTCAAGCTTGAGCCGAGATCAACACTTGTGACCATTCGGTTGAATCATGTTTATGCCGAGGTCTTCGTCCATTCTTTATCATGACTTTCTTCTCATCAGAAGCTTGAATTTATTCTTGTCAACAAGGCGATGTCCTTGGTTTGGTGACCATCAACCCATGGTGTCATCCATTTGCCTCATCACAATTAGATAACCTCAAAGAAAAACATTAGTCTCAACAAATTGGTTGTCATCCTTCACTTGATGATCAACCGGTGCATATGAAAGATATGGATATGTTTGTTGAGAATTCATTAACACCACAAGTATCATATACTCGTATGCAAACTCAAGTGCAAAGATCCGATATCAATAATTTTATTTTTAAATATTTTTGGATTTTTATGAATCATTGCATTTCGCATACATGAACTAAATTTAAGGAAAGATGAAATAATAATAAAATAATAGTAATAGTAATAATAATAAAATGGAGCAACAAAATCCTTAGTTATAACTCAATTTTGCATCTAAAAATTGTGTGAAAACCCAAAATTAAATTAAATTGAAATAAAAACAGTAAAATTGTTTGAATTTTCAAAAATAATCTACACCTAAGAAAAATCCAAGAAATTCACCAAATAGAGTTCATGGCTCGAGTTCCAATAAAATGGGCACAAATTTTTTAGCACTCTAGCTATCAAAAAATTCCCCAAGCCGCACTCACTCCAAAATCCCTAGAAAAATCCCTCTCATCCTCCTCCTTTTCTCTCTCTCGGCCGGTGCGCCCAAGCACCCCTGGACCCCACATGGCCGTGGCCCAAGCACCCCCACATCTCTCTCATTCTTTTTCCTCTCTCCCTCCTTGCGGCATTTCCTCGAACACCTAGGGCATAAGCCAAAAGTCGTTGTCTCCAAGGGCCACGCCACCCGGCCTGCGAATCCCGCCGCAAGGCTACGCAAAGCCTATGCCACCTCTGCCCCGCCTCGATGCCCTGCGTTGCCCGGCGCTGCCCTCGCAGCCACCGCACCCAACCCGGCCGTCGCCCGATGCCAAAGCCGACGCCCGATGCGACACGACGACCCCGACCGTCCCCGACTCCTCTCGCCTCCTATACCATACCTATGCAAAGCTGTGAAAGCCCAAGCCCCACTGATGCCTTGATTCCCAACAGTCACTGCCAGCGCGCGCGAGAGATACCGAGCATGTCGCGACAACCGTTGCCCGATGCCGCGCTCCATCAATCTCCTCGCTCGCTCTATAAAACCCTACCCTGGCTCGCTAGCCACCTCACACTTCTCTCTCGACCTTCCCAGCCAAAGGCCAAATCTAGAAGCCCACTGGATCGATGGGAATGGCCACACAATGGTCGTACCCCGCCCTGGCCGAACAGAGCGCCATCGCCAACTCGAGCCCATCAAACTGTCGCCTCGGTGAGTTTCATATCGATTTCTTGCGCCGGCATCACCCTAGGAACCCCATAAACCCAATACCGCAACTGATTTTAGGGGCCCCTCACCGGACCACCGTTGCCACTGTCGCTGCTCTCCATCACCCGGGGACCTCGACTCCACGCCGCCCCAGACCTCCTCTGCCCAAATAAAGCCCGATGTAAGCATTCTTGTAGTCCCTAGATGCCCTCCTAGTTAGGAATTGTCGAAACTCGGTTTCGGCAATAGAAAATTGGGGGTGCAGTCAAGATCGCCAAGCTCGATGGGTTAGGTGGAAAACAAGGTTTAGACAGGTTCAGGCCCTCTCGTGAGGTAATACCCTACTCCTGTTTCGGGGATTCGATCTGCCGAGTGTTTATTAATCTCAAGATCTGTAGCTCAGAAAACTCATATCCCTCGAGGGACGCCCCTTACCCCCCTTATATAGTCTTGGGAAGCGGGCTTACAAATCGGAAACCCTATCTTACTCTAAGTCGGTTTCCTCAATCTTACCAAACCGTGATTATGAGCCGTTGCCTTATCTAATCGGCAACGTAACACCCAAGTCATAGTTGGTTTACATAATTGGCAGGCGCAACCTATCCCTATCTCCAGTCGGATAAGCTTGCCATGTGGGTATCTCGATTGCCATAATCTCCACAAGAGCCCCGAGTCCTTTGCGGTTGACGAGATAACTCAGCCTCGAACCAAGATAGTACACAGCCAACAACTCTTTGACCGAGTGCTTCTGGCGCCGAGCGATTCCATCACCTCTGCCTGAATCTCCCGAGTGACTCCAAAGACTGTGAAGGGCTGGAAAATATCCAAAAAATTCTCAAAAATAAATGTCTAGGTGCATCTCCTCATGCACCTAATTAGGTGTAGCCCCCGACTATGTGGTTAGTCAAAAACAGACTAAGCATATAATCAAGAACTATAAAAAATCATTCTCATATAAATACCTAGCTCAAGCTAAAGCAATCATAAAAAATCTCACCACTCGGCAAGCTCGTGCTCGTCCGAGTGAATTTGCCCGAGTCATCTCAGAACAAATAATTTAATCAACCCTCGTGGATGAAAAGCACTCGGTAAGCTCATGCTTATCCGAGTGGATCTATCCGAGTCATCTCGGAACAATTATTTTAATCATCCCTTATGGTTAAACAAGTTTTTCAGTCATCTGAAAAATATGACCAAAATATTAAATAGCTCCTGCCATAATATTGGTCTCAATCTAAAAAGATCTTCACCAAGGTGAAAAAACAACATTGATATAATCATCTAATCAAATGCTTAAAAATCAAACAGTCCCTCTCATCAAGGCAGCCATGAAAAGCTTCACTGTTTGTCACCTTTCAAATTGCATCGTGCCAACTTCTCATGAAGTTGTGCAAACCGCGCAGTATGAAAGGATTTCCAAAGGTACGGGGCACTCGGACACGCGCATATTGCCAAAGCAAATCTGCTTAAGTTCATCCACTTAAGTCCCTAAGGACACGTGTCAGGCCACACCTTAGATGGGCTGCAGTCTCTCATGGGCTCGGCCCAATCGCGAGAAAACCTAACGGAACCCTCAAATCTCTTACAAAGCCTCGAGGTCATCCCCGCCACTTCGTCTTCCCGAAAAAATTCCCCATTCGCAACACTGTTCATGAGCTTGCAGCAGAGAACCCTAAGCTCTCGCGCGCACCCAATCCACCGATCCAGAAGCTCGTGCTTCGCTGCCAGCTAGCCTCCGCATCCATCTTCACAGATTCCCATCTCAAATCCCCATCTTCCAAGCCAGATCTACTCCCCCACGAACCGCATTCATGGCGGGTGAGAAAAAGATCCCTTTCGAGCAGTGGGTGAAACACGGAGATGGTGAAACACGGAGTCCTTCCTCCTAAGGAGATCGTGAGCTGGCGTCCGGCGGCAGGTGAGGAGTTCCCCACTTCGAACACCGGTGAGCTCGTTGTCTTCACATCTTTTTTCTATTGCATTTTCAGCCTCCCTACCTCTGAGTTCTTTAGGGGGCTTCTTGACTACTATGGTCTTCAGCTTTATCATTTGAACCCAAACTCCATGCTCCACCTAGCCCTTTTCATCCACGTGTGCGAAGCTTTCCTTGGCATTCTCCCCCACTTTCAACTCTTCCGACGCATGTTCTATCTTAAGCCGCATCCGAACAAAGACCAGCCCTATGTCATTGGTGGGGCGGGTTTCCAACTCCGCGGATCCCTTCGCAAAGAGTACTTTTCTCTCCCCTTGAAATCTTCTAATAAGGGCTGGCACGCGAGCTGGTTCTATATTGCCAACCTTGAACCCAGCCTGCCAAACTTCGTTGGCCTTCCCCCTGTGCCTAGGCCCAACTGGAGCACCGTGCCAATGGCCCAAGACTGGGATGAAGCCAACAAGCTGTTAGCTAAGATCTTGGAAATAAAGCAGAAAGGTCTTCCAGGCGAGTAGATCACTCGACACTTCATCAGGAGCCGACTGGCTCCGATCAAGGAGCGGTCCAAGCCTGCCTTTGAATACGAGGGTGAGAAAGACCCCAATCGGGAAGACCGCGACTCCCTCAGCTTCGAGATCTTGAAGATTCGCATGTACAAGGTCTTCTCGACTGGGATTGCAGTCGAACGCAGCCTCATGCTGCCAGTCCTCCCATACAGTCTATATCGACCTCCTCCTCCGGTAAGCTAACTTAACTCCTTCATTGTCTTTCAATCTTGATATCGCACTTCTTAGTGTTGAAAGAATCTTTCTTGCGGAAAATGCCTCCATCATCTCAAAGCCATATAAAATCCATCATGACGACGTGCGGCTCGGCCTGCTAAGAAGCTAGCCGGTAGCGTGAAGATCCGAGCGATCCAGGGGAAGAGGGCGGCCCGAGTGAAGACATCAGTAAGAGCGCGAACAAGAGGAGGCTAATTATTGATGACTCGGACGACAATGTCCCAGCCCCTCGAGACGATGCGACCCTCCGAGGCCGTCACCGAAAGCGGCGCCCTAGATCCGCCGATCGACGTGTAAGCCTTACGACCGAAATCGAGCTCTTTGTTGAAAATTTCTTCGTCTTCATCCCGATTGCTCCTGTTTTTCTTTTGGCGGAGGCCTCAAGACATAGACCCGGGCGAGTGAGGGACCAACGCCGCCGCAACGGAGGCATCAAAACTGCGGAGCCAAAACCCCGGAGCCCTCTCCCGAGCGAGAGCGCTCCGGTGGAAGGCCTTCACCTCCTAGTGAGGACACCCCAAGGAAGGAGCCCCGACCGTCGCCGGGTACCCGACTAGAAACCAGTCGGCCACGTAAAAGCCCCCGCGCTACTCGAAAGGCCCCGATCGAAGACCCATCGGCAAGAGCCAAGAAAGGAAAAGCTACGGAAGTGCCGTTTAGAGATTCAGCCACCGAAACCGGTAAGTCTTGAATCAATCTCTAGCTTTTAATCTCTCGGTTTAATCTTTCTCGTATCTTCATCCGCTCCTTCGATCCATTCAGCCAAAGTGAAAGAGATTCCTGTGTTACGGTCCTCGAAACCTTGGTTCCTCCGATCAGAATTGAGTGGCGGGATTCCGAAGGCAAGAAACAAGGCATCATCTTGAACAAACAAATAGAAAATGAAGAAAGAGATGCGCTCATAGACAGCCTGAATGAAGCGACTCAGCTGTTAAATGTAAGTCCTGATCCTTTTCTGTTGTAGCTTCATCATCTCTTTTCAATCGACCAACTTCAGAACTTGCATGCAGAGGGTATACTGGCAATATATGGCTAAGTCCGATGCACTCGAGAAGTTGGTCCCGCATCTGAGCCCTCTGGAGAACATCCAGCAAGAGCTGAAGACCACTCGAGAGGAGGCTGCATCGAGGGAAGCAACTCTAAGGAGAGAGATAGCCGCACTCCGGGAGGAGAACCTCGACCTCCGGGGTTCAATTGGGAGTAAGCTTTGAAGGGTTACGCGGAGGCTACGCTAGCCAAAAACAAAAACTTCTACCGCGCAAACCAGGAACACTTGCAAGTAAGGGCCGATAGATCGTTACCGATTGGAGTAGAGTGTAGCGGAATAGCCAATCGGGCAATCCGATCCGGAACGTGTAGCCGATTCCCGAGAGACGGTCGATTCGCCAATCAGCCGATTCGAGTCGTCCGGCCGCGTTCTCACGCCTCGCTCCGATGCGCCCGACCGAGCCGATCAAGAGCGCGCAACGTAGCAGCGCCTACCGGTATCCACACGTCCGGGGACGAACGCCGTACACCCGTGTGCTAGCACGCGATGCAAGGCTAGGGTTTGGCTCGAAAGTGGGGAGGGTTTCCGTGGAGATTGATCTCGGCGACTTCTGTTGCACGCGATGCAATTGATGTCTATTCAGCTCTCCACCCCTCCCTCCTTTATATAGAGTTGGCCGATCTGGGACTAGTGGCCGATTAGGACTCTATTTTGAATCGGATCTCATCTCGTATCTCATAGAGTTGGCCGCCCATACGTCGTAAGCCCATAGGACTCTATCCGATCGGATCCCTATCCAATCGAGCCGTATCCGAGTCCAACTCGAATATCTATTCTATCCCCTTAAGCGTGCGACCACGTAGGTTCAGGTATACTCGGTTTCGGCTATAGTCTAACTTAGCCGATCGTCGGCTCGAGTCTAACTCGCCGACACGTCAATAGCGGCGCCTAGCAACACATATTGACACCATAGTATACAAGAATAATATCGGCTCGAACCTGTAATGTGTACACAAATCCCTTTGCCTCACGATACCGGTTAAGCTATAGGCAAGATGTGTGCCATCCCTTCAATAGCTTAACCATTCACTCGAACCGTATTGGATTATCCGTCCGTTGATTGACTCCTCAATCAACTTAGCATGGCCATGCATTTCCATAATCCATTACCTCGAGGGCCCAGAGATATCTCTCCAAAGGAGGGGCAAATTCCATCTTGATCACTCACATCCCACTCCATGTTTCATAGCAAACCCGAAAACTACCTTTATAACTACCCGATTACGGAATAGCGTTTGGTAGTCCCAAAGTAGGCTACTACACATGTTGGAATCCATGGTGATCTCAGGTCTAAGGACTTTGTACCAACACTACCCGAGACCAACTAATGGCACATTAATTCCCGTAGTGTCTCATGGTGGGTCTATCCAACAATGTGTTCTCCAACACATATGTCCATGTTTATTGATTTGGTATCTCCATACCCATGATCTATGAGACATGATCATCAATCAATAAACATGCCGATCTTAGAATCATATTTGTTCCAACAATATGACATATGATCGGGGATCATTTAGAAATAGATTCATACATAAAGAGTCTCATAAATAAGTCACGTACTTATTGATCAATACAAGATGTCTATTTCATGGAACGAATAACACTTTATTCATTTATACATAAACATTGACGTGATATCCAACATCTCCATGTTGCCTCTAGGGCATATCACTAACAATCTCCCACTTGCACTAGAGTCAATCATGTAAGTATCTAATACCCATTGCTCTTGTGTGCGTCTCATGCTTCGCCGAGGGAGAGGTTTTGTCGGCGGATCGGCTATGTTGAGATCTGTGTGCACTTTGCATATCTTGACATCACCTCGTCCACTATCTCGCGGATGAGATGATATCGCCGAAGTATGTGTTTGGACTCCGATGTGACCTCGGCTCCTTGGCTTGCGCAATGGCTCCACTATTATCACAATAGAGAGACATTGGACCAGTGGTACTAGTCATCACACCAAGCTCGAAACGAATTTTTGATCCAAACAGCCTCCTTTGCAGCTTCCGAAGCGCAATGTACTCGGCCTCCGTTGTAGAATCAGCAACGTATCCCGCTTGGAACTCTTCCACTGATGCGCCTCCGTTCGGCGAACACGAACCCAGATTGCGATCTATAATCATCCTTGTCCTGTTTGGAAGCTAGCATCGGTGTAACCACTTACAATGAGCTCTTCTTCACCTCCATAGACTAGGAACATATCCTTAGTTCTTCTCAAATACTTAAGGATATTCTTTACGGCATCCAGTGACCTTCACTGGATCTCGACGGTATCTCGCTCGTAGCACTCAAAGCGTACGAGACATCCGGGCGTGTACAAAGCATAGCATACATGATGGATCCAATTGCCGAAGCATATGGAACCATACCCATCTTATTCCGCTCATCATGTGTCCGAGGGCACCGATTCTTGCTAAGATTAATGCCATGTGACATGGGCAAGAAACCTTTCTTGGAATCATGCATGTTGAACCTTTTCAACACCTTGTCAATGTATGTACTTTGGCTTAATCCAATTAGCCTCTTGGATCTATCTCTATAGATCCGAATGCCAATATGTATGTTGCCTCCCTAAGTCTTTCATGGAAAAACTATTTTTCAACGAAGACTTGACGGATTCTAGCATAGGGATATCATTTCCAATCAGTAATATGTCATCCACATATAAGATTAGAAATACAATTGCGCTCCCACTGACCTTTTTGTAAACACAGGCCTCTTCTTCATTTTTGATGAAACCAAACCCTTTGATTACTTCATCAAAACGAATATTCCAACTCCGAGATGCTTGCTTCAATCCATAAATGGATTTTCGTAGCTTGCATATCTTTCCAGCGATTCTGGATCGACAAAACCCCGAGGTTGTATCATGTATACATCCTCGCTTAGGTTTCCATTTAGGAAAGCCGTTTTGACATCCATCTCGCCATATCTCATAATCGAAATATGCAGCAATCGCTAGGATAATCCGAATAGATTTAAGCATTACGACGGGCGAGAAGGTTTCATCATAATCAACTCCTTGAATCTGTTTAAAACCTTTCGCCACCAATCGCGCCTTATAGATGTGAACATTTCCATCCATATCGGCCTTTTCTTAAAAACCCATTTACACTCAATGGTTTTGACACCATCAGTGGATCAACCAAGTTCCAAACTTGATTGTCGTACATGGATTCTATTTCGGATTTCATGGCTCCAAGCCACTTGTTGGAATCGGGTCCCACCATCGCTTCCTCATGGGTCTTAGGTTCATCGTTGTCCAACAACAATATATCACATTGTTCCGCACCGTGTACTCGGTGCACGACGTGATCTTTCGGACCTCCGTGGGCTGGTGTATCTACAACCGGTGGCGCAACACTTTGCACCTCCTGTTGTGGTTCCGTGGTCGCCGAAACATTTTCTCGGTGTTTCTTGAACTTCTTCAAGATGCACCCTGCTCCCACTAACCCTTCTTGAAAGAAACTCTTTCTCCAAGAAGACACCGTGTCGGGCGACAAACACTTTGCCTTGTTCCCGATTATAAAAGTAATATCCCTTAGTTTCCTTAGGATATCCCACAAAGAAGCACTTGTCAAATTTGGGTGTGAGCTTGTCGGGTAGAACGTTTTACATAAGCTTCGCATCCCCAAATTTTGAGAAAAGACAAACTAGGGGGTTGCCCCTGTCCATATCTCATATGGTGTCTTTTCAACCGACTTAGATGGAACTCTATTTAGTGTGAGCGACTGTTTCAAGAGCATATCCCCGAAGGATAACGGAAGATCACTTTGGCTCATCATCGACCGCACCATGTCCAACAAGGTGCGATTTCTCCGTTCGGACACTCCGTTCCATTGCGGAGTTGCGAGAGTCAACGTGGAACAATTCCACAATCTTTCGATGATTACCAAACTCTTGGCTCAAGTATTCCCTCCACGATCGATCGTAGAAACTTGATTGTTTTCCCTAAATGATTCTGTACTTCATTCGGAATTCTTTGAACTTTTCAAAGGATTCGGACTTATGCCTCATTAAGTAGATATAACCATATCTACTAAAGTCATCGTAAAGGTAATGAAGTACCGATAACCACCTCGGCCGTTGAGCTCATTGGTCCACATACATCGCATGTACGAGTGCCAATAAGTCACTTGCTCTCTCACTATGTCCCGTGAAAGGTGCCTTTGTCATCTTACCAAGTAAACAAGACTCACATGTCTCAAATGATTCAAAATCAAAAGAGTGAAGCAATCCATCCTTATGGAGCTTCTCCATGCGTTTCTTATTTATATGGCCTAAGCGACAATGCCGGATAAACGTGGGGTTTATATCATTAGAGAGTTGCCTTTTCGTATTAATGTTATAGATGGGAGACGCTTCAAGATTCAAAATGTATAATCCATTCACCAATGGAGCATGAAAATAGAACATATCTCTAAGATATATTGAACAACCATTGTCCATTGATCTAAAATCATATCCTTCCGCTTGCAAACATGAAGCGGAAATAACGTTTTGACATAGTGTTGGAACACAATAGCAATTATTCAATTCCAAAACTAATCTGAAGGTAGATGAAGTGGTACTATGCCGACAAGAATCGTAGCAACGCTTGCTCCATTGCCGACGCGCAGTTCACCTCGCCCCTTCTCAATCCTCTACTTCTTCTCATTCCCCGCAACGATTTGCAAATATGAGCTACGATCCGGTATCAAATACCCAAGAGTCGGTAGGTGAAGTAGCGAGATTAATGTCTATAACATTAATACCGAAGCGAAGTCGTACTTTGCTTCTTCTTGAGATCCTCCATGTACTTCTTGCAGTTCCTTTTCCGTGGCTCTGTCTCCTTGCAGTAGAAGCAAACGGCATCCGATGCCGCCGACCCCTTCTTGCCCTTTTTGCATTGGAGGCACTCGCGATCTCATCGGGAGTTAACTTCCTCTTGGTGCAAAGTTTCTTGACAGTGGTTTGCGCTTTGCCTTTCGCATCATCATCACATGATGATCGTTTTTGGATACTCTCCTCACTGTCTTTAGCATCCCATGCAATTCAGCCAAGGTTCTATCCATATTGTTCATGTGATAGTTTAATATGAATGGCTCGAAGCTCGGAGGGAGCGACCGGAGAATCACATCGTAGCCAACTCTTGGCTAAGGGGAAAACCTAGTTTTTCCGGACTCTCGATATAGCCAATCATCTTTATCACATGCGGATCGACGGGATTCCCTCAACAAGCTGCACGCAAACAAGGACTTTGAGGTGTTGAACCTCTCGGCCCGAGCTTGGTTCTCAAACATGCCACGCAGTCCCCGAATAATAGTGTGAGCATCGCTGCTCTCATATTGCTTTCAAGCTCGGGGACATTGTAGCAAGCATGAGACAGCTTATATCTAGGGCATCATTAGTGTGCTTCTCATAAGCCCTCCGTGCAGTTGCAGTGGCATTATTTGGCAAATCCTCAGGATAGGGTACTTCAAGAACGTACTCCTTACGCTCTTGCTTGAGAACAATTCTCAAGTTGCGATACCAATCCATAAAGTTTGTTCCATTTAATTTTTCCTTTTCAAGAATAGATCGCAAATTAAAGGTACTGGGTGTAGTATTAGCCGCCATTTATTCTACAACAGAAAAAGCAAAGTTTAGCACAATGTTTATGTTATGTCTTTTGTTAAACAATTTAACATAAGACTCCCATTACGTATTTTTCACCTTCCCTCTAGGTTACGTATTGGGTCAAGATCCACATGTTAGTTAATTTTCTAGTGAGCTTTGGCATCACCGCTAGAAAATTAGTAACATCGGTAAGCAACTCCTTGCTAATCACATCTCTATGTGACTCTTGTTGTTGGTGTGGCATCTCCATGCCCCGGCCCCAACCTATGCCCCAAGGCCCAAAACTGTTTTGATAGCCTTGTTAAGTAAACCAAATGCTCTGCTTGTATATGTCCGACATATACCCCTCGTGTTATGATAGAGAATGGCACTCGCTTTTGCGAACCCACCATTGACGAGCATAACGGTGACGGGTGCAACATTTGGAAGGGCATCATTACTACTTAATTTTGTGAGGGATGCTATCCTATCAAACAAACATATCACATATATGAAAGCGGGTAGAATAGCATGAAATAGTATGGCCCCCTTCACATGGTGATCTCCATCTCCATGCCGGTGTAGAGGATCTCCATCTTCATCACCGTTCTTTCGAGTGCCGAATGCTTGATTTCTTCAAACTAAGCTACTACTATAGAAGCTCTAATTGAAGATTACATCGACTCGCAGGTCGTGAAAGAATATTACAAGCATTGCACGTATGAAAGAATATTACAGGGATTGCACATATGAAAGAATATTACATGCATCACATGCATCTCATACATACAATAGGGCCATACCATCTCAAAGCATTCTCTGCAAAAACAAGTTAGGCGTAGAAACGTTTTCTACCTATCGCAGAGATACGGCATCGAGACGACCTATAAGGGGGTACGCACACGGCGGTCCGGAACACCACACGAAATTCATAGATCCAATCTATGAAATCGCTTATGGAAACCATATCGGCATAATCATATTATGCCGTCCCGATACACTATCAAGGGAGATGGTTTGCGTAGGCGCGAGGCAGCAACAAAGTCGGACTACGAGATAGCTTCGGTATAATCACATTATACCGTTCCGATACACTATCAAGGAACGCTATCTCGAACCCAACTCAAACCGAGTTATTTGGAAATTGCTTCGACGTAATCACATTACGTCGTTCCGATACACTATCAAGGAACGCAATTACCATCTACTCTCCTCAACAGATCCCGTAAAACCGATTGATCTAATCAACCCGTGCACAAAACTTGTTCCAGATCCAATCTAAAACCCGAACTAAGCAAGATTAGCTCTGATACCACTGAAGGGTTACGCGGAGGCTACGCTAGCCAAAAACAAAAACTTCTACCGCGCAAACCAGGAACACTTGCAAGTAAGGGCCGATAGATCGTTACCGATTGGAGTAGAGTGCAGCGGAATAGCCAATCAGGGCAATCCGATCTGGAACAGTGTAGCCGATTCCCGGAGACAGTCGATTCGCCAATCAGCCGATTCGAGTCGTCCGGCCGCGTTCTCACGTCTCGCTCCGATGCGCCCGACCACAGCCGATCAAGAGCGCGCAACGTAGCAGCGCCTCTACCGGTATCCACACGTCCGGGGACAGAACGCCGTACAAGCTTAACCCTCTCGGTCTCTTTATGTCTTCAATTGTAGTCCATGTTGGTCTTGGTCGTTGATAACTTTTCTTGTTGTAGAGAACTCGTCGGAGGTCCACTTGCTTCAGGCCCAGCTGGAAGAAGCCAACATCACCAAGGCCGAGCTGGAGACCGAGTTTGAAGGTGAGTTCTTTCAAAGCCGCGTCTTTTGTTTCACTTCATCTTCGGGTATTTTGTGTGATCGTATATCTTTGACAGCTTATAAGATCAAGACCCGAGCTCAGTACGACGTCTTGATTGAGAGGGTCAAAAAGGCTGAGAGCGTTAGGGAGGATGTTGCTAACGCAGCGACGCCGATGTTGTTGTCGCTGTTCCATAACGGACTCGGGACCAGCTCGTTGGACCCGGTCGAGGTCTTCGACAAGCTCCGGAGGGCCCCTGATCAATATATGGCAAACATTTCTGAAGCAGTCGTCATGGGAGCGGGCTTCGGCCTTGCGCAGACCAAGTCGCTCTACCCCGGGTAGATGTTGATTCAATCGGGAAGGCTTCGCCAATGGTACTTGGACGAGCAGGGCCCCGAACTTGATTAGTGAGGCACGGAATCGGCCAAAAAGGTGGCCGCCGATGTAGTGAACCACTTCCGACCTTGATTGTATTGCGAACATTTGTATGCTGTAACTTTTAGACATGACTTGTAAATATTCAGCTTATTTATGTTAAGGCCTTGATCCGAGTTTTTATGTAAAATTTCTTAAGTAATTTTCGTTCGACTGTCACCAAGCCTAGGCTTGATTAGGTCATAAAAAAATTCTCAGTCCTTATACGTTGAACTTGAATCAAGGAACTTTAAATAATGATAAACCAAATATGCATAAGTTCTTGAAGAAAACTCGTGCTTTATTGACATATGTACAGCCCGACCGCTAACTCAAGAAGTCATCTTGTTTGAGGTTGGCGATCAAGAAGAGCATGAAAATTAAGGCAATTTAAGCATAGTATCGTCGAAGATGTTCGATGTTCCGGGAGTTTTCCACCATGGACCCGTCTTCACGTTTTAGACGGTATGCACCTAGCCGAGTCACCTCAGCAATTATATATGGTCCTTCCCATAGGGGAGATAACTTGTGACGGTTCTTGGTGGTCTGAATCTTGCGTAGAACCAGATCGCCAATGATAAAAGCTCGTGCTCGAACGTTGCGACTGTGGTATTGTCTGAGCCCTTGAAGATATTTTCCCGACTGGATGAGAGCTACCTCACGGGCCTCTTCCAGTCGGGTGAGGTCATCCACTCGGTCTGGGTCGTAGCGTTCGTCGTTAAAGCTGCGGACTCGAAGAGATTCGTACTCCATCTTGTTTGGCAACATGGCTTCTGCGCCATAGACCAAAAAGAAAGGAGTTTGGCCGGTAGCCCGACTGGGCGTAGTCCGCAGAGACCATAGAACCGAGGGGAGTTCTTGAACCCACTTGCCGGCATAAGGACTTAGGCGATCAAACACTCGGGCCTTGATGCCTTGAAGGACCATGCCGTTGGCGCGCTCAACCTGTCCATTGCTTTTGGGGTGCGCGACCGATGCATAGCAGATTTTTATGCCGAAATCTTTATAGAATTCCTTGAAAATGCCTCCAGTGAATTGAGTCCCATTGTCGGTTATTATTCTATTTGGGACGTGTGGACCCCCGTTTTTGAGGCGGGAATCTTTCGTGTTCATAGTACCATTTCCCTGGATCGAGTAGTTGGTACCCACGAATACAGTACTGGATAATCAAGTGCACATGCACGAATAGTCTTACAATACCATTATTACATCAATAGGCCCGAAGGCAATGTTCGACCCACAGGACCTTATGGTCCGAATACAACATAAAAACAGAGTTTAGATAAGGCAGCGGAAAGAGGCAGCGGCTTGTCCATTGCCACAGGCAACGACCGGGGCTAAGGTCTAGTATGCGCCGTCAGTTCCTTCGCCCTCCGGGTAGTACGCGTAGGGGTCTTCTGGCTCTTCATTTCCATCAGCTGGAGGTTTGTGTGTATAGCAAGGGTGAGTACCAACCGTACTCAGCAAGCCAACACAGAATTGATGCATATGATAGGGTTATTCAAAGAACATGGCTAGGGTTATTTTTGCGTAAAGCCAGTTTTCACAATTCTTTTCACAAACCTATCGACTAGCCAATCAAGTTTTAATTTTCACAGTTCATTAATCCGGTGACGGTTCTGTCTACCATCCCTCGTGATTCCAAGGATGGCTTCCCGCCTCCGGTTCGTCATGATTTTCTGGGGAATCTACCCCTTCTCGCTTATCGAGAAGTTGACCCACCAGCGAATGAAACCATCATGCATACCCATCCCAGCAGTTTTAAGTTTAAAATCTAGCCAAGCGAAAGTCTTGTCACGATGCTCAATATCCGCGAGCACGGCTATTCGAATAGATTGATTCACTCACTGCGGTGGATGTACACTTTACCCGTACTCCGCGACGCCCAACAAATGAGCCTACGCCTCAACACATGAGACGGTCACGGCAAAGCCTTTTGATAACCTTGCTTTGGCAGTACCCGCTCCATGAACTTAAGCCCTCATGCACTCTAGCCGTCCTTTTCTAGCAGTGAGAGGAGTTCTGGCGCACCCGGGGTAAGGGAAAAACTTTCCAAATCTTTAAGTTTAATTAACATCAGTTTAATTCCACCATTCATAACAAAGGCCGCAGCCTCATCCTCATCCCATAACCACATCACAGAGAACCATCTATGCAAGGATACGCCTCCGCTCGGCTATCTAGTCGGCTAGGTCTATACCCATTCGAGAAGTACGGTTGTACGGCTCGTTTCCGCTATCTCATGGCTCGGTCCTTAATTGACCAGGGTCGGCACTTGCCTTTTCCGGAATCCACCCGAATCATCCAGCCGCCCAGTCTAAAACATTTGTATGGTACTTTCAATTTTCATCAAAACTTAGTTCATCGTTCTCATGGCCATGTGGCGCTCATGTCTCCACATGCCGTATCTCAACTACCTTCCCTAAGGTAGTTGCCCAGCACAAAGCTTTTTCATAAAGTCATGAGTATGCATAAATCTAAGTATAGCATGGCTAAGCAGTTTACCGAAGTTATTCTTCGGTTGTTTGTATCACATCGCAAGTTACAAGGAGTAATTCTAAAGGTAATCAATAGCAAGGTATGGCATAACAAGTATAGGTAACTCGTAAAGCATGCATATTTAGAGTTTAAAATAACATCATTTCGCAATTGGGATCGATATGTTCAAAGGGTGTGAAGACTTGGCTTGCTCGCACACTTGAGGGTGGGGTCTTCGCGGGTCGATGCCGGTTTCTTCAGCGCTACCCGTACGTGCGAAAGATCAATTGAATTCAGTTAGGATTCAACAAAATACCGAGAGATCGAAAAGAACCATAAAAGCCATGAAAACAACTCCAAAAGTTTTGCCAAAAGTTCTACTCGAGTTAGAAAAAGGATTGCGAGGAAAATCCGGGTTTTGGAATCGAGTTGATGACCTAGGGTTTTCGCAAAGTCGGCGATCGCAATAAATTGGGAAATTACGTTTGAAAATATCAGCGAAGAAAATTCGTGCTCGAAGTTTGAGGGTTTGAGCACAAAAGCGAAACTTATTTCAATGGCGGGAAAGAATTGAACGGAATCCGGATTTAAAAACGATGCGAAATAAAATTCCGGAAAACGTCCGATTCTGATTTTTCAAACTTTGCACTGCGAAAACATGCGAGAAAATAATTTATTTTTGCCCAAAATTTTACTCAAGTCATCCCAAAATATTTTCCAAATTTTCCAAAATTTTCCCAAATTTTTCCTATTTTTTTTTTCTTTTTTTTTTCACCGCGCCTTGTTCATTTGCCGCCAACCGTTCGACCGGTGACCGGCCAAAACAGAGGCGACGGGCGCGACAAAAGGGCGGCGCAAGGGGCTTACCGGCGACGGCGGCTCGGGGAGGAGCAAGGGGGCACGGGGATGCTTTGCGCACCGCAGCACGTGGATTGCGGCGGCGGCCCGGAGGCGGTGCTCGAGAACGGCGAGAAAACGGCGGCGGTGCAGCAAAATCGGCGGGGCACCGCCCTTTTATAGGCGCGGCCAAGGGGGGCTCGGTGCGGGCGCGGGGTGGAAGGAGGGCCGGCTTGGCGCGGCGGGGGCGGAGACACGCGGCGACGCACGGGGAGGCCGGGTACGGCGGGCGCAACGCGGCGGCCGGCGGCGCGCGCGCGGCGGGGTCCGCGCGGTCGGCGCTTGCGCGGCGCGTGGCGCGCGGCGGCGCGGCGCGCGTGCCGCCGCGGCGCGTGGCGCGCGGGGTAGGGGCCGGGCGCGGTTGGGCGCGGCGCGGCGGGTGGGCGCGCAGCGCGCTGGGCGCGCGTACGGTCTGGGCGACGCGCGCGCGCGCGCCGGGCCGACGGCGTCGAGCACCTCTAGCGCAATGAACAGTGCCATTTCCGATTTTTCCTGATTTTCCCATTTTAATTTTCCATTTCTATTTTTCTCTCTTCTAAAAATTCCAAAATAAATTCCCTCATTCAAAATAATTTTTCACATAATATTTTCAACTTTTCTCCACTTTTATTTTCCCATAATATTTTTCATATTTATTTATTTTAAAAATCCCTTTTTCTTTTCTTTCAAATTTCAATATCCTTTCCCATATTTTTCCAAAACTTTCCGGATTTCGAGTACGACTCCGGAACTTTATTATTTATTTTGTGTCTTAATTTATCTTCTCCCAACCAAAAATTTTATTTTATATTTCCCAAAACGCGCTTTTGCAAATCCGCGCTTTCTCGGTTTCCCGTTAAACCCCGATGCGGCTTTCGCACCTCCGTTTTGACAACTCCGAAACCTTCAAATACACCAAAAGGGAATTAACCACGACTAAATTTATGCAACCGAGCTAGCAAATAAGAAGCAACAAACCCGAGAAGAAGCAATAAGCCAAGGTTTTTGAAAGTTCCGATTTTTACGTTCCGATTTCGGTTCTCGATTTTCAGGATGTTACAAACCTACCCCCTAACAATAAATCTCGTCCCCGAGATTTCTTACCGGTCTTGCCGAGTAGGTGTGGGTATTCGTCCTCGGGAACTCTTCGCTCTCCCAGGTAGCTTCTTCTTCCGTGTGATTGCTCCATTGTACCTTGTACATGCACCATGATTTGGTCCGTGTCTTCTTTTCGCCTCGTCTAGTATCTTGATTGGATGCTTCGGGTAGGTAAGATCACTTGTGGACATGGATGGCTTCTAAAGGAGCTTGCTCTTCGGTACTCGCAAACATTTCTTCAATTGTGACACGTGGAACACTGGGTGGACATCGAGAGGTTCTCGGGCGGTTCCAATTGGTAAGCCACTTCTCCTCTCCTAGCGCTTATCAAGAATGGGCCCACGTATCTTGGTGCGAGTTTCCCTTTGACTTTGAACCTCCGAGTTCCTCGTAGTGGTGAGACCTTTAGATACACGTAGTCACCTTCTTTAAATTCCAATTCTCTTCGACGGGTGTCCGCGTAGCTCTTTTGTCGTGACGAGCGTTTGTAATCGGTCCCGAATCAAGCGAACTTTTCCTCGGCCTCTTTGATTATGTCGGGCCCGAATACGGTTCGTTCACCGGTTTCTGACCACATTAATGGGGTTCGGCATCGGCGACCAAATAGAGCTTCATTTGGCGACATCTTCAGACTGGCTTGATAGCTATTGTTGTAGGAAAACTCGGCGTACGGTAAACATTTCTCCCAATCCTTGGTGAAATCCAACGCACAGGCTCTCAGCATATCTTCTAGCACCTGATTCGTCCTTTCGGTCTCCGTCGTCGCCCGTGGGTGGTAAGCGGTGCGAAGGCGAGGTGATGCCGAGTGCCTCGTGAACCTTGCTCCAAAAATGAGATGTGAATTGGGTACCACGATCCGATATAATCCTCTTTGGTACACCGTGGAGACATACAATCCTACTCATATATAGTTCCGCTAGCTTGGCACTGTTGTAGTTAGTTTTCACGGGAATAAATCTGGCAGTCTTGGTGAGCCGATCTACTATTACCCAAATGGAATCGTAACCAGTCGCAGTTTTGGGTAGTCCCACTATGAAATCCATGCCTATCTCGTCCCATTTCCATTCGGGGATCTTGAGTGGCTGCAGCAAGCCTGCTGGTCGTTGATGCTCAGCCTTCACCCTTTGGCACACATCGCACATGGCTACGTATTCGGCTACATCCCTCTTCATATTGGACCACCGTATTCTCCTTTCAAATCCTGTACATTTTCGTGCTCCGGATGTAACGAATATGCCGATTCGTGGGCTTCTTTTAAGATCAATCCTCTCAAACCGCCTTGTTCAGGCACGCAGATTCTTTTCTTGTACCACAAGATTCCCTTGTCATCTACTGAAAACTCCTTAGCGCGTCCAGCGGCCATGCGTTCCTTGATTTCCTGGGTTTCCTCATTCCCTCTTTGGGCTTCTTCTATTTGAGTTCTCAGTAGGGGTTGGATTTCCAGTGAGTTCACTTCTCCGTGAGGAATCAGGTGCAGATTGAGTCGAGCCATTTCTTCCTAGAGCTCATTAGCCACACCTCCCAATTCCATGTGGTTGCATTGGGCTTTGCGGCTCAGCATCGGCCACTACATTTGCCTTGCCGGGATGGTAATGGATTCCTAGATCGTAATCCTTGATCAACTCCAACCATCGCCTCGTCGTAGGTTGAGATCAGTGAGTAAAGAAATATTTCAAGCTCTTGTGATCGGTATACACATCACGGTGGTTCCCGATCGATAGTGTCTCCAGATCTTCAATGCGTGTACAACCGCGGCTAATTCCAGGTCGTGTGTGGGATAATTCTCTTCGTGGGGTCAGAATCGTCGCGAGACATACGCTACGACCTTCCCATCTCGCATTAACACTCCTCCCAATCTTTGCCGGGATGCATCACAGTACATCACGAAGTCCTTCCGGTTGTCGGGTAAGGTCAAGATTGGGGCGGTGGTTAACTTTTCTTTTAATTGGTCGAAGGCTTTTGGCACTTCTCATTCCACTCAAACTTCTTTTCCTTCTTCGGAGTTGAGTCATAGGTCGGGCTACGTGGAAAACCCTTCGATAAACCGTCGGTAATAACCGGCCAAGCCCAAGAAACTCCGAACTTCCGTCACCGACTTGGGTGCCTTCCATTCCATAACGGCTTCGACCTTGGCGGGGTCACTGTACTCCTCCACTGAAACCACGTGGCCAAGAAAAGCGACTTCCTTGAGCCGAACTCGCATTTGCTGAACTTTGCATACACTGGTGCTCTCGTAGCTTTTCCAAGTACTAGTCGTAGATGCTCTGCGTGTTCCTCATCGTCCTTGGAGTATATAAGTATATCGTCGATGAATACCACTACGAATTTGTCCAGGTACTCCATGAATACCTTGTTCATCGGGTTCATAAAATATGCGGGCATTGGTCAATCCAAAGGACATCACGTGAACTCGTATAAGCCGTAACGTGTAGAGAACGCCGTCTTAGGAATATCTCCAGCTCTAATCTTCAACTGATGATATCCTGACCGTAGATCAATCTTTGAGAACACCTGCGCACCCTTAAGTTGATCGAATAGGTCATCGATTCGAGGTAGCGGGTACTTGTTCTTGATAGTGACTTCATTCAGCGATCGGTAGTCCACACACATTCTCATACTCCCATCCTCCTTCTTGACGAAGAGTACGGGCTCCCTGGGAGAAGAGCTGGGGCGTACGAATCCCTTCTCTTGTAGTTCTCTTATTTGCTTCTTGAGTTCCTCCAACTCGTTGGCCGGCATTCGATAAGGCCTCTTGGATATGGGGGCAGTACCAGGCATTAGATCGATGATAAACTCTATGTCGCGATCCGGGGGCATTCCGGGCAATTCCTCGGGAAACACGTCCGGGTATTCTTGTACTACTGGCATTCCGCCTAGAGGTAGCATGGTGAACACTCCCGCAGCTTGTTCACATAGCTTTGGGTTTTGATCCATAGTTATGCTCATCGGTGATCCCCATGGGGTGGATACCGTGACTTCCCTTCGATTGCAGTCTATAATTCCATTATTCTTGGTCAACCAATCCATTCCGAGTATGACATCTATGGTTTGGGGTGATAGCACCATAAGGTTTGAGAGAAACACCACGTCTCTAATCCGTATGGGCACATTAATGCAGGCATGGGGTACGGTTATGTCTCCCCCAGGTGATTGTACCAACATAGGCCTCTTAAGTGCTACTTGGTGTAGGTGGTGTTGTTTGCTTACTTGGGAAGATATGAATGAATGCGAGGCTCCAGAATCGAATAAAACTTTAACTGGTGTAGAGTTGATAGAGAACATACCCATCAATACGCTCTGGTCCTCCTGAGCTTCTTCAGCCCGCACATGATTCACTGGCCACGTCGAAACCCGGTGGCGGCCTCGTTGGGTAGCGGGGTCTGAGCAGGACCTCGTCCCGCCGTAGGGGTGGGGGTTCCTCGGACGGGCGTTGCATTGGCGCCAGTGCGCACAGGGGTGTTGCGTGGTTTTGGGCAGCTATTGGAGTAGTGCCCGAATTCTCCGCAATTGAAGCAGCTCACATTCTTCCTTCCTAGAGCGGCTAGGGTTGTCGTGGGTGTACGAAGCCGAGGTGTAGCCGACTGTTGACATGGTCGAAGGCGGGAGAACGTCCGGTTGCCGGAACGTTTGGCTTCCATCCGACGGGGTGGCTCCCTTGGGGCGTTGTGGCGTTCCCCGAAATGGGCGAGCCATAGCGAGCCTCCTCTTGCGGTTATTGTCTACCACCTTTTGGTCATGCTCAAGCCGGACGACCTTGTTGATGAGGCTTTGGAAACCGGTGTGATCTGCCCGATCATTGGTCCCCTCGGTTCGTCATTTAGTCCCTCAATGAATTTGTCTATCTTTTCTTCTTCGTCGGCCAGTCACTGGTGGCGTAACGGGCAAGCTGGGTGAACTTGTTCGATATTCTTATCCGAGGTGTTCCCTTGACGCGATCTGCGGAACTCGTTTTTCTTCATCCTCATCTGCAGTGGCACGAAATTCTCACGGAACGCAGCCGTGAATTCCTCCCATGTTGGTTCGCCGGCGTCTTCGGCTCGTGTTTCCTTGTAGGTGTCCCACCGTCACTGCGGGACCCTCCAGTGGTTAGTAGCGAAGACAACTCTATCGGCTTCTCGGATTCGACGAGGATTAGCTTCTTCTCTATCACCCTTAGCCAATCTTCGGCATCCATCGGTTCTTCGGCCGTGGAAAAAGTGGGTGGCTTAGCTCTCATGAATCTCCCGGGCTCGATCCTCCTCGACCTCCCGGTTATTAGCAATCGCTTGGAGTAGCGGGTCCGCAAAGCCATGACCTCCGCCAGTGGAAGGGTTGGGTTCGGCGGGTTCTCGTCGGTTCTGCGGCTCTGCGGCGATGTGCCATCCGAAGAAGATAGATGTATTAAGAGATCGGACCAGTTTAGTTTATGGTCCCTAGGGGAAATTTTCCTTCAAGTTCTTTTAAATGATCTTTAATCAACAAGCGGGGTGAAGTGATAATAGGCTTACGAATTAAGACACCGCAAAGCGATGCTTAGGTTTATCATATTACATAAGGGGGATACATGGACTGTACATACACAGTCCTTCATGCCATGATAGCAACAACAATTATATCGTCCAACTACATTAACCAATTAAGGGGGAATAGAGAGTGGTTCGTCTTTGAGCCGGGAAGGTCCTCCCGCCTAGTCATCCAACCATCCGCAAGAACCGGGCGCGGAACCGGGTGGTCCGCGCTGGAGCAAACCGAGTACCCATGGCTCGGAGGTGGTGGCCTCGGAGTCGTGCCAAATCTTTCGACTCGGTGGCCGCGTACTCTTGCGAGCGGTCTGGCGGGTGAGGGGGCCTCCAGTGTGAGTCAGGCGACGAGGGGGAGCTTCCTCCTCCATTGGGTCGGTGTCGCTAGACTCCCATTTGATCTCCATGGGCTCGCCTCGGACTCCGTGTCGGTGTAGATCCGGATGGGGTTATCCTCTCCCGATCCCGGCTCGGATGGTACCGGTACGGAGCTCGGGGTGGGTCCCATGGATGTGGCAGCAGCGGGGTCCACCAGGTACGGTGCAGGCTCTGTGCTCAACATAAAAGCTTGCTCCATCATGGCTTGAAAGGTATCCAAGCATGCTGGAGTCATAAGGTAATAATGGTCGGGCACAGGGGCAGGAGGTGATGGCACAAGCTTGGTGGAAGTACTGCAGGCGTAGACGGGATGAGTGCGCAAATGCTCCTCCAGTGGTTGATTTTTGCTTGCTCTTCCGAGCTGCTCTTCCAGCACTCTACCAGAGCTTCCCCACGGGCCATGTAGCGGTCCGAGAGTTGCTCATACTTGGGCACCATTGGCTCGTAGCCGAGTGGAAGCATGTTTATCTGGTCTCCACAGCCTTGGTGGTTGTTGACCAGATCATTGAGGCGTGACTGCTGGTCGTTGATCTCGAGCAGGGCCTCCTCGTAACAGTCGTCTGCTGTCTCCACCCAACGTGATAGACGCGTGACCATCGGGTTGTAGCAGCAGGGGGTAGCCTCCACGGTGCAGACCGGGTTGCCCTCTTCGCGATAAGGATGATGCACGAACTCCGTCACCGTGAGTTCGGCACGGTGGATCGCATTAAGGCGAAGGAAGGCTTCGTGAGCCGCATCCTGAATAGCTGCTTCTGCTAGGTCCCGGTGGTAGCGAGTGTGGAAGCAGAAGGATGTCCCACTTCCCATGCGGGCTTCTATGGATACGGCTGCCTCCCAAGCTGGGTACACTTCGGAGCCATGCCTCTTGGTGTGATAGGTGGGTGGTTCCGGTACCTCAAACACCATAGTAGGGACTGAAGTTGTACCACAAACCCCTCGTCTCGCGGGATAGTGACTTCCCGTGCTCCGTCGTGGTTTGACATCTGCTTTTGTAGGCAACTTAGGGTTAGAGGGAGAGAGCTATTATAATCATTTGGTAAAAAGGAAATACAGATGTAGAAAAGGTATATTTGCATTTTCGGAAATAATAGTTTAAAACCGATCCTATGTAGGGATATTTCCCTTTAGCCAACTGGTTAGGGGTAGGGCGCCATTTGGTCTTAGCCTACGGTCGCATGGCTCGATACCGCCTGTGGACCCCGTTTTTGAGGCGGGAATCTTTCGTGTTCATAGTACCATTTCCCTGGATCGAGTAGTTGGTACCCACGAATACAATCTTGGATAATCAAGTGCACATGCACGAATAGTCTTACAATACCATTATTACATCAATAGGCCCGAAGGCAATGTTCGACCCACAGGACCTTATGGTCCGAATACAATAATAAAAACAGAATTTAGATAAGGCAGCGGAAAGAGGCAGCGGCTCGTCAATTGCCACAGGCAACGACCGGGGCTAAGGTCTAGTATGCGCCGTCAGTTCCTTCGCCCTCCGGGTAGTACGCGTAGGGGTCTTCTGGCTCTTCATTTCCATCAGCTGGAGGTTTGTGCGTATAGCAAGGGTGAGTACCAACCGTACTCAGCAAGCCAACACAGAATTGATGCATATGATAGGGTTATTCAAAGAACATGGCTAGGGTTATTTTTGCGTAAAGCCAGTTTTCACAATTCTTTTCACAAACCTATCGACTAGCCAATCAAGTTTTAATTTTCACAGTTCATTAATCCGGTGACGGTTCTGTCTACCATCCCTCGTGATTCCAAGGATGGCTTCCCCGCCTCCGGTTCGTCATGATTTTCGGGAATCTACCCTTCTCGCTTATCGAGAAGTTGACCCACCACGAATGAAACCATCATGCATACCCATCCCAGCAGTTTTAAGTTTAAAATCTAGCCAAGCGAAAGTCTTGTCACGATGCTCAATATCCGCGAGCACGGCTATTCGAATAGATTGATTCACTCACACCTTGCGGTGGATGTACACTTTACCCGTACTCCGCGACAGCCCAACAAATGAGCCTACGCCTCAACACATGAGACGGTCACGGCAAAGCCTTTTGATAACCTTGCTTTGGCGCACCCGCTCCATGAACTTAAGCCCTCATGCACTCTAGCCGTCCTTTTCTAGCAGTGAGAGGAGTTCGCGCACCGGGTAAGGGAAAACTTTCCAAATCTTTAAGTTTAATTAACATCGTTTAATTCCACCACTCATAACAAAGGCCGCAGCCTCATTCTCATCCCATAACCACATCACAGAGAACCATCTATGCAAGGATACTGCCTCCGCTCGGCTATCTAGTCAGCTAGGTCTATACCCATTCGAGAAGTACGGTTGTCGGCTCGTTTCCGGCTATCTCATGGCTCGGTCCTTAATTGACGTGGTCGGCACTTGCCTTTTCCGGAATCCACCCGAATCATCCAGCCGCCCCAGTCTAAAACATTTGTATGGTACTTTCAATTTTCATCAAAACATAGTTCATCGTTCTCATGGCCATGTGGCGCTCATGTCTCCACATGCCATATCTCAACTACCTTCCCTAAGGTAGTTGCCTAGGCACAAAGCTTTTTCATAAAGTCATGAGTATGCATAAATCTAAGTATAGCATGGCTAAGCAGTTTACCGAAGTTATTCTTCGGTTGTTTGTATCACATCGCAAGTTACAAGGAGTAATTCTAAAGGTAATCAATAGCAAGGTTTGGCATAACAAGTATAGGTAACTCTGTAAAGCATGCATATTTAGAGTTTAAAATAACATCATTTCGCAATTGGGATCGATATGTTCAAAGGGTGTGAAGACTTGCCTTGCTCGCACACTTGAGGGTGGGGTCTTCGCGGGTCGATGCCGGTTTCTTCAGCGCTACCCGTACGTGCGAAGATCAATTGAATTCAGTTAGAATTCAACAAAATACCGAGAGATCGAAAAGAACCATAAAAGCCATGAAAACAAGTCCAAAAGTTTTGCCGAAAGTTCTACTCGAGTTAGAACAAGGGTTGCGAGGAAAATCCGGGTTTTGGAATCGAGTTGATGACCTAGGGTTTTCGCAAAGTCGGCGATCGCAATAAATTGGGAAATTACGTTTGAAAATATCAGCGAAGAAAATTCATGCTCGAAGTTTGAGGGTTTGAGCACAAAAGCGAAACCTATTTCAATGGCGGGAAAGAATTGAACGGAATCCGGATTTAAAAACGATGCGAAATAAAATTCCGGAAAACGTCCGATTCCGATTTTTCAAACTTTGCACTGCGAAAACATGCGAGAAAATAATTTATTTTTGCCCAAAATTTTACTCAAGTCATCCCAAAATATTTTCCAAATTTTCCAAAATTTTTCCCAAATTTTTCCTATTTTTCTTTTTCTCTTTTTTTTTTTTTCACTGGCGCACTGTTCATTTGCCGCCAACCGTTCGACCGGTGACCGGCCGAAACAGAGGCGGCGGCAGCGCGACAAAAGGGCGGCGCAAGGGGCTTACCGGCGACGGCGGCTCGGGGAGGAGCAAGGGGGGCACGGGGGATGCTTTGCGCACTGCGGCACGTGGATTGCGGCGGCGGCCCTCGGCGGCGGCGCTCGGGAACGGCGAGAAAAGCGGCGGCGGTGCGGCAAAATCGGGCGGGGCACCGCCCCTTTTATAGGCGCGGCCAAGGGGGCTCGGTGCGGGCGCGGGGTGGAAGGAGGGGGCCGGCTGGCGCGGCGCGGGCGGAGACACGCGGCGGCGCACGGGGAGGGCCGGGTACGGCGGGCGCAACGCGGCGGCCGGGGCGCGGCGCGGGCGGGTCCCGCGCGGTCGAGCGCTTGCGCGGCGCGTGGCGCGCGCGGTGTGGGGCCGGGCGCGGTTGGCGCGGCGCGGCGCGCGCTGGCGCGCGCGCGGGCGCGCGTACAGATCGGTCGGCGCGCGCGGCGCGCGCGGCCGGGCCGTACGGCGTCGAGCACCTCTAGCGCAATGAACAAGTGCCATTTCCGATTTTTCCTGATTTTCCCATTTTAATTTTCCATTTCTATTTTTCTCTCTTCTAAAAATTCCAAAATAAATTCCCCTCATTCAAAATAATTTTTCACATAATATTTTCAACTTTTCTCCACTTTTATTTTCCCATAATATTTTTCATATTTATTTATTTTAAAAATCCCTTTTTCTTTTCTTTCAAATTTCAATATCCTTTCCCATATTTTTCCAAAACTTTCCGGATTTCGAGTACGACTCCGGAACTTTATTATTTATTTTGTGTCTTAATTTATCTTCTCCCAACCAAAAATTGTATTTTATATTTCCCAAAACGCGCTTTTGCAAATCCGCGCTTTTCTCGGTTTCCCGTTAAACCCGATGCGGCTTTCGCACCTCCGTTTTGACAACTCCGAAACCTTCAAATACACCGAAAAGGGAATTAACCACGACTAAATTTATGCAACCGAGTGGCAAATAAGAAGCAACAAACCCGAGAAGAAGCAATAAGCCAAGGTTTTTGAAAGTTCCGATTTTTACGTTCCGATTTCGGTTCTCGATTTTCGGGATGTTACGGGACGCCGAACCGGTGCACGATGTTGAGGATGAAGTCTCGTGCCTTGTCGGCGGTGATTGTAGCAACCGGCTTAGCCTCGATCCACTTGGAAAATTTGTCAATTGCGACGAATAATTGTGTGAATCCTCCTGGAGCCTTCTTGAAAGGGCCGACCATGTCTAAGCCCCATACCGCAAATGGCCAGATAATGGAATTGTTTGTAGCTCTTGGGTTGGGACATGGCTCTGCGGCGAAGAACTAGCAACCTTCGCAAGTTCGTACCACTTTGTCAGCGTCGGAGACCACCGTAAGCCAGAAGAAACCTTGTCTGTAGGCTTTGCCCACCAAGGTGTGTGCTGCCGCGTGGTTTCCGCATATGCCTGAGTGGATATCTTAGAGTAGCTGTCGTCCTTCCTCAGGTGTGATGCATCTCATCAGGACTCCGGAGGGACTTCTCTTGTATAAATCAGAATCAACCATGACATAAGCCTGACAACGACGTCGGACACGTTCTGCCTCATCATTGTCTTTCGGCAGCTCTTGCTGAGTTAAAAATTTGATGAGTGGTGTCCTCCAGTCGGCGTCGATCATGGCGGCTTCGTTTGCAGCTTGCTCGTTGGGAGTTGGTTTGGCTGCAACAATTGGTTCATAGAGATGCTCTACAAAAATGTCTGTTGGAGCGGCTTCTCGCTTGGACCCAAACTGCGCCAACTCGTCAGCCGCCTCATTATTATGTCTTAGGACATGGGATAGTTCCAGTCCGTCAAACCTGTCTTCAAGTTTGCGAATTTTTGCCGGTAGGCCTCCATGGTGTTGTTTAGACAGGACCAGTCCTTCATCACTTGGTTCACAACCAGCTGGGAATCCCCTTTCACGACGAGCCGACGTATCCCGAGTGAAACTGCGAGTCGCAGTCCATGTAGCAGGGCTTCATACTCGGCGACGTTGTGTGAGGCAGAGAAGTGAAGGTGGAGAACATATATTAGCCTTTCCCCAGTCGGGGAGATCAGCACGACTCCTGCTCCCAAGCCGGTGATCCTCTTGGATCCGTCGAAGTGCATGGTCCAGTATTGAAGGTCTTCCCGAGGTACGTCTTCTTGCTGTTCGGTCCACTAGGCCAAGAAATCCGCCAGGGCTTGTGACTTCATGGACGTCCTCGCCTTGAAAGTTAAGTCCAGCGGCATCAGTTGTAGGGCCCACTTCGCGATGTGCCCAGTTGCCTTTCGGTTGTGGAGGACATCGCCGAGTGGAAAGGAAGTGATGACGGTGACCGAGTGACCCTGAAAGTAGTGTGCCAATTTTCTCGCAGTTATCAGAACACCATATAGCAGTTTTTGTACCTGAGGGTAGCGAATTTTGGCTCTGCCAGACTTTGCCGATAAAGTAGATCGGCTCTCGAATCTTCTAGACCCGCCCTTCTTCTTCGCGCTCGACCACGAGAACCGTACTAACCACTTGGTGAGTGGCTGAAACGTCGAGCGGGGCTCTTGGGGTGGGGTGAGGCTAGGACGGGCGGCGTTGTGAGAAATTCTTTAAAATCTTCAAAGGCCTTGTGGATTTCCGTAGTCCACCGGAAGTCATCCGTTTTCTTTAGTAACTGAAGAAGGGAATGCCCCGTTCACCGAGTCGAGAGATGAATCGGCTTAGTGCCGCCATGCAGCCAGTAAGCTTTTGGACATCCTTCTGGTTACTCGGGGGCTTCATGTTCAGGATAGGTTGATTTTTTCTGGGTTAGCTTCAATGCTGCGATGTGACACCATGAAGCCGAGCAGTTTGCCTGACGGCACGCTGAACGTGCACTTCTCCGGGTTCAACTTCATTCTGAAGGCTCGAATGTTCGCAAAGGTTTCTTCTAGGTCGGCAATCAGGTCTTCTTTCTGCTTGGTCTTGATGACGACATCGTCGACGTAAGCTTCCACGTTCTTTCCAATCTGTGTCTGAAAACATCTCTGGATCATGCGTTGGTATGTGGCTCCGGCGTTCTTCAGGCCGAAAGGCATCGTGATGTAGCAGTAGACCCCAAACGGCGTGATGAACGATGTTTTTAGGCAGTCGGATGCCTTCAAGCTGATTTGGTGGTAGCCCGAGTAACAGTCCAAAAAGCTTAAGAGTTGGCAGCCGACTGTTGAGTCCACGACTTGGTCGATGCGAGGCAGTCCGAACGGATCTTTAGGGCAGGCTTTGTTGAGGTCGGTGTAGTCAACGCACATGCGCCATTGCCCCGTCTTCTTCTGGACCAGAACCGGGTTAGCCAACCAATCGGGATGTAGGACTTCCTTAATAAAGCCGGCGACTAAGAGCTTTATGAGTTCTTCCTTGATGGCATCTTTTCGATCCTGAGCGAACCTGCGCAATCGTTGTTTGATCGGTTTTGCGTCATGTTTGACATGTAAAGAGTGCTCGATCACCTCCCTAGGAATTCCAGGCATATCAGATGGTTTCCAAGCAAAAACATCTTTATTATTTTGGAGGAAGGTGATGAGCGCGTTTTCCTATTTAGGATCTAGTTCAGCGCCAATTATAGCGGTGTTTGAGGGATTCGATGGATCAAGGGAGATCTTCTTTGTTTTGGCGTCGCCTTGTCCCGATTTGGCTATCTTCTTCGTGGGGATTTCACCCTCTGCCGAGTTGATGCGGCCAATCGGATTTCTTCCCGGCCACGCGATCTCTCATGAGATTGGGCCATGTCGCAGCTTTTCTTGTCGCAGTGAAGGCTTGCTTTACGTCGCTACGTAGGGTGATGACGCCGTTAGGGCCCGACATCTTCATACAGAGGTAGGTGTAATGGGGTATCGCCATGAACTTGGCGAGTGCAGGCCTTCCGATGATTGCGTGGTAGGCCGTCTCGAAGTCAGCCACCTCGAAAGTGATGTTCTCCATCCGGAAATTCTCTCGAACTCCGAAGGTGACTGGAAGGGCGATGTGCCGGAGTGGCGTAGATGACAGCCCCGGGATAACTCCATGGAAGGGAGCTGAGCTTGCCTTCAGTTCAGCTCTCGGGATCTGCATTTTGTCCAAGGTCTTGGCGAACAAAATATTGAGGGCGCTGCCCCCATCGATGAGGACGCGCTTGAGCTTGATGTTGTGGACCATCGGGTCTAACACCAGTGGATAGCGCCCCGGGTGAACCACTCGGTCAGGATGATTCGAGCGGTCAAACGTGATGGCCATCTCCGACCATCGTAGGTATTGTGGGACTTCGGGTTGCGCCGCGTTGACCTCGCGGTCGGTTAGCTTCTGTTTCCTCTTGGATTCATAGGCTTGCGGCCCCCCGAAGATATGGTTCAGCTCGCCCACGGGGTCTTGAAAAGGCTCCGTGTTTCCAGCCGGGTTGTTCTTCTTGGTGCCCGACGGACCGGCTTCATCAGTCGGCTTCTTGTTGAGCTGTGTCGCATATTGCTCGGCGAACTGTTTATAAATAAAGCAGTCCTTAGCCGCGTGCTTGTGGTTGGGATGATGCGTGCACTTAGCGTTCATGATAGCGTCGTAGGCAGCGACTCGGGGACGACGTTGGGAGTAGGACGTCGCGGCAACTAGGTCTTCAGGTCAGCGTTTGCGGTCCTTTTAGGCCTGGTTGTTATTGCCATTATCCTTCTTAGGATGCCGGCTTCCTCCCGATTGCTTGTTGTCCCTCCTGTCGGGCCTGTCTTGGCATGCTGCTTTGATCGTGTCGCTGGACTTGGCGTACGAGTTTTCCGTCTCGAACATCTGCATCACCATCTTCGGTGGCTTGCGCCCAAATTTCCCGATCAACAGCTCATCACGAACTCCTTTCTGGAAGGCGGCAATGATGATGTCGTCGGTGATGTTGGGGATCTTGTTGCGCTTTTCGGAGAAGCGCCGGATGTAGTTCTTCAAAGGTTCGTCCGGCTTCTCGATGATGTTATAAAGGTCGAAGTGGGTTCCAGGTCTCTCGAAGGTGCCCTGGAAGTTGGCGATGAAGTGGTCCCTTAACTCACTCCACGAGCCGATCGAGCCTCTTGGCAAGCTTGTGAGCCAGTTCCTGGCCGAGTTAGCAAGGGCAACAGGCAGGTAATTGGCCATGGCCTTATTGTCGCCTCCTGCCGCACGGATGGGGAGGGTGTACACGGTTAGCCATGACTCGGGGTCGGTCTTCCCGTCGTACTTCTTGATTCCAGTCGGCTTGAATCCGTTCGGCCAATGTACTCGGCGAAGATCCCGAGTGAAGGCGGATACTCCATCGTCATTGCTGTCGGGCGATCCCCTTCGATCTTCTCCGGAGCGTTGACCTCGTTCTTGATAACGTCGGTCAAGGACTTCCCGCAGATCACTCGATGAAGTGCTTGGCAAGCTGCTTCGGTAGTCGGAGTCGTTGCTGCGGCGGACCCGGTGGTGGACGGGTGGACGTCCGTGCCGCTTCTTGCGGGAGTCGGCCGATTGCTCCTGATTCTTGCGCGTGGTCTCGTGGCAAAGGTCTCTTGACCTAGTCGCCGTCCGGTCTGGCTCGGGCCTCTTGTAATCCCTTGACCTCAGCGGCGGGAGTCGGCTTCTGTCGGGCATTTCTACCACGGATTCAGTCGGTCTTCGGGCTAAAGTGGAGGGAGGACCATTGGCCGTAGCCGCGACGATGGTCTTGATCTTGTCCAAGATTGGCGTTACGTCGGGGGGCGTCGTCTCGATCACGGTGTCCAGGAGTGTGAGGGCAGCGATAGCGTTCTGCTGTGGCGTCTGAAAGATGTTGGTGTTGCGGACTCGCGTTTGAAGTATAGCCTCTTGAGCGGATCGTCCGGCTGCCCTTAGATCCTGCTTTCTTCTGTCGGCTTCCTCCTTGCGCTTCTTTTCTTCTTCCATCAGCTTGCTGTTAGTGATATGCCCTAGAGACAACATGGAGATGTTGGATATCACGTCAATGTTTATGTATTAATGAATAAAGTGTTATTCAGTTCCATGAAATAAACATCTTGTATTGATCAATAAGTACGTGACTTATTTATGAGACCATATATGTATGAATCTATTTCTAAATGATCCCTGATCATATATCATATTATTGGAACTAATATGATTGTAAGATCGGCATGTTTATTGATTGATGATCATGTCTCATAGATCATGGGTATGGAGATACCAAGTCAATAAACATGGACATATGTGTTAGAGAACACATTGTTGGATAGACCCACCATGAGACACTACAGGAATTAATGTGTCATTAGTTGGTCTCAGGTAGTGTTGGTACAAAGTCCTTAAACCTGAGATCACCATGGATTCCAACATATGTAGTAGCCTACTTTGGGACTACGAAACGCTATTCTGTAACTGGGTAGTTATAAAGGTAGTTTTCGGGTTTGCTATGAAACATGGAGTGGGATGTGAGTGATCAAGATGGAATTTGCCCCTCCTTTGGAGAGATATCTCTGGGCCCCTCGAGGTAGTGGATTATGGAAATGCATGGCCATGCTAAGTTGATTGAGGAGTCAATGAACAGACAGATAATCCGATACGGTTCGAGTAAATGGTTAAGCTATTGAAGGGTTGACACACATCTTGCCTATAGCTTAATTGGTACCGTGAGGCAAAGTAATTTGTGTACACATTACAGGTTCAGAGCCGACATTATATTCTTGTATACTATGGTGTCGATATATGCTGCTAGGCGCCACTGTTGACAGGTCGGCTGAGTTGGACTCGAGCCGACGGTCGGCTAAGTTAGACTATAGCCGAAACCGAGTATACCTGAACCTACAGGGTTGCACGCTTAAGGGGATAAGAACAGGCATTCGAGTTGGACTCGAATACGGCTCGATCGAATAGGGATCTGATCGGATAGAGTCATATAGGCTTACGACGTATGGGCGGCCAACTCTATGAGATTCGGATAGGATCCGATTCAAAATAGAGTCCTGATCGACCACTAGTCCCAGTCGGCCAACTCTATATAAAGGAGGGAGGGGTGGAGAGCTGCGGGACGTCAATTGTATCGCATTGAACCGAATCCGCAACAGAAGTCGCCGAGATCAATCTCCACGGAAACCCTCCCCACTTTCGAGCCAAACCCTAGCCTTGCATCGCGTGCTAGCACACGGGTGTTCGGCGTTCTGTCCCCGGACGTGTGGATACTGATAGAGGCGCTGCTACGTTGCGCGCTGTTCATCGGCTGTGGTACTTCGGAGTAAGGCGGTTGTGGCAGATCGGCTGCGGTCGAGCGCATCAGAGCGAGGCGCGAGAACGCGGTCAGACGACTCGGCGAATCGGCTACATCCGTGAATCGGCTGTCCCCGGGAATCGGTTGTCGGCTTGCGGGAATCGGCTACACTGTTCCGGATCGGATAGTCCTGATTGGCTATTTCCGCTGCATACTCCATTCGGTAACGATCTATCGGCCCTTACTTGCAAGTGTTCCTGGTTTGCGCGGTAGAAAAGTTTTTGTTTTCAGCTAGCATAGCTTCCGCGTAACCCTTCACTTACGCTCTTGCTCAAGTCTGGCTCGTTCTTCTTCTGCGAGCCTACGGGCCATGGATGAGTCGGTCTCGGCCACCTCAGCCATGAGGACGTCGAAGCACTTCGGCTCGTAGTCCTTATCGCGGTCGGAGTCGTTGGCTTCGTCCGAGGGGATGCCGTAAAGGTCGTCAAATCCTGAAGAGCTGAGGTACTCGTTGAGCTCCGAGGATGAGCATGACCCGAACGGTTGGAGGATGACTGCGACTTCCCTCGAGCCAGGGTTGCTTAGATCTGGATCGTTCCAGTCCGAGTCGTAGCTTGATGATGTGGACACCTCCGAGTGGGTCGACCTCGACTCGGAGAGCTTGCAGTAGATCTCAGCGGTGTTTGGTAGTCCAAACGGCGCCGAGAGGTTTTCTCCCGAGTAGATTTGTTCGGACGGGGAGGTGAGGAGACAGCTGTAGATCTTGGCGGCATTCGGTAGCCTGAATGGCACCGAGTGGATTCCTCCGTCGAGTGGATGGACTGCATCTTGGAACTCAAGATTTTGTCGCAGATTTCGGCGTTATTCGGCAGCCCGAACGGCGCCGAGTGGGTTTCCCTCCCGACCGGTCCGAATCCGAGTCGAAGGAGGAGAACTTGTTGAAGTCGTTGGCGGCAAAGTCGCCGGTGCCTGAAGAAGATCCCATCGCGCTTGCCGGCGAGATTGTCGAAGAAGTCTTGACGCGCGGGCCCCTACCTGGCGCGCCAACTATCGAAACTAGATTTTGGCAATAGAAAATTGGAGGTGCAGTCAAGATCGCCAAGCTCGATGGGTTAGGTGGAAAACAAGGTTTAGACAGGTTCAGGCCCTGTCGTGAGGTAATACCCTACTCCTGTTTCGGGGATTCGATCCGTCGAGTGTTTATTAATCTCAAGATTTGTAGCTCAGAAAACTCATATCCCTCAAGGGACGCCCCTTACCCCCTTATATAGTCTTGGGAAGCGGGTTTACAAATCGGAAACCCTATCTTACTCTAAGTCGGTTTCCTCAATCCTACCAAACCGTGACTATGAGTCGTTGCCTTATCTAATCGGTAACGTAACACCCAAGTCATAGTTGGTTTATATAATTGGCAGGCGCAACCTATCCCTATCTCCAGTCGGATAAGCTTGCCATGTGGATATCCGATTGCCATAATCTCCACAGGAATCGAATCGCCGTTTGCCGTAGCACCGCACCGCCATCCGAACCACTGCCACCGCCGTGCATGGCGTCCGCTGCCTCTGGAAGGAGCGCCCGGACGCCCTCTAGCCTCCCTGAGCCTTTCCTGAGCCAGCCCCACTGTCGCTTGCCGCCGGCGAAGCCAACTAGTTTTTGGTGGCCCTATGTGAAATCTTATATTGAGATCCTATTAATATATAGACACACAAATATATCTCATTAATATATATAGATATATAAATACGCATGTAATTTTTTAAACAGATCTCAATTAAAAAGTAAAATTATAAACAAATGTATATAGGTATATAGACAGTAATGATGATTAAATTAATTCGTAAATCCAATGCAAAGCAAGAAATAGTAGCAAAGGCAAAAATCAAGCAAAGCTCGGCCAAAACAAAACAGCCGCCCACCCTACGCAGAAACATCACCCAACCAACAAACGAGTTGTAGCAGAGCAAAATACAGAGCAAGGAAGGAAGCAGAGATCCAGCCATGGCAGCAGCAAGAGCATATCGACACCTGGAATGTTGTCTTGAGGGGCTCCTCTAGCCACGAGCCGCGGACCTCCATGGCCTCCGCGTGGAGCGCGCACAGCAAGAGCAGCAGCTGCAACACGAGCCCGACGAGCACCACCGCGACCGGTGCAACAGTACCACGACCGTCGGCGAGGAGACGAGGGGTCCGAAAAGATCGTTCGATCAGGCGAGCGCCCAGAGGCGACGCGATTCGTTTCCTTCCGGCTTCCGACGATTCGTTTTCTGTTGGGCCGCTGCAGCAGGCCAGCAGCCAGGCCTGGCGCCTGCAGGCTGCATAGGCTGCATTTCGGCCGGGGGTGAGGCCCTGGGGAATCGGGGGCCCGCTGCGGCCGCACACCCTGCGCCTCCCCAGGGTCGGCCCTGCCCGCACGCTCCCCTCCTCTTGTAGAAGAGAGGAAGAAGATGAGACCTATTCATAAATAACTTAAACTCTAGGGTCCTAAATATAAAAGGCTGATCTAGTTACATGTGGGACCAAGGACTAAAAATAAACAGCAAAAATC
Organism: Oryza australiensis; assembly: GCA_019925245.2. Lineage (NCBI taxonomy): Eukaryota > Viridiplantae > Streptophyta > Magnoliopsida > Poales > Poaceae > Oryza > Oryza australiensis. The sequence goes on from JAIFGZ020000348.1 coordinate 848,729, forward strand.
TTAGGGCTCGATTAGCAAAAGTCAAGAAACCGACAATTGGTCTCCACTGTTTTAAAATAAATGCCTAAAACAAAAATGCGCCTTCCCAGTAGGAAAGCATATTCTTAAAAGTACGCTTTCATTCTTTAATAGAGAAAATTAATAAATTTGAGAAAAGGTTTACTATCATCTTTTTTGAAAAATACTATTACATAGGAAAATAATAGAAAAATCATTTTAACTTCATTTCAAAGTAACCAAATTTGTTAGATTCATAATAATTTTCTCTTTCTATACTCAAACTTAGCACCACTATTGCGTAAAATTTCACTAATTTAAGTTTGAATAGTAATTTTTATATTTATAGAATTTTAAATCTTAGAAACACTATAACTTGCACATACAATATCGAATTTAGGCGTTTCTTTCTCCTAAATTTATATTAAATCACTCTATGCACTGAACATGTTCATGCATCATATTTTATCTTTGAGTTTTATTAGATGTTCATTTGAATAGACGTTTAAATTGAAATAGAGGATGAATCAATTGTTGCCCTTGACGAGAGTATGTAGGACTGAAGAAATATTTGAGGAATCACCTGAGCAAGGCATGTCCTATATATATATATACATATATATATATATATATCGCGCTATTCAAGCACCATCTAGGTATACACAAGCTACTACTATAGCTACTTGGTTAGCAATGCTTAGAAAATTTTTGATTATTACATATGATGTTCACTCTTTACAAATGGGATGTTTGAAAATGTTGTATAGATGGTCACCTCTTTTATTTTGTGAAAATTAAAAAGTGAAAATAATGTTTTCAGACTTGGGCGACAATTGATGTGTATATGGTAGTAATTGCGGACTGATAGGGGGAGTGTTCGTGCTGGTCAATTAAGGACCGAACTATGTGTCACCAACTAAGGTTGCCGTGCAATCACATGTATTGTTTATGGGACAACCTAAGCTTATTAAGTTGATTATTGTCTAGCCTTGTATTTTGGTAGGTCGGTGCAGTATGAGTTATGGTGTGTATTGTTAATGATTCTATTATGTTGAATTTAACTAAGAGAAGCTACCTATATGTCGGGATAAGACATGGGTGTCTAAGTTTGTCCAATACAACGGTGAAGTGTCTGGTGGGGAAACGGATGGGTTGCCGCTATAATGTTAGGTTTAAGGCGTGGGCCCGCCACCTAATGGCTATAGGTCATATGCCTATCGTGGATTTACACTCATTTGTCACTGATGCAAGGTAAGGCCTTAAGCGATGTAACAGCTTCATTATGACCTCTAGACCACATTCAATATGTAGAGTGTGGTAGTGCTTCGTGAGCACGAAACAAATTAGAGTATTCATATCATATGGGTAAAGCTGCACAAACTCTAAAGTGTTTAAAACCAATTGATTAGCCGTGCTCAATGTCACAAGTACGGTGTTGGCGATTTATTAAAACGTTTTTGTGAAATGGGTATGGTGAATATTGGGATGATTTTGTCCGGTGTGGGTTGAGAATAAATTGTTGACTTGTTGCCATGGAGGGCACGCGGATGATAGTACGATGATACTTATGATGCTATTATTATGGTTCACTCTCTGATTTAAAATTTTCATTTGCAATCTATCATTATTTACTATTATGAAATAAAATTTGCTTTACTCTGGCAATGAGCCACAAATATAGCCATCTTTGTTCTCAGCTTGCAATAATCACTGCTGAAGAATAGCACAATAGTCCCAGTTGGTAACCCCTAGTAGTCTCGGTTGTCAAACCGGGACTACGAATCCGGGACTAGAGATCGCCATCTCTAGTCTCGGTTGAAATAGCCGAGACTAGAGATGCATCTTTAGTCCCGGTTGGAGCCACCAATCGGGACTAAAGATTTTTTTTATTTTTTTAATTTGCTACTTTCTCCAGAAGTGTTGCTGCCTATATATTACACACATATATTATATCACACATATACATATTTTACACACATATATTTATACATATATATTATATATATGTATAAATATATAAGTTACACACATATAAATGAACTTAAGAAAGGAAATATATACATATAATATATTACCAAAATATGTACACATATGTACAATATCCACATATATTTCGTATGTTACAAAAATTGTCTATTTTGTGGATCTCGGTGGTTAGGTTACTTAAATTAAAGTAGAACTCCCCACGGGATCAATGATCCGCTCGTTTATAAATCCCATCATTTCTTCCCGAGCAGCTTGTATGAAAGTCTCGTGGGGAGGTTGTCTCTTACTCGCATAAGCTGTCATTAATTCGAATAAACGAGAAATAAATATATGAAGTGAATAATAAATCGAGACGTAATGTATGAATGGCGTTATACGTACATCTATATCGTCGATAGTTGTGACATCGGTGAATGTAGTCGCAGAACATAGTATCCGCATAAGTTGGTGCCTGCGACGGTTTTGCACACTAAAGGAGAAATGACGATAGATTTAATATACATTTCATATTTTAGAACAAAGTAATGATTCAAAATAACTTTGGAGCATGTTACTCACTGGAAAGTTCATCCTCACGGAGAGCTTATCTTTTCAATTTCCGCGAACATTCGCCCGAAGCCGTTCCCATGCCCTACGTGCGTTGAAAGTTAGCTAGTAATTATCCGAGAACCGCATATATGAAATAGCAAGTAAGAGGGCATTACCTGTTTAGCAGTTCAAATATCTTTGCGTACGTGGACTCTGATTTATCCATTGAGTCAAAGACATGGATCCGCGAGTGATCCATGTCAATTACTAACGTAACCCAGTGAAATTTGCAAATTGGTTTAGATGACACATATAAAAATTTATGTATGCACACGGGGTTGAAATCGGTACGGAAGGAAGAAAAACTTACGTAGTGTTGTAGGGCGAAGGATAAACGACCGGAAGTGGTTACGCACCGCGCGTTGTATATGTTGTCCACTGTTGGATCAGAAATTGATCAACCAATACGCCGTTGATTTTGCGTGGATCCATGAATCCATGTTTGGTACACGTGCTTGTTGCGTCATTGGATCGCCATTCTACAACGGTTAAAAAGAATTTTAGTCGGCTAAATACAAGGAGGTAAGAAACGAAATAATGTAACGATACTTACGAATCCGCTAGCTGGTACAGGTCGAATATGTCTTTGAATCGGATATAGAACTCGTCACCTCCATCGAAGAAATAGTGCAGTGAATATCTGCCCATTACCATCTCTCCACCCTTGCTGGATTCTTGCATGTACCACTTGTGGAAGCGGTACATGTGTGTAGGTAGCTTTTTCACTTGATCCGGCTTTACAAGAGGCTTTCCAAGTTTAAACTTGTATTTCAGCGGAGCCTTCGCCAGGGGAGCACGGCCGTGTAATTGATCCATTGAAATTCCAACAGATTCCATAAATTGTCTTAACTCTGATCTAACATTTGGAACTGTGCTCAACTCCAGAGGTTTCTAAGGCTGCATGCTGAGCTGGGTACATCTTTGCCCGTTCTCTTCCCCTTGCAAGCAGCCTTCCGAATAGTCCTGTCATAGTCGGACTGCGGTTGAGGTTGCGGTTCAGGCTGTGGTGTTAGGTATGTCTTCTTGAAGAAGTCCTTGGTCTCCTGGGGGATTTCAGGAGGCTTCTCAGGAGACTTCTTTCTGAAGTGAGCCCTGACTTCAGCTTGGATGGCTTCTTCAAGCTCCTCTGGAGTCTTCTCGTATGAAAGCTTCTGTGCGGGTGGCGATGTCTTCTCAATTCTTTGAATCTTTCTTCTTGGACGACTGCTTGATATTGACGGCGCACTCTTTGATGATGACCGTTTAGGATCGGTGCTCGTTTTGGCGACGGAGGAGTGTTGGAAGGCGGTGGAGTTGGAGACGGCCGTTTAGGAGTCGGTGCTTGTGGAGGCGACGCAGGAGGCGGAGGAAGCGGAGGCGGCGAAGGAGGCGGAGGAGACGGCCCACGTGGAGGCGAGGGCGGTGGAACGATAGGAGACGCTGTTCGTTTGGGGAATATTATGAAGATCTTCCTCCAGAGAAATATTCCGTGAGCTGTTTCTCCTAGCGTCATCTCCCCGTCTCCTCCGGGGATATCTAGCTCGAGATCTTCATAGCCGCGTTCCACCTGTTCAATTTCAACTTTCGAGTACGCAGGTGGAACGGGCCGGGAGTGGTAGGTTCCGTCTCGGTCTACTGGAATGGCCATGCCCGACGCGACCTGTTCGAGAAGATTGCTTATTAGTTAGTAATGAACGTTGATTGACAAGTTATTCAAGGAAATATACGTACAACAAAAAAGTACGAACATACCTTTATTGTTATGTTCTTTAGCGAAATGTGCAGCTCACATGGGGTCCGCTGTCTGATGTCATCAACGGGCATGGCGGACCCGGTTCAGCTTGTGGGGCCAAGTCGCCTTTATTTCCAGTTGAAGCGCAACTGCTGCGCTGCTGCTGTAGTTGAGCGGCTGTTGCTGGATCCGGCTGTTAGCTAACCCAATGGCTCTGCTCCTCTGCCAACCTGTGGTTTAGCCTTTCGTCCACAATTTGATCTATTTGCGAGAGATTCATTTCCATCTCAACGAACCTCACATCGTGCTCTTGCCTGGACCTCATGCGGCTCTTGTACGTCTCGATGTCAGCTTGAAACCCATATTTCTAGGGGACGACGCCTTTTCCTCGTGTACGCCCCGGATGCTCTGGGTTTTGAAGGGCGAGCGTTAGCTCGTCCTTCTCTCCATCGGGCCTAAACGCGCCCGAGGAATTGGCCTACAGCGCCTCCTTTAACCTCCATCCGGCTTCTTGAATTTCATCACCAAAGATAACTATGCCATCGACAGGATTAAGTGAGCCGCCGTGAGCATAAAACCAGTGCTTTGATCGTTCTGGCCAGTTGGCTATGCCTGGAACGATATCTCACGCTTCAAGGTCAGCTTCCATTTTCTCTCATTTCTCCATTGCTTTCTTATAGCCACCTGACCCAAGCCTGTGATGGTATTTATTTTTGGCTGCATTGGCCTTGTTCTTTTCTATGATAGCTTGTGCTTCTTCCCCAGTCTTGTGTTCAACAAAAGCATCCCAATGATCTCTGAGCTTTGGGAACTTGTCAAAGTCTAGGGTCTGGCCCTTTAGGATATATTTCTTGTGTAACTCTTTCTTGTAGTTCCTGAAGAGCTCTGCCATTTTCTTTAACGTCCATTCCTTGACCCTTGCTTGTTGAGTATAGATGGTGAACGTTTGCAGCATTGTAGTCCACAACATTTCTTTCTCTCAGTCTGGGAGATAGCTCTGCTCATCTCCTCCTTTGGTTGACCGCCTCCAGTTGGCAACGCTTACGGGCACGTGATCCCTCACCACTCATCCGCTGTGCGCCACAAACTTCCTTGCGGCGTCCTCTGGGGCAATTGGTCGACCGTCAGATGCTACCTCCGTTATGACATGTCGACCATCTATGCACTTGCTGAGGCCGCGTTGCCCGCGTGCCCTCTTCTGTCCAGCAGAGGCGGAGGCGGAGCCCTCATTCCCCTCCTCGTTCCCCTGGTCGTCCCCACCCCTCGTTCCCCTCCTTGTTGTAAAACTCTGTTCCTCGTGCGATCTCATCAAGGAGAAACTGTTCCTCGTCACGATCCGCCATTTGATTGTTGTGGGTTGAGGACTTAATCAAAAAATTCTAAAAAAAATTTATTCGGTTAATACATGTATCAATTATTCAGGGAAATCATGTATGTCTACGTAAAAAAAATAGACAAAAGAAGAAGATGGAAAAAAATAGATGAAATCCGACAAACACTAGATCCAATTGTGCACATCCACAATGGAGACATTCTTCAGAAGTCACTTTCAGGACTGAGAGAATAAGTTGTGATTCTGAATCATCTTGCTTATTAAAAGGAAATTATCATGGCGATGGAGAACACGGTGGCGATGGAGCCCATACGCTACCGTGTTCACCATCGCCCATAATAACTTCCTTTTGATGAGCAAGAGGATTCTGAATCACAAATTCTCTCAATCCTAGAAGAGACTTCTAAAGAATATCACAATTATAGATATTCACACTTGTCTCTAGCATGTGCCAGACTACGTTCTATATTTTTCTTCTTCTTCTCTTTTGTTTCTCTTTGCTAGAACACGATTGACCGACCGCTCGTTCTATCATTCACGTCCGTTCGTTCGGACCCTTAACCCTAACCCTAACCCTAACCCTAACTATCGTCCGTTCGTTCTATCGTTCGTTCACGTTCGTGAGTACGATCATCTAGAGGAGAGGAGAGAAAGAGAGGAGAATGATGTGAGGGAGATAAGGTGGAGAGGAGTGGAAGTGGAGAGGAAAGGAGAGAGAGAGAGGACATTGCAAGCCTATGTACATTGTAACGACCAAACGAACGACCGACCGAACGAACAAACGACCGAACGACCGAATGAACGAACGAACGAGTGTCCGTCCGTCTGTCCGTTCGTCCACGTCGGTTCGTCCGTCCATCCGTCCGTTCGTCCGTTCGTCTGTTCGCTCGTCCGTCCGTTCGTCCGTTCGTCCGTCCGTCCGCCTGTTCATCCGTTCGCTCTGCTCGTTCGTCCGTCCGTCCGTTCGTTCGTCCGTTCATTCATCCGTTCGTCCGTTCGTCCGTTCGTCCGTCCGTTCGTGTCACAGCCCGATTTTCATTCGGGAATAAAAATCATATAATAAATTATTTTCTAGAAATTGAATAAAAAGAAAAACAAAGTAAATCAAGTGAAACTATTAAGGAAATTAAATTTTCCTTTAAAAATCATGGCTGGAAATATTTTTGAAATATTCTCCATACCCTAAAGTACTCTCTGAAATTTTTGTGAAATTTTGGAGCTCCAGAAATAATTTTAATAAAACAAAAACAATTCAATAATTATTTAAATAAATAAATTAAACCTTAAATGAGCTGGAGATATTTTTATTAAATACTTTGGGTGTTCATATATTTTCAGGATTTTTCTTAAAATTATTTGGGCATTGGAAGTATTTATAAGAATTAAAGGATGTTTGAACCGAAAAATCTGATTTGGGTCCCTATCGCTACAGTATCATCTCTTACCTCCAGCATCCGCGCACTGTTCATCCCGAACAGTAGCCGAGCCGCCGCTGCTGGATCCTCCACCAAATCCGGCCCAATCCTCTGCCGAAATCAAAAATTAGTTGCGGGAACGGATTTCTCTCGATCTCCTCTACATTTCCCCCATGAAATCCCCCTCAATACCGTGCTAAATCGCGCGAATTTCACCCTCGTTCTTATCCCGACGAACTCGGGATAAACCCTAAAAATCCGGCGCCAAATCCTCTCTTCCCGGTGCGGGACTCTCCCTCCCAAGCCTATAAAAAGGACCCCTAGATCTCCTCCTCGGTTTCCCCATTTTTCCGAGTTTTTCCGTGCTCTAGCCACCTCCCCTCGAGATCAATCTCTATCCGTCGCCGGCCATCTTTTCAGCCGCCCCTAGCCGCCGTCTCGGCCGCCCCCGGATAGCGCCGTCGCCTCCCTCGGCACCGCAAGGACTCAAGGAAGCCCCGCATCCATCTCCCTTGCGCCCAACACCGCCGGAAGGCCCCCGTCTCCGTGGACCCGTGCGTCGCCGCCTCCGTTCTCACTTCGGTCGTGCCTCGTCGCCGTTCCCGTCGCTGTTAATCGTTGCCGCCTTCACCGTCGGCATCATAGCAGCAAGCCGAAGCCCGTCCTTCACCTCTCCTCCACCGAAAGCCACCGGAAAGCCGTTGTCGCCGTCAACCCGAGCCCGGCCGCCGATTCCATCTCATCGCCGGCCATCTCCGTTCGCCGTTCGTCGTCATTTTTGCGTTGGTAAGAATCACCACAATCTCCTCTCTCTTTTGGTGCCCTCGGTTCTCGTCGCCGCGCCGTCGTTCGCCGTCGCCGGAGCCATCCCGAGCCGCTGGCCTACGTGCCTACGTGGCAGCCCTCGAGACATCCCCGTCAGCGCCATGTCCGTCCTCCTTGTCCTCTGTGGCGCTGATGTGGCGTCTTATGTCAGCAATCCTAGCCACATCCAATCTACACCGTCGGATCTGAGTCAAATCCAGTCAAAATAATCCAAGCCGTTCATCCTTATAGATTTATTCGGTTTAATTTGAGCCACCCATCCTTTGTTCCCAGTTCAATCCTAGCCACCCAAATCCTTGTGATCCCGTGGACTGATCGGAGCTGATGTCTTAAACAATCCTTCTCCAGTTCAAAATTAATTAAAAATTACGTAGTAAATCGTTTTAATTTCCAGAATTGATTTAAATGGTCCAAAACTTCTAAAATTCATATCTAATTCGTACAAACTCCAAATTGGGCCATTCAAATTGCAAAATTCATCTAAAATTAAGCTCTACATGTTTGTTTACTTTTTATGTACTGTCATTTGGTTTTTATTAGGTTTTTTCCTTGTTTTGTGTGCCAGCGTGTAGATTTCGCCGTTTATGGAGTCTGCGCTCGCGAGGGAAAGAGTCCAGAAGTTTGTTTGAAGACGCAAGGCAAGTCACACTTCCCTTGAAGCATATTGATCCTATTTTTATAAATGTTTTATGTTTGCAAATAAAATTGCATTGCTTTGCTAATTACATGGAATGATGGATTACCTATCTGCTTGTTCGAGCCTTATTTACTTGTTATCCGTCCTTTGTTAACCTTGGGTGTTAATTTGACTAGCTTTAGTCACCGATGTTGATTCTAGCTAGAATTATATGCTTAGCCATGCTTAACTACCACTAGCTCACTAAATGGGATAATTACACTTTATTCTAATCTCTCGATGAGCCGCAAGCTCGATACACCCGACCATGTCTTATTGGTCACAATTATCTCAACTAAAATATGACTTAATGGTGGGTGTGGGTGCATGGTTTTGGATGGTCGCACCCATGGCAATTAAAGATCGGTTCAAGGGAAACCCCGGAAGACATACCGTGCAAACCACAAGCGAATGGGCAACGGCTGGATCCGTAGTATAGCTTTCCTCTCGCCGACGTACCCTAGTGAGGTGGGCGTGATGGAGTTGGGTCGGCCCTGGTTTTACGGGTTGATCGGCCGCCGGATTCACCGTGGCGCGAGAGGGGGCTGCCCGCTCCTGCGGGAGTGGGGGCGAAACCTTGGTGTGGTATCGCTTGGTTAGAGGGAGTTATGCGAAAGGTCTTGTCACGATTTCCCTTTGCGTATCATGGTGGTACTTCGGGGCATGGTAACATGTGTGGAATCGTGTCTTGTGGGTAAAGTTGCGCACCTCGATCGAGTAAAACTATTCGAATAGCCGTGCCCGCGGTTATGGGCGATTGACCAGATTCACTATGATTAGTCCCACTAAATAATTTGATTTAATGGAATTGGTTTAGTTCAGGTGGAACGGTTGGACCTGTTCAACGTGGGGATAACGTTGTTCAGTGGAAGATTAATATTGCCTTAATTACTCAACTGTTTTACTATTTTCAAATAATTAAATGTTTGTAAACTGTATTTATGCAAAATAGCCCAAGCCACTTTTGTCTCCCCTTGCACGTCTGCATTTCTCGGTGTGGCTTGTTGAATACGGTGGTTGTACTCAGTCTTGCCATTTTCCCCCTTTCAAAAGTGTAGTGCTTCTGATGTGAAGATGGAGTTAGAAGACCAAGGCTCAGACCCCAGTTGAGTTTGCCTGTGGAGTGGAGCTGAAGCCCCGCTAGTGTCGTCTTTCTTTTCCGCTGCAGTTTTTGGGTGTGAGGACTAAGTGCCTCTTTAGTAAGTATTTTTATTTTACGCTTTGTTTTTTTACGTTTGGACCTGTGTATTAATTTGTCATTTTATGTACCCTGGTTGATTCCTGGACAGGGATTTAATACATAAAATAGTCAGGAAATTTGGCTAAATCTCCGGGCGTGACAGTTCGTCCGTTCGTTCGTCCGTTCGTCCGTTCGTCGTTCGTCCGTCCCGTCCGTCCGTTCGTCCACGTCCGTTCGTCCACGAACGAACGAACGAACACTCGTTCGTTCGTTCGTCCGTCCGTCCGTTCGTTTACGTCCGTTTGTTGATTTTATCGTTCTCGTTCGTTCGAAAAATACAAAATTCACAAGTCACATACACATTCAAATTTCAAATTTAAATACACATTCAAAATTTAAAATTCACAATCTTCATGCATTCAAATTTAAAGAAACAGTCCATTTACATATAAAGTCCACTTACATATAAAGTCCATCTAACATTTTAAATTCCACACATCAAAAGTTTCACAAAATAACATACACATAGAAATATACATTGCAAAATCAATTCCAACTTTAAAATTTCACATAATTCACATAATTTACATATATAACATTCACAAATTTGCAACTTTAAAATTTCACACATACATACACATACAAATATACACATTCATAATCAATTCCACATATGCATACAAATTTGAAAAATTTCATCAAATATATATATTGCTCGGTATGCATGCAGAGGGAAGGCAGAGGGCGGTGACGGCGGCGGTGGCAAGGATGCAGAGGGGGGCGGCAACGACGTGGAGGGGAGGGCGGCAGCCTTAGGGTTTAGGGTTTAGGGGGCGGCCGTCGTGCGGATCGGGGGCCGTGGGGAGGGCGGCGAGGGAGCGGGCAACATGGGGAGGGGCTGCGGCGACGGCAACGGCAGCTACGGCGGCGGCGACCACGACGATGGCGGCGATGGCGATGGCGTCTCGACGGCCAACCCTAGCGCATCACAATGTGGGGAAATCTTTGGGGGGCGGCGGCACTATCCTGCGAATGATACAAAGACGGTGGCGCGGCGGTCCTCCGGCAACGACGACGGCGACGAAGACGGCGGAGACGGTGTGCTGCGGCGGCGTCCTGGGGCTCGACGACGGCGACGAAGACGAAGACGATGTAGTTGCGAAGTGCGAAAACGGCTAAGTGTTGGATCCCCAGTGAGGCCCTTGCTATATATAGTAACGACATCTCTTGTCCTGGTTGAAGCTATCAACCATGACTAAAGATACTATAGTCCCGGTTGGTGGCTTCAACTGGGACAAAAAGATAGGATCTCTAGTCCTGGTTAGAGCCACTAACCGGGACTAAAGATAGCGGGGCAGCCACGTGGCCTAGGTAGGTGGCCATCTCTAGTCTAGTTGTTGCTATTACATATATAGTCTTGTTGCTCCGAGAGCAAAAAGTAAATACCATTTTGGAACTACACTTGTTCTTTTTTTTGGAACTACACTTGTTCCTTTTTGGAACAAAACAGACCATCTACACTTGTCTTTTTTTAGCAGTACACTTGTTTCTTTTTTTGTTCTTACACATGTTCTTTTTTGCAAAAAATAAATAGCCATCTATACTTTTTTTCTTTTTTTTGGGTTAGTACACTTGTTATTTTGCTATGGCTGTGGCTGTAGAATATATATGTGATGAATATATATGTGAATAGATATGGATATGGCTGTGGCTGTGATGAATATATATGTGAATGGATCAACTTGATGTTGTGACTGTGATGAATATATATGTGAATGGATCAACTTGTTGCTATGGCTGTGATGAATGGCTGGGGCTAGGCTGTGATGATATCTGTCCATTCTTTGCAGCGGGCATGGCTAGCAAAAGCCTGAGGCTAGCCAAAAAATAAATTTTATTTTTTTGGATAATAAACTCATCCCTGACGGACGTTGTGAAAAAGACCGATAGAGATAGGACATCCGTAACGGTCTCAACCTAAAAGCCCGATAGAGATAGATAGGACATCCGTGACGGGCTACTTAAGCCCGTTAGAGATATGTCATGCGTGACGGGCAACAAACCGGGACATTATTTGACTCCGTGTTTGGTCAACCCTATCGGTGACGGCCCGGTAACTACGACCCGTTAGAGATGAGTTGTCATCTGTGACGGACTTAGAACTAGGCCCGATTGAGATGTGTCATCCATGACGGGCGTTCAACCCCACTGGTTTGACTTTTAAACTCATATGTGACGGGCATTTTTATGGTCCGATTGAGATAATGTGTATCCGTGACGGCCTTGTGCCCGTTAGAGATATTTTCTCACATCAGTGACCTTTTCACAGTGACGGGGCCAACCCGATAGAGATGAGGGTTAATGCCCGTTAGAGATAACCGGTGCCGACGTAGTGACTACACATGTGAATGTTTTAGTGTTAATTATATATTTTTTCTTTTGCTATTTTTAGTGAGGAGAGGAGAAAGAGAATTGTTAGATATGATATGCAAGACAGGAATTGTACTAGTATAATGCAGTTGACCGTAGAATAGATGCATCAATCAACTTACGGATTAACAATTGGAACGCACGCATAAAAGGAAAGAAATTATACGTAAGCGTATAAGTCGACGATGTAACGAGAAACACATACATGGGCAAACAGGAAAAGGCTCCTCTAATATATTGTTGGATGAACGTCACCAACGTGTACGAGTGAACCCTAGCTAGCTGCTAGAAACGAAACCCGCGTCCGAGCAAACCACACGAGGAGGAAGAAAGTAACGATAAGGAAGCGTCTGTGTGCGCTGTGACCGTGAGGGAGAGCACATAACACGACGCACAACCAATTCGCGCCGCTGCTTCCGACGTCCCCTGTTTCACTCCCGTTACGTCACGTCACGTTTCGTAAGCTATCAGCTACTCTACTAGTATGTACCAAGTCACGTTTTCCTCAAAACAACCTAGCATTATGGGCTTGGCCCATATAATCTTATAAACTGATGTGGCAAAGGGCTGATATAGCATCCGACGTGTCATTCACTTGTGCAAAAACCACCGCAAAACAACTATAGAGTAAAGGGTTCAATACGAGGGTGTATTTAGATAAACATAAGAGTTCGAGGGTTTAAAATAGATTTTTCTTTTTTTTATTTAGAATAGTAATTAATTGGTTGGCAAAATTGTATAAACCATCCTAACTTTCGCCTTTATTTTAATTTAAGATTTTACTCCATAACCTATTTTGTTGTAAAAACTCACCCAACAAACACTTCAACCTCAAATCCCCTCCCTCCCTTAAAAAAACCATTCTTCTTCGTGTGCATGAGTAGTTGATTTGGTCTTTTTTACTATAATTAACGACATGTTATATTAGCTTGGCTCGTCTAGCGTGTTATATGTAGAGTTCGACTCAAGCTTGTCCTTAGCCAACGAATAGTGTTACTTTCAGCTCATAACCAACCGACTCTTCGTTCGAACTTGAATCGAGAAAAAGCTTAAAAACATGTCCAACCTGGCTTGGTTCGCTGCAAAATCTACATTGAAAAAATAGGCCAAATGAGCTACTCATGTATGCGAAAGAGGCAGTTTTTAAAGCAAGGGTAGTAACTAGGATAGGTTTATACAATTTTGCCTAATTGGTTGGAATGCTTCACGTGATTATACTCGTATATATACGAGTATTGTTCAACGTATGAATAATTCAAAGCATATATAGCAGTATAATCTCAAATCTATTCTCAGCTGTTGCGTGTACGATCAAAACGAAGAGCAATAAAATAATCCAGGTTTGATGCAAATCAAAAAAAGGTGCTAGTACCACCACCAAACAGTACGTATGAATGGTCATGAACAACACCATGATATATTTAGATCCTATCTGGTAGTTTAGTCGGAGGATTATAGATTAGTCTTTGACTAAAAATTTTAATATTTTTTTATAGTTGCAGGGAAAAAAAGAAAACTCATTAGTAACACTTTAGTCTCAATTAGTTCTTCAATAAAGATCAATAAACTAATGAAACTAATGATATTTTAGTTTCTTTTAAACTCTTCTGTTTGTATGTTTAAGGAGTAAAAAAAACTAAAATAAAAAGACTAACGTTTTTACTCCCTCAACCAAACATCCCCTTATAAAACATATCAAATCATCTGCACTTACCTGAAGATTCTTGCCTAATCTCTCTGATAATGCACGTGGAACCTGTGCTCCACATGCTAGCCGCTGCACGCGCCATACTACTTTACTGTAGTACTTAAAATCCCGTGCCGTTTATCACGTTTTCAGTTGATCCGACAGGGAGAAATTTTAATAAAACGCAACTGCCCTGGTTAGTACGTGTGGATCATTAGAATTAATGTTCCTAATTAAGTGCTTGTTTAATTAATCAGGATGCTGGTACTGTACTTGCTCAAACAGAAAGAGTACGTGTCATGAGGTGGTCGATGGTGGTGCCGTCCGGCCGAGGCGGCGGCGACAGTGGTGTGGTGAGGTGGGCGATCAGGTCTGTGGTGGATTTTGATCGAGACGCTAGTGCTCCAGTGACGGTGCCTTGCCATTACCAGGATGATCATGTTAACGGGCTAGTACGAGAAGAGGGACTTATTCTTTATTTTTATCATCTTTCTCTTCAACCTACTGTGGAATAAATTTCAAATTTATATGAATAAATTTGAAATGTGTCAGAGATTGAGGTCTTATTTAATGGTCAGTTGGCGACGAGACGCTGGTACGGTGGTCGTGCGTCAAAGATACACAGTTGGAGGTGACTTTTAAGCTTAGCCTTTTTTTTTCAATAATGGGAACTCCTGTTGACGTCTTTTTCTCCTTGGGATAATGTTGAGTGATCTTTTTTTCCTCTCTCATGGATTTCTTCACGTAAAAATCACGCCATAGCTTCTCAGGGTAGACGACGATGATAATGTCGGTGTCGTATTCTTTCTGAAGGCGTCGTTTAGAAGATATTTTTTAGAGATGTGTGCTTCATGTTTCTTCACTAACGGGTCTGGTTGTAGGCGCATGGTGTGGTTGTCTTTTTATTTTTTCTAGCTATAGCTTTTTAGGGTTGTAGATTTGTATTTTTTTCTTTTGCTTTATCACTATAAAACGTCAGTAATATTTTATACGGGTTGTATAAAAAAGTATGTGTCATTTGGGTAAGATAACATATTCTGAAGCTGTCCTATAACTCCCTCTCGTTGTTGCTGGTGTCGTATTAATTCCCTGTACTGTTGAACTCAAGTACTCGTCGTTGCTGGAGTAGTAATGTACTAGTAAATATGCCCGTACGTTGCAACGGACGTCATTTTATTTTAGTGAGAAATTCAACATGGACACGCCATGGATTTCGATTCAGATTCAGCATCGATGGGCGTGAGGACAGGCCGCCTAGCCCCGGACGTCCACCTCTGGGTCGATCGAGCGGTGAGCCGACAGCAGGAACAACGACGCAGGGAGGAAAGCAGGTGGAGGGCGAAGGTCCAGGCAGCGGGCGCGGAAGCTCCGAGCGGCAACGGGATGAAGAGGCGCGGCGCGGATGAGGATGATATATATATATATACCTATATATAAAGCAAGTAGTGTTTCCACCCAAATTTTGTTTTGCCTGGCTATTTTGCAGAAAACCCCTTGAGTTTTTTTAAAATTAACCCGCAGTCCGTCTGACTATTTTAGAAAACCCAAATAAGGAAGAAAAAAATGTTATTTTATAGAAAACCCCTTGACTGTTTATAAAATTAAACTGCAGTCTCAATATTGAAAAGAAAGAGAGGGCTTGGATGAAAAAAGACCTCCTACGTCCCTCTCTTCTGCTCCCATCCGCGCTGCGCTTGCGCCCCTCCCTCCCGTCGCCGCTCAGAGCTCCCGCGCCGCCGCCTGGACCTTCGTCCTCCACCTGCTTCCCTCCCTGCATCGTCGTCCTATTGCAATGCACGGACATTTTGCTAGCTATCTATAAAGCAAGTAGTGTTTCTATCCAAAATTTTATTCTGCCTAGCTATTTTGCAAAAAACCCCTTGATTTTTTTCAAAATTAACCCGCAGTTAGGGGTGGATACCGGCTCGGCTCGGCTCGGTAGAGAGCCGAGCCAGGAGGCTCGGCTCTCGGCTTGGCTCGGTTTGGCCGGCTCGGTAGAGAGCCGAGCCAGGAGGCTCGGCTCGTGAGCCGGCTCGTTTAGCTCGCGAGCCACTTTAATACAGTGCAATTTATGAACAAATTACATTTTATTTTTTTAGTCTATTAAACATGCAAATATACAATTAAAAAAATAAAAAGTGATACATTAAGTCCATAATTAACGTAATAACACTTGTCCATCGACAATTATCCATGCAAATGTAATGATGCAACTAGATTAGATATTATTACTATTATAATCTAAAGCATTAGATCCATATTGACCATCACAAAATTATAAAAATTATGTATTTATTGTCACATCAACAACAAAACAAGTAAAAGAATAGCAAAACAAGCAAAACATTAGGCCCTACTTTGTACATTGCATCTGGCTCGTTGAGCTCACGAGCAGCTTGCAAGCTGATTCGAGCTGGCTCATTATAGCTAACGAGCTAAACCCTTGGCGCAGCTCGTTAGCATTTCTCAACGAGCCGAGCCGAGCCATCCACGAGCCGAATGAGCTAGCGAGCCACGAGTATTTCGTCGCCCTACCCGCAATCCCAATGCTGAAAAGAAAAGGAGGGCTTGGATGAAAAAAAAGACCCCCTTCGCTCCTCCCTCCCTGCGCCCCTCCCTCTCGTCCCCATCTGCGCCGTGGCCAGCATCGCGACTGCGCTCCTCCCTCCCATCGCTGCTCGGAGCTCCCGCGCTCCTCTGTGTCGTCCCCATCCGTGTCGCGCCTCGACTTTACCCGTTGCAACGCACGGACACAATTGCTAATATATATATATATATATATATATATATATATATATATATATGCGCGCATATGCACACGCACACTTAAAATATTCATAGGGTTCTGCCGTCCGTCGTCTCTTCTTCATCCGTCTTCGATCATGTCATTTGTTCCTGTTCGGTTCTTCCGTGTGTCGCATGCCGCGCACTTCGTCCATCGCCCTTGCCCCAGTGTGTGCTTCTTTCATCGTCTGTACACCCTCGCACATCGTCCGCATCCCTCGTGTCGCTGCTTCGCCCTCACCCCAGCACACACGCTGCGTGATTGCAAACGGACTTCAAATTCCCAGCCCGTGAGCGTGTAAAGCCACAGCACAACCCACGAGCCCATGTTCTCCAAGGATGCGGACTCTGCTTCCCACGATTTTACGGCGTTCCCGCATGATCCAACGCGATATACAATTGTTACACTAGATTCCCATCCTGTTATTTCAATGTTGTCCTGTTTTGTTTTTGTTTCTCTTTCAATTCCCGTCCGACGTCCGCATACATACCGCTATATCGGTTCAGTCCTATATTGGTCGTCCGTTGACATGGCCAATCCATGAGGTTGAGCAGTCATCAAAACCAAACCCAACGATAAGGCATCTTTTTTATTCACATCATGGTTCTCAATATGCATGCATGCTGGCTTGGGCGCTGATTATAACTACTATTGTTGTCTGTTCTCTCTCTATATATATACATACACATATATATAACAATTTATATATATGTTTTCACCCAAAATTTTATTCTGTTTGGCTATTTTGCAAAAAACCCCTTGAGTTTTTTCGAAATGGAGGGCCGCGGCCCAAGCAGCGATCCTCCTCGGATTTGATCCAATTTCGAGGTCATCTCGCGCCCAACACGAACTAGCCCCGAAATTCCTAATGGACGACTAGGTGCACGGCCCACTATGCATGCGATCACTTCCGTTTTTGGCTCATTGGTTGTTTTGGGAATTTTTTTTCGCCCAGCCTGTGCGATCAATTTAGCCCGTTACCAAATTTGGCTATACGTTTTCAGACTCTCTTTTGTAATTTTTTATGGGCTTCATTATTTAGCAGGCCGGCCCAATTCGTTCACACACACCAAATCGGGCTTTTAGCAGACCTACTATTCAACCTATGTGTATACACTTTGTATAGGTACGTACGCATACAAAGTATATATATTTATATCTATATCTATAACTATTATTTATAAAGTAAGTAGTATTTTTACCCTAAATTTTCGTCAAACTGACTACTTTATCGAAACCCCTTGAGTGTTTATAAGATTAAACCGCAGTCCCAATGCTAAAAAGAAAGGGAGAGCTTGGATAAAAAAAAGACCTTGTGCATCCCTTCCACCCGTTCCCATCTGCACCGTGCCTGTGCCCCTCCCTTCCGTCGCTGCTCGGAGCTTCCGCGCTGCGCCTGTGCCCATCCCTCCCGTCCCCATCCACGCCACATCCCGACTTCACCTGTTGCAACGCACGGACACAGTTGCTAGTGTGTATATATATATATATGTGTTTTTTTATTACAAGATCTATAAATAACCAGTAATTAGAGCAGTACAATGGATGTATATCAGCATGCTGCAAAGGAACCCACGTCATATTCATGCTGAGTTGGAGGGAAGAGAACACAACAAGAGAGAAAGACGGACGACTAATGTAGAATTAAATTTGAAAATATACTGTTAATTTATTTTTTTTCTTAGAAATATTTGGAATGTAGTTTTTTGGCACAAATATACCGTTATCGTTGTGTGAGAGTAAAAAACGACATGATGTCGCTAAACCATTGTAAAAAATGACAACGGCGTGACGACACGGACGGTCTCGCAGGATGGTGATGTGAGATCATGAGACTCGACACTGTAACAAACCCAAATTGTAACTTGGAAAAGTCAATATAATGGAATTCTTCATTTATATTTATTGTGGTAAAAATTTATTTTTAATTGTTTTTTATTTTCCATGTATCATTGCATTTTGCATCCATCAGTAACGAAGCCCAACAAAATATTGACATGATCCCAAAAAGCCTCAAAGAAGCACAATCGGGTCAAAAGAGCTATGCTGCTCGTCGGGTCCGTCAACTTAGTTTCGAGGTGGGTGACTTTGTCTATCTCAAAGTTTCACCACTATGAGATACCCATCGTTTTCAAGTGCATGGCAAGTTGGCCTCTCGGTATATCAGTCCATACCAAATTCTTGCACGAAGAGGAGAAG
This sequence comes from Oryza australiensis, assembly GCA_019925245.2. Lineage (NCBI taxonomy): Eukaryota > Viridiplantae > Streptophyta > Magnoliopsida > Poales > Poaceae > Oryza > Oryza australiensis. The sequence goes on from JAIFGZ020000348.1 coordinate 867,541, forward strand.
TGGCATACCGTTGACGTCAAATTCATACCGCCGCAAGATGTGTTGACGTTGAATCATACGCTGGCCGGAAGATCCGCTTAGCTCCAGCAAGTCCTAAAATTGATAAATCACAAGCGCGCCAGACAGTTTGATCCTGCCACTGATAAAATATGCAAAATAGCATAGCATAAACCATATCGGTCGATGACCGATAATCACAACAGCTGATCTGTTGACAGCCGATCGTGTGATTCCGGCCGATGCCGATGTCCAGATAACTCGTCGGCTGAAACCCCGACGAAACACTTATTGATAGCCATCAGGCAGGCTAGAGATTACGGTTCTAATCACGAGTTAGTAGGTCAAACTGAATTGATATAGCACTAAGTATGAAAAGAAACGTAATATCTAGACAATCAAGCCTTTGACTAATTTTCAGGGTGATAGATGCCTAAGCTAATCTAATCCAATATAACAGTTTAGCCGATATCGACAGAAACCCTAAAACGAGAGACAGCCGATAGAGCCAAATCGAGATACTAGGACTAGATTCAATAGAAACATATAATAAGACCGGCTAACCCTCCGGTGAAACATTAGTATGAACCTACCGGTTTAACAAGACTTAAATTATCGATAACAATCTAGTAGGTCGGACCTAACCGATGCAGCACGAGATTGTATATGATAATCTAATACTCGAAGAGTCGATATATCTATCTAATGTGATGGATATAACAAATCTACCTAAAGCTACATTACGTTTATAGAAACATCGACTTGATTAGAATATCAGACCCAACTGAGAAAGTCCTAACTAAGCCGATGTATCTATGAACAGTAATAAAACTAAAGATAGATACGATATACCTGAGCCGACAAGACCTTGGACTTACCCCTTCGCCGAAGAACGAAGCCGATGGAGCCCCACGTCAGGTGCCAAGCCTCGCTGGATGATGAACAAAGTGGAAAAGGTAAAAGGTGGAGATGCGTCGAATTATATTGATCATGAGGATAGATTGCATGAACCCCGGCCTTACATATTTATACCCATGGGCTAACAGAGATCCTAACAGATTACAAATCCAAACTTTTCTAAAGATAAAAGGAAACAAACCGAGTCCTTATCGGATACTAACACACTTTCCTAAAGATAAAATAGAAAGTTAACAAACTTATCCTAATTAATAGATACAAGCCGTATCCTTTTTGAACTCGGTGTCTTCTGGATAAGATCTTCCCAAACCGAATCTGATAAGAATCCGACTACTAGAGATATTGATATGGGAAAATCCTCATCGGTTGACCAAAACTCTCAACCGATACTGACTCTGAGTCGATTTGAACCTTAAGCCGATGAGGACTCTGGGGCTTACCAAATTTTGCCGTTAACACATGTCCCCGAGTTTTGGAGTATGAGAAGTCATGCTTCAAAATTATCCGGGCCTTATGTAGACCCCCGCTTTTGAGGATGAGAATCATTCGTGTTCATAGTACCATATCCCTGGATTGAGTAGTTTGGTACCCACGAATACAGTACTAAATTACCAGGTGCAAAGTGCACGAATAGTCTTACACCAAAACTATTATAATAATAGGCCCGAAGGCAATATCCAGTACATATGGGACCTACTGGTCTGGATACAACCAAAAGCAGAATTTAGATAAGATAGCAGTCGGAAGGCAGCGGCATGTCGATTGCCACAGGCAACGACCGGGGACTAAGACCTAGTAAACGCCTTCTCCTTCTTCGCCCACCTGGCAGTAAGAATAGGGGTCCTCCAGTTCTTCGTTTCCACCATCTGAAGGTTTGTGCGTATAGCAACGGTGAGTACCCAATGTACTCAACAAGCCGACACGGAATGATGCACATGATAGGGTTATTCAAAGGATGGCTATGGTTTATTTGCACAAAGTAAATTTTCACAAATCATTTCACAAACCTAACATCTAACCAGGTCAAGTTGAGTCCACCAGCACACAAAATCATTATGCATTCCCACCCATCATTTTAAAATTTATGAGTCTAGCCACGGGAGAAACTTGTCACGTCGCTCATTAACCGCGAGCACGGCTATTCGAATAGATTGATTTACTCACACTGCAGTGGATGTACACTTTACCCGTACTCTGCAACTGCTCATTGAATGAGCTTTCATCCCTTCATATGGGATGATCACGGCAAAGCCTTTCGACAACTTCGCTTTGGCAGTACCGCTCCATGAACTTAAATCCTCTTGCACTCTAGCCGTCCTTTCCTAGCAGTGAGAGGAGTTCTGGCGCTCCCGGGATAAGAGAAAACTCACAACATTCTCATTCATTACTTAACACTTAGGCCGCAACCTTATCTCGATAACTAGAACCACCTCTTCACTCAAGAACCACTATGCAGGGATATTGCCTCTGCTCGGCTATCTACTCCGCTAGGTCTATACCCATTCGAGAAGTACGGTTGTATTAGCTCGTTCCAGGTTATAATTCTCATGGCTCGGTCCTTAATCGACCAGGGACGGTTCTTGCCTTTACCGGAATCCACCCAAATCCATCCATCTGCCCCAGTCTAAAAACATTGGTTTTGGTACTTTTCGTTTTTCCATCAAAACTATTTTCATCATGATCAAGGCAATGTGGCGCTCATGTCTTCACATGCCGTATTCCAACTACCTTCCCAAAGATAGTTGCCCAAGCATGAAGCTTCTTTGTAAAATCATGAATATGCACGAATCTAATATAAGCATGGCTAAGCATTTTACCGAAGATATCCTCCGGTTATATCACATCGAGGGTTACAAAGATTATATCTAAGGGTAATCAATTTCAAGGCATGGTATATCAAGCATAGGTATTTATTTGTGTATAGCATACATGTTTGAAGTTTAAATCAATATCATTCCGCAAAATAGGTTCAATATGTTCAAAGGGAAGTGTTGACTTGCCTTGCTCGCACGCTTGTTGGACGGGGTCTTCACCGTAGTCGGTGCTCGCTTCTTCGGTTGCTATCCGTACGTGCGAACATCAATTGAATTCTATCGAATTCAATAAAATTACCAAGAGATCGAAAAGAACCATCAAAACGACTCCAAATATTTAGCCTAAATTTTTAATCGAGTTTGGGCGAGAGTTTTGGGATGAACTCCGATTTAAAGAGCGAGTTTGGAATTTTTAAGGTTTTCACAAAATATCGATCTAATTGATTAAGGGAATAAACTTAAAAAGGCGTTGATCAAAAGAATTGGTATTTCAAAGTTTTGGAGGTCCGAATACCAAAAGAACATATTTTTAATGGCAAAAAGAAAATAGACAAACTCCGAGTAAAAACGACGCGAGAACGAGATCTCCGAAATTCCTATTTTTGAATTCGAATTTGCTAAGAGAAAACACACGAGAAAACAACATATTTTTGCCCAAATATTTTTCCAAATATTTCCCAAATATTTTTCCTAATTTTTCTGGATTTTTTCTAATTTTTCCCTATTTTTATCTTTTCCTTTTATTTCTTTTTCTTTTTCTTTTTTCTCCTTCCTTTTCTTTTTCTTTTCTTTCTTTTTCTTCTTTCCTTTCCTTTCCTCCTCCTTCCCTCTGTTCTGCTCACCTCTCTCGTTTCGGCCCAGCATGCGCAAGGCGCAAGGGAAGGGGAGAAGAGAGGGTGGCTCACCGCGATGCGGCGGTGACGGCGGCGACGGCAGCGCAAAATGGCGCGAGGCAAGGCGACGGCGCGGCGAGGGAAGACGGAACGGGAGAAGTGTGTGGGGAAATGGAGGGCTCGCCCCATCTTATAGCCGACCGGCGAGGGAGAGAAGAGGGGGTCCGGCACGGCGAGCGGGCGGCGCGGCACATGGCAACGCGTGGGACAAGGCCGGGCAAGGGCGGGCGCGACGCGGCGTCGTTGCAGGTGGGGGCGTGCACGGCGCGGCACGCATGGCGCAAGGGCGTGTGGCCGACGCGGCGAGTGCAGCGGCGCGGCGCGGCGAGGGCCGTACGGCGTGGCGCGGCGCGGCGCGGGAGACGGCGACGAGCGCGCGGTGCGAGGGTGGGGACCGGGGCGCGGCATGGCGCGTGGCGCGCACTACGGCGGTACGGCGTCGAACACATGTCGCGCAATGAACAGTGACAATTCCTAATTTCCCGATTTAATTTCCTATTTTCCCATTTCTTTTTTCTTTCACCTCTAAATTTTTTAAAAAATCTAGCACACCCAAAATTAAGTTGAAAAATGTGTTTTCAACCTTTTCACACACTTTTATTATTTTAAAAATATATTTTACATATTTAATTTAATTCTTTTTCTACATTCAAGAAAATGTGTCTTTAATTCAAAAATAATTTTCTAAACCTCATATATATCCTTTAAAAATATTTAATCACTCATTTTGCTTCGTGAGGAACATGTCTAACTAAGCAACTAAGTTATGTTTTGCAAACTTAGAGTGATAATGGTTCAAGTATGTCTCTACAAATATAAATTGCAAAAAAGTAATTGCAATAAGTATTCTTGAGATTGCGTACTTCATTAAACATGTCATCACTCAAAGCAAAAAATAAAGCATTAGTAGCTTGAGCGTCGAGGTGTAGGCATTTCTCTTGCCCACTAGTTGGAGCACACTCATCCAAAGCATGAGAAAAACCCACATCTACAATCCACCATATTTTTTGGCTCATGGCCCTAAAATGAGAAATAACGTGGATTCTCCATTGTGCATAATTTGTGCCATCAAATATAGGAGGGTCACCACCCTAGTGCACTATATCTTTAGAAGTCATCATTTTCTCTCGGAACGGTTAAGTCCACAAAATGAGAGACCAAGCTCTGATACCACTTGTAGGATCGAGATGTCGACTAGAGAGGGGGTGAATAGGTGATTTAAAACTAAGTGTCACTAAATAAAAACTAACCTAAGTTACTAGGCTTCGTCAGGAACAAGTCTAACTAAGCAACTATGTTATGTTTTGCAAACCTAGGGTGATAATGACTCAAGTATGTCTCTACAAATATAAATTGCACAAAAGTAATTGCAATAAGTAAATGAGACAAGAGACAAGAAATTTTTCACCCGAGATTCGGAAACTCGTCGGTTTCCTAATCCCCGTTGAGGCGAGCCCAACTCCACCGCTCAACCACGAAGCCACCGCACGCCCCCTTCGTCAAGGGGTGGGCAAGGTGAGAGCCGGCCCACGGAGAGGACTACCCAAGCCTCGATCACTAGGGGTAGTTCTTCCTTCGCTCCGAAGGTGGTGAACTCCAAACCACTCACAAAACCGGCGCCGGGCCTCCTCCACAATCTTCTCGGAGAGGTCACCGGGCAACTCCTCGACAAGCCGTCTAGGAGGCGGCAACCTCCAAGAGTAATAAGCAATGACGCAGCTCGGAGATAATCAAGTACCACACTAGCTCTACAATGAAGCAATGCACTTGGCTCTTGGCTAAATAAACCCTCAACCACAACAAATGGATGAACACTAGCTCAAATGAGTGTGGGAGAGATGTAAGGGGTGTATGCAAATGAAGTGAGTGCCAAGAGTTCCCTCTTGCAGCCAATGAGGGGTTATTTATACCCCAACTCACAAAAACTAGCCGTTGGAGGCGAAATACCCCAACTCTGTGCACAGCCGGTTAGACCGCCATAGGGTGGCCGGTCAGACCGGACTACTTTGTAACGGCTAGAAAACTAGCCGTTACAGGGAAATCATTGAGCCCACTCAGCCTGGCCGGTCAGACCGCACTGTAGCGAACGGTCAGACCGGCCTCGGCTCGGTCAGACCGTCAGGGGCTCTGTCAGACCGGCCTCGGCTCAGGCGGCTCTTGATCAAGCGCACAACTGGCATCCACCCGACCGGTCAGACCGATGGGTAACGGCCGGTCAGACCTCCCTATAGCCCCGGTCAGACCTCCATAATACCTGTGATCAGACCGCAGGTCACTTTTCAGCATGGCCCATCGTTAGTAAAACGGCTATATCTCTTGACTCAGGTATCGGAATTTGACGTTCTTGGACTCTATGGAAAGCTTATTCAAAGGGCTATCGAACCCATAAACAATCCATCCAAGAAACACAACTTAAAACAGGGATAAAGTGCTCACACTCCAAGGGATACTTCACCGGATAAAACCACATGAGGCTACCCAAACCTATAGGATATACCCACTTCTCTTTTTGTTTGAGACTTGAGAAAACTCATAACACTTGGCTAGACAAGCCCACAAAAATGCACCTATATGCATATGAACTAGTATGGCACAAGATCATCCACATGCTCGCTTCATAGACCCCTCTTGATAGTACGACGCCTATCTAGCAAATCTGGTCTATACCAAACACCAAGACCGGAAAAGACTAAGAAAATATTCTTAGCTCTATTATACCTTTGCCTTGTGACATCCAACTTGGGGTCAAGCTTGAGCCTAGATCAACACTTGTGACCATTCGATTGAACCATGTTTATGCCGAGGTCTTCGTCCATTCTTTATCATGACTTTCTTCTCATCAGAAGCTTGACTTTATTCTTGTCAACAAGGTGATGTCCTTGGTTTGGTGACCATCAACCAATGGTGTCATCCATTTGCCTCATCACAATTAGACAAACTCAAGGAAAATCATTAGTCTCAACAAATTGGTTGTCATCCTTCACTTGATGATCAACCGTGCATATGAAAGATATGGATATGTTTGTTGAGAATTCATTAACACCACAAGTATCATATACTCGTATGCAAACTCAAGTGCAAAGATCCGATATCAATAATAGGTGAATAACATGGATCTATAACATGCACAATAAATATATAGGATTTGCTCCCCCTAAGTATATGCATACAAAGAAATATACAAGAGAGACAAGTGTATGCATAAGTAAAGAAGAACCAATGTGGTTTATCCTATACACATGGAGAACACATGTAGCAATGATAAAGACAAACAAAAATACATACCTTCATGATCTCCATGTTCTCAAAGTAAAAGAGACTAAATAAGATAAGGCTCAAGTAATCATTAGTCTCACACTTTATAACAATAACATGGAAATCATATATATGAACCTATTAAAAAGTAGGAGATAAGAAGTGATACATATCGTTTTAACTCCATGCATTTCATCCTCGTCATGATTGAGATCCATCGCAAAAGGACGCATGTCTACCACATCTCATTATCGGGAAATAACCTAGTTGGCAACTTATAAGAAGAGAGGTTAATCCCATAAACATTGGTTTATCATTCATCTATCACCAAAGCAACAATTACACAAAATTGTTTAATCCAAGAACTTTTAATCTTTTCTCTCTTTGTGATAGATAATAACCCGATATAAACAATATAAAGAGATGAGATGAAAGATAATTTCAAATCAATGTAGAGATCTTATAATAAACAAAATATAGAATAAGCTTCCCCTCCGATATGCATACATATGGATATAAATGAACACGTATGCACATAATCGATCAAGATGAATGAGGGAGCTCACACTATATTTTGGATTCACAAGAGAGACCAAGTTAGAATATGTGAAGTTTAATACATACCTCTCATCATTTTTATTTTCGTATCCAAATGAGACTAGTCAAAGATAAGCTCATAAAAATGTTAGTCTCACGTAATTAGATTTGTCATTAATCACCAAAACCAAATTAAGGCACTTGAACTTACAATCTCCCCTTTTGGTGATTGATGACAAATCCATTAATAATAACCACATTTGGATATGAAGGATATAAATCAACATTATATTGATGTATGTCAATGACATGCTCATGCATATGATGCATATGTAATGCTATGATGTGGGATCCTAGAATATTTTCCCCTTTATTAGCGATGAGCACAAGGAGGTCACAAATATTCTCTCCTTTTAAGATCAAATGTGGGATCCTCAAATATTCTCCCCCTTTTGGCATTAATCACCCAAAAATGAAATAGGATAAAAAATAGTCAATTCTACACAAGCCAAAAAGAGATGAACACCCACAAGGCTAAAGAATATTTTTGAGAAAGCACAAAGCAAGATATATAGAAATGACCCATTTAGGAAAACTCCCCCTTACTCATAGAGTCTTATCTTTGGATAAAGAATTTGGAATAGGTTTCATATGTAGAAGGGGTGAATTTGAGCACTTGAACTTTTGCTTGAAGTGTCCGCATCAAAAGGTTTCTTAAGAATGTCAAAAATTGAGAGGAGCTTGGTAAAGGCTATTTGGATGAATTTTTCTCAAGTGCATAATATCGGCAAGGAATGAAAATGATGAGAAAGTGTCGGGTTCAAGATGATCAAGAGATGCTACCATTTGTTGAGAGACCACTTATGTATAGGAATTCAAATTTGGGATCAAGGAATGGTAGTTGGCTTTGGTAGCAAGGGTCAACTTGTATTTGGTGGCAAATATTGAAATTTAGAGTCGATCCATGGAGGCTTGGTTTAGAAAAACCCAAAATATTTTGGAGGTTTAATATATCATGGGAATTTAAAAACCAAAAAGGTCCAAGCAAGGAACACATCCAAAAGAGCTCAAGGATTCAAGAAGTTTTCAAAATAACAAAGAACTCATTACTTGAAACCTTTTATTCAACCACCGTGCTCAAATTTTCAACAAGACATATGCACTTTCAAAATCAATGTTCAGCTGCAAACCAGAACACTTGCAAGTAAGGGCCGATAGATCGTTACCGATTGGAGTAGAGGTGGAATAGCCAATCGGGGCAATCCGATCCGAACAGTGTAACCGATTCCCTGAGACAGCCGATTCGCCAATCGCCGATTCGAGTCGTCCGGCCGCGTTCTCACGCCTCGCTCCGATGCGCCCGACCGCAGCCGATTCCACCACGGCCGATCGCTCCGATTACAGCCGATCCGAAGCCGATCAACAGCGCGCAACGTAGCAGCGCTCTACCGGTATCCACACGTCCGGGGACGTAACGCCGTACACCCGTGTGCTAGCACGCGATGCAAGGCTAGGGTTTGGCTCGAAAGTGGGGAGGGTTTCCGTGGAGATTGATCTCGACGACTTCGTTGCACGCGATGCAATTGACGTGCCGCAGCTCTCCACCCCTCCCTCCTTTATATAGAGTTGGCCGACTGGGACTAGTGGCCGATCAGGACTCTATTTTGAATCGGATCCTATCCGAATCTCACAGAGTTGGCTACCCATACGTCATAAGCCCATAGGACTCTATCCGATCGGATCCCTATCCGATCGAGCCGTATCCGAGTCCAACTCGAATGCCTGTTCTTATCCCCTTAAGCGTGCGACCCTGTAGGTTCAGGTATACTCGGTTACGGCTATAGTCTAACTTAGCCGACCGTCGGCTCGAGTCCAACTCAGCCGACCTGTCACATGCGGCGCCTAAAGCACATATTGACACCATAGTATACAAGAATATAATATCGGCTCGAACCGTAATGTGTACACAAATCCCTTTGCCTCACGATACCGCTTAAGCTATAGGCAAGATGTGTGCCATCCCTTCAATAGCTTAACCATTCACTCGAACCGTATTGGATTATCTGTCTGTTGATTGACTCCTCAATCAACTTAGCATGGCCATGCATTTTCATAATCCATTACCTCGAGGGGCCCAGAGATATCTCTCCAAAGGAGGGGCAAATTCCATCTTGATCACTCACATCCCACTCCATGTTTCATAGCAAACCCGAAAACTACCTTTATAACTACCCAGTTACGGAATAGCGTTTGGTAGTCCCAAAGTAGGCTACTACACATGTTGGAATCCATGGTGATCTCAGGTCTAAGGACTTTGTACCAACACTACCTGAGACCAACTAATGGCACATTAATTCCTGTAGTGTCTCATGGTGGGTCTATCCAACAATGTGTTCTCCAACACATATGTCCATGTTTATTGATTTGGTATCTCCATACCCATGATCTATGAGACATGATCATCAATCAATAAACATGCCGATCTTAGAATCATATTTGTTCCAACAATATGACATATGATCAGGGATCGTTTAGAAATAGATTCATACATATAGAGTCTCATAAATAAGTCACGTACTTATTGATCAATACAAGATGTCTATTTCATGGAACTGAATAACACTTTATTCATTTATACATAAACATTGATGTGATATCCAACATCTCCATGTTGCCTCTAGGGCATATCACTAACAGACATAACCAAGTTAACCTTTTAGGAAGAGGAAAAACTTATGAGAATGAACTCGGAAAAATATGCCATAATCCTGAAGCTAGTTCATAAAGGAATGCACAAGTTCCATTTTGGGACTATTGCCTAGATCTCAACCAAAATGAAGAAACGAAGCTCACGAGCTTTCAGCCAACTGAAAAATTCAGATTTTTCAGATTTGAGACAACTCCATATTAGCTTTAAAACAACACTAAAAGGTACACAAATGATCTCCAAAAATTCTGGGTAAATTTGTCAATATAGATCAACTATAGAGTATCAAAAGTCGTAATGTGAGCTTCTTCAAATTTGCAACTCATTTGGAGATTAAAAAATTACAAATCAGCCCAAAAACATTCTTGTTCGGAAAATTTCAGCAAGCTGAGCAAAATGAGAAAAAATTAAAATATTTGCAAATCAAAACCAAATGAGTTGAAACGTTGCAGATATGATCTTTATAATTGAGAGTAACTTTTCCAAAAATAATTTCTTGAAAAATATTTTTCTATCAAAAGAAAAGACAAAAGGAGTATTGTAGGCCTTTAGGTTGAGTAAACTTGAGTAGAGAGCTCAAAACACATTCAAATTTTAAATCCATGGAGTTTGACATTTGTAAAGCCTTAGGAGGGTTATAGATACACTTCTAAACCAAGATTCACAAAGAACTTTGGCTCAAAAGGCTTAACACACCATATGCAAGTTTAGCCAAAAAATAGTCAAGTCAAGGTTGTAGAGTTCGAATGGTTGGTCTTTTGGGGAAACTTTGAACTAGAGAAATGTTTGAAATTATTAACTCTAAAATTTTTATATATACAAATTTTCCAAAAACTTGATAGATATTGATTTAGGAAAATAAAACATTTTCAACAAAAACGAGATCCTAAAAGATCCTATTGAGACCAATTTTGTTATTTTGTTTCACAAATGAAAATTTTTACTTCAAAAGCCTTGCAAAACATTTGAAATACATATTGGAATACTTTTTAAAGGATTTTCATAAATTTGAGCCATTCAAATAAGATTTTTGACTTTTGACCAAAATAGGCTCTTTTGAAAGGCTATAAATGTAACTTTTTGAAAAATTCAAATTTGAGGGCAATAAGAATATGGATATGGTTCAGATTTGCTCTCCTATGATGTATCTCTCATTTTTGCTCCATGAATTTAAGATTTGATAGTAAAGGCCAAGTTTTAGCAAAAGGCTACAAAGGCTCTCTTTTCAAATACCTTGCTCTAAAAATGCGAAAAGAAGCAAATGAGATGATATTTGAGAGAAACTAATAGCATGATGTTCAAATATGATTTTGAGCCAAAATGATGTAATTAATCAGTTTTAAAAATTAAACTCAACCGAATGCTAGAAAGTGACCAGATATGTTCTAGTTAAGATTTTTGGTGAGTTTTGGCATCAAATTTCTTTTAATAGGTTAGTCTTTTGAACAAGATACAAAAACCAAAAACATTTGAATGACCAAATCTATCTAATTTGTTTTGGGCTCTATTTCAAATTCCCTTTAGAAATACTTGTAGAGAGAAAAAAAGTTTTGCTTCAAAACAAGATCCTAGAAACTAGAATTTTGAAAAAAAAGACATTTTCACTTTACCAATAGTTTTTCTTGCAAACTGAAGTTTTTTTTAAAAAAATATTAGACACCTTTTGAAACATTTCCATGTAGTAATTTTCAAGAATTATAGTTTTTCTCAAAAAATTAACTTTTAGTCAAAAAAAGGCCTTTTGAAAACCTTTCTAGCACTTTGATCACATTGTTCACATTCTAAGAGTTGTAGTGCATATGTAAGAAATGCAATACTTTCTCATAATGTGATATTCTCTTCATCTCAACAAAGATAGGAAAATAAACACAAGATCGAACTAAGATCAAATATAATTGACAATAAGCACAAAAGCAACAAGAGACAAATATGATGTATGAATATGATCAAACCTATAGCATTATATGCCACATTTATTATGCTCAACATGCATATGTGATGATTTTCATAAGAGAGAGGAACTTAATTTTGGAAAGAGCTATGAGAATGCAATGCAACATACACAAGGATATATATATAAAATTTACAAACCAAAAGTATGTTACCGAGATGGCATTGGTCCTTGATGTGAATTCTCCATCCTCATTATTGGCTCCAATTTTTAAACTTGGTGAGAATCACAATTTCTTGCATAGGCCAAAGTTCCAATGCCTCTCCATGTTCCTACATTCTCATTTGAGTATATTTTGGTCCCCAACATAATTGGGTCCATCAATGTTAGTTACCAAATTGCGAGGCACCCAAATGGTCCTCCTTCTAGGTACAAGTCTAGGTAAACCAACATATCTAGCAAACACATTGTCTTCCTATTTTTCCTAAGCATATAATCATAAAAAATAATAGTAGGCTTAGGAACATTACCTATGGGACAATTTTTACCAACATGTCCCTTTTCGCGGCAATTGTAGCAAGTTAGCCTTTGACCTCTATGACTTGTCTTCTTGTCTTGCTTCTTGCTGGTTTGCCTCAATTTGGAGTAGCACTTCTCATCCTTCATGTTTGGGCATACGGAGGCAAAGTGTCCCTTCTCATGACAACAAAAACATGTAATGTGAGGAAGGTTATTACTCACATTTTTCTTTCCATTAATTTTTAAGTATGCATGCTTCCTTGCATATCTAGGCATGTGCCTTGTCTTCTTAGCATTCTCCTTGCGGTGGAAGCCAAGTCCACACTTGTCATTTGAGCTCTTTTGTTTGCTTAGGATTTTGTCAAGTGTGATCTTCCCTTTGTAGCTTCTATCCAAGTATTCCTTTAAATCTTTGACTTGGGCTTGTAATTGCTTGTTTTCCTCTACAAGGTTAGCAACAACATACACAGAGGAGAAAGAACAAGATTTTTCATCTATGTTTGAGTTACAAGGTACATATAACAAGTCATCACAAGAGGTGGACACACTAGCCTTAGATGTAATATATGAGCTAGCTACACATGGCATATCATCAATTAAATTACACATAATGCCTATGTCCACCTTTGGCATACTAAATGCATTGCCAATGAGAAGAGACTCATAAGCTTCTTTTATCTTCCTATAAGAATCACAAAGTTCCTTATAAGAATTTATTAGCTCCACATTTGAGTCTTTCAAAGAGAGAAGAGTTTTCTCTAAAATTTGATTTTTCTTCTTCTCTTTGGCAATGTATTTACTAGCCTTCCTAAGCATGTCAAAAAGATCATCATATGAAGGCTCATCATCATCACCAATATCATGATCATCATCATCACAAGTACTTTCAATAATACTATCAAGAGAATTTTTATTAACCTCATTCTTACCATTTGTGATTAAGCAATGAGGTGATGTGGATGGTGTTGGGAGCACCTCATCATCACTTGAGGAGGTGGAGTCTTCACTCGACATCCATTCTTATGTGCAACCATTCTCAACAAGTGTGAGCACTTCATATTTTTCTTTAAGCTTTAACCCACATAGCATGTGCACTCTTGAGATTGCATACTTCATTAAACATGTCATCACTCAAAGCAAAAAATAAAGCATTAGTAGCTTGAGCGTCGAGATGTAGGCATTTCTCTTGCCCACTAGTTGGAGCACGGTCATCCAAAGCATGAGAAAAACCCACATCTACAATCCACCATATTTTTGGGCTCATGGCCCTAAAATGAGAAAATAATGTGGATTCTCCATTGTGCATAATTTGTGCCATCAAATATAGGAGGGTCACCACCCGGGTGCACTATATCTTTAGAAGTCATCCTTTTCTCTCGGAACGGTTAAGTCCACAAAATGAGAGACCAAGCTCTGATACCACTTCTAGGATCGAGATGTCGACTAGAGAGGGGGTGAATAGGCGATTTAAAACTAAGTGTCACTAAATCAAAACTAACCTAGTTACTAGGCTTCGTCAGGAACAAGTCTAACTAAGCAACTAAGTTATGTTTTGTAAACCTAGGGTGATAATGGCTCAAGTATGTCTCTACAAATATAAATTGCACAAAAGTAATTGCAATAAGTAAATGAGACAAGAGACAAAAAATTTTTCACCGAGGTTCGGAAACTCGTCGGTTTCCTAATCCCCGTTGAGGCGAGCCCAACTCCACCGCTCAACCACGAAGCCACCGCACGCCCCCTTCATCAAGGGGTGGGCAAGGTGAGAGCCGGCCCACGGAGAGGACTACCCAAGCCTCGATCACTAGGGGTAGTTCTTCCTTCGCTCCGAAGGTGGTGAACTCCAAACCACTCAAAAAACCAGCGCCGGGCCTCCTCCACAATCTTCTCGGAGAGGTCACCGGGCAACTCCTCCACAAGCCGTCTAGGAGGCGAAAACCTCCAAGAGTAATAAGCAATGACGCGGCTCGGAGATGATCAAGTGCCACACTAGCTCTACAATGAAGCAATGCACTTGGCTCTTGGCTAAATCAACCCTCAACCACAACAAATGGAGGAACACTAGCTCAAATGAGTGTGGGAGAGATGTAAGGGGTGTATGCAAATGAAGTGAGTGCCAAGACTTCCCCCTTGCAGCCAATGAGGGGTTATTTATACCCCAACTCACAAAAACTAGCCGTTGAAGGCGAAATACCCCAGCTCTATGCACAGCCGGTCAGACCGCCATAGGGTGGCCGGTCAGACCGGACTACTTTGTAACGGCTAGAAAACTAGCCGTTACAGGAAAATCATTGAGCCCACTCAGCCTGGCCGGTCAGACCGCAGTGTATCGGACAGTCAGACCGGCCTTGGCTCGGTCAGACCGGCCTCGGCTCAGGCGGCTCTGGATCAGGCGCACAACCGGCATCCACCCGGCCGGTCAGACCGGTGGGTAACGGCCGGTCAGACCTCCCTATAGCCCCGGTCAGACCTCCATAATACCTGCGGTCAGACCGCAGGTCACTTTTCAACACAGCCCACCGTTAGTAAAATGACGATATCTCTTGACTCGGGTATCGGAATTTGACGTTATTGGACTCTATGGAAAGCTTATTCAAAGGGCTATCCAACCCATAAACAATCCAACCAAGAAACACAACTTAAAACAGGGATAAAGGGCTCACATTCCAAGGGATACTTCACTGGATAAAACCACATGAGGCTACCCAAACCTATAGGATATACCCAATTCTCTTTTTGTTTGGGACTTGAGAAAACTCATCACACTTGGCTAGACAAGCCAAAAAATGCACCTATATGCATATGAATTAGTATGGCACAAGATCATCCACATGCTCGCTTCATAGACCCCTCTTGATAGTACGAAGCCTATCTAGCAAATCCGGTCTACACCAAACACCAAGACCGGGAAAAGACTAAGAAAACATTATTAGCTCCATTATAACTTTGCCTTGTGACATCCAACTTGGGGTCAAGCTTGAGCCGAGATCAACACTTGTGACCATTCGGTTGAATCATGTTTATGCCGAGGTCTTCGTCCATTCTTTATCATGACTTTCTTCTCATCAGAAGCTTGACTTTATTCTTGTCAACAAGGCGATGTCCTTGGTTTGGTGACCATCAACCCATGGTGTCATCCATTTGTCTCATCACAATTAGACAACCTCAAAGAAAAACATTAGTCTCAACAAATTGGTTGTCATCCTTCACTTGATGATCAACCGGTGCATATGAAAGATATGGATATGTTTGTTGAGAATTCATTAACACCACAAGTATCATATACTCATATGCAAACTCAAGTGCAAAGATCCGATATTAATAATTTTATTTTTAAATATTTTTGGATTTTTATGAATCATTGCATTTCGCATACATGAACTAAATTTAAGGAAAGATGAAATAATAATAAAATAATAGTAATAGTAATAATAATAAAATGGAGCAACAAAATCCTTAGTTATAACTCAATTTTGCATCTAAAAAATTGTGTGAAAACCCAAAATTAAATTAAATTGAAATAAAAACAGTAAAATTGTTTGAATTTTCAAAAAATAATCTACACCTAAGAAAAATCCAAGAAATTCACCAAATAGAGTTCATGGCTCTGAGTTCCAGTAAAATGGGCACAAATTTTTTAGCACTCTAGCTATCAAAAAAATTCCCCAAGCTGTCAGCTCACTCAAAAATCCCTAGAAAAAATCCCTCTCATCCTCCTCCTTTTCTCTCTCTGGCCAGTGCGCCCAAGCACCCTGGACCCCACATGGCCAGTGGCCCAGCACCCCCACATCTCTCTCATTCTTTTTCCTCTCTCCCTCCTTGCAGGCATTTCCTCGAACACCTAGGGCATAAGCCAAAAGTCGTTGTCTCCAAGCCGGCCACGCCACCCCGGCCTGCGAATCCCGCTGCAAGGCTACGCAAAGCCTATGCCACCTCTGCCCCGCCTCTGCCTGATGCCCTGCGTTGCCCAGGCGCTGCCCTCGCAGCCACTGCACCCAACCCGAAGCCGTCGCCCCGATGCCAAAGCCGACGCCCGATGCGACACGACGACCCCGACCGTCCCTGACTCCCTCTGCCTCCTATACCATACCTATGCAAAGCTGTGAAAGCCCAAGCCCCACTGATGCCTTGATTCCCACCAGTCACTGCCAGCGCGCGCGAGAGATACCGAGCATGTCGCGACAATCGTTGCCCGATGCCGCGCTCCATTAATCTCCTCGCTCGCTCTATAAAACCCTACCCTGGCTCGCTAGCCACCTCACACTTCTCTCTCGACCTTCCCAGCCAAAGGCCAAATCTAGAAGCCCACTGGATCGATGGGAATGGCCACACAATGGTCGTACCCCGCCCTGGCCGAACAGAGCGCCATCGCCAACTCGCGCCCATCAAACTGTCGCCTCGGTGAGTTTCATATCGATTTCTTGCGCCGGCATCACCCTAGGAACCCCATAAACCCAATACCGCAACTGATTTTAGGGGCCCCTCACCGGACCACCGTTGCCACTGTCGCTGCTCTCCATCACCGGGGGACCTCGACTCCACGCCGCCCCAGACCTCCTCTGCCCAAATAAAGCCCGATGTAAGCATTCTTGTAGTCCCTAGATGCCCTCCTAGTTAGGAATTGTTGAAACTCGGTTTCGGCAATAGAAAATTGGGGGTGCAGTCAAGATCGCCAAGCTCGATGGGTTAGGTGGAAAACAAGGTTTAGACAGGTTCAGCCCTCTCGTGAGGTAATACCCTACTCTGTTTGGGATTCGATCCGCCGAGTGTTTATTAATCTCAAGATCCGTAGCTCGAAAACTCATATCCCTCGAGGACGCCCTTACCCCCTTATATAGTCTTGGGAAGCGGGCTTACAAATCGGAAACCCTATCTTACTCTAAGTCGGTTTCCTCAATCTTACCAAACCGTGATTATGAGCCGTTGCCTTATCTAATCGGCAACGTAACACCCAAGTCATAGTTGGTTTACATAATTGGCAGGCGCAACCTATCCCTATCTCCAGTCGGATAAGCTTGCCATGTGGGTATCCGATTGCCATAATCTCCACAGTAGCCCCGAGTCCTTTGCGGTTGACGAGATAACTCACCTCGAACCAAGATAGTACACAGCCAACAACTCTTTGACCGAGTGCTTCGGCGCCGAGCGATTCCATCACCTCTGCCTGAATCTCCCGAGTGACTCCAAAGACTGTGAAGGGCTGGAAAATATCCAAAAAATTCTCAAAAATAAATGTCTAGGTGCATCTCCTCATGCACCTAATTAGGTGTAGCCCCGACTATGTGGTTAGTCAAAAACAGACTAAGCATATAATCAAGAACTATAAAAATCATTCTCATATAAATACCTAGCTCAAGCTAAAGCAATCATAAAAATCTCACCACTCGGCAAGCTCGTGCTCGTCCGAGTGAATTTGCCCGAGTCATCTCGAACAAATAATTTAATCAACCCTCGTGGATGAAAAGCACTCGGTAAGCTCATGCTTATCCGAGTGGATCTATCCGAGTCATCTCGGAACAATTATTTTAATCATCCCTTATGGGTAAACAAGTTTTTCAGTCATCGAAAATACGACCAAAATATTAAATAGCTCCTGCCATAATATTGGTCTCAATCTAAAAGATCTTCACCAAGGTGAAAAACAACATTGATATAATCATCTAATCAAATGCTTAAAAATCAAACAGTCCCTCTCATCAAGGCAGCCATGAAAAGCTTCACTGTTTGTCACCTTTCAAATTGCATCGTGCCAACTTCTCATGAAGTTGTGCAAACCGCGGTATGAAAGGATTTCCAAAGGTACGGGGCACTCGGACACGCGCATATTGCCAAAGCAAATCTGCTTAAGTTCATCCACTTAAGTCCCTAAGGACACGTGTCAGGCCACACCTTAGATGGGCCGCAGGTCTCTCATGGGCTCGGCCCAATCGCGAGAAAACCTAACGGAACCCTCAAATCTCTTACAAAGCCTCGAGGTCATCCCCGCCACTTCGTCTTCCCGAAAAATTCCCCATTCGCAACACTGTTCATGAGCTTGCAGCAGAGAACCCTAAGCTCTCGCGCGCACCCAATCCACCGATCCGAAGCTCGTGCTTGCGCCCCTAGCCTCCACATCCATCTTCACAGATTCCCATCTCAAATCCCCATCTTCCAAGCAGATCTACTCCCCACGAACCACATTCATGGCGGGTGAGAAAAAGATCCCTTTCGAGCAAGTGGGTGAAACACGGAGATGGTGAAACACGGAGTCCTTCCTCCTAAGGAGATCGTGAGTGGCGTCCGGCGGTGAGGAGTTCCCACTTCGAACACCGGTGAGCTCGTTGTCTTCACATCTTTTTCTATTGCATTTTCAGCCTCCCTACCTCGAGTTCTTTAGGGGGCTTCTTGACTACTATGGTCTTCAGCTTTATCATTTGAACCCAAACTCCATGCTCCACCTAGCCCTTTTCATCCACGTGTGCGAAGCTTTTCTTGGCATTCTCCCCACTTTCAACTCTTCCGACGCATGTTCTATCTTAAGCCGCATCCGAACAAAGACCAGCCCTACGTCGTTGGTGGGGCGGGTTTCCAACTCCGCGGATCCCTTCGCAAAGAGTACTTTTCTCTCCCCTTGAAATCTTCTAATAAGGGCTGGCACGCGAGCTGGTTCTATATTGCCAACCTTTAACCCACCTGCCAAACTTCGTTGGCCTTCCCCTGTGCCTAGGCCCAACGGAGCACCGTGCGGTGGCCCAAGGCGGGATGAAGCCAACAAGCTGTTAGCTAAGATCTTGGAAATAAAGCAGAAAGGTCTTCCAGGCGAGTAGATCACTCGACACTTCATCAGGAGCCGACTGGCTTCAATCAAGGAGCGGTCCAAGCCTGCCTTTGAATACGAGGGTGAGAAAGACCCCAATCGGGAAGACCGCGACTCCCTCAGCTTCGAGATCTTGAAGATTCGCATGTACAAGGTCTTCTCGACTGGGATTGCAGTCGAACGCAGCCTCATGCGCCGTCCTCCCATACAGTCTATATCGACCTCCTCCTCCGGTAAGCTAACTTAACTCCTTCATTGTCTTTCAATCTTGATATCGCACTTCTTAGTGTTGAAAGAATCTTTCTTGCAGGAAAATGCCTCCATCATCTCAAAGCCATATAAAATCCATCATGACGACGTGCTGGCTCGGCCTGCTAAGAAGCTAGCCGGTAGCGTGAAGATCCAGAGCGATCCAGCCGGGAAGAGGGCGGCCCCGAGTGAAGACATCAGTAAGAGCGCGAACAAGAGGAGGCTAATTATTGATGACTCGGACGACAATGTCCCAGCCCCTCGAGACGATGCGACCCCTCCGAGGCCGTCACCGAAAGCGGCGCCCTAGATCCGCCGATCGACCAGGTAAGCCTTACGACCGAAATCGAGCTCTTTGTTGAAAATTTCTTCGTCTTCATCCCGATTGCTCCTGTTTTTCTTTTGGCAGGAGGCCTCAAGACATAGACCCCGCTGGGCAGAGTGAGGGACCAACGCCAGCCGCAACAGTCGAGGCATCAAAACCTGCGGAGCCAAAACCCCGGAGCCCTCTCCCGAGCGAGAGCGCTCCAGGTGGAAGGCCTTCACCTCCCAGTGAGGACACCCCAAGGAAGGAGCCCCCGACCGTCAGCCGGGGTACCCCGACTAGAAACCAGTCGGCCACAGAAAAGCCCCCGGCTGCTACTCGAAAGGCCCCGACTGAAGACCCATCAGGCAAGAGCCAAGAAAGGAAAAGCTACCGGGAAGTGCCGTTTAGAGATTCAGCCACCGAAACCGGTAAGTCTTGAATCAATCTCTAGCTTTTAATCTCTGGTTTAATCTTTCTGTATCTTCATCTGCTCCTTCTGATCCATTCAGCCAAAGTGAAAGAGATTCCCAGGTTGCAGTCCTCTGAAACCTTGGTTCCTCCGATCAGAATTGAGTGGCGGGATTCCGAAGGCAAGAAACAAGGCATCATCTTGAACAAACAAATAGAAAATGAAGAAAGAGATGCGCTCATAGACAGCCTGAATAAAGCGACTCAGCTGTTAAATGTAAGTCCTGATCCTTTTCTGTTGTAGCTTCATCATCTCTTTTCAATCGACCAACTTCAGAACTTGCATGCAGAGGGTATACTGGCAATATATGGCTAAGTCCGATGCACTCGAGAAGTTGGTCCCGCATCTGAGCCCTCTGGAGAACATCCAGCAAGAGCTGAAGACCACTCGAGAGGAGGCTGCATCGAGGGAAGCAACTCTAAGGAGAGAGATAGCCGCACTCCGGGAGGAGAACCTCGACCTCCGGGGTTCAATTGGGAGTAATCTTAACCCTCTCGGTCTCTTTATGTCTTCAATTGTAGTCCATGTTGGTCTTGGTCGTTGATAACTTTTCTTGTTGTAGAGAACTCGTCGGAGGTCCACTTGCTTCAGGCCCAGCTGGAAGAAGCCAACATCACCAAGGCCGAGCTGGAGACCGAGTTTGAAGGTGAGTTTTTTCAAAGCCGCGTCTTTTGTTTCACTTCATCTTCGGGTATTTTGTGTGATCGTATATCTTTGACAGCTTATAAGATCAAGACCCGAGCTCGGACGATGTCTTGATTGAGAGGGTCAAAAAGGCTGAGAGCGTTAGGGAGGATGTTGCTAACGCAGCGACACCGATGTTGTTGTCGCTGTTCCATAACGGACTCGGGACCAGCTCGTTGGACCCGGTCGAGGTCTTCGACAAGCTCCGGAGGGCCCCGATCAATATATGGCAAACATTTCTGAAGCAGTCGTCATGGGAGCGGGCTTCGGCCTTGCGCAGACCAAGTCGCTCTACCCCCGGGTAGATGTTGATTCAATCGGGGAAGGCTTCGCCAATGGTACTTCAGACGAGCAGGCCCTGAACTTGATTAGTGAGGCACAGGAATCGGCCAAAAAGGTGGCCGCCGATGTAGTGAACCACTTCCGACCTTGATTGTATTGCGAACATTTGTATGCTGTAACTTTTAGACATGACTTGTAAATATTCAGCTTATTTATGTTAAGGCCTTGATCCGAGTTTTTATGTAAAATTTCTTAAGTAATTTTCGTTCGACTGTCACCAAGCCTAGGCTTGATTAGGTCATAAAAAAATTCTCAGTCCTTATACGTTGAACTTGAATCAAGGAACTTTAAACAATGATAAACCGAATATGCATAAGTTGCTGAAGAAAACTGTGCTTTATTGACATATGTACAGCCCCGACCGCTAACTCAAGAAGTCATCTTGTTTGAGGTTGGCAGTCAAGAAGAGCATGAAAATTAAGGCAATTTAAGCATAGTATCGTCGAAGATGTTCGATGTTCCGGGAGTTTTCCACCATGGACCCGTCTTCACGTTTTAGACGGTATGCACCTGGCCGAGTCACCTCAGCAATTATATATGATCCTTCCCATAGGGGAGATAACTTGTGACGGTTCTTGGTGGTCTGAATCTTGCGTAGAACCAGATCGCCAATGATAAAAGCTTGTGCTCGAACGTTGCGACTGTGGTATTGTCTGAGCCCTTGAAGATATTTTCCCGACTGGATGAGAGCTGCCTCACGGGCCTCTTCCAGTCGGGTGAGGTCATCCACTCGGTCTGGGTCGTAGCGTTCGTCGTTAAAGCTGCGGACTCGAAGAGATTCGTACTCCATCTCGTTTGGCAACATGGCTTCTGCGCCATAGACCAAAAAGAAAGGAGTTTGGCCGGTAGCCCGACTGGGCGTAGTCCGCAGAGACCATAGAACCGAGGGGAGCTCTTGAACCCACTTGCCGGCATAAGGACTTAGGCGATCAAACACTCGGGCCTTGATGCCTTGAAGGACCATGCCGTTGGCGCGCTCAACCTGTCCATTGCTTTTGGGGTGCGCGACCGATGCATAGCAGATTTTTATGCCGAAATCTTTATAGAATTCCTTGAAAATGCCTCCAGTGAATTGAGTCCCATTGTCGGTTATTATTCTATTTGGGACGCCGAACCGGTGCACGATGTTGAGGATGAAGTCTCGTGCCTTGTCAGCGGTGATTGTAGCAACCGGCTTAGCCTCGATCCACTTGGAAAATTTGTCAATTGCGACGAATAATTGTGTGAATCCTCCTGGAGCCTTCTTGAAAGGGCCGACCATGTCTAAGCCCCATACCGCAAACGGCCAGGATAATGGAATTGTTTGTAGCTCTTGGGTTGGGACATGGCTCTGCTGGGCGAAGAACTGGCAACCTTCGCAAGTTCGTACCACTTTGTCAGCGTCGGAGACCACCGTGAGCCAGAAGAAACCTTGTCTGTAGGCTTTGCCCACCAAGGTGTGTGCTGCCGCGTGGCTTCCGCATATGCCCGAGTGGATATCTTAGAGTAGCTGTCGTCCTTCCTCAGGTGTGATGCATCTCATCAGGACTCCGGAGGGACTTCTCTTGTATAAATCAGAATCAACCATAACATAAGCCTGACAACGTCGTCGGACACGTTCTGCCTCATCATTGTCTTTCGGCAGCTCTTGCTGAGTTAAAAATTTGATGAGTGGTGTCCTCCAGTCGGCGTCGATCATGGCGGCTTCGTTTGCAGCTTGCTCGTTGGGAGTTGGTTTGGCTGCAACAATTGGTTCATAGAGATGCTCTACAAAAATGTCTGTTGAAGCGGCTTCTCGCTTGGACCCAAACTGCGCCAACTCGTCAGCCACCTCATTATTATGTCTTAGGACATGGGATAGTTCCAGTCCGTCAAACCTGTCTTCAAGTTTGCGAACTTTTTGCCGGTAGGCCTCCATGGTGTTGTTTAGACAGGACCAGTCCTTCATCACTTGGTTCACAACCAGCTGGGAATCCCCTTTCACGACGAGCCGACGTATCCCGAGTGAAACTGCGAGTCGCAGTCCATGTAGCAGGGCTTCATACTCGGCGACGTTGTGTGAGGCGGAGAAGTGAAGGTGGAGAACATATCTTAGCCTTTCCCCAGTCGGGGAGATCAGCACGACTCCTGCTCCCAAGCCGGTGATCCTCTTGGATCCGTCGAAGTGCATGGTCCAGTATTGAAGGTCTTCCCGAGGTACGTCTTCTTGCTATTCGGTCCACTCGGCCAAGAAATCCGCCAGGGCTTGTGACTTCACGGACATCCTCGCCTTGAAAGTTAAGTCCAGCGGCATCAGTTGTAGGGCCCACTTCGCGATGTGCCCAGTCGCCTTCCGGTTGTGGAGGACATCGCCGAGTGGAAAGGAAGTGATGACGGTGACCGAGTGACCCTGAAAGTAGTGTGCCAATTTCCTCGCAGTTATCAGAACACCATATAGCAGTTTTTGTACCTGAGGGTAGCGAATTTTGGCTCCTGCCAGCACTTTGCTGATAAAGTAGATCGGCCTCTGAATCTTCTAGACCCGCCCTTCTTCTTCGCGCTCGACCACGAGAACCGTACTAACCACTTGGTGAGTGGCTGAAACGTACAGTAGCAGGGGCTCTTGGGGCTGGGGTGAGGCTAGGACGGGCGGCGTTGTGAGAAATTCTTTAAAATCTTCAAAGGCCTTGTGGATTTCCGTAGTCCACTGGAAGTCATCCGTTTTCTTTAGTAACCTGAAGAAGGGAATGCCCCGTTCACCGAGTCGAGAGATGAATCGGCTTAGTGCCGCCATGCAGCCAGTAAGCTTTTGGACATCCTTCGGTTACTCGGGGCTTCATGTTCGGGATAGGTTGATTTTTAGGTTAGCTTCAATGCTGTGATGTGACACCATGAAGCCGAGCAGCTTTGCCGACGGCACGCGAACGTGCACTTCTCCGGGTTCAACTTCATTCGAAGGCCCGAATGTTCGCAAAGGTTTCTTCTAGGTCGGCAATCAGGTCTTCTTTCTGCTTGGTCTTGATGACGACATCGTCGACGTAAGCTTCCACGTTCTTTCCAATCTGTGTCTGAAAACATCTCGGATCATGCGTTGGTATGTGGCTCCGACGTTCTTTGGCCGAAAGGCATCGTGATGTAGCAAGTAGACCCCAAACGGCGTGATGAACGATGTTTTTAGGCGTCGGATGCCTTCAAGCTGATTTGGTGGTAGCCCGAGTAACAGTCCAAAAGCTTAAGAGTTGGCAGCCGGCTGTTGAGTCCACGACTTGGTCGATGCGAGGCAGTCCGAACGGATCTTTAGGGCAGGCTTTGTTGAGGTCGGTGTAGTCAACGCACATGCGCCATTGCCCCGTCTTCTTCCGGACCAGAACCGGGTTAGCCAACCAATCGGGATGTAGGACTTCCTTAATAAAGCCGGCGACTAAGAGCTTTATGAGTTCTTCCTTGATGGCATCTTTTCGATCCTGAGCGAACCTGCGCAATCGTTGTTTGATCGGTTTTGCGTCATGTTTGACATGTAAAGAGTGCTCGATCACCTCCCTAGGAATTCCAGGCGTATCAGATGGTTTCCAAGCAAAAACATCTTTATTATTTTGGAGGAAGGTGATGAGCACGTTTTCCTATTTAGGATCTAGTTCAGCGCCAATTATAGCAGTTTTTGAGGGATTCGATGGATCAAGGGAGATCTTCTTTGTTTTGGCGTCGCCTTGTCCCGATTTGGCTATCTTCTTCGTGGGGATTTCACCCTCTGCCGAAGTTGATGCGGCCAATCGGATTTCTTCCTGGCCACGCGATCTCTCATGAGATTGGGCCATGTCGCAGCTTTTCTTGTCGCAGGTGAAGGCTTGCTTTACGTCGCTACGTAGGGTGATGACGCCGTTAGGGCCCGACATCTTCATACAGAGGTAGGTGTAATGGGGTATCGCCATGAACTTGGCGAGTGCAGGCCTTCCGATGATTGCGTGGTAGGCCGTCTCGAAGTCAGCCACCTCGAAAGTGATGTTCTCCATCCGGAAATTCTCTCGAACTCCGAAGGTGACTGGAAGGGCGATGTGCCGAGTGGCGTAGATGGCGCCGGGATAACTCCATGGAAGGGAGCTGAGCTTGTCTTCGTTCAGCTCTCGGGATCTCGCATTTTGTCCAAGGTCTTGGCGAACAAAATATTGAGAGGCGCTGCCCCCATCGATGAGGACGCGCTTGAGCTTGATGTTGTGGACCATCGGGTCTAACACCGGTGGATAGCGCCCGGGTGAACCACTCGGTCAGGATGATCCGAGCGGTCAAACGTGATGGCCACCTCCGACCATCGTAGGTACTGTGGGACTTCGGGTTGCGCCGCGTTGACCTCGCGGTCGGTTAGCTTCTGTTTCCTCTTGGATTCATAGGCTTGCGGCCCCCCGAAGATATGGTTCAGCTCGCCCACGGGGTCTTGAAAAGGCTCCGTGTTTCCAGCCGGGTTGTTCTTCTTGGTGCCCGACGGACCGGCTTCATCGTCGGCTTCTTGTTGAGCCGTGTCGCATATTGCTCGCGAACTGTTTATAAATAAAGAGTCCTTAGCCGCGTGCTTGTGGTTGGGATGATGCGTGCACTTAGCGTTCATGATAGCGTCGTAGGCAGCGACTCGGGGACGACGTTGGGAGTAGGACGTCGCGGCAACTAGGTCTTCAGGTCAGCGTTTGCGGTCCTTTTAGGCCTGGTTGTTATTGCCATTATCCTTCTTAGGATGCCGGCTTCCTCCCGATTGCTTGTTGTCCCTCCTGTCGGGCCTGTCTTGGCATGCTGCTTTGATCGTGTCGCTGGACTTGGCGTACGAGTTTTCCATCTCGAACATCTCCATCACCATCTTCGGTGGCTTGCGCCCAAATTTCCCGATCAACAGCTCATCACGAACTCCTTTCTGGAAGGCGGCAATGATGATGTCGTCGGTGATGTTGGGGATCTTGTTGCGCTTTTCGGAGAAGCGCCGGATGTAGTTCTTCAAAGGTTCGTCCGGCTTCTCGATGATGTTATAAAGGTCGAAGTGGGTTCCAGGTCTCTCGAAGGTGCCCTGGAAGTTGGCGATGAAGTGGTCCCTTAACTCACTCCACGAGCCGATCGAGCCTCTTGGCAAGCTTGTGAGCCAGTTCCTGGCCGAGTTAGCAAGGGCAACGGGCGAGTAATTGGCCATGGCCTTATTGTCGCCTCCGCCGCACGGATGGGGAGGGTGTACACGGTTAGCCATGACTCGGGGTCGGTCTTCCCGTCGTACTTCTTGATTCCAGTCGGCTTGAATCCGTTCGGCCAATGTACTCGGCGAAGATCCCGAGTGAAGGCGGGTACTCCATCGTCATTGTTGTCGGGCGATCCCCTTCGATCTTCTCCGGAGCGTTGACCTCGTTCTTGATAACGTCGGTCAAGGACTTCCCGCAGATCACTCGACGAAGTCCTTGGCAAGCTGCTTCGGTAATCGGAGTCGTTGCTGCGGCGGACCCGGTGGTGGACGGGTGGACGTCCGTGTCGCTTCTTGCGGGAGTAGGCCGATTGCTCCTGATTCTTGTGCGTGGTCTCGTGGCAAAGGTCTCTTGACCTAGTCGCCGTCCGGTCTGGCTCGGGCCTCTTGTAATCCCTTGACCTCAGCGGCGGGAGTCGGCTTCTGTCGGGCATTTCTACCACGGATTCAGTCGGTCTTTGGGCTAAAGTGGAGGGAGGACCATTGGCCGTAGCCGCGACGATGGTCTTGATCTTGTCCAAGATTGGCGTTACGTCGGGGGGCGTCGTCTCGATCACGGTGTCCAGGAGTGTGAGGGCAGTGATAGCGTTCTGCTGTGGCGTCTGAAAGATGTTGGTGTTGCGGACTCGCGTTTGAAGTATAGCCTCTTGAGCGGATCGTCCGGCTGCCCTTAGATCTCGCTTTCTTCCGGCTTCCTCCTTGCGCTTCTTTTCTTCTTCCATCACTTAGTGATATGCCCTAGAGACAACATGGAGATGTTGGATATCACGTCAATGTTTATGTATTAATGAATAAAGTGTTATTCGGTTCCATGAAATAAACATCTTGTATTGATCAATAAGTACGTGACTTATTTATGAGACCATATATGTATGAATCTATTTCTAAATGATCCTCGATCATATATCATATTATTGGAACTAATATGATTGTAAGATCGGCATGTTTATTGATTGATGATCATGTCTCATAGATCATGGGTATGGAGATACCAAGTCAATAAACATGGACATATGTGTTAGAGAACACATTGTTGGATAGACCCACCATGAGACACTACAGGAATTAATGTGTCATTAGTTGGTCTCAGGTAGTGTTGGTACAAAGTCCTTAAACCTGAGATCACCATGGATTCCAACATATGTAGTAGCCTACTTTGGGACTACGAAACACTATTCTGTAACTGGGTAGTTATAAAGGTAGTTTTCGGGTTTGCTATGAAACATGGAGTGGGATGTGAGTGATCAAGATGGAATTTGCCCCTTCTTTGGAGAGATATCTCTGGGCCCCTCGAGGTAGTGGATTATGGAAATGCATGGCCATGCTAAGTTGATTGAGGAGTCAATGAACAGACAGATAATCCGATACGGTTCGAGTGAATGGTTAAGCTATTGAAGGGATGACACACATCTTGCCTATAGCTTAATTGGTACCGTGAGGCAAAGGGATTTGTGTACACATTACAGGTTCAGAGCCGACATTATATTCTTGTATACTATGGTGTCGATATGTGCTGCTAGGCGCCGCTGTTGACAGGTCGGCTGAGTTGGACTCGAGCCGACGGTCGGCTAAGTTAGACTATAGCCGAAACCGAGTATACCTGAACCTACAGGGTTGCACGCTTAAGGGGATAAGAACAGGCATTCGAGTTGGACTCGAATACGGCTCGATTGAATAGGGATCCGATCGGATAGAGTCATATAGGCTTACGACGTATGGGCGGCCAACTCTATGAGATTCGGATAGGATCCGATTCAAAATAGAGTCCTGATCGGCCACTAGTCCCAGTCGGCCAACTCTATATAAAGGAGAGAGGGGTGGAGAGCTGCGGGACGTCAATTGTATCGCATTGAACCGAATCCGCAACAGAAGTCGCCGAGATCAATCTCCACGGAAACCCTCCCCACTTTCGAGCCAAACCCTAGCCTTGCATCGCGTGCTAGCACACGGGTGTTCGGCGTTCTGTCCCCGGACGTGTGGATACCGGTAGAGGCGCTGCTACGTTGCGCGCTGTTCATCGGCTGTGGTACTTCGGAGTAAGGCGGTTGTGGCGGATCGGCTGCGGTCGAGCGCATCGGAGCGAGGCGCGAGAACACGGTCGACGACTCGGCGAATCGGCTACATCCGTGAATCGGCTGTCCACAGGAATCGGTTGTCGGCTTGCGGGAATCGGCTACACTGTTCGGATCGGATAGTCCGATTGGCTATTTCCGCTGCATACTCCATTCGGTAACGATCTATCGGCCCTTACTTGCAAGTGTTCCTGGTTTGCGCGGTAGAAAAGTTTTTGTTTTCAGCTAGCATAGCTTCCGCGTAACCCTTCACTTACGCTCTTGCTCAAGTCTGGCTCGTTCTTCTTCTGCGAGCCTACGGGCCATGGATGAGTCGGTCTCGGCCACCTCAGCCATGAGGACGTCGAAGCACTTCGGCTCGTAGTCCTTATCGCGGTCGGAGTCGTTGGCTTCGTCCGAGGGGATGCCGTAAAGGTCGTCAAATCCTGAAGAGCTGAGGTACTCGTTGAGCTCCGAGGATGAGCATGACCCGAACGGTTGGAGGATGACCGCGACTTCCCTCGAGCCAGGGTTGTTTAGATCTGGATCGTTCCAGTCCGAGTCGTAGCTTGATGACGTGGACACCTCCGAGTGGGTCGACCTCGACTCGGAGAGCTTGCGTAGATCTCGGCGGTGTTTGGTAGTCCAAACGGCGCCGAGAGGTTTTCTCCGAGTAGATTTGTTCGGACGGGGAGGTGAGGAGACAACTGTAGATCTTGGCGGCATTCGGTAGCCTGAATGGCACCGAGTGGATTCCTCCGTCAGAGTGGATGGACTGCATCTTGGAACTCAAGATTTTGTCGCAGATTTCGGCGTTATTCGGCAGCCCGAACGGCGCCGAGTGGGTTTCCCCTCCCGACTGGTCCGAATCCGAGTCGAAGGAGGAGAACTTGTTGAAGTCGTTGGCGGCGAAGTCGCCGGTGCCTGAAGAAGATCCCATCGCGCTTGCCGGCGAGATTGTCGAAGAAGTCTTGACGCGCGGGCCCCTACCTGGCGCGCCAACTATCGAAACTCGATTTTGGCAATAGAAAATTGGAGGTGCAGTCAAGATCGCCAAGCTCGATGGGTTAGGTGGAAAACAAGGTTTAGACAGGTTCAGGCCCTCTCGTGAGGTAATACCCTACTCCTGTTTCGGGGATTCGATCCGTCGAGTGTTTATTAATCTCAAGATCTGTAGCTCAGAAAACTCATATCCCTCAAGGGACGCCCCTTACCCCCCTTATATAGTCTTGGGAAGCGGGTTTACAAATCGGAAACCCTATCTTACTCTAAGTCGGTTTCCTCAATCCTACCAAACCGTGACTATGAGTCGTTGCCTTATCTAATCGGTAACGTAACACCCAAGTCATAGTTGGTTTATATAATTGGCAGGCGCAACCTATCCCTATCTCCAGTCGGATAAGCTTGCCATGTGGATATCCGATTGCCATAATCTCCACAGGAATCGAATCGCCGTTTGCCGTAGCACCGCACCGCCATCCGAACCACTGCCACCACCGTGCATGGCGTCCGTTGCCTCTGGAAGGAGCGCCCGGACGCCCTCTAGCCTCCCTGAGCCTTTCCTGAGCCAGCCCCACTGCCGCTCGCCGCCGGCGAAGCCAACTAGTTTTTGGTGGCCCTATGTGAAATCTTATATTGAGATCCTATTAATATATAGACACACAAATATATCTCATTAATATATATAGATATATAAATACGCATGTAATTTTTTAAACAGATCTCAATTAAAAAGTAAAATTATAAACAAATGTATATAGGTATATAGACAGTAATGATGATTAAATTAATTCGTAAATCCAATGCAAAGCAAGAAATAGTAGCAAAGGCAAAAATCAAGCAAAGCTCGGCCAAAACAGCCGCCCACCCTACGCAGAAACATCACCCAACCAACAAACGAGTTGTAGCAGAGCAAAATACGAGCAAGGAAGGAAGCGAGAGATCCGGCCATGGCGGCGGCAAGAGCATATCGACACTGGAATGTTGTCTTGAGGGCTCCTCTAGCCACGAGCCGCGGACCTCCATGGCCTCCGCGTGGAGCGCGCTGCAAGAGCGACTGCAACACGAGCCCGACGAGCACCACCGCGACCGTGCAAGCAGTACCACGACCGTCGGCGAGGAGACGAGGGGTCCGAAAGATCGTTCGATCAGGAGCGCCCGAGGCGACGCGGTCGTTTCCTTAGGCTTCCGACGATTCGTTTTACGTTGGGCGCTGCAGCAGAGCCGGCCGGGCTGGCGCAGCCGCATAGGCTGCATTTCGGCCGGGGTGAGGCCCTGGGAATCGGGGCCCGCTGCGGCCGCACACCCCGCACCTCCCGGGTCGGCCCCGCGCACGCTCCCCTCCTCTTGTAGAAGAGAGGAAGAAGATGAGACCTATTCATAAATAACTTAAACTCTAGGGTCCTAAATATAAAAGGCTGATCTAGTTACATGTGGGACCAAGGACTAAAAAATAAACAGCAAAAATCTTAGGGCTCGATTAGCAAAAAGTCAAGAAACTGACAGCTGGTCTCCACTGTTTTAAAATAAATGCCTAAAACAAAAATGCGCCTTCCCAGTAGGAAAGCATATTCTTAAAAGTACGCTTTCATTCTTTAATAGAGAAAATTAATAAATTTGAGAAAAGGTTTACTATCATCTTTTTTGAAAAATACTATTACATAGGAAAATAATAGAAAAATCATTTTAACTTCATTTCAGGCGAACCAAATTTGTTAGATTCATAATAATTTTCTCTTTCTATACTCAAACTTAGCACCACTATTGCGTAAAATTTCACTAAAATAGTAATTTTTATATTTATAGAATTTTAAATCTTAGAAACACTATAACTTGCACATACAATATCAAATTTAGGCGTTTCTTTCTCCTAAATTTATATTAAATCACTCTATGCACTGAACATGTTCATGCATCATATTTTATCTTTGAGTTTTATTAGATGTTCATTTGAATAGACATTTAAATTGAAATAGAGGATGAATCAATTGTTGCCCTTGACGAGAGTATGTAGGACTGAAGAAATATTTGAGGAATCACCTGAGCAAGGCATGTCCTATATATATATATACATATATATATACATATATATATATATATCGCGCTATTCAAGCACCATCTAGGTATACACAAGCTACTACTATAGCTACTTGGTTAGCAATGCTTAGAAAATTTTTGATTATTACATATGATGTTCACTCTTTACAAATGGGATGTTTGAAAATGTTGTATAGATGGTCACCTCTTTTATTTTGTGAAAATTAAAAAGTGAAAATAATGTTTTCAGACTTGGGCGACAATTGATGTGTATATGGTAGTAATTGCGGACTGATAGGGGGAGTGTTCGTGCTGGTCAATTAAGGACCGAACTATGTGTCACCAACTAAGGTTACCGTGCAATCACATGTATTGTTTATGGGACAACCTAAGCTTATTAAGTTGATTATTGTCTAGCCTTGTATTTTGGTAGGTCGGTGCAGTATGAGTTATGGTGTGTATTGTTAATGATTCTATTATGTTGAATTTAACTAAGAGGAGCTACCTATATGTCGGGATAAGACATAGGTGTCTAAGTTTGTCCAATACAACGGTGAAGTGTCTGGTGGGGAAACGGATGGGTTGCCGCTATAATGTTAGGTTTAAGGCGTGGGCCCGCCACCTAATGGCTATAGGTCATATGCCTATCGTGGATTTACACTCATTTGTCACTGATGCAAGGTTAGGCCTTAAGCGATGTAACAGCTTCATTATGACCTCTAGACCACATTCAATATGTAGAGTGTGGTAGTGCTTCGTGAGCACGAAACAAATTAGAGTATTCATATCATATGGGTAAAGCTGCACAAACTCTAAAGTGTTTAAAACCAATTGATTAGCCGTGCTCAATGTCACAAGTACGGTGTTGGCGATTTATTAAAACGTTTTTGTGAAATGGGTATGGTGAATATTGGGATGATTTTGTCCGGTGTGGGTTGAGAATAAATTGTTGACTTGTTGCCATGGAGGGCACGCGGATGATAGTACGATGATACTTATGATGCTATTATTATGGTTCACTCTCTGATTTAAAATTTTCATTTGCAATCTATCATTATTTACTATTATGAAATAAAATTTGCTTTACTCTGGCAATGAGCCACAAATATAGCCATCTTTGTTCTCAGCTTGCAATAATCACTGCTGAAGAATAGCACAATAGTCCTAGTTGGTAACCCCTAGTAGTCTCGGTTGTCAAACCGGGACTACGAATCCGGGACTAGAGATCGCCATCTCTAGTCTCGGTTGAAATAGCCGAGACTAGAGATGCATCTTTAGTCCCGGTTGGAGCCACCAATCGGGACTAAAGATTTTTTTATTTTTTTAATTTGCTACTTTCTCCGAAGTGTTGCTGCCTATATATTACACACATATATTATATCACACATATACATATTTTACACACATATATTTATACATATATATTATATATATGTATAAATATATAAGTTACACACATATAAATGAACTTAAAGAAAGGAAATATATACATATAATATATTACCAAAATATGTACGAGATATGTACAATATCCACATATATTTCGTATGTTACAAAAAATTGTCTATTTTGTGGATCGGTGGTTAGGTTACTTAAATTAAAGTAGAACTCCCCACGGGATCAATGATCTGCTCGTTTATAAATCCCATCATTTCTTCCTGAGCAGCTTGTATGAAAGTCTCGTGGGGGAGGTTGTCTCTTACTCGCATAAGCTGTCATTAATTCGAATAAACGAGAAATAAATATATGAAGTGAATAATAAATCGAGACGTAATGTATGAATGGCTGTTATACGTACATCTATATCGTCGATAGTTGTGACATCGGTGAATGTAGTCGCAGACATAGTATCCGCATAAGTTGGTGCCCTGCGACGGTTTTGCACACTAAAGGAGAAATGACGATAGATTTAATATACATTTCATATTTTAGAACAAAGTAATGATTCAAAATAACTTTGGAGCATGTTACTCACTGGAAAGTTCATCCTCACGGAGAGCTTATCTTTCCAATTTCCGCGAACATTCGCCCGAAGCCGTTCCCATGCCCTACGTGCAGTTGAAAGTTAGCTAGTAATTATCCGAGAACCGCATATATGAAATAGCAAGTAAGAGGGCATTACCTGTTTAGCAGTTCAAATATCTTTGCGTACGTGGACTCTGATTTATCCATTGAGTCAAAGACATGGATCCGCGAGTGATCCATGTCAATTACTAACAGAACCCAGTGAAATTTGCAAATTGGTTTAGATGACACATATAAAAATTTATGTATGCACACGGGGTTGAAATCGGTACGGAAGGAAGAAAAAACTTACGTAGTGTTGTAGGGCAGAAGGATAAACGACCGGAAGTGGTTCTGCACCAGCGCGTTGTATATGTTGTCCACTGTTGGATCAGGAAATTGATCAACCAATACGCCGTTGATTTTGCGTGGATCCATGAATCCATGTTTGGTACAGTCGTGCTTGTTGCAGTACTGGATCGCCATTCTACAACGGTTAAAAAGAATTTTAGTCAGCTAAATACAAGGAGGTAAGAAACGAAATAACAGAACGATACTTACAGAATCCGCTAGCTGGTACAGGTCGAATATGTCTTTGAATCGGATATAGAACTCGTCACCTCCATCGAAGAAATAGTGCAGTGAATATCTGCCCATTACCATCTCTCCACCCTTGCTGGATTCTTGCATGTACCACTCGTGGAAGCGGTACATGTGTGTAGGTAGCTTTTTCACTTGATCCGGCTTTACAAGAGGCTTTCCAAGTTTAAACTTGTATTTCAGCGGAGCCTTCGCCAGGGGAGCACGGCCGTGTAATTGATCCATTGAAATTCCAACAGATTCCATAAATTGTCTTAACTCTGATCTAACATTTGGAACTGTGCTCAACTCCATAGGTTTCTAAGGCTGCATGCGAGTGGGGTACATCTTTGCCCGTTCTCTTCCCCTTGCAAGCGCCTTCCGAATAGTCATGTCATAGTCGGACTGCGGTTGAGGTTGCGGTTCAGGCTGTGGTGTTAGGTATGTCTTCTTGAAGAAGTCCTTGGTCTCCTGGGGGATTTCAGGAGGCTTCTCAGGAGACTTCTTTCTGAAGTGAGCCCTGACTTCAGCTTGGATGGCTTCTTCAAGCTCCTCCGGAGTCTTCTCGTATGAAAGCTTTTGTGCGGGTGGCGATGTCTTCTCAATTCTTTGAATCTTTCTTCTTGGACGCGCTTGATATGGACGGCGCGCTCTTTGATGATGACCGTTTAGGATCGGTGCTCGTTTTGGCGACGGAGGAGTGTTGGAAGGCGGTGGAGTTGGAGACGACCGTTTAGGAGTCAGTGCTTGTGGAGGCGACGCAGGAGGCGGAGGAAGCGGAGGCGGCTCTGAACCTGTAATGTGTATACAAATCCCTTTGCCTCACGATACCAGTTAAGCTATAGGCAAGATGTGTGCCATCCCTTCAATAGCTTAACCATTCACTCGAACTGTATTGGATTATCTGTCTGTTGATTGACTCCTCAATCAACTTAGCATGGCCATGCATTTCCATAATCCATTACCTCGAGGGGCCCAGAGATATCTCTCCAAAGGAGGGGCAAATTCCATCTTGATCACTCACATCCCACTCCATGTTTTACAGCAAACCCGAAAACTACCTTTATAGCTACCCAGTTACGGAATAGCGTTTGGTAGTCCCAAAGTAGGCTACTACACATGTTGGAATCCATGGTGATCTCAGGTCTAAGGACTTTGTACCAACGCTACCTGAGACCAACTAATGACACATTAATTCCTGTAGTGTCTCATGGTGGGTCTATCCAACAATGTGTTTTCTAACACATGTGTCCATGTTTTTTGATTTGGTATCTCCATACCCTTGATCTATGAGACATGATCATCAATCAATAAACATGCCGATCTTAGAATCATATTAGTTCCAATAATATGATATATGATCAGGGATCATTTAGAAATAGATTCATTCATATAGAGTCTCATAAATAAGTCACGTACTTATTGATCAATACAAGATGTCTATTTCATGGAACTGAATAACACTTTATAAATACATAAACATTGACCATGATATCCAACATCTCCATGTTGCCTCTAGGACATATCACTAACATCTAGCAGACTTAAACACTGTTTTCATGGTTTTAGGTTTCGTCAAGATTTCACCGTTTTTAGTCATTCCTAAAACATTTGGAGGATTTTTGGTGAAATAGTCATGAGCATCAAAACCTATTCCTTTATTGTCGCTACATACTTTAGATTTGTCCAAAATCTTGTTAAGTTATTTCTTACCATCGAAAATTTTTGCAAAGAACTTTTCAAGTAAGAAACTTCTTTTCAAGATTAACACAATTTTCACAACCAATCATGACATCTTTACCTTTGCGACATCTAGGGCAAGAAGCTACCTCATCTTGTTTAACTATATCTTCCATGTGCTTAACACGAGCTAAAGCATCTTTTAGTTTCAATTCATTAGCATCACAAGTTAAACAAGATTTAGCAGCCAAAACTTGAGAATTATTGACATCTCTAATCTTTGAAATTTCTAGCATTAAAACCTCACAATTTTTGCAATTATCATCATTGGGAATAAGAGATTTTAATCTAGCAATTTCAACATTTAAAGATTCAATCACAAATTCTTGTTTTTTAAACATTTTCTCATAGATTCAATCACAAATTATTGTTTTTTAAACATTTTCTCACATTTTTGATTCTTAGTACTTAAAACAAGAATTGCATCCTCAAGTGAGCTTACCTCATTTTCTTCATCTGAAGAATCTTCATCTCCACGCGTTATGAGACGAACGCTGGAGATGGTCTTGCCCTTTTCCTCCTCACCGAATCTATGTCGTTGAGTGGCTCAAAAGCGGCATAGACTTGACTCAACACTTTCTTGATCATCTCCTTGGAGCGCCTACCCTTGGGCTTGTCATCTTTTGTCTTTTCGGCGCTCTTGTCCTCTTTCTTGCTCCTCCCGAGCTTGGGGCGTTGGAGCAGATGTGATCCAAGGTACCGCACTCAAAGCAACGCGTTGGTCCTCCTTTCTTCCTGAACCTAACTCTGTTCATAGCTCTGGAAAGTTTGTTAGTAGCAAGAGCCAAATCCTCCTCCTCGAATTGCTCAGTTGTTCATCGGACATGGCGTTAATTAAAGCAAGAGCATTTGGAGATGATGAAGAAGCAACATCTGAAGAAGTCGAAGGAGAAATCAAAGCACTTGACTTAGAATCCATTTTTCGAGAAAGAATATTCATCTCATGAGTTTTGAGTTTTGTATAAAGCGAATCCAAAGTCAAATTTGCCATGTTAACAGATTCTTGAATATAAGTTACTTTCGTCTCCCAAACAGACATGTCAAGACCATTTAAAAAGTGGCGAGAAATCTCAGACTTTGGATAATTAGTGTCATAAGAAGAATCAACAGATCTAAGATTGCTCAAGATTTTATTAAACCTACCAAGATAGTCATCCAAAAGGTTCAGGAGGTTTCATCTCAAATTTTATATATTCCTTTTTAAAAAGATCTCGACAAAGTTCTTTTATATTTGTAGTTCCTTGATGAAAGTTTTTCAAAGCGTTCCAAATTTCATTAGCGGTTTGAAGATGAGAAACACGGTCAAAATCGAAACGCGAAATTCTATTCAACAAAATGTTTTGAGCTTTGCAATTATTAATAAATTTAGTTTTCAAAGCATCAGAATTAATTGCATCGGGTATGGTGTAGGGAAGAGCAACCTTTTGCCACACATCATAGTCTTGAGCCATGATGTAAGATTGCATCTTACTACACCAATACGCAAAATCGGTGCCATCAAAAACATGTGGTTTTGTTGAAAATTTATCCGACATGATGAAAAAACTTTAGATCGAAGAAAATCCAAAGCAAAAAAATGTGGCTCGATACCACTTGTAGGATCGAATGCCCAAAAAAGCCAACTAGAGAGGGTGAATGGTTGAGTACCCCAAAAATAAAGTTTTAGCGGAAATAAAACTTTACCTCTGTTTTCTGAAGCCGGTCTAACCGCAGGTGTCGTGCTGGTCTGACCGAGTAACATCACCGGTTTGACCGCCTGATGACCTTCGGTCTGACCGCCCGTAGCCGATCGCCTCAGCCGATTGCTCGATGTAGTCGATGCCGATGAAGTCCAATGCCAGCCAGTCTGACCACCTATGTGCTTGCGGTCTAACCGGGTAGAAGCCGCGGTCTGACTGCCGTAGTATCTGCGGTCTGACCGGTTAGCAGATTCGGTTGAACCGACAGTTATGCCGCCGCACCAAGGAAGAAGAAGACACAAAGAATTCTCAAGAAGATTAATCTTTATTAAAACTCTCTTTGTTTACAAAGTGAAAACAAAGCACTCTTCACAAAATCTCAAGCTAAACTTGAAACCCTAACTCGAAACTCTAAAAACTTGAACTCAAAAGCGATACCGAGAGGACACGCCTCCCCTCACTATTTATACCCAAGATCCGCAGGCAAGAGCCACGAATCCTACTCATACAAGAAGCCCTAATCCATTAGGAAACCTTCCCGTACAAGAAACGAACTATATATAAAACAACCGTAACAAACTCGATCTTCCTAAAACCGAAATTCCGCTTTCCATACGCA
Source organism: Oryza australiensis (assembly GCA_019925245.2). NCBI lineage: Eukaryota > Viridiplantae > Streptophyta > Magnoliopsida > Poales > Poaceae > Oryza > Oryza australiensis. The sequence continues at coordinate 905,794 of JAIFGZ020000348.1, forward strand.
ACAATATCTCCATTGTATGTCATATGGAAACTTCACTAATCATGTGCATTAATCTCTACCCTTCAGCATCCCACATGATCCCAATCTTGGACGTCACCTTATCTCCAAGTTGACTCCAACTCAATCACCGGCAACACTTTTCCGAGGCGTAAAATTACCTGCACACAATTAAACAAAGAATATCATATCCGAGCACAAGCTATCCAAACTTAACTCATTGTTAGCATAAACAACCAGACACGTGCATAGAAACACGAAACTTCCATGTATATGCAAGTAAACAAACCGAAACCAAAACCGAATCAAAATCGGCAACCGGTCGGGCCAGCTCGGCCGTCGGCCCGTAGGCTGCTTGCACAGTCGACCGCCAGACACCTCTGGTCGACCGGCAGTACAAGCCGGTCAGACCGGCTGTGGAAGCCGACTGAACACTGTTCATTGTCCGAAAACCAAAACCACTTTGTCAATAAATCTCCAAAGATCAAAACACAAAAAGCAATAATCCCAGATGCCAATTGTTCATCATCAAATGAAGAATCAAACACACTTTGATTTTACACATAAAATTAATTAATTATTTTACATCTATTTTAAAATGTCCTTTGTCATCTATTTTATAACTTTTTTGTCCAAAAGATTCTCTCTCATCATTTTTCATAAACATTTTTTGAGATAAAATTTTACGGACTAAATTCCTAGAAATATAACGTGCTAAGCATACTTTTCTTACTCTTTATTTTTCCTAACTTTTTTCTCAAGATAATGTAATGTAGTTAACAAAATAATTAGTCCAAACAAATTAGTCGAGCGCCGAGGCTAAATTACCAACCGGGACTAAAGATGACGCGGAGGTTGTTAGAACCTGTCGAGCGGGGGCATCTTTTGTCCCGGTTGGTAACACCAACCGGGACAAAAATAGCATCTTTAGTCCCGGTTGGTATTACTAACCGGGACTAAAGATGCCCGACGCTCTGACAGGTTCTAACAATATTTGAACCTGGACTAAAGATGATCTTTAGTCCTAGTTCGTGTCACGAACCAGGACTAATGTTACTAGAAATCTGTAGACTTTTTAAACCGGGACTAGAAATAGTCTTTAGTCTCGGGTACAACTCAAACCAGGAATATTATGGATTTTGGCACTTCAACAGAAAATGGTTTCTCCAGTAGTAAATCATATGTTTCCTAAGGTTTAGATAGGACTTGCCAATACCTAGTGTATTGACTCATCTCTTGTATTGTTCACACTTGGATACAGGATGTGAGGTGCCTAGCGACGATTATTTTGTATCGGATACCAGAGTTTTCGAGGATGGTTCTTTCTGGGTGATTCCTAGTTGGTTGGTTATGTAAGACTCTCGTACCGTTGTAAGAATCATTTTATCCATTTATATGTTATGTATGTTATATGATATGATAACAATATTGTGTACTAGCTACTGATCATAAAACTAATACAGGATACGTTCCAGGTATTCGAGAATTTCATCCCCGTGTGTCCACAGACACGGTCTCGTATGGCGAGGGCACGAGACCGCACGATTTCGCTCAGCCAATATGCAACACGGCCTAGTAGTGATTAATTAATTACTAATGATGCTAATTAAAGAAATAACAATAATTAATAGCTAATGAAGCTAATTAATTCATTAATCACACAAGTTCGCTAGTTAGGGATTTGAAGTCATGGTCTCGCACACTCGTGCAACTCGCTGCACGAGGTCGAGCTGTCTTGCATCCTCGCCGTGTGGTGTCGCTCACTCAGACCGTAACACGCGAATTCACACGATTGGTGAAGTTTCCATATATTAAAGATAATGGTAGCATATATATTTGATAACAAAACAGTAAGACGACATCATCCATCATATCTCATTATGCGTGTAATCTGTTGTTTCTGAATGCACTTTTGATTTTCTTTTCCCCTATGTAGTATTTAGTTCCTTCAGATAAGAATTTTGATTCCCATCATATTCATTCAGAGAAGAAGATCTGATCATACCCTCTTCGAGATGCTCTCCCATCGCCAAGACAAGCAATGGACTCGTCACCAGCGCTAGCAAGAAGCGTGAGGATTCCAACAACTCCAACCTGCACCGTCCCGGGGCTGCTCGTCGACCTCACCAAGGTCTGCACGGCCCCAATGCCAGCGGCTGACGACGGCGACGAGGCGGCATCGGCCACAAAGCCTAGACACAACTCCGGCCCCGACCCAAGTCTTGTTCTCGTGAGGCTGTTCGACGTGGTGTCGGCGCTCAAATCCGGCTACGTCAAGCTGCAGCGAGCGCACTTCCCCGACGACCTGGACAAGGTCGCCCTTGCCGACGAGCGCTGGAGCTGTGAGAGCGAGCGGAAAAGCACGCGCAGGGGAGACGGCGATGCGACGGTGACACACAGGATCTAGAAGAAAGACTGAAGAAACAAGTCGAGTCCTCCCAACGGGGTTTTGCCGGTTTCTTGGCATCTTGATCGATGTGAGGATGCCGAGTCCTGACGTAGAAACGGTTTCTCTGATTTGCACTCTCTCTCCATATTAAATCTATTGCCACCTCAACAATTTGCCTAGCTGTAATCCTAATTAAGATAGATAGAAACTATCATTAATGTCCCATTGGGACTGCCCTTAAGTTGCGGTAGATGTAGGGCCGGTCAAAAGTTTTCGATGGACCGTAACATAAACATATATTGAGGCTTGGTCGAGGATCTATTAATATATATAGACATACAAATACACATGTAATTTTATAAGCAATGTAATATTTAACATAAAGATCACAAAATATTCTAAAGATAATAAAAGAATACATAAAACTATAAATACTTGTTACTTCATCTTAAATAACTTCTTTTAACACTCTGTGATATGAAATCATTGATTATACTATTAAGATCAACCTCATCCAATAACTTCTTCTCGATATATAAAGTCACCAAAGCATTTAGCCTTTCTTAAGTCACTGCTGACCTTAAATAGTTCTTCAATAATTTCAACTTTGAGAAGCTTCTTTCAGCCGATGCGATGGTCACAGGCACAATAGATAAGATTCGATAAGCAATAGAGACATTAGGATAACAATCCATATGTCTAACATGGTCGAAAATCCCCATAGCAAATAATTCTTCATCTGGTAAAGTGAACTTCAAAAGCCTTAATTCAGAAATAAATTCATGCTCGACATCGGATGATCCTTTTCAACCGGCCGAAAATCAATCTATCACATTAATTGTTGCCATTGTTTCAACGATTTCCCATCTAATTGAGTGTTTTGGCTATACAGCTGGAATCGATCTATATTAGTGCGTGGGAACGGCAACAAACGGCCGACACATCTTTGCTGTACACGGCCAGAAATTCAGAAACTCAATCCAATTCGGTCTGCTGTGTATATACGTGTTCTAATAAGAGAACAAGGATCAGGCTATCAAAGCCAATCTACTACCGCCCACATATTGAAAATCCACATGGCCACGGAGAGACAAGCAGCAGCTCGTTGGCTTTTTGCACGCAGTTACTGAAAGGAAAATCAAACAGAAGCAGCGGGAACAAGATCAATGAGATCACATTGGAGGGGATGTTGGCAAGATCGCTCATCAAGGCCCATCAAGGTGTGATTCTTAAGCCTGGACCTCCTCCTAGATTCGTGGTAACCTTCAATCCGCCCGATCCATCTATTGCTATTCCAAAAGTTAATGATCGTTGTGTAGATGCATCTGCTATTTCTAGTGTTGCTTCTATACAATATGCTTATAATGCTATGGAGGGATCTATGGGCGTTTATACAGTCAACTGCATAGGAATCGGCTATATGCAGAACTTAGCCAACGGTCAGACCGCACATGACTCCGACCAGACCGCATCACTGACCACCGGTCAGACCGGACTATGGGCCGGTCAGACCGGGTGCTTGGCCGGTCAGACCGTGCCTACCATAGCTGGTCAGACCGTGCCCTATCTTGGCCAGATCGGACCTCCTGCGGCTGGTCTAACCGCACCACTGACCACCGGTCAGACCGGTCCATGGGCCGGTCAGACCGGGTGCTTAGCCGGTCAAACCGGACTATCTATAGCCGGTCAGACCGGTTCCCTGGAAGTTTCTACAGGTTTTCATACCACGACTAGCTGTACTGATTTTAATTATTATTATTCACCTGTCAATACTATTAGTCATGTTATTCCACATATTCATGCTATTTGTGCCAATAGTTGCTATGAGCCAGTACAAAATCGTCAAGTAGATGAATTGACACAAAACACACATTATGGTCAGTATAATCATATTGTGTCGCCACAATCACCTATTCCTAGGCCGTCAAATCCACAACCAATGCCTGAGAATATGGAAGAGCAAATTAGAAACATCATTAGAGAATTATTTGGGATTGAGCCAAGGAATCGTGCTAAGGTTTACCAAAAGCTGTATCCTAAATATTTTGATAATATCCCATATCCTTGTGGTTATAGAGTTCCTGAGTTTACTAAATTTAGTGATGAGGATAATAGGGCTACATGGGAACACATAGGCCAATTTCTTGCACAATGTGGTGAAGCTAGTACTAATGATGTTCTCAAATTGCATTTTTTTCTTTGTCTTTGTCTGGTACTGCTTTTACATGGTTTACTTCTTTACTGGCAAATTCTATTCATACTTTGGCTCAATTAGAACAATAATTTCATGGTTGCTTTTATACTGATGAAACTGAGCTTAAGTTGTCTAGTTTAACATCGGTTAGACAAAAACATGATGAATTTGTCATTGATTATATCAAAAAGTTTAGAGATGCTAAAAACCGATGTTTTAGTTTGAACACAACTCAAAAAGATTTGGCCAACATTGCATATAATGGATTGCTTGATTCTATTGAAGATAGATTGAATGGCCAAATATTTCTTGATATTGATCATGTGTTGCGTGAAGCTCTGGCTCAGGAAAGTCGAGTGGATAATAATAGCTTAAGTGCTAGTTTGGATGATAATGCAATAACCAATATAGCCGAACCAAGCGTTGGTTCAGACTATGTTACTACTTTGAACAATGATGGAATAACGTGCATAGCCAAACCAAGTGATGGTTCGGATTGTGTTACTAGTTTGGACAGCGATGCATGTATAGCTGGACCAAGTATTGGTTCAGAGTGTTTTGCTAGCTTAGATAATAGCATCATTGAAAATATAATCGAACTAAATGACAGTTCGAATTGTATCATAGGCGATAGTGAAATAGTATTGTCACCTAAGACCAAGTCACGGATCGGTCATGTGAATGTTGGAAAAGATAGTGACAATGTCTTGCAGGGTAGTGATGGAATAGAGTTTAAAGCAACATTGCATACATGTGAAAGGCCATATCCCGAACATATAGGTTCGGTCTCATACCCGCAAGGATTTGAGGTGTCCAACTTCACAAAATTCACAGGTGAGGATGCTAGAACAACATCGGAGCATATCGGCCATTTTATTGATCAATGTGGTAAGGCCGGTAATGATGATTGGCTTAAGTTAAAGTTGTTTCCTCTTTATTTGTCAAACTTTGCACTACATGGTTTAGTTTACTTGCTCTTAATTCAATTTCTACATGGTCACAAATGGAGCATAAGTTTCATGATTATTTTAAAGATGTGAGCTTGATGGAGCAAAGAATTCATCGGTCAATTGTGATACTATTTCGGTTACACCTATTGTTAAGACCGAAATTATTCATGATTCTCTACCTATTGTTCCTATTGATTTTGACGACAAGAAGGTGTTGATTCGGTCTAGCCAAGCCAAATCTATAAAAGGGGAAAATATTATTATTAGGGATCCTCGGCCCGAGATAATTAGGATCAATAATGCTAAGGCCGAAGATCGTAAAGTTACAAAAGATGAGTCATCTAGTTATATAAAGACTAAAAAGACGAAGCTCACTTTTGAGATGCTTATGGCTAAATACGAGAAGGGATTAGCTGGTCAATGATTTGATAATCGTACTAGTGATATAAAAAGACCAAGATTGCTTCCTAGAAAGATATTTGATCAAACGCCAAAGCAATCAGAACCATCAACAATATCAACTCCATACAAACCTCCGGTTGCGGTGCCATGGTATCCATATCCAATATCACTATATGGTTATCCTGTTATGTATTATATGCCAAGAATGCTTCAACCAACTGTGCCGTTTCATCAAGAATGGAAAGAATCGCCTAGGTCAGTACAAAACATTCATACAACTCAAGACAAGACCGTTTATCATAAAAGAATCGGTTCGATGGATCAAAGACAAACAAGGTGAAGAAGGTGTGGGTGAGAAAAGAAGTCAAAGCTCCAGAGGTTGATACTATCAAGGAGGAGTTTCAAGATGTTCAAGTACCTATTGGAGATGCGACGAAGGAGCTACAAGCAGAGAAGACCGAAGCCGAGATCGTGACTGCCAACAATGGTGGTCTGACCGGGACAGTTGAGCGGTCTAACCGCCAGCCGAGGACTAGTCTGACCGAGCCATCAGACCAATCTGACCGATGACTCACAGCCGGTCTGACCGGGCCCAGAGGCCGGTCTGACCGGGAGACATCTGAGATGAGTGGGAAGAATGAGGGCAACACAGGAGCTTCCACTTCGACCCCAAATATCAAAAATCATTGTTTGGCTCCTGGAAAACAACCACAGCCGAAGTGGATACTTTCCGGCTTATCTCGCTATCAAAAGAGGAGGCTACAACGTCTTCGAGCCATAGGTAAAAAAGAAAAGAAGGCCGAAGATGTGGAGAACAAGACATGTGATGATTTGAAGCTTCAAATAACACATAAGCAAGTGTGGAGACCCAAGAAGATAAAAGCTAAGAGACCGGTGATTTCCCAGAGTAATAGTACATCCAATTTTAAGAGAGAAGAATCTTCTGTCATTAGAGAAAACTTTTTTATACATGTTGCTATGGGTGCTACTACGGTGTTTATCTTGCCTTCGAAATCATGCAATCAAGAAAGCAAATTTTGTTCGGGGGGCAAGACATTAATATGCTCATGAAAAAATCAAGAAAGATGAACGGCGATGGATACAACATCACATCTTTGAGCCGCCATTTGTTGGATGCTAAGGCAAGGTATGGGTTTATCGTGCTCATCATTATAGTATGCCTATGCCATGTTAGAACATTGCTTGCTTTCTAGCACATGTGTGTTTTGCTTATCGAATTGATATTATGCATACATGTTGCAAATGCCAATTCTGAGTGGTGGAATTGGCAAGTTGGCATATAATTTATTTAAAGTATGATTCGGCTTGTTGGTCTTTGATATTTATTAAAAGCCAAATCATACATGTTTTGATGAATCACCATAGAAAATATAGATTTCATAATTATATTGCATCATAAAATTTTGCTTCTTAGTAATCTGGCTAATGGCAATGGTCAATGTGACGATTTGTTCTAGAGTTGCTTTCTTTAGGAACATTGGCATTGTTATAATATTTTGCATACATGTTTAAGCCGATTACTTACACTTGTAGTTTATTGGAATTCATGCATGTGAGGCGTATGACTTTGGTGATTCATTATTGATCATACTTCAAGTGGCTAAGTATTTTTGATGCCTTGATTATTATTGTTTCAAAAGCCACTTGAATTAGTATTCATCTAGGCATGTTAATTGCATGTTATAACTTTCATATGACTATAAAGAAGGAATTTTGGTCCAATAATTTGATATACCAAGCATCTGGCTATAATATCAAAAAGGGAGCATTTTTAATACTGGAAAAGCCGGTGCTTGATTTCAATTTTTTTTGGCAAAATTGGTGAAGTCACAGACTACGGGCGGTCTAACCGGTGCATCACTGCCAGTCTGACCGCAGGTGGCCGGCGGTCTGACCGGTTTTGTGTCGCCGGTCTAACCGGTAAGTGGTAGAGGGCTGACAGGCATTGCATGGCCGGTCAGACCGGGTTTGAATAGGAAGCTAGGGGGCACGATACATTTGATTTAGAGACTGAATTAATTATAAATTCGAACATTTATACCCAGAAAACAGAAGAAGGCTACATAATTCCTTTGATTGAGTATTTGAAAAGAATCTAGTCTTGGGGCCATTCCAAGGTTGGGCTTTGGATTTCATTAGTCAAATTTATCCTTCGTCATCGAAAGGGCATCGGTTCGTGCTAGTTGCGACGGATTACTTCACCAAGTTGGCCGAAGTCGTGCCGCTCAAAAATGTGACTCACACGGAGGTAATTGACTTTATTTTGAAGCATATTATACATAGATTCAACATTCCTCAAACATTAACTACAGACCAGACCAAGGAGCTTCTTTTATGTCTAAAGAGGTGAAAAGTTTTGCCAAATCGGCTCCATTTGGATGACGATCGGCTCTTCCCTCCGTCCACCGCTGCCGCGCCGCGGCTCTCACGGTCTCACCTTTCTCCTCAACGCGTCGACCTCCTCGTCACACCAATTGCTCCCGGTCTCACCGCTTTTCCAAACTGCTCCCGAGTCCGCGATCCATCCATCCAGATGGCATCCTCCTCCTCGGCGCCGCCTCACGTGGGTGCAGATACAGCTGCAATGCTGCCGCGTGCAGAACACGTACGTGAGGTGGAAAGAAGAAGGACACGACACCGAGACGAGGTCGGGGTAGAGCGGCGCCTGACGAGAGACATAGCTGGCATCATCGTGTCGATGGACGTCTCCAGGAAAATGCAGCTCTGCGAGGCCCACGACCTCACTCGCCGCCGGCGCCACCTCACGATGATGACCCTCGCTGCCGCCGTCACGCTCGTGTTGTACCTCGTCTATCGCCTTGTGAGGCCAGCGTTCGTGGTGCGCGCCGCCGTGTACCGCCTCGCTAGCGCCAACGGCTCCTTCTCGTCGTTCCCGTCCACGGCACGCCCGCGCTCACCGCGAACATGCAGTTCACGCTCCTGATCCATGCGCTCCTTGTCGCCCCATGCGGCGGCGCACTCCTCGGCGTCGAGCCTGCACCGGTCGTGCTCATCGGACACTGCACGCAGCCTCGCCTCCGCGGCGGTCAGCTCATGTCTTAGCCACTCGGCCTTGGCATTGGCGGCCTCCAGCTCGACCTGCGTCTCGGACAACCTTTTCTTGAGCTGCTGCCACCTAGGAGAGAGGGAGAGGTGGGGGAAAGGAGAAAAGGAACTAACATGTCAAGCCTGCTGCATATATTTTACCATGTCTTACTGACAACAATATGTGTTATACATTGAATAAAAATAAAAAATAGAGATAAAATAGACTTACTTCAACACAAAACCACTGTCAAGCTAGTGGCTGTTGTCTACGGCCTCTTCGTGGCTGCCACCCTCCGTATGTTCTGATAGTATATTTGATTACCGAGCAAGTTATGTTCTATTGTTTGCTCCAAAATTTGATGGACTGACTAGAGAGTGAGTATTCAATCTTATCCGACTTGTTTGTATATTACAAGGAAATGATCACGTTAAAGCTATAATGTGTTCTATTTTTATAGACAAGCTGATTAGAGAAATGAAAGTGATTGACACAGGATCGAGATGCAAGCCAGCGCCCACACATGAAAATCTGTCTCCCACTTCATTTTAGATAGAATCGAAGCCAAAGTACCAGTGTGCGACGTTTGTTTTTTAATATATGACACCGTTCATCTTTATAAAAATATTCATGCAAATAATCATTTATGATAAAATACTCACTCTTCTTGCTTGTAAAACTCCGCATTTGTTTTCACATTGGATTATATATTTTAACCAAAGTTCAGATGGTCGGGAGCTAAATCAACACTTCGAGGTCCGTTATGGTGTTTTTTTACTAGTAATACAAATCAAAATCAATTTAAACTGTAGATTTTCGGATGTTTCACATTGTTTTATACTACCACCTCATTTAACAATAATAGAAAAAGGTAAAAGGTTATAACTTTCCAAAAAATATAAAATATAGATACGAAGGGACAAAATAGAACTTTTGCCACAACGCCGAGCACGCCGGCGAACATGAAGAACAGGGGCTGACGAGGCTCATGGTGGGGAGCACGCTGTGCACGTTTCTCAACTTGCCGCACCCGTTGAGACGCCGAGTGTCGAAACTTGGTTTCGGCAATATGATTTCTGGGGTCGCAGTCAAGATCGCCAACCACAATGGGTTGGAAGAAGAAGAAGGTTTAGACAGGTTCAGGCCCTCTCGTGAGGTAATACCCTACTCCTGTTTCGGTGGATTCGATCCGCCGAGTGTCTTTATTGATCTCGTGATCTAAAGCTGAAGGCTAAAAGCTGATCTAGAATCTGATATCCCTCAAGGGACGCCCCTTACCCCCCTAATATAGTCTTGGGAGGAGGGCTTGCAGATCAGAAACCCTATCTTACTCTAAGTTGGTTTCCTCAATCTTACCAAACCGTGACTATAGGCCGATTGCCTTATCTCTATCGGCAATCGTAACACCCAAGTCAAGTTCGGCTTACAGATATAGCAGGCGCAATCCATCCCTACCTCCAGTCGGATAAGCTTGCCATGTAGATACCCGATTGCCATAATCTCCACAGTAGCCCCCGAGTCCTTTTCAGTCGACGAGACAACTCAGCTTCAAACCAAAACAGCACACAACCAAAAAACCACTTTGACCGAGTGCTTTTGGCGCCAAGCGATTCCATCATGTCTGCCTGAATCTTCCCGAGTGGCTCCAAAGACTGTGAAGGGCTGGAAAATATCTAAAAAATTCTCAAAAATAAATATCTAGGTGCATCTCCTGATGCACCTAATTAGGTGTAGCCCCCGACTATATGGTTAGTCAAAAACAGGCTAAGCATATAGTCAAGAACTATAAAAGATCATTCTCATATAGATGCCTAGCTCATGCTAAAGCAATCATAGAAATCTCATTACTCGGCAAGTTCATACTCATCCAAGTGAATTTGCCCGACTCATCTCAGAACAAACAACTCAATCAACCCTCGTGGGTGAAAAGCACTCGGTAAGCTCATGCTTATCCGAGTGTATCTGCCCGAGTCATCCCGGAACAAATATTTTAATCAACCCTCATGGGAAAACAAGTTTTTTCAATCATATGAAAAATATGACCAAATTATTAAATAGCTTATGCCATAATACTGGTCTCAATCTATAAAGTTCTTCACCAAGGTGGAAAAATAAATAGCATCGATAAGATTACTTGATCAAATGCCAAAAAACCAAACAGCCCTTGTCATCAAGGCAGCTATAAAAACTTAACTGTTGGTCACCTTCCAAGTTGCATCGTGCAAGCTTCTCGTGAAGTCAAGCAAACCGCGGTATGGAAGGATTTTCAAAGGTATAGGGCACTCGGACACGCGCATATTGCCAAGGCAAATCTGCTTAAGCTCATCCGCTTAAGTCCCTAAGGACACGCGTCGGACCACACCTTAGCCGGGCCGTAGATTTTCTTATGGGCTCGGCCCAATCACTAGAAAACCTAGCGCAACCCTCAAATCTTTCTATAAAGGCACGAGGTCGTCCCCGCCTCTTCATCTTCCAAAAATTCCCCTTTCCGCAGATCGTTCACCGTTCACTGCGGAGAACCCTAGACTCGCGCGCTCCCAAATCCATCCATCTAGGAACTCGCCCTTTGCAACATCCAGCTTCCGCAGCCAGATCCTTCACGCTCCTTTGTCCAAAATCCCCACCTTTTCCGACCAGATCCACTTTCCGTCAACACCACTCTCATGGCGGAGGAGAAAAGGATCCCGTTCGACCAATGGGCCGCCTCGGATGTGAGGGAATCCACTCTTAAAGAGATGGTGAAGCACGGCGTGCTTCCGCCAAAGGAGATCGTGGGTTGGCGCCCGGCGGCGGGTGAGGAATTTCCAACCCCAAACACCGGTGAGCTCGTTGTTTTTGCTTCCTTCTTCTATTGCGGGTTCAGCCTTCCCACCTCCGAGTTCTTCCGGGGGCTTTTGGAGTACTATGGGCTTCAACTCTACCATCTGAACCCCAACTCAATGCTTCACATCGCCCTCTTTATTCATGCGTGCGAAGCATTCCTTGGCATCCTCCCCCACTTCCAACTCTTCCGCCGCATGTTCTATCTCAAACCACATCCAAACAAGGACCACCCATGCGTCGTTGGCGGGGCAGGTTTCCAACTCCGCGGATCTCTCCGCAAGGAGTATTTTTCTCTTCCCTTAAAGTCTTCCAATAAGGGATGGCATGCGGGCTGGTTCTACGTTAGCAACCTAGAACCCAGCCTGCCAGCCTTCTTTCTCCAAGAAGACACCGTGTCGGGCGACAAACACTTTGCCTTGTTCCCGATTATAAAAGTAATATCCCTTGGTTTCCTTAGGATATCCGACAAAGAAGCACTTGTCAGATTTGGGTGTGAGCTTGTCAGACTGTAAACGTTTTACATAAGCTTCGCATCCCCAAATTTTGAGAAAAGACAAACTAGGGGGTTGCCCTGTCCATATCTCATATGGTGTCTTTTCAACCGACTTAGATGGAACTCTATTTAGTGTAAGCGCAGTGTTTCAAGAGCATATCCCCGAAGGATAACGGAAGATCACTTTGGCTCATCATCGACCGCACCATGTCCAACAAGGTGCGATTTCTCCGTTCGGACACCCCATTCTATTGTGGAGTTCTGGCAGAGTCAAGCGTGGAACAATTCCACAATCTTTCGATGATTACCAAACTCTTGGCTCAAGTATTCTCCTCCACGATCCGATCGTAGAAACTTGATTGTTTTCCCTAAATGATTCTCGTACTTCATTCTGGAATTCTTTGAACTTTTCAAAGGATTCGGACTTATGCCTCATTAAGTAGATATAACCATATCTACTAAAGTCATCGGTAAAGGTAATGAAGTATTGATAACCACCTCGGCCGTTGAGCTCATTGGTCCACATACATCGGTATGTACGAGTGCCAATAAGTCACTTGCTCTCTCACTATGTCCCGTGAAAGGTGCCTTTGTCATCTTACCAAGTAAACAAGACTCACATATCTCAAATGATTCAAAATCAAAAGAGTGAAGCAGTCCATCCTTATGGAGCTTCTCCATGCGTTTCTTATTTATATGGCCTAAGCGACAATGCCGGATAAACGTGGGGTTTATATCATTAGAGAGTTGCCTTTCGTATTAATGTTATAGATGGGAGACGCTTCAAGATTCAAAACGTATAATCCATTCACCAATGGAGCATGAAAATAGAACATATCTCTAAGATATATTGAACAACCATTGTTCATTGATCTAAAATCATATCCTTCCGCTTGCAAACATGAAGCGGAAATCACGTTTTGACATAGTGTTGGAACACAATAACAATTATTTAATTCCAAAACTAATCCTGAAGGTAGATGAAGTGGTACTGTGCCGACAAGAACGTAGCAACGCTTGCTCCATTGCCGACGCGCAGTTCACCTCGCCCCTTCTCAAGCCTCTACTTCTTCTCATTCCCTGCAACGACTTGCAAATATGAGCTACCGATCCGGTATCAAATACCCAAGAGTCAGTAGGTGAAGTAGCAAGATTAATGTCTATAACATTAATACCGAAGCGAAGTCGTACTTTGCTTCTTTTTGAGATCCTCCATGTACTTCTTGCAGTTCCTCTTCCAGTGGCTGTCTCCTTGCAATAGAAGCAAACGGCATCGATGCCGCCGACCCTTCTTGCCCTTCTTTGCATTGGAGGCACTCGCGATCTCATCGGGAGTTAACTTCCTCTTGGTGCAAAGTTTCTTGACAGTGGTTTGCGCTTAGCCTTCGCATCATCATCACATGATGACCATTCTTCGGATACTCTCCTTTGTCTTTAGCATCCCATGCAACTCAGCCAAGGTTCTATCCATATTGTTCATGTGATAATTCAATATGAATGGCTCGAAGCTCGGAGGGAGCGATTGGAGAATCACATCAGTAGCCAACTCTTGGCTAAGGGGAAAACCTAGTTTTTCCAGACTCTCAATGTAGCCAATCATTTTTATCACATGCGGACCGACGGGATTCCCCTCAACAAGCGCACGCAAACAAGGACTTTGAGGTGTTGAACCTCTCGGCCCGAGCTTGGTTCTCAAACATGCCACGTAGCCCCCTGAATAATAGTGTGAGCATCGCTGCTCTCATATTGCTTCGAAGCTCAGGGGACATTGTAGCAAGCATGAGACAGCTTATATCTAGGGCATCATTAGTGTGCTTCTCGTAAGCCCTCCGTGCAGTTGCGGTGGCGTTATTAGGCAAATCCTCGGGATAGGGTACTTCAAGAACGTACTCCTTACGCTCTTGCTTGAGAACAATTCTCAAGTTGCGATACCAATCCATAAAGTTTGTTCCATTTAATTTTTCCTTTTTGAGAATAGATCGCAAATTAAAAGTACCGTTGTAGTATTAGCCGCCATTTATTCCACAAAGAAAAAGCAAAGTTTAGCACAATGTTTATGCTATGTCTATTGTTAAACAATTTAACATTAGACTCCCATTACGTATTTTTCACCTTCCCTCTAGGTTACGTATTGGGTCAAGATCCACATGTTAACTAATTTTCTAGTGAGCTTTGGCATCACTGCTAGAAGATTAATAACATCGGTAAGCAACTCCTTGCTAATCACATCTCTATGTGACTCTTGTTGTTGGTGTGACATCTCCATGCCCCGGCCCCAACCTATGCCCCAAGGCCCAAAACTGTTTTGATAGCCTTGTTAAGTAAACCAAATGCTCCGCTGTATATGTCCGACATATACCCCGTTTTATGATAGAGAATGGCACTCTGCTTTGGCGACCCACCATTGACGAGCATAACGGTGACGGTGCAACATTTGGAAGGGCATCATTACTACTTAATTTTGCGAGGGATGTTATCCTATCAAACAAACATATCACATATGAAAGCAAGAAGAATAGCATATAGTGAAATAGTATGGCCCCCTTCACATGGTGATCTCCATCTCCATGCCGGTGTACAGGATCTCCATCTTCATCACCGTTCTTTCGAGTGCCGAATGCTTGATTTCTTCAAACTAAGCTACTACTATAGAAGCTCTAATTGAAGATTACATCGACTCGCAGGTCGTGAAAGAATATTACAAGCATTGCACGTATGAAAGAATATTACAGGGATTGCACATATGAAAGAATATTACATGCATCTCATACATCTCATACATACAATAGGGCCATACCATCTCAAAGCATTCTCTGCAAAAACAAGTTAGGCGTAGAAACGATTTCTACTTATCGCAGAGCTACGGCATCGAGACGACCTATAAGGGGGTACGCACACGGCGGTTACGCGGAGGCTTCGCTAGCTGAAAACAAAACTTTTTACCGCGCAAACTAGGAACACTTGCAAGTAAGGGCCGATAGATCGTTACCAATTGGAGTAGAGTGCAGCGGAATAGCCAATCAGGGCAATCCGATCCGGAACAGTGTAGCCGATTCTCGCAAGTCGACAGCTGATACCCGGGGACAGCCGATTCGCCAATCAGCCGATTCGCAGATGCCGTAGCCGATCCGAAGCCGATCAACAGTGCGCAACGTAGCAGCGCCTCTACCGGTATCCAGACGTCCGGGGACAAAACGCCATACACCCGTGTGCTAGCACGCGATGCAAGGCTAGGGTTTGGCTCGAAAGTGGGGAGGGTTTCCGTGGAGATTGATCTCGTCGACTTTTGTTGCACGCGATGCAATTGACATGCCGCAGCTCTCCACCCCTCCCTTTATATAGAGTTGGCCGACGGGACTAGTGGCCGATTAGGACTCTATTTTGAATCGGATCTCATCCGTATCTCATAGAGTTGGCCGCCCACACGTCGTAAGCCCATAGGACTCTATCCGATCGGATCCCTATCCGATCGAGCCGTATCCGAGTCCAACTCGAATATCTATTCTATCCCCTTAAGCGTGCGACCCCGTAGGTTCAGGTATACTCGGTTTCGGCTATAGTCTAATCTCAGCCGATCGTCGGCTCGAGTCCAACTCAGCCGACTGTCAATAGCGGCGCCTAGTAGCACATACGACACCATAGTATACAAGAATATAATATCGGCTCGAACCTGTAATGTGTACACAAATCCCTTTGCCTCACGATACCGGTTAAGCTATAGGCAAGATGTGTGCCATCCCTTCAATAGCTTAACCATTCACTCGAACCGTATTGGATTATCGTCGTTGATTGACTCCTCAATCAACTTAGCATGGCCATGCATTTCCATAATCCATTACCTCGAGGGGCCCAGAGATATCTCTCCAAAGGAGGGGCAAATTCCATCTTGACCACTCACATCCCACTCCATGTTTCATAGCAAACCCGAAAACTACCTTTATAACTACCCGTACGAAATAGCGTTTGGTAGTCCCAAAGTAGGCTACTACACATGTTGGAATCCATGGTGATCTCAGGTCTAAGGACTTTGTACCAACACTACCCGAGACCAACTAATGACACATTAATTCCCTGTAGTGTCTCATGGTGGGTCTATCCAACAATGTGTTCTCCAACACATATGTCCATGTTTATTGATTTGGTATCTTCATACCCATGATCTATGAGACATGATCATCAATCAATAAACATGCCGATCTTAGAATCATATTTGTTCCAACAATATAACATATGATCGAGGATCGTTTAGAAATAGATTCATACATAAAGAGTCTCATAAATAAGTCACGTACTTATTGATCAATACAAGATGTCTATTTTATGGAACTGAATAACACTTTATTCATAAATACATAAACATTGACGTGATATCCAACATCTCCATGTTGCTTCTAGGGCATATCACTAACAAGGGACGCCCCTTATCCCCCTTATATAGTCTTGGGAGGAGGGCTTACAGATCGGATACCCTATCTTACTCTAAGTTGGTTTCCTCAATCTTACCAAACCGTGACTATAGGCCGATTGCCTTATCTCTATTGGCAATCGTAACACCCAAGTCAAGTTCGGCTTACAGATATAGCAGGCGCAATCCATCCCTACCTCCAGTCGGATAAGCTTACCATGTAGATACCCGATTGCCATAATCTCCACACCGAGCGACCTATCGGTGTACGGCTTTGAGGGCACCGTCCTCCGTGACCACGAGTCCAGCAACTACTTCCGGGCACTCAACGTGCTCGGCAGTGCTGCGCCGCTGGAAGCATCGAGACTAGAGATAGTGTGGTAGCTGCTCAGCGTCGAGCGACTGCAATAGTACTGGCGTCCTGGGATCGCCGGCGGTGCCGGTGTTTGTTTGGAATAAGTAAGCTGGTGTTCGAGGCCTGAATCGCTCAGCATCTCCATTTGTTTTACTTGCTTGAGGGGAGTGTACATTTTTTGGGTTCCTTTGTTCTTTGATTGGTTCGTTGAATGGTACATTGGTACATACGAAAGGGTATAGTCTCTGTCTTGTTGTAGCTGTTTTTTTTTTTCATGTGTAAATCTGTAAACAAATGGTAATAGGATGTGTCCCGGTGGTTCGTGGAGCTCTGCAGGCTGTTGAATAAAATGGCAACTGTTTCTGCCATGGGCTCCTGTGGTCCAGTGAACTCTTCTAGTCTACTGCTTCGATGTGAGATGAAATTTTATATTTACGGATTTAAGTGTTGGTAGCCATGGTCCATCCTCATCGGTTGCTCATATTCTTTAATAAACCAAAACAGCTTATTAGGAAATAAAAATTAATTTATAGGTAAAACTTTTATATGTATATTTTCAGCGACTTAAAAGCCAATGCTAAAAAAGAAACTATGTTAAAAATATCTTAAAATCAACTTTAATATTAAATATAAAATATAAAATTTTAGCTTTTGCTTTGATTTTTTAAGGGAACAAATGAGCACTGTAACGGTCATCCTCATCTTAATCGGCGGCAACCCTCATCTTCGTTAGGTATGACGTCCGTCACGAGGCAAAAGTCACTGTTGTGAGAAATCATTTCTATCGGGCAAACGCTCATCACCGATGCACTTATCTTTGTCGGACCTAAACTACAGCCCGTCACCGATAGTTTTGATCCAGAAGATCAGTCAAACAAGGGCCCGTCACGATGAAACAATCTCAAACGGGCCCTAATTAATGCCATCACGGATCACTAACATCTCAATCGGGCTTTAACTTAAGCCCGTCACCGATGACTTACATCTCAATCGAGTAAGTTAAAGCCCGTCACTGATGAGTTTTTCTAAAAAAATATTCTATTTTTTTGGCTAGCCTCAGGCCTTTGCTAGCCATGCCCGCTACAAAAATAAGAGAAACAAAGATTCACATATATCTGACATTCACATACATCTAACATTCACATATATTTATTCACATACACATCTATTATTCATATATTTCACATTAACATCTTCAAGTGCTAAGCATCAAAACCTACAAAACCGAGTTGTAAATTGGAACAAAATTTTATTTAGCCTTACAAGTATATACAGAAACACATTTGATAAAATTATAATTTAATAATATCATAAGTGTTACATATTTACATGTCTTTGACATTAATTTTGAAATTTAAAAAAATGTTTATCATGTCGCAGACTTTAACCCCATATTCTAAACATTCCTTTGGGGTGCACTATGTCGCAAACAATTAAGTCTGCAATCTCCTCTCTAATCCTCTCAAAATTGGTAGGCGCATACTAGGATATATTTTTCTACATATACATAATTCGAAATTAGTCGATCAATCTACATATATATATAATTTGAAGTAGTTAGTACATATCACAATGGAGATCACAAACCTCAAATTCAACCAAACTCTTAAACTTTTTGTAGAATTTGCATGTTGTGGCACACATAGAATTCGCAATGGTCGCAAATTTGTTGTTTAACCGGGAAGGTAATTTTGTGGATAAGGCTTTTTTTCCTTTATTATGCAGGCCTTCTTTCTCTACATATGGCCGCCACACTTCTTGGATCGGGATCCAGTCAAAGGCCTTCTGACTTTGGAGTTCTTGTAGTGATATGTACTCTACTTTGGCGTAATGACCGGAAGGATCCAATGGGCACTGCGACATTAATATAGTGAAAGTTAAATACTAAAGCAATACGTGTCATGCAATTGCATATATTTAGGGTACACACATACTATTGATTATAGGCGCACATAATATACTCCTTGTCTTGGTGGGCCCACAAGGTGTCAAAAATATAGTCTATCATGGTGTTAACGACCAAATTTGGTAACCAAATCCCCGAGTTCAGAGCCAAGATTGAAGCGGAATCGGATCAGGAGTGCAGTCTGCAAAGAAACAGGGGCCGCATTGGCTAAGACTGAATCGGCTGGGAGACCAGTCGGCTGAGGCTGAATTGGACAAGGATGGCCGATAGCCGATTCCGATTAGGAGATGGAGATTGAACCGATTCCGAAAAAGGAGCATAAATATTGGGTTCGGTCCCCAAATGTTCGTTAAAGATATTGCCATCTATGGATAGAGTCCTATAACGACAATTGTATCTATAAATTAGGAAGTTGTATAGATTTTCCTTTTGTAATGCGGCATGGGACTGTGTCCCGGGATATTATCATACTGTAAATAGTAGATAAGGTAGAAACCGTGTCCTACACGGATATTGTTATGCCTGGGTATAAATAAGACCCGAGGGCTCTTTGTAAAGATATCAACCAACAGACAATCAATCAATTTCGGCACATCGTCACCCTTTTTATTTTCGATGAGTTCTTGCTCTTGCTCGGGCTGCATCAGCTCTGATCTCCGAACAAGGTAATTATTTGTCATTAGTGATTTGTATCATAGGGACTAGTGCTTCCATCGTCATGATACTCTAGTTTTAATGTTATGAACTGTGCAATTTATCATACGCGGCCTATAATCTAGAGCAATATCTGGATCTATCCTATAATCGGCTGGTTTCTCTCTGAAGACCGCAGCCGATAAGGATAGATCTAGGGGTTGAATTAGATTATATGTCGTGTTTACCGTCCCGAGGGGTTCACATTGACTCGTACAGATCTGATATTTCTTTTTATACTTAATGCTGCATCTAACCGACCTATTAAGTCGCTCTTAGAACTATTAAGATCTGTTTAGTTTAATGTTTATCATTAGAGACAGCACTGGAGTTTCAGCTAGCCTTATTTGTTTTAATTATCTTTAGTTTTAATTGCTATTAGATATATTAAAACCGCCTTTTATATTAAGATCTTAATCTGTCTAAGTGCCCTAAGCCAATATCAATCTGTCAAGCTATGCTGACAGCCGGTTGATCTAGGTTTAGCACATTTAGATTAGATTAATATCTTTTTATAAAATGTATCAAAGTATTAGCCGATTCACATTAGATCTGCAGTATCGGCTAGGTTATGAATGCAGACAATTATTATCCTAATGTGCTTTTAGTATAGCCGATCTATCCCAATCACTTGGTTTAAATGTGCTTTGGGATATCAATTATGTGCAAATTGATGTCTTCAGCCGATCCGATAGGATCTAATTTCAACTTAATGCCTATTTCTTGTTTCTTGTTGGTTACAGGATCAAACCAACTGGCACGCCCTCAATTCAACAGAGGCGACCAATTTGGACCTGCACTAGAGTAAAGCAAATCTCTTAGGCTAGTGCGTGGGAATCAAATTTCTCATCAACACGCTTTTGACACGCCCAATGGGACCAAGTGCAGACTTCCGAGTTCAACACAATGTCTAGCGACAATAATCCAGAAATCAACGAGGAAAACGTCATCCCGGTGAAGATTGAACAACTGTCGGCTGAACAACTAGCCGACTACAAACAGATAGTCGAGCAGCTGCAGGCTAATTACCTGGAGTCCTTTACCCAGGCCAGATCTGGGGCTGTCCTCCAGAAGTTCAAATTCAAGCTCGAGGAGCTCAACACGTCCTCCGAGGATGATAGGAAACGGAAGAAAAAGATGGAGGACATTAAACAAGAACAAGATGATTCGGGACTTCACACTCTGCAAGAGCGAATCGATTCGGCTGTGCATCACGCCCTTATCAAACAAAGTGGCATACTGGTCAACATTCTCAACAATATGATAGCCACCGTGGTTGATTCAAAGATAGCCGATTAGCGGCAAAGAGGGCCAACCTACTTCACTGACGGCCAATTCCCGGGCTATAGGGTGTTGGCGACCCAAAATCGGCCGATACCTCCGCCAGCGCAGCCAAATCCACCAGGAGGGGTCCTGATCTAGCCTAACGCGCACGGATCGGCTTCAAGGCCGCAACCCTTCATCCTAAACCGACAACAGCCTCCTTCCCAGGAGCAATTGGCGAGCATGCTTGACCTCAATCGGCGACCCGAGCCGGTTGGCAATCTCGTTCCATGGCCACACCACAACTCCGGCGGCCATCGGCTCCTTCCTGGGCAGTCATCACCACTGGCGAATCGGTCGCCTCCCGCTGTTAACCAACTCCAATACCAATATCCGGGAGGCCAACATGATCACCACTATCGGCCACAAACGCTACTGCCACTTCAGTATCGGCAAGGACCCATACCATATGAACAATACGAGCCGATACCCCAAGCTCAAGACAACAGACCTTGGGCCGATCTGATTGCCGATGTGATGCGCGATCAGTTCGGCCTCAAGCCAAAGGACTCCGGCCATATGTACCGATACCCGTATCCAGAGTACTTCGAGAGGGTGCCATTGCCAAACCGGTACAAAGTGCCAGACTTCTCCAAGTTCTCTAGGCAAGACAATGTGTCTACCTACGAGCACGTCAGTCGATTCCTGGCTCAATGCGCGGAAGCATCGGCTACAGACGCACTCAGGGTTCGCTTGTTCCCGCTGTCGTTATCAGGATCGGCCTTCACCTGGTTCTCGTTGCTACCATACAACTGGATACAGAGCTGGGCCAATCATGAGAAACAATTCCATAACTATTTCTACTCTGGCAACCATGAGATGAAGCTGTCGGTTAACCAACATCAGACAGAAGCACGAAGAAACGATCCAAGATTATATTCAACATTTCAGAGAAATGAGAAACGGATGCTACAGTCTGATCTTATCAGACTCCCAGCTAGCCGATTTGGCATTTCATGGTCTTCTGCCGCCAATCCGCGTAAGATTTTTGGCTCAAGACTTCGAGAGCTTGGCCCACTTGGCCAAGAAAGTGACGGCCCACGAGCAGAGATTTCAAGAACCTAAGAAGGCCTTAAAAAAGTCACCCACGTCGCCTACGCAACGAACACAGAATCAAGCGACAGCGATGCGGAGGTGGTAGCAGCCGAGTGGACCAGGAACAAGAAAGCAATAACCTGCCAATGGTTGAAAAGGTCGGCCAAGGAAGAGAAATATGACTTTGATATCACTAAAGCCGACAAGATCTTAGATCTGCTGTTGAAGGAGAAGAAAATTCGGCGTCTAGACAACCACGTTATCCCATCAGCCGGTGAGCTCAAAAAGAAAAAATACTACAAATGGCACAACACCACCTTCCACAGCATGAACGATTGCAAGGTGTTCAGGCAGCAAATCTAATCGGCTATTGAAGCCGGGAACATAAAGTTCGAAGAATCGGCTAAGCCGATCAAGGTTGATGGCAACCCCTTCCGGTCAACATGGTCCAAACCGGCCACAGGCAAGCTGATCAGCAGCACCGAATGATGTACAGCTTAGCGAAATGCTAAAATCAGTTAGCGCCAACTCAGGGCCACCCCACAGAGAGCCGATTGGAGATATAGTTGCGTCCATCAATATGGTGCACACCAACGCACGATCGGCTGATCATCGGCCCAGGCAGGACAGCCGGCTACGATTCCAACGCAGGATCCAGGAGGAAGAAGAGAGCCAGCGCGGCAGGCCATACCAAAGGGCACCTGATCGACTGGGCGTGGTGTACTACCGCTCGCCACGATGGTTGTGATCCGCATTGGCATTCCGAGTTCTTCGAGTTCTGCTCTGGGAGCAAGGAATGAGGTTGCCAACCCTCGAAAATTGCCCAGCGTGTAGTGATTACAGAGAGGACAAATACAGGGAACCAGGAGATTTCTAACCGATTCGTCCCCCGATCCGTTCGGCTTAACCAACGTAAACCTTCTCTTCATGATCGGCTCGGTCCCATCCACCAAGACTTCTTCCAGGAAGAAGATCAAGAAGAGGCTGACGACAAGCAATCGGCCAACCCCCAATGGTGCCCTTCGGACCTCTTTACCAAAACACAAAAGTGAAAAATTCAGCGACTCAAGAGCGAGGGGCAGGAGGAAGAAGTGCAGCGGATGATCCAATAGCAACAATGTCGGCAGGGCACAAAGCGATGGCGCACCAAGAAACAAGCGGCCCAGCCGATGAAAGCCCAGCTGACAGAGCCAGAAGGGCAAAAAAAGGCAAAGCAGTAGTCTCGGCATCAGTCAACATGGTTTTCATTCTACCAGCCGAGTTCGACGCTAACGCAGACACAGTGGAAGAGACCATGGCTAGACTAGTTTTGTCCCCAGAACAAGATATTTTTGGAAAATCTGAGGGGACTAAGAATCGGCACCTGAAGCCAATATATGTGAAGGAATTCGTCAATGGCAAGCCGATGTCTTAGATGCTAGTCCACGGAGGGGCTGCTATCAACCTAATGCCCTATGGAACTTTTAGGAAGCTGGGGAAAGGAGCCGAAGACGCTCATGACGTTCGGCTTGAAAAACGCTGAAGCTACGTATCAAAGGGCCATGAACTACATTTTCCATGATATGATCGGCTCCGTGGTCAAAATTTACATTGATGACGTTTAGAAGTAGAAGACCATTTAGCCGATCTAAGGCAGGTTCTGGAGAGAACAAGAAAGTACAGCCTGAAGATGAACCCTTTGAAGTACGCGTTCGGCGTATCGACCGGGCAATTTTTTGGATTTCTTGTTCATGAAAGAGGAATTGAAGTTACACCAAGGAGCGTTAACGCAATCAAGACCATTCAGCCTCCAAACAACAAGAAGGACCTACAGTCTTTGATCGACAAAATCAATTTTATCAGGCGGTTCATAGCCAACCTGTCAGAAAAGATGGAGACGTTCACACCACTGCTTCGGCTGAAGGCCGATCAAGCGTTCACCTGGGGGGCAGAGTAGCAGAAAGCACTGGACAATATCAAGGACTACCTAAGTTCACCTCCAGTCGTAATCTCTCCACAAAAAGGGATACCATTCAGGTTATATCTATCAGCCGACGAGAAATCCATCGGCTCAGTTTTGATTCAGGAGGTCGAGGGGAAAGAGAAGGCCATCTTCTATCTCAGTCGACGCTTCTGGATGCCGAAACAAGGTATTCACCAGTGAAAAAATTATGTCTCTGCCTGTATTTTTCATGCACAAAGTTAAGGCATTATCTATTATCCAACGGGTGCACCGTGGTATACAAAGCCGACGTGGTAAAATATATGCTATCGGCTCTAGTACTGAAAGGTCGGGTTGGGAAGTGGATATTTGCCTTAACAGAATTTGATCTACGCTATCAGGCACCCAAGGCAGTGAAAGGACAAACTATATCCTATTTCATAGTAGAACACAAGGATGATTCAATCGGCTCAGTAGAAATTATGCCTTGGACTCTAACTTTCGATGGCCCGGTTTGCACCGATGGTTGCAGAATCAGCTTGGTAATAAGTTCTTCCAGGGGGTAAGCTTTGAGTTTGCTTTTTTAATTACGCCCACGCCACAAACAACCAAGCCAAGTATGAAGCCGTGCTCAAGGGACTACAACTACTCAAGGAGCTTGAGGCCAACGCCATCGAAATAATGGGAGATTCACTGTTAGTCGTCAGCCAGTTGCCAGGAGAATTTGAATGCAAGAACGACACGCTGATGGTCTACTATCAAAAATGCCGAGAATTGATGGACAACTTTCGGCTAGTGACATTGAAGCACATCCCCTGGGAACAAAACACAGAAGCCAACGATCTGGCCCAGGGGGCATCAGGCTACAGGCCGATGACGAAGGATGTTGAAGTGGAGATCGCCACCATGACAGCCGATGATTGGAGGTTTGAAGTCTACAACTACCTGCAAAATCCTTCCCAGTCGGCTTCAAGGAAATTGCGCTACAAGGCTTTGAGATACGTTTTGCTCGACGAAAAACTGTACTATCGGACGATCGATGTCGTGCTACTCAAATATCTCAATGCCCATCAAGCCAAGGTGGCTATCGGAGAAGTGCACGAAGGGATTTGTGGTACGCATCAATGGGCTCACAAGATGAAATGGCTACTTCGAAGAGCAGGATACTTTTGGCCGACCGTGCTGGAAGATTGTTTCAAGTATTTCAATGGATGCCAAGACTATCAAAAGTTTGGAGCTATCCAAAGAGCACCAGCATCGGCTATGAACCCTATCATCAAGCCTTGGCCGTTCGGTGGTTGGGGAATCGACATGATCGGTTAGATCAATCCACCCTCAAGCAAGGGACACAAGTTTATATTGGTGGCGACCAATTATTTTATCAAGTAGTGGAATCAGTTCCTTTGAAGAAAGTTAACTCTAGGGATGCCATCGAGTTTGTTAAGGAATACATTATATACCGATTCGGTCTCCCTCAAACTATAACTACGGATCAGGGATCTATCTTTGTCTCAGATGAGTTTGTTCAGTTTGTCGACGGCATGGGGATCAAGTTACTCAATTCCTCGCCGTATTATGCTTAGGCTAACGGGCAAGCAGAGGTCTCAAATAAAAGTCTAATTAAACTGATAAAGAAAAATATCGCTGAGTATCCAAAGTAATGGCACAACCGATTAGCTGAATCACTTTGGGCCTATCGGATGGCTTGCCACAGATCTATCGGTGATATGGGCCGGGGGTATGTCGCGGGCGTGGCATTTAAGAAAAAGGAAGGCACCCCTGCCCATCAAGGAGCGCCAAAGTTATGCCCTGAAAGGCTAGGCAAGTCTCGGCCACGGGCGGCCACGTGGCCGCCCCTGAAGGGGCTGGCCCGGAGGCTGCCCGGAGGCCATCATACTTCCAAACGGCGGGGTTCGGGATCTCCTGGACCCCTGGTCGGAGGGGTCCGGGATCGCCCGGACCCTCATCCTCCATCCCGCACCTCTCAGAGAGAGGGGCGAACCCAACCGCCAACCAACTCATTTAATGCTCAAATAGGGGAAAGCTGAGCGCTTGCCCCGCCGCATTCAATGTGATGTGAGGCGCGGCTGTCAGTTGATCCCATCATCACCCCTTTTTGCCTATTACGAGGCAAAAGGGGGGGCTAAAAGTTCTTGACTAAGACCGTGGTATGACCACGCACCCACTCCGCGCACGCCCCTCTCACGCTCTGTCCAGTCGCATTTAATGCACTGGGCGGCTGCGTGGGAGAGAAAGTGCGAGCACAGGAAGCACAGTGCCTACACCTCCCTATGGAATGGGCCGCCGACCGGTGGGACCATTCGGAGGGGGTAGGCAAAACCATCATCACGTCAGCGGCATGGCAGCCACGACGGCCGCTCTTTTTCCGCTCTCCATGATGCGGCAAACAGGGAGGAGTAGGAATGGAATGGCTTCTCCGATAAGACAAGGCAAAAACCACTCCCTCACGTGGAGTGAATTAGAGAAAGGGTAGGACTGTTGTGGTGTTCCCTTGTTCTATAAAAGGAGACCCAAGTCCTTCATAAAAGGGGTTCAGCTCCTTCAGATAGACAGAAGGCCCCGTTCGGATCGGAGAAAAGAAGTTTTCGCCCCAGGTTGAGTCCCTCCAACTAGCCTGTAGAAATCTCCCATCCATCACAAGGTCTAAGGGGGAGGAACACTCATTGTTCTTGGCAACCTGCCCCATATACTACATACACACAGGAGTAGGGTATTACACCGTGCTGGTGGCCCGAACCTGTATAAATTCCCGCCTCATCTGCATTATTTCATCTTTTATACGAGTTTGAGCCAGGATACATCGCTCCCCATGCCGAACCAAAAAGGGGGTCCCCAGGATCCCTGCGTGTCGACTTACGACATCGACAGCTGGCGCGCCACGTAGGGGGAGCGCGCTGTGTTTTGATTTAAACTCCTATATTCCTCCCATTTTCCGACGGGAATCCTCTCTCCCCTGTCTCAGCCATGGTCCACGGCCGTGCCCTACGCTCCGCATCAGGCTCGCTCGCTATGCGCGAGCGCGGCCAGGCCGACGAGGCGGCAGAAGAAGTCGATGCGGGCAGGCACAGCCCCAACTTCCGCCACCTCCGCTCGATGGGGGAGGGACCTTTGTCCCCCTCACCATCGTTGGTGGCAACGGTGGCAGCTACGCCCGTGCCATCCCCTCTGCCCGCCGCTGAAGCAGCGGTTGGAGGCGGAGGGGCCCGTGCGTCCTACAGGACCGACAATGCTCCTGTGGGGCACAGACCACACCCTAGCGGGCGTACCGGCGAGCCCCGCCGAGGCGACGTCCATCGCCGCCTGGAGTTTGGCACTCCTGAGGGTGCCCTGCAGGCGGCAGAAGCCCTTTTGCGCCACCCTCCAGCCACCGCTGGCGAAGGGTCCAACGCCAAAAGGTGGCTCGACATGGCGAAGCTCGTAGGCACGGCCCAGCGCCAGCTGGCTGTTGACCTTGCTTCCTCCAGCCGCCAACCGCGCGGCTCACACGTCGCGGTAAGCTCTTCCTCTCGGCGACGGGCCCGAAGGGCGGCAGCAGCCGCGAGGGTGGAGGAGAACCTCTCGGCGGCGGCCCAGCCTGAGCCGCCCCGAGATCTGTTGTACGCAGGGCGCGACGCCCGCCTCCGCATCGAGCAGCGCCGAGATGAGCGTCGCTTAGGGCGGGTGCCGGACTGCGCCTCCTCGTCGGGAGACGCCACCTCACGGCAGGCGGCCACAGCGGCCCCGCCGTAGATGGAGCCCCACGGCGGACGGCGAGCGGCCATGATGGCCCAGCCGCAAGCGGGGAGCTCCGCGATGCCCAACGAGGCCCCGCAGCCACTGTCGCCCCCTCTGGCTGGCAATGGCTGCCAGGCCTTTGTTGCCGACCTCCGTAACGTGCGCTGGCCTAACAAGTTTAGATTGGCCCTTACGGAGAAGTATGATGGCTCGGTTAACCCCACCGAGTTCCTCCAAATCTACACCACGGCCATTGAGGCCGCCGGAGGAGATGAGCGCGTCATGGCCAACTTCTTCCTCATGGCGCTGAAGGGCCAGGCCCGTTCCTGGCTGATGAACTTGCCAGCCCGGTCAGTCACCTCTTGGGACGACCTGTGTCGCCAGTTCACCTCCAACTTCCAGGGCACGTACCCTCGCCCGGGAGTGGAGGTGGACCTCCACATGGTCCGACGAGGGGAGGACAAATCCCTGCGCAAATACATTCAGCATTTTTGCTAGGTACGCAACACCATACCTTCCATCGCCGACCATGCAGTGATCTTCGCCTTCCGGAGTGGCGTCTGCCATGACGTCATGTTGGAGAAGATCGAATCCAAGGCTCCCCGGACCACCACGGAGCTCTTCGAGCTCGCGGACCGGGTGGCCCGCAAGGAGGAGGCCCGGGTTTGGAATCCTAGGAATCCTACCCCGGCCCCCACCGGCGCTGCCCCCTCCGCGTCCCGTGAAGAGCGGCGCGAGCGGCGACGGAAGCGCCGGCCGTCACGTGGCGGCGAGGAGGGCCACGTCCTCGCCGCCAATGGAGCCGAGAAGCCCTCGCGGAAGGGCAAGCCCGCGGGTAACCGCAGGCGGTCCCCGGACCCTCGCCCCCAGGGCCGGGCCGGAGACAAATGGTGCATGGTGCACCAAACCTCCCACCACGACCTCTCTGAGTGCCGTTCGGTCAAAAATCTGGCCGAGCGAGTGCAGAAGTATGAGCAGGAGCGGAGGGAGAACGAGAAGGAGATCCGCCGCAAGGGCAAGGCGCCGGCGGAGCGCCCGAACAACCGGCGAGAGGAGGCCAAGGATACGGCCCCCGCCGGGAACGACGACGACGACCTGGGCTACCAAGATCCCCAGCACGTCGTCGCCACCATCGACGGCGGCGCGGGCGCCCAAATGTCCCGCCGGAGCTTCAAGTCCATGAGACGCGAGCTCCTCGCAGCCGTGCCGTCTCATGAGGCGGCCCGGAGGTCGCGCTGGGCGGAGGTGCCCATCACCTTCGACCAGACCGACCACCCAGGAAGTGTCGCGCGTAGCGGCCATTTGGCCCTCGTGACCTCCCCCACCATCTGCAACGTCAAGGTCGCCCGAGTCTTAATTGACGGAGGTGCGGCCCTCAACGTGCTATCCCCGAAGGCCTTTGAGGCAATCAAGGCCCCGGGAATGGTGCTCGGGCCTTCTCACCCCATCATTGGGGTGACGCCCGGAAAGGTGTGGCCCCTCGGGCAGATCGCCCTGCCGGTCACCTTCGGGGCCCCCACTAATTTCCGCACCGAGCGGATCGACTTCGATGTGGCGGATCTTAATCTTCCCTACAACGCTGTGCTTGGGAGGCCGGCGTTGGTGAAGTTAATGGCGGCTACGCATTACGCCTACCGCCAGCTCAAGATGCCGGGCCCCGGAGGCCCCATCACCGTCCACGCTGACGTCAAAACCACGCTAGACTGCGCGGAGGCGCGTGTGGACGACATTGCGGCGGCCGACCGCGCCGAACCCGAGGACCCCCAAGGGGAGTCATCGGGCTCCTGGGCCCCGAAGCAGCGCATCACCTCTGCCGATGAGGTGGTGATTAAGTCTATCCGTTTGGACGACGACCCGTCCAAGATCGTCAACATTGGTGGCGGCTTGGACACCAAATAGGAAGACACGCTCGTCTCCTTCCTGCGGGCGAATACCGACGTGTTTGCTTGGAGGCCGTCGGATATGCCCGGGGTCCCCAGGGAGGTGATCGAGCACCGACTCGCAGTACGGCCGGACGCACGCCCGGTCCGGCAAAAGGTGAGGCGACAGGCCCCAGAGCGGCAGGCGTTCATCCGCGAAGAGGTGGCACGGCTCCAGGAGGCCGGTTTCATCCGGGAGGTGCTGCACTCGGAGTGGTTGGCGAATCCGGTGGTCATCCCGAAGGCCAACCACAAGCTGCGCATGTGCATCGACTACACCGACCTCAACAAGGCATGTCCCAAAGACCCCTATCCTCTACCCCGAATAGACCAGATAGTCGACTCCACTGCGGGGTGCGACCTTTTATGCTTCCTAGATGCGTACTCTGGCTATCATCAATTTCGTATGGCTGTAGAGGATGAGGAGAAAACTTCATTTATCACTCCTGTGGGTACTTTTTGCTACATGTCTATGCCCTTTGGTTTAAAAAATGCCATGTCCACCTTTCAACGTGGTATCCGCATCACGTTAAAGGACCAAATACGGCGCAATGTTGAGGCAATCCCGGGACCAAAGAACTTTGCTCCCGGATTTGGCCGAGACATTTGATAACCTCCGGTCCTCCTGCATGAAACTGAACCCAGAAAAATGCGTGTTTGGGGTCAAGCTATTAGGGTTCTTGGTCTCTGCCCGAGGCATCGAGGCCAACCCCACTAAAATAAGGGCAATAGAGGAGATGTGCCCCCCTAGAAAGCTCAAGGACGTACAGAGGCTCATGGGTTGTGTAGCTGCCCTGAGTCGCTTCATATCCAGGTTAGGAGAGCGGTCGCCTCATACCGAGCTCTTCTTGCAACTTCTTCCAGAACTTGGAAGTAAACTGACTTCCCCTATCGGACACGATCTTCTTAGGCACGCCATGCAAACACATGATCCTTGCGAGATAAAGTTCTGCTAGCTTCTTCCCTGAGTAAGTAGTATGCACTGGTATGAAGTGGGCCACCTTGGTGAGTCGATCCACCACGACCCAAATTGAGTCATATCCTGACGTTGTGCGGGGTAAACCCGTGATGAAATCCATTCCAATTTCTTCCCATTTCCACTCTGGAATCTGAAGTGGTTGCAATAGTCCGGCGGGCCGTTGATGTTCTGCCTTAACCCGCTGACAAACATCACAAAGTGCAACAAACTCCGCTATCTCCCTCCTCATACTGACCCACCAAAACTTTTCTTTAAGATCTTGATACATCTTTGTACTGCCCGGGTGAATTGAGTATTGAGTTTGGTGAACTTCCATAAGGATCATTTTTTTCAAATCCTTGTCTTCTGGCACACACAATCTCTTTCCCATCCAGATTGTGCCGTGTTCGTCTTCCGTAAAACCACGAGCTTTTCCGACTCTCATGTTCTTCTTGAGTTCGGCCATCTCGGGATCTGATGCCTGAGCAGCCCGAATTTGATCAATGAGAGTGGGTTGGGCTTCCAGAGCAGCCACAAAGCCAAAATCCACCACTCGTAGATTTAGTTACTCGAATTCCTGCTGCAACTGGTCACACATTCCTTCGACACTGAGGGTGGTGCAGTAACTCTTCCGGCTTAGTGCATCTGCAACCACGTTAGCTTTGCCGGGATGGTAGTGTATCCCTAAATCATAATCTTTAATCAGTTCCAACCATCTTCTCTGTCGGAGGTTTAAATCCGGTTGGGTGAAAATGTACTTTAGACTTTTATGATCCGTATATACTTCACAACGGTTACCAATTAGGTAGTGTCGCCAGATCTTTAGTGCATGAACCACTGTGGATAACTCCAGATCATGAGTGGGGTAGTTGTTTTCGTGTGGGCGGAATTGACGAGATGCATAAGCGACCACTTTACCTTCTTGCATCAACACACATCCCAACCCTTGGCGAGATGCATCGCAATAAACTTGGAAGTCCTTTGCCGGTCCGGCGGTATCAACACGGTGCGAGACACCAACTTCCTCTTAAGCTCTTCAAAACTCTTGTTGCATTACGTCGACCACTTAAATTTCTCATCTTTCTTCAACAGTTGAGTCATCGGCTTGGCGATTTTGGAGAAGTTCTCAATGAAGCGGCGGTAGTAACCTGCAAGTCCAAGGAAACTTCAGATCTGCGTAACCGTTTTAGGCGGGGTCCACTTGGTAACTGATTCCACATTTGCTGGATCCACGGCTACTCCTTGGGCATTTACAATGTGGCCGAGGAACTGTACCTCCTTTAACCAGAAAGCACACTTGCTAAACTTGGCGTAGAGTTGATGATCTCTCAACTTCTCGAGTACTATCCGAAGATGTTGCTCATGATCTTCCTCCGACTTAGAGTAGACCAAAATGTCGTCAATGAACACCACCACAAATTTATCCAAGAACTCCATAAAAACCTTGTTCATCAGATTCATAAAGAAGGCCGGTGCGTTGGTTAGCCCAAAAGACATGACCGTACACTCGTACAGGCCATACCTGGTGGTGAAAGCGGTCTTGGGAATGTCCTCTTCCCGAATTCTCAACTGGTGATAGCCCGATCGCAGTCTATCTTAGAAAATACCTTGGCCCCTTTGAGTTGATCGAACAAATCATCAATCCGTGGTAGGGGATACTTGTTCTTGATAGTAACCTCATTGAGTGCGCAATAATCGACACACATTCTCTTGGTCTTGTCTTTCTTTTCCACGAAAATCACCGGAGCACCCCAAGGCGACGTGCTCGGGCGAATATACCCTTTTTGCAACTGTTCATCCACTTGCTTCTTTACTTCGGCCAACTCGTTGGCTCCCATCCTATACGGCCTCTTGTGTATTGGGGCGGTCCGGGTACTAGATCAATCCGAATTCAATTTCCCTTTCGGTGGCATCCGAGTTAAGTCTTCGGGGAAAACTTGGGGTATTCTCGACGATGGGGATATCCTCTAACTTCACAGGGGTCTTGGCCGCCATTTCGGACGATTCCCGGTGGAAATATGATTCAAACTTGCTATGGACTTGACTTGCATGGGAGAGCGAAAAACAATTCTTTCTCCTTTCGTATTGATTAAAGTAATGGTGCGTCTAGCGCATCGATTACTCCTTATGTCCGGACAACCAATCCATCCCAAGGATGACATCTATGCCTTTGGGTGAAGGAGGATGAGGTTGGCTAGAAACATAGATCCTTGGATTTCTATGGTCACCGAGGGACAATGCGAGTGGTCTCCAAGTGGTTTCCGGGATTTGAACCCGCATAGGTATCTTAAGTCCCACTACGACAACCCATGTGCCCCAACAAATTGCTTTGAGATAAAAGAATGTGTAGCCCCGAATCAAATAATACGTGGCGGGAGTAAAGTTTACGGGAAACATACCTAGTATGACTTCGGGAGCGATCTGTGCTTCCTCGCAGACACATGGTTGACTCGAGCCTGGATGAACCTTGGCCCAGCGCGTCTTGGCTTTGGACACTTGTCTGCAAAATGCCCGGGGTCACCACAGTTGAAACAGACTCCTGGCTTGCCCCCAGAGTCCTTCCTTGGAGGTGGTGGCTGAGATTGGTGCTGGGATGGCGCCGTTGGAGGGCGTGAGGCTGGAGTACGCTGTTGTTGACCACGCCACTCCGCCGTTTGGAAATTCCCGGGTGATAAGGTCGATGCCGACGAACAATCATGGTGGTAGGTCCACTCGACTTCCGGGCATGAACCGCGGCCTCGCTGCGATTTCCCTGTTGTTGAGGAGGTCGGGGACTGGAATACTTTTCTCTTCTTAATCATCTTGTTGCGCTGATCTTCTGTCGAATGGCCTTGTCCACCAGCTTCTCAAAGTTAGCATACTCTCCGGAGATAAGCTTGTCCGTGAGTTCATCATCCAAACCAGCCAAAAACTTTTCCTGCCTTTCTGCATCAGTGCGCACATCTTCTGGGGCATAACGGGCAAGACGGTTGAACTCGTGCAGATACTCAGTAACTGATCTGTTACCCTGCTCAAGAGAACGGAACTCACGCTTTTTCTGTGCAACTATTCCCGCAGGAATGTGTGTGGTCCTGAAACTGCGACGAAACTCTTACTAGGTAACTGCTGCTCCTGCTGGGCGAGTAACCAAGTAGTTGTCCCACCAAGCCGAAGCAGGACCCTGTAACTGATGAGTGGCAAACGAGACTTTCTCTGGTCCGTGCCTTGCAGCAGATCTAACTTCTTCTCTATGGCATGAAGCCAATCATTAGCCTCCATGGGATTAGTGGTACTGGAGAAGGTCGGCGGTCGGACACGAAGGAACTCTGGCAACTTAGACTGGGGTGGTGGGGCGGCAAACTGATTGTTCTGCTACTGTTGCTGCATTTGTTGCAGCATCTGCTGTTGCATCTGATGGTGTTGTTGTTGCATCTGCTGCATCATTGCAACCATCATCTGTGTCTGTGAAGCGAGCACTTGAGCAATGGTGGGGTTCTCGGGTGGCGGTGGAGGAGCATTGCCATTGGCGTCGTGAGCCTCGTTGTTGTTGGCACTGTGCCCATTGTTCTTTTTCGCCCGCGGTCCTGGTGTTCACCATCCGAAGGAGACAACCGACCGAAGAGAGAGAAAAGAAGAAAAACAGACAGACTTAGAACTAATCTTTATTATTAGAATTCAAATGCATTGTTATGATCTTGACTAAAACAAGGAAAAGCACCAAACATCCTTAATCGGTCAGTCATATCACACTTGATATCGACTGCCAGTTATCCCACACACAGCAGTCTAGCACACAGCAACTACCAAGAAGACAAACTAAGTTAAACGGTAAAACTAAGGAGGGCAACTAGAATGATCCACGAGACGAGGAGTCGAAGCTGCTTCCTTCGGAAGATCCCCATTCTTCCGAACGGCTCCTAGAGTCCTCTGGCGTCACCTCAGACTTGGACTCTTCTGAATCGGTTGCCGTAGCCCAACCGATCCCGCCTCTTCCCTCCGAGGAATCTCGAGTCTCTTCGGAGTCCATGTCTTCACCGAATTCTCGATCTTGAGTTACTGGAGACAGAGATCTAACCATTACTGCCACCTCCGCCTGGATTCGCCGAAGCCGGAGCAAAGGTGAGAGCAGAGCTCGCAGCGGGAGGAACTGAACCGGCGCCGGAACCGGAGCGGGTGGAGCCGGAGAAGGCGGTGGAATCCGAGGTGCCGTTGAATACGGACAGCGCGGTGGTGGTCTTCCGAGGCGTAGTGCGAAGTCTAACCCCAACCGGTGGCGGGAGTCCCTTCAACTAAGCTACCTCCTTCTTCGGACGAACCACTTCGTCCTGCAGTCGCGCGATCCTTAGCATCTTCTTGTCGTTCAGCTCTTTGGTTGCCTTGTGTAGGTCAGAGTGCATCTGATCCAGTCCTTTGAGCATGGTGCACATGTGGCCGAAGGTAGAGTCATTCTCCTCTGCCGTAGACTTGAATGCACTGACCTCTGAGGAACTACCCCGACGGGGATGGTAGCGGTAGGAAGAGGTGCGAAGGTCAGCATCATGCAGCTCCCTCATCTTGGCCAGCATCAGGTAGGCGGCTTCTTGACAAGCGTGACCTGACGTGCCTCCGGAAGCTGTGACCTCCATGTTGGGAAGACACGTTCCCACGAGCCCGTGAACCTCCAACCGAACACGGTAGGGCAACTCGCCACTGAGAGGCTCAACTGTTGTATACTCTGGTGCTTCGGGATATCCAATTGCAAGAGCCATACGTGCCAGTTCTGCAACACAGCCCGTCATCCCTTTCCCGCAGTGCGTCGCTGGGGAATCTGCCATCTATAGAAACAAAGGAGTGGGAAAAATCAAAACATGCTCAAAACCCACGACCAACATCCCATTTTCGCAATTCCTAAACCCTAGACTCGACTCCACTTTTTCAAACACCCCCTTTTTTAAAAAACATATGCACATGAAAAGAATTAGAGGGCTCTTAAGGTTTCCGGTGGGCTTGTCCTACAGTCATAGGAAGGCTCTGATACCAACTTGTCACGCCCAGAAATTCACACCAGAAGTTCTGCAGCTAATTTGTGCATTTCACCCTCGTCCAGGCATCAGCCGAGGTACACAAATCGACGTTATTGATAATACAGAATCCTCGTCTTAGAAACAATATAAAAGAGTTACACAAATGCAGCGGAAAAGAAGGTAAAACTAACTTAAGCTAAACTTGACACGAGCGAAGCGGAACACCAACACCACGGCTAAACCTTGACGAGAACAAGCCTACACCTCCTCGGAGAGACCTCGACCTCAACCTCTGGCACTGAAGGGGGAAAAAGAAGCAAGGCTGAGTACAACCACCGTACTCAACAAGTCACACCGGAAAAGGGGACATGATGCAAGATAAATTACAAGGAAAGGTCAAGAGGTTCAATTTGCATAAACAGCATTTGCAGGAAAGGTCAAGAGGTTCAATCGGGCAATGGGCAGCCCCCTCTAGTGCCGCGGTGAATCCGGAAGCTGATCAACCCTTAAAACCGGGGTCGACCCAACTCCATCACGCCCACCCTCTCTGGGATACGTTAACTAGAGACAGCTACGCTACAGACCCAGCCATTACCCATGCTGGCTTGTGGTATGCACGACATTTCTTCCAGGGTTTCCCGAGAACCGGTCCTTAATCGTCATGAGCACGCTAACCAAAGTCCAACCATGTGCTCACAACCCACCTCTTTCATAATTCAATATTATTAGAAATAGGATCACAACTTAACATCATCGAGGGTCAACTTTAGCAACTTGATTAGTGTGATTCCCTTAAGTGAGCTAGTTGCGCTAAGCATAACTAAGCAAACCTTAAGCTATCATCTAGTCATATTGAACCCCAAGTTATCAATGGTATAAGGTAAACAATCCTATGGTTGAGTACAATAGGTATAAACATCCCATGAAATGACATTCTAAAACATATGCAGTATTTGAAAGAAAAAGAGATATTTACAAAGAATAGGTACAATATGGTCAATGCAACGGATTCCACGCAGATAGGGTTTCCATCGGGCGCGAGGGTTGCGGAGATGGAAATGGCGTCGCGCGATTGGGCCCGGCACATGTCCGACGTGGCTCGGATTCAAACGGAAAGGAGCGGAGCGGCGACGCGCATGGCGGGCGGCGGCCGGACCGACCGGGCGCGGGGACGGGGAACCAGACAGGCGGGACCCACCCGTCAGTGGCTCGCGGGCGAGGGACGCCCCGCGGACTTGCGCGTTGCGGCGGGCGGCTTGGGCCGGGAGGGACCGGGCCGGCGGCCCAAAGGAAAGAGCGGGAGTACTGTGCAGCCCGTACGGAAAAGAAAAAAAAAAGGAAAAAGGATTTTTGGGGGCTTAATTAATTTCTGATTTCTTATTTAATTGATTAAAAATACTTAGAGTGCTCTAAAAATTCCAGTAAAAATCCTGTTAGCATATTTTGACATGCAGATTTCAAGAAAAATCCTACCATATCGTTTCCATTTAGTAATTGCATTTTAAAATTATGGGTTGGCTCCAGGTTAATTTCAGAAATTCCGATTGTTTCAGGGTAAATTATTTAAATAAATTAGGAAAAAACCCAAGGTGTGACATTATACACCGAAGCGGATCAAGAGCAAAGGCGTCGAGACGACCTGGATTACCTGGAGGAGAGGCGGTGCCGGGCAGCGCTTCGCGCGGCCCGCTACCAACAAAGCCTCCGCCGCTACCATCAAAGCAAAGTCAGCCCCCGAGTGTTGCAAGTCAATGACCTGGTCCAGCGCCGTGTCCAAACACGCGCAGGCCTAAGCAAGCTGTCCCCGATGTGGGAGGGGCCATACAAAGTTATCGGCACCCCGCGTCCGGGAGTAGTTCGCCTAGCCACAGAGGACGGCACTCCGTTGCCGAACCCGTGGAATATCTCCCACCTGGGCAGGTTCTACCCGTAAGCCGCATGGTGTGCTGGGACATGCATAGAAGTTCATCCATTGCCCCCGGTGGCATGAGGAATACGTTTGTTATTTCATTTCATATGTTTCCCTTGCAAAGTACCTGTTGCAGTGTGTTTTCCCCCATGTGCTCGAGCATGTGCTCTGGATGCGGCTTTCCAATGAGTTCCTCGGCCTTGCCCGCCTTAGCCTGAGAGCCCCAAGGGTTTCGAGGGTACAGTGATGCTGCATACTACCACTCCTGGGGGCAGTCAACGCCTGGGGGTTCGGGTGCGAACGACACACGCCTGTCCCGGCCCCCCGTTGCCGCTGCCCTCGCTGGCCTTTTTATGCCTTCGCTCCTACCCGGAACCCCGACAAAGGCACCAGCCAACAGCCAGTGCATGCTGCCCGAACCCGGAACAGCCCCCCAGCTGCATGGGACAAATCACGGGGGTGAACAACACTATCACATTATCGCAGTGACTAAGTCTTAAGCTACCAATTGCAGGGAAGCTAACATACAGGGGCTCGGGCCAACCAACCGCCACTACGTGCGTGCTAAGTTGGCCGGGGGCTCCCAACATACACATACATGAAACAACAAAAGCAGCCACGATGAGCTGTTGCAGCACAAGTAAAGGCAAGTTCAATAACTTTATAAACAATGCATAAATATCTTTTTTACAGATACAAGCCGAGGCAAGAGGGCCCTAAGTGGCCGGTGGGTCGCTGGGAGCTTCCACCGGGGAGTCTGCGTCCGGCGAGTCCTCGCGGAGGGCGAGCTGGAAGGCCGTCGGGGTGCCGTCGAAACCCATCATGATGGAGTCGACGGCGTCTTGGACGCGACGGCGGGCGGCCTCCTCGGTGCCTTCGGGAAAGTCCTCGGTGGGGATGTAGGGGTCGAAGTTGGGGTCGCGGGCTTGGTAGCTCGCCAGGATGAGGGACGCGACCTTGCGGGATAAGTCATACGATGACTCCTTCGCTACCTCGTCGACCTCCTCCGGCACCCTCTGTATCCCCGCGGCCAGATCGTCGATGTACGTGGCCAATCCCGCCAAGGTAGGGATGCTAGGGGGGTACGGTTCACCCCCATCCCGCGGTCCACCTCCCGAAGGCGCCTGATGGACGAGGCCAGGCCCTGGATTCCTAGGCGTAGGATGCGCTCCAGATCCGCGACCCGGCGGCGCGCCTCCTCCAGTTCCGGCCCCGGCCCCCGCAGCTGCGCCCGCGCGTCCATGACCACCTGCTCCCGGGTGGCCAGCTCCTGCTCCCAGCGCTCCAGCTCGTCTTGCCGACTGCCCGAGGCGGCGGCGAGCAGCTGCTCGCGGTCCCATATGCCCTTCAGGCATCGGGAGGCCTCCTCCTGGGCTTCCACCGCCGCCGCCTCTCGACCCCCCACGGTGACCTCGCGCTCGGCGACGGCCTTCTCCTGCGCCAGCACGTTGGCCTCCTGTGCGGCGGAGTCTTCTTCGGCCTTGGCGACGGCGGCCTCCCGGCTCTCAACCGCCTGCCACGCAGCCTCAAGGGCCCTCTCCCGCTCCGTCAGGCCGGCCTCGTGGGCCTGGAGGTCAGCGTCGGCGCCGGCAGCGGCGGCCTCAACGTCGCACAAGGTGCGCTCACGCTCGTCGAGGCCCCGGGCGCGCTCCCTAAGGTCGCGGAGGAACTGCCCGGCGGTGGTGCGCACCCTCTCCTCGGCGGCGGCGGCAACCTGCTCGCGGAAGTCGGCGGCGTGCCGCTCAGTAACGGTGTCTTCAAACACCTGACTGAGCTCCTCCTGGCGCCGCTCGATCTCCGCCAGCTCCCGCCTGCGGATGAGGCCCTCCTCGACCTCGACCTCGGCCAGCTCCTGACGGCCCTCCTCGACCTCGGCCTCCCGCCGCGCCACCTCGATCTCCCTGGCGGCCAAGTCTTGTACTTGGGCCCGAAGCCCCTCCAGGGAGATGGCGTTGGCCGCCTCTAGCGCCCTGGTGACGACCTCCCTCGCCCGCTCCTACGATCGGACGAGGGGCTCCGTATCCAAAGCGGCCGCGACCCGGACCGGGCACCCCCAGA
This sequence comes from Oryza australiensis, assembly GCA_019925245.2. Classification (NCBI taxonomy): domain Eukaryota; kingdom Viridiplantae; phylum Streptophyta; class Magnoliopsida; order Poales; family Poaceae; genus Oryza; species Oryza australiensis. The sequence continues at coordinate 945,308 of JAIFGZ020000348.1, forward strand.
CTCGGAGTCAGAGCCCGGCCCGGGATCGGCCGCCTGCGCCGGCCGAGCCTCCGGAGATCCCCCGCGGCCGGCGCTGCCCGCTTCTTGCCTTGGGAGCTCGCAGCCGGCCTGCGCCGGCAGGATTAATGGCAGCCGGCGGGGAGATGGCGCCGTCGAGTGTGGTGCGGGCGAGGGTTGCTGTGGCGGCGACGATGGTTGCCGCGGAGGGACCCCGAGGTTGCTCTCCGCCGCCCTACGCCGCCCTCTGCACCGGCGCCGCCCACGGCTTGCCCTTCATGGGCGGCGGTGCTCCAGCCACGGGTGGGCCCCCCCCGAATCTCGCGGGATCGGGACCGAGCCCAAGGGGGCGACCCGGACCTTGGGGGCTCGGGCGCCCGAACCTCTCTGTGCGCTCTCCCGAGCCCGAGGCGAACCGCCCTTGGGAACAACCCTCGGGCGAAAATGCTGTGCTCGCGGTGAAAGCAAAACAAAATCGCAACAAGAAATAAAAAACGAGACAAAAGTGCAAGACCACGATAGGCATTCACGGATCGGCAAGGCGTACTGCGGGCGGAGTTGAACTCCCGGGAGATCCACGAGATAGCCCGCTTCTTCTTCGCGGGGCGGCCGGAGGACTCGCCGGGCTCTCGCCGCTGCGTCCCCGACGTAGGAGTCCGCGGACGGACCCCGCCGTCGGTGTGCTCGCGGGGATGCGCCACAGGCCTCCGCCGCTCCGGCGCACTCACAGGGACGCACCCGGGCCTCCCCACCGTCGTTGTCGCCGCATTGCGGCCGGCCCGGCCCTCGGCGTAGTGGCCCCGGGGATGGGCCCGCCGCCGTGGGCCCCCGGCCTACGCGGGGGAGGCGGCGCGGCGCGCTCGCTCCGCCGCCTCGTGGTGGAGAAGGGGAGGAGAGGGGTCCTCCTCTGGCCTCTTCCTCTTCCCTTTGGGATCCGGGGCCACCGTATTGCCTCGGCCCGGACCCCGGCGGCTCAGCCGCCCAATCAGGATGTGGTCGTCAGGGTCATCGTCGTCGCCTCCGCCTCCAGCCCTCGGAGCAGCCCCCGGCGCAGCCTCTAGCGCGGCCGACGATGAGCCCACGCTGTCACCCACCACCTGCAGCAGGTGCAGGATCTCCGGGCGCGCGGAGTCCTGACACAGCGGCACCAACCCGGGCGGGAGCTGCGCCAAGTCCATCTCCGTGATGCCGAGGCAGCGGCGGACCAGGGTCCGGAGGTTCCTCTCGTCCTAGTCAAAGACGACGCCCGCGAAGGTCCGCATGTCGTCGTTGGGACCCGTGTACATGTAGGCGGGGCGCGGCCTCTCCTGTAACGGCGCTATGCGCCTCATCAGGAAGTCACGGAAGACCGCGTGGTTGGACAGGCCCCCCCGCCAGAGGTAGCAGATCCGGTCAAGCACCCCGTCCAGCTTCCTCCCGGCTCGTGGGTGTGCCCCCGAGTTCCTCTGGTTCACGGGATCCCCGTCGGCAGGGAGAGGCGGGGGCGGTGGCCCAAGCTGGTGTAGAACCAGAACGCCCTCCAGTTCTCCCACCTGGAGCGAGGGTGGATGTCGATGAAGGGAGTTCCGACCGCCCTGTCGTTCCGCGGCTGGATCGCCACGTACCCCACCGCGCCGGGGGAGCCAGCCCGGCATACCCGGAAGAACTGCTGGAAGAGGTGGAGAGAAGGCCTCACCCCCACGAACATCTCGCAGGTGTGGGCGAACATGGCGAGGTAGAAGACGGTGTTGGGGGTGAGGTGGTGCAGTCGGAGGTCGTAGAACTCCAGGACGTCAAGGAAGAAGCGGGAGAAGGGCGGCACCAGCCCGACCATGGCGAAGGAGGCGAAGAACACCATCCCGTGGGGAGGCCGCTCCTCGGGATGTCGCCGCCGCTGCGCGTGCCGTTCGGCAAGAATTTGTTGAAGAGGCTGCGAGCCTCGCGCATGCGCACCAAGGACTTGGGGAGCACACTCCCCGGCTCCAGAGGTGAATCACGGCCCATTGCGGGGGTGGGTGCGAAAGCACAGAAGGGGAAAGCTGAAGGTGGAAGAAAGGAAGCGGAAGGAGCAGGAGGCGCTAGGTAGACGAAGGGCGAATGCCGATGAGAGGAGATGGCAGTGGAAAGCGTAGAAACCGGTCCCCTTCCATGCGGATCTGGTTTTATAAGCTGCCGCCGCCCCCTCAGATTCTACGGCATTAAATTCGCCCCACTACCGCACGAAGCGCCCCCTCATCTCCGCGCCCTTTCATCTCCGCGCCCTTTCGATTTTCGCATCCCCTTGGATTCCCGCACCATTCGGATTTCGTGCCGCCTGGGGCTCCGCGCCTGCCAGGCGCACTACGCGGGACGGAGAGTGCTAGGCGGTTTGAATAGGCCCCCGTGCGCATTTAATGCACTGGGCGGCTGCGTGGGAGAGAGAGTGCGAGCACAGGAAGCATAGTGCCTACACCTCCCTATGGAATGGGCCGCCGATCGGTGGGGCCCATCGAAGGGGGTAGGCAAAACCATCATCACGTCAGCGGCATGGCAGCCACGACGGCCACTCTTTTTCCGCTCTCCATGACGCGACAAACAGGGAGGAGTAGGAATGGAATGGCTTCTCTGATAAGACAAGGCAAAAACCACTCCCTCACGTGGAGTGAAGTAGAGAAAGGGTAGGACTGCTGTGGTGTTCCCTTGTTCTATAAAAGGAGACCCAAGTCCTTCATAAAAGGGGTTCAGCTCCTTTAGATAGACAGAAGGCCCTGTTCGGATCGGAGAAAAGAAGTTTTCGCCCCAGGTTGAGTCCCTCCAACTAGCCTGTAGAAATCTTCCATCCATCACAAGGTCTAAGGGGGAGGAACACTCATTGTTCTTGGCAACCTGCCCCATATACTACATACACACAGGAGTAGGGTATTACACCATGCTGGTGGCCCGAACCTGTATAAATTCCCGCCTCATCTGCATTATTTCATCTTTTATACGAGTTTGAGCCAGGATACATCGCTCCCCGTGCCGAACCAAAAAGGGGGTCCCCAGGATCCCTGCGTGTCGACCTACGACATCGACAGGATCAATCCAGGTGCCTCCATATAAACTGGTCTACGGACATGAAGCAATTCTGGATTGGGAAAATATCATCGGCTCAAGGAGGATTCAGTTACAAGATCGGCTCACAGCCGATGATTATTATAACTTAATGGTGGATGAGTCAGAAGACCTAGTTATATCAAGGATGCGTGCTTTGGAAAAAGTGACGAGGGACAAGGAGCGAGTAACTCATCATTATAATAAGAAAGTTGTGCCTAAGTCTTTTGAAGAGGGTGAGCTCGTTTGGAAGTTAATATTGCCGATCGGATCAAGGGACAACAAATTCGGCAAGTGGTCACCTAACTGGGAAGGGTCTTTCAAGATCCACAGATGCGTCTCTAAAGGAGCCTACATGCTGGAAGGGTTGGACGGAGAGGTGTTTGGTCGGGCCCTAAATGGAAAATATCTGAAGAAGTATTACCCCAGTGTCTGGATCAACTCATGATTCGGCTAAGGTCTAGCTGATTCATATTAGCCGATGCGTTGAATACGCATCGCCTTTAGGTCATTTTTATGCTAAGTTTTTCCCCTAATTTTTATACATCGGCTTCGCCTAGCCGATAGCGACACAATAGTCAGTTTGATAATTTTATTAATGCTGAAGACATCATCAACAAAATTAAGGGGGCATACATATGTACTGTCAAAATCGAACTTAGCAAACTTTCAATGTTTTCGAAGCATTTAAGACGTGATCGGCATGTACGCACATAAATAATGTCGGCAAGCCGGTTACAAAAGAGCCGCGAGTTTGGGTTACAAAAAAATCCTAGCCAACTATTACAATCAGTTCAGCGGGAAAGGAAGTTGGTCATAGCCGATATCGCTTTACGACAAATCTCGTCTATCTCTTCGATGGCCTTGCCGTCGGCTGCATCACTCCCTTGGATCGCTTCATCGCCCTAGCCATATCGGATAAATGTGACACGACCGCCTTGATCTTTGCTCGTTGGTCCTCAATCACTTTCGGTAGGCCGGCCACACGCTGTTCTTTGGCCAGGATGTCGGCTTCAACCTTAGCAAGATTGGCTGCTAGTTCTTCCCGATGTTTGCAAAGCCGATCAAGCTCAGCTATCGGCTCAGTCTTCAAGGCATCAAACTTGGCTTTCTTGGCGGTGATTTCTTGTTGGCTGGCTCTGATGTTGGCCTTCAACGCTTGGTTCTCTCGGCGATTGGCTATTCTCTGCTTGGCTCATTTGAACTTGTGCCAATGCGCCTCCATGAAGGTGGCCGATGCGATGATATCAGCCAGCTGATCTGGCAGCCGATCCTGGACGTCTTCAAACCGACTTCGGATGGAACCACAGTCGGTGACCAAGAAGTCGAGGGAGCACTCTAGCCGCTTGGCTATGTCTGACAGGGTAGCCCGTAGGTCCTCGTCCGACAGCACCATGGCCTAGTCGGCATCCTCATCAGGGTCCAGAAACTCTGAGAGGTCGAAGTCCAAAAGATAGGCTATGGTCTGCAAGACAGGAGGCAGTTAGAAGAATCGATAAAACTAGTAAGCCGATTTATAAAGTTGAACAGAACTTACTTGGACAACTGGGACTGAGGTAGCCACGTCTTCGGCATCACCACCACCTACAGCCGTTGGCATGTGTTCGCTCGATACGTGGGGGCAGGTGTTGGAGCACGAGGAGGCTGAAAAAAGATACACGTCATAAATCGGTTGTGTTGATAAGAAAAATTGGGGATGGCAAAATTTACCAAGGTTGGAGTTGGTTTCGGCTTCTTCGAAGCCCGTTTCTTTTTCTTTGCAGTTGGGGTAGCAGCAGCTGACGGCTTCGCCCTCTTCTGCCAATGCAACGGCTCACGGGTTTGGCCATGAAGGAGTGTTGTTACCTTCGGTATGTGGAAGCCGATGATCGATGGGGCCAGCCCGCAGCCGCTGGACAACACGCCATGAGCATAGAGGATTGCCGCTCCCGTGTTGCTTGCATGTGGGGGAGAGGCATCGGTTGTCTGCAAAAAATGAGGCATGGTTAGTCAAATATACGAGTAATGGCCAAGAGGGACTAAAAGGAGAAGATGATTACCGATGGGGTCATCTCCGGATCGACGATGGTTAGATACATTGAAGCCGATTGGTGAAACAAGTGCAGCTTCCACTCATTCCACCATCAGCTGAAGACAGTTGTCCTCGTCACCACCAAGTCAATGTTGTCGATACTGCCCAGAGGGGGACCAGGGATGTTGAGCAGCCGATGCATCATGATGTCTCCTTCGATTCTGCTTCTAGCCTAGATCTTGTCTGAATAATAAAGACCGATCGGCAGTTGGCCCATGCCAAGTTGTCTCGCGGCCACCATCGGATGATAAAACTCGTATGACTTCTGGATGTTGCGCCCTTGGTGGATGTTCACGGGGAGGATGCAAGGTGTTATGGCCGATATATAAATCTCCCTCGGCTTTTCATATTTTTCAGAATTGAGCTCGTCTAGCCAAAGATCGTTTGGGAGTTCGAATTTGTCAAAGTCTTTGTAGGCAAACCATATCCTCGAGCTGCTCGAGAAGCCGCTGTACAGATTGTCGAACCAATTTTTGAAATGATCGGCTGTCAGCTTGGATCCAGGATAAGTTGCCGCCGCTTCCCAAAATGACAGACATCGGCGGGTGGTCACCTCTTCGTCATCTTCAAACCATGGCTCGATCAAGGAGAAATCGGCTTCTAATGGAGTTGGTCTTTCTACGACCTGATAAGTGTGAAGGTTTAACCACAGTTGCAGTAGCCACCCGGGTCCTCCTGTGTTGACAGCCTGCTTGGAAGCCAGCCTAGCCGATGCGTTGCTTAGCATCTGGTACAAATAGCCGAGTAGATATTTTCCTAAGGGGACTTGTTTCTTGCTCACCAGAGCTTCGACTACGTGCTGCCAGTTGCTAGTCGGCCCTCAGCTTGATCCACAGAATACAATTTTTTCCAGCCACATCAGGAGGAAAGCTGCATATTCTCTCTCGAAGATCGGGCCGTCTTTCATGTTCATTGATATAAAGCCGCTCCAACCTCCTATGCTCTTGGTCTTGAAATTATGAGTGCATTTGATGTTGAGGCTGGCTGGGTCAACTGTCGAGGTCATATCCAGCCCCATGATCATTACTACATCCAAGAGAGTTGGTGCCATCGACCCTTGTCTGAATAAGAACGCATTCAACGTGTCTGACCAGAAGTAAGTTGCAGCCGATAGGAGGGGTTCATCCTTGGGCATGTCGACTATTGTCAAAGCTAGGCACTGGCTTATACCTAGCTCAGTCCAATGGGTTTGCTACCTAGCCGACATTCTTAAGTACCAAGCCAGCCATGATTTGTCTGTTGAAGGCCAAGACTTAAAAGCACCAGACCAATGGGCCAGATCAGGGGTGGAAAACCTAAAGGGAATCCGGTTTGTTTCGGCATTAATGAATTCACTGGGGTCTACATTGCCGACCGGCCCTAATAAGAACTGGTTTGGGCTAAGAAGGTCTAGGATGGCGATTTGGTGAGCAAGGTGCTACAAATCAAAGGATAGAGGAACAAGATTACAGAGGGTAAAAAGCCAAATCCCGAGGAGTAAGGGGCTACAGCTGATGGGACTTACCTCGGGGTACTCTGCCTGAGCCGCGTCGGAGCGGGTGCTTGAAGACTCCATTGATGGAAGGGATCGCCGCCATGGAGGGGTTCGCCGGTGGGGTCGTGCTTTGGTTCTGACGGGGTCGCCGAGGAGACGGGAAGGTTTTTTCTGGCTAGGGCTTAAGGTTGCAAAAGTGACAGCGTGGCTTGGTTCGGTGCAAGGCGGTGTTATTTAATGAAATTTCGTGATAGCGAAACGGACTAAGGCGAAACTTTCACGGGAATTTGAAACATTGTCAAATCCGCAATACTATCATATCACGGACTTGGGGGGCATGTGTTAACGACCAAAATTGGTAACCAAATCCCCGAGTTCAGAGCCAAGATTGAAGCGGAATCGGATCAGGAGTGCAGTCTACGAAGAAACAGGGGCCGCATCAGCTAAGACGGAATCGGCTGGGAGACCAGTCGGCTGAGGCTGAATCGGACAAGGATGGCCGATAGCCGATTCCCTATTAGGAGATGGAGATTGAACCGATTCCGAAAAAGGAGCATAAATATTGGGTTCGGTCCCCAAATGTTCGTTAAAGATATTGCCATCTATGGATAGAGTCCTGTAACGACAATTGTATCTATAAATTAGGAAGTTGTACAGATTTTCCTTTTGTAATGCGGCATGGGACTGCGTCCCAGGATATTGTCGTACTGTAAATAGTAGATAAGGTAGAAACCGTGTCCTACACAGATATCGTTATGCCTGGGTATAAATAAGACCCGAGGGCTCTTTGTAAAGATATCAACCAACAGACAATCATTCAATTTTGGCACATCGCCACCCTTTGTATTTTCGACGAGTTCTTGCTCTTGCTCGGGCTGCATAGGCTCTGATCTCTGAACAAGGTAATTATTTGTCATTAGTGGTTTGTATCAGAGGGACTAGTGCTTCCATCGTCATGATACTCTAGTTTCGATGTTATGAATTGCACAATTTATCATACGCGGCCTATAATCTAGAGCAATCTCTAGATCTATCCTACAATAGGCTGGTTTCTCTCTGTGGACCGCAGCCGATAAGGATAGATATAGGGGTTGAGTTAGATTATATGTCGTGTCTACCATCCCGAGGGGTTCATATTGACTCATATAGATATGATATTTCTTTTTGTACTTAATGCTGCATTTAACCGACCTATTATGTCGCTCTTAGAACTATTAAGATCTGTTTAGTTTAATGTTTATCATTAGATACAACGCTGGAGTTTCAGCCAGCCTTATCTGTTTTAATTATCTTTAGTTTTAATTGCTATTAGATATATTAAAACAACCTTTTATATTAAGATCTTAATCTGTCTAAGTGCCCTAAGCAAATATCATTCTGTCAAGCTATGCTTACAACCGATTGATCTAGGTTTAACACATTTAAATTAGATTAATATCTTTTTATAAAATGTATCGGAGTATTAGCCGATTCACATTAGATCTGTAGTATCGGCTAGGTTATCAATGCAGATAATTAGTATCCTAATGTGCTTTTAGTCTAAGTGATTTATACTGTCTCGGTATAGCCGATCTATCCCAATCACTTGGTTTAAATGTGCTTTGGGATAACAATTATGTGTAAATTGATGTCTTCAGCCGATCCGGTTGGATCTAATTTCAACTTAATGCCTATTTCTTGTTTCTTGTTGGCTACAGGATCAAACCAACTGGCACACCCTCAATTCACCAGAGGTGACCAATTTGGACCTGCAATAGAGTAAAGCAAATCTCTCAGGCCAGTGCGTGGGAATCGAATTTCTCATCAACACATGGCCTTCCGGTCGGTTTGAAGATTGGTGACCATGACTTTTTGTGGATCCAGGAAGGCCATTTCTGGTGCGTTTCTCAACACCACTTACAACTATACCTACACACAAGAGAAACAATCTTATAAGCGTGTTATAAGGATTGTTGCTACCAAAATTGAGAAACACAAGAATACATAGAAGAAGTAGGACTTAAGTAGACTTGTGTCCATTGCTCGTAGTCTAAAGAGGTCGAATAGATCCTTGAAGTCTATGACAATATAATTTTCTGGCCCAATAAATAGTTGTCGATCGTGATGGCCTATGATGTCACTCTCCTTGTTCGTCCTCCTGGCGTTTGATTTCTCCATGTAGTAGCGGTGGAGCTCCTTGCAAGCGTCGCCCATTCTTCCTAGGGTGTCGCCTCTAACCATTGGCATGCCTAGTTGGAAGGACGCCGGAGCAACGTCTTCCCCATCTCTAGCTTCTTCGGAGCTAGATGCGAGGGCTGCTCCTTGTCTTTCACTCTTCCTCTTCCCCTTGCTGCAGGTTTTTCGATAGTTATCTGCGGAGAAGAGAAATGTGTCTTCCTTGATTTCTTCAGCAATGGGGGATTAATGATCCCCGTGCTGTCGGCCACCATGTCAACTTGTGGAACATGAGCGGGAGCTGGAGGGGTTGAAGGATCAGGTGCCGGTTGGTGGCCGCTGCCGAGTGCTTGGTGCAGTGGCTGACCTCGGAGTCAACTTGATTTCAATGACCTCCTTGGGCCATTGGATAGAACTTCCACGTGCAGCTCCTAGGGTTAGGATCTCGTCGTTTGGTGGATGCTGCAGTGGCAAATGGGCCCATTCATTTTTCACTGTGTCAACTTGCATTTTTGCTTAGCTGGCCATCAGTTGCACCCCATGCACTCTTGTATCTGGGGTCAGCTTAAAGGCAAGTCCCTCGGCTGCCAGAACCATGAAGGTTGGCGTCACCCTAACTATTAGCACGCAGTTAGTCGGTTCCTATGATAGATTCATCAATAATTTTAGAATATTATATAATATAAGGATTTGTTAAAACTGTTACGCATTGTGGCTGAGAGTTTTACCGTTATATGGTCGATGATGGCTGTGATTGGTGGTGGACTTTCCGCCACCTCATTTGACACGCAACTGCTCCGCCTTTGTGTTTGGACTGTCTCGGTGCGGAGCGGCGACGGTCTCGGCGGTTTGCTGCTCGGCTCGGATCTGTTCCCTCATCTGTGCCTCCACTTGGCCCAGCCTCTTGTCAAACTTAGAGCTCAATTCGGCTTTGACCTGCTCCCATATCCTCTCAGCCAGGAGGCATTTTTCTCCGCCTTCGTGAGGCTCCGCTTCTTGTATTGCCCCGCATATTATGGAAATCCATATTTCCAGGGGATGGTAGCGCCAACGCCCCTAGTCCATCCACGATGTTCGTCGATGCCCAACACTTCAGTGAGGATGTCATCCTCGCATCTAGAAGAGCATGCCTCTTGAGAGGACTGTCTCACGGTAACCAACTCTGTCTGCACTACAAGTGAGTTCGATATAAATCGAGAGAACGATAGGTGTAAAGAAAATAAACATATTAGGATGAAACACTTGCAATATTTTCATAAACTTGTTGATATTGGGCATTTGATAAGGTGATTGTTCCATCGCTATTTTTCACAGCCCTTACCTTTGCCCAGCTCCTTGCCCTTGGGTGTGGGATATCGGCAAATGGCGGCGGCGTGTTTGATGCCTCTGCCACTTCATCCTCTTTCTGCCATTGCTCGATCTTCTCGGCATATCCTCCAGTGCCCAGCCGGTGCGGGTACATGTTCCAAGCCTGGAGTGCCCAATAAGCTTCCCTTTTGGCTTGGGATTCGGCAGTTGATTTCTTTTCGAAGAACTCCTCTCACATGGCTTGCGTGATGTAGGGGTAGTTTCCGAAAGGCTTCGAGGTGCTGGGGTTGAGGACGTACTAGGTGACCAGCTTGGACTTAAAGTTCTTCCAAGCATGTCCCATTGTCTTCAAAGCCATCTGTTTTAGCCTGTCCTCATCGACTACAAGATATTCGAAGCTCTCCTTCAACTTCAGCCAAGCAGTTTCCTTCTCGACGTCCGAAACGTGCTTGATGTGATCATTCAAGATACTGAAGGTCTACCTCCCTATTACCACGCAGATGGACCTGAACTTCTTGCACACATTCTTGGGAGCGGATGACACTCTTAGGAGGTCCACCTCTGTTATGGTGGACTGTTTCTTTGGGATTTTATTTTCGCTCCTAGGGGCCCATGTCCTTGTGGACCCAATAGTTGTCGCCGACATTGGTTTGTCGTGCTGACACATCGTCTAAATAGCTTACAAAATCAAAAATTAATTAATTCAAGAAGGTAGATTGGAAGGAAAGAAAGAGAGAAGATAAGGAGAGGGAGAAATTCAGTAAGTTGTAACACTAGATGTAAGAAAAAATATTTTTGAATTTTTGAATTTATTTTTGAAAGGAAGGAGAAAGGGAAGAGAAAGAGAGGAGAAGGATCTTTGAATTTATTTTTGAAAGGGAAGAGAAATAGAGAATGAATCTTTCAATTTATCTTTAAATTTATCTTCGAATCATTGAACACACAATCTTTTTATACACAAATCAACATATTCAAAAGTAATAGGCATTATACTAAATAACAATCCCATTATACAGTTATTGGTGCCACACATAACAGTCCCAACATACAAATTCAACCCATTATACAACATTATACATACAGTATTATACATACACACATTGTACAACATTAGAAATATAGTATATATATTGGTGCCAACATTATAGTGCCAACATACATCAGATTCATCTTAGATAATACACACAACATAAAAAATATAACTTCATCTCATATTCACTCGGTGGCGGCGGCGCTCGGTGGCGACGAGGAAAGAAGACGGTGCCAGGCTCGGGGACGGCGGCGCTCGGTGGCGGCGAGGGTAGACGATGGCGGCGACGGGCTCGAGAGACGGCAGCAGAGCTAGGGTTCTGAGTGAGTGAGGGCTTATAAATTTTGTGCGCTAATGTATAGATCTGAATTGGCACGCTTTGTTAAAAGATTTGGAAGCTCATCCGTGACGGGCTTTAGATTAAGCCCGATTGAGATGAATCATCTCAATCAGAGTTAATAGAATGCCCGTCACAGATGAGTTATAGTTCGGCGCGCAAAGGCCAATGGAAAAATTCTATCGGTGACCGGTTGATATAAGGCCTGTCACGAATGATCTCATCGATGATGGGCTTAAAGCTTAAGCCCTATCGGATAAGATCATCGGTGATGGGCCTAAAGATCAAGCCTAATTGCAACTGACATCATCTCTATCGGGATGCAGTTAAGGCCCATCATCGAAGAGGTCATCCGTGATGGGCTTAAAGTTTAAGCCCAATTAGTAATGACATCATCTCTATCCGTCTGTAAGTAAGGCTTGTCACCAATGATCTTATCCGTTACGCGCTTGACTTAAGGCCCGTCACCGATATAGTTTTTCCATTTTTACATATAAACACATTAATTTTTGCTCTTTCCTATTTTACCACTTTTGAGCTGTAGTAAAAAAATTTAGTAAAATAAAATAAATCACTAAATAATTCTGTAAATTTCAATAATTCACTAACTTTATTTAATTCACTAAATGATTTATTTAATTCACTAAATAATTCTCCAAATTAACGAAATAATTTACACAAAAGGCTTGTTAAAACAAAATGATTCATTCATTACAAGAAATAGCAAAACAAACAAGTACAAAGGCATCGGTCACAAGGTTATGCCTCCCATATGATCTGAACGAGCATGTGTCACATCCTCTTGGAGATCATAGTCAAGGTTGATGTGAGGTTTTACATGAAGATTCTGGTTGTATTCTTCTTTGTCGACGACATTGTCAACCCCAACAATTCGGCGTTTACCATCCCTGACGATGTGTATCTTCTTGTTTGCAGGGTCTTTTATGTAGAAAATCTACTCGACCTATTTCGCAACCACGAATGGTTCATCGGCGTATCCAACCTTGGATAGATCTATTAAAGTGAAATCTTCCTTGTCGACTTTGACACCATTGCATATATTCACCCAACGGCATCAAAACAAAGGGACTTTGAATCTCACGTAGTTCAGCTCCCAGATCTATTCAATGCGGTCGTAGTATGTGTTCAACCCAACTTGATCCTGGAAAGCATCTATATGGACTCCGTTGTTTTGCACTTTCCTTTTGTTATCTTGTTTTATGGTGTAAAATGTGTATCCGTTAATATCGTATCATTGCCATGTGTCTATCTCCCAACACGATCCCATCCCCAAGAACCGTATTGTCTCATTTGAAATATCCGTCGACATTGTAATACGATTCTTGAACCATTCGTTGAACCGGGAGTTATGTTCTATGTTAATCCACATATCTGATCGCCACAAGTTCTCTTGTCGGATTTTCGCTAAATGCTCCTCAAAGTATGGGGCAACGTCTTCCATATGTTGGAGCACAGTGAAATGAACCCGCAAATAGGATGCTCGATCGGGCACAACCATTGGGAAGAAGTAGGCATAGCTCAATGCCTGGCCCTTTCTATAGCTGACATGCTTAAGGATGTGATACGATATGATGTCCCGATCTTCATGGCGTAGGATCAAACTCTGGATAACTTTGCTGCAAGCAGCGATAACTAGTGCAACCTGACGAATAAAACTCGAAGCCACCCACCGTCTTTAACCTGCAACCTGAATCGAGGATTTGCCCAACCACACTCTCCAGGAACCAACCAACACAGCCTACAATCAATCGAGGAAACCTCGAAGGGAGTAGGAGCACCAATTAGGAGCGGATGAAGCTGCCGCTTCTGTAAATCCCGCGAAGGAAATCACAAGAGCAAAGGGGTAGAGATCACTATCTAGGGTTTATTAGCACACAGCTGAACAAAAGGGGTTCTGTATTTCAATTATCAATGGTCTGTGATTAAAATGAGTTTAGGGGATATTTATACTAGCAACACCCCTACTAGATAGGTGGAAACACGAAATAAACAAAATAACACGCACTATGTGAACGGGCCTCCTAGAGATGCCTTCCTGGAGAGTTTCCGCGTGGCTGTTTGACTTCGGCGCAGTCCTCAATGTTTTGGCAATAACTCCATCTTGGAATCTCCAAATTACATGCGGTTTATTGCGTTAGAAAGTTAACTCTCTAAGATTTCACACCATGTGCAGCATGTACCACAACATATTGTAGATTGGTACAGTTTATTATACGAAGTTGACCATCAGACTGACTGCTGACTCTCTGACCAGTCTGCACTAAAACTGGTCGGCAGGAAAAACGATGCATCCAAACTGGTCGGCACTTGAAGCATTGGAAACTAGACTCAATAAGCTTTCCAAAAAGTCCTCATGGACCTTCATAGCTTTTGTGGATCAAAAGTTATGGCAGTTTCTTTTCGATGGTTCTGTCTTGCTGGATTGGCTCGAGCTCGGTTCTTCTCTGTAGTCCATCCTTGGTGCATCCTTGGCATCATCTTTGGTGAACCTAAGCATTAGCAACATATACGACTTAGGTCGTATATAATTCTCATTAATATTAAAATGAATTTCACAAAGTAGCGCGTGCACCTCTTGTTGTAGCTTCTTAACTCGACTACGAGTAATTGGTCCGTCAAAGGCGTGAGTGGTCGGCAGAGTGGTCGGTGTAGGCTTATCAAAGGTTTGAGTGGTCGGCATGCTGGTCGGAGTGGTCGGTGTAGGCATATCATCCTCCCCCTCTTGAAAAGGAGTCGTCCTCGACTCTGAGATATCTTGACTTGTGAATGGTGAGAGATCAGCAACATTGAAAGTGGTGCTGCCACCATAACTTGCTGGAAGATCTATCTTGTATGCATTGTCATTGATCTTTGCAAGAACATGAAATGGACCATCTCCTCGTGGCATCAACTTGGATTTGCGCTTATCAGGAAAGCGATCCTTGCGCAAGTGAATCCACACCAAGTCCCCTGGTTCAAATAACACATTCTTCCGATGTTGGTTCACACTTGCAGCCTTGCGTGTTGCCTTGAGTTCAATTGCTTCCTTGGTCTTCTCGTGTATCTTCTTTACATATGCAGCACGCTTAGAGGCTTCCATGTTTGTTCTTTCCTGCATCGGCAAAGGCAACAAATCTATCGGAGCAATTGGTTTGAACCCATAAACAATTTCAAAAGGACAAAAATTAGTGGTGGAGTGTACAGCCGTATTATAAGCAAACTCCACATGAGGCAAGCAATCCTCCCAATACTTCAAGTTCTTTTTCACCATTGTCCGTAGCAGCATTGATAATGTACGATTCACCACTTCAGTTTGCCCATTGGTTTGAGGGTGACAAGTGGTTGAGAACAAAAGCTTGGTCCCAAGTTTTGCCCATAATGTTTTCCAAAAATAGCTCACAAACTTGACGTCACGATCAGACACAATGGTCCTGGGCATTCCATGCAGCCGCACAACTTCTCCGAAAAACAAGTTAGCAACATGTGAAGCATTGTCGGTCTTGTTGCAAGGGATGAAATGAGCCATCTTTGAAAATCTATCGACCACAACAAAAATAGAATCTTTTCCCCTTTGAGTTCTAGGCAGTCCTAAAACAAAATCCATGCTTATGTCTTCCCAAGGAATATTAGGAGCAGGTAGGGGAGTGTATAAACCATGAGGGTTCAGTTTTGACTTAGCTTTGTGACAGATGATGCATCGCTCCACAAATCTGATGACGTCTCTCCTCATCTTGGGCCAATAGAAATGATCACCGAGCAGTTCGTAAGTTTTCTTTGTCCAAAATGGCCAGTCAATCCTCCTTCATGTGATTCCTGTAACAAAAGCGAGTCTAACAGAGGAATTTGGAACACAAAGCTTGTTAGCTCGAAACAAAAACCCATCATGTATGTGATATTTTTCCCAACCTTTTTCCATCGTTACAATTTTTCTATGGTTCTGAAAATTCAGGATCATTGTCATACATACCTTTCAAACTTTCAAGTCCCAAAACTTTTACCTCGAGTTGATTCAGCAACACATTCTTTCGAGACAATGCATCAGCAACCACATTGTCCTTACCTTTCTTATATTTCACAATGTATGGAAACGTTTCAATGAACTCAACCCATTTGGCATGGCGACGGTTCAGTTTTGATTGTCCTTTCAAGTACTTGAGCTTCATGGTCGGAATGGATAATAAATTCTTTTGGCCATAAGTAATGCTGCCAAGTCTCAAGTACACGCACCAAAGCATACAATTCTTTATCATACACAGAATAATTTAGTTGAGCACCTCCCAGTTTCTCACTAAAATATGCTACAGGTTTTCCTTGCTGCATTAAAACTCCGCCTATTCCAATCCCACTAGCATCACATTCAACCTCAAAAGTTTTAGTGAAATCAGGTAGAACAAGTAATGGTGCTTCAGTCAATCGTTTCTTTAATTCTTGAAAAGCATTTTCCTGTGAGTTTTCCCATTTAAATTCAATCCCTTTCTTTGTCATTTCATTTAATGGAGCAGCAATGGTACTAAAATCTCTCACAAATCTCCTATAGAAACCAGCAAGGCCATGAAAACTCCTTACCTGACTTACATTTGTAGGAGTTGGCCAATCCTTGATAGCTTTTACCTTGGTCTCATCCACCGTTATCCCTTTTCCTGAAACAATAAAGCCAAGGAACACCACATGGTCTGTGCAAAAACTGCACTTGTCAAGATTAGCAAATAATTTCTCCTTTCGGAGCTCATCCAAAACTTGACGAATGTGATTCATATGTTCTTCAAACGACTTGCTGTAAATCAAGATGTCATCAAAGTAAACAACTACAAATTTTCCAATGAAAGCTCTCAGGACATGGTTCATTAATCTCATAAAAGTGCTAGGAGCATTAGTCAATCCAAAAGGCATAACTAACAATTCATACAGCCCAAATTTTGTTTTAAACGCAGTTTTCCATTCATCTCAGTTTTCATTCTTATTTGATGGTAACCACTTCTCAAATCAATTTTAGTGAATATTGTGGAGCCACTCAATTCATCAAGCATGTCATCTAAGCGTGGAATAGGATGACGATAGCGAATGTGATGTTATTTATAGCTCTACAGTCAACACACATTCTCCACGATCCATCTTTCTTAGGTACTAAGATCACAGAACAACACAAGGACTTAAACTTTCTCGAACAAAACCTTTGTCAAGAAGTTCTTGCACTTGCCTTTGTATCTCCTTTGTTTCTTCAGGATTGCTTTGGTATGGTGGTCGGTTCGGGAGTGCAGCCCCTGGAATGAGATCAATTCGATGCTCAATCCCATGAATTGGAGGTAGTCCAGCTGGTGTCTCCTTTGGAAAAACATCTTCATAGTCCTGCAAAAGATGAGACACAACACTAGGAAGAGAGGTGATGTCATTAGGTGAAATTAAAATGTCTTTGTACACAAGTACAAAGTGCACTTGATCTGGGTTGTTCCTCACTTTTCTCATCTCAGATTTTGTGGCTAGCATAACTAAGCGCTCTCCCTCTCCTTTCTTTTTGTCTCTCAAATTCGGCTTGTGGCACTCACTCACCGATTTGTGGATGTCACTCAATTTATTTTGCTCTCCATCTTCTCTACTCACGGGGACAACTTCAGATTTCTTTTGTAAGTGCTCGGCCATGATTTGTTGTGGTGTCATAGGTTTGACAACAAACTTCCTCCCTTTTAGCTCGAGGGTGTATTGATTTGTCCTCCCACAGTGCTGAGTATAGCGATCATATTGCCAAAGCCTACCAAGCAGCAAGTGGCACACAGACATGGGGGCCACGTCGCACTCAACGGTGTCAACATATTTGCCAATTTTGAATGGTACTTTTACTCTATACCCAATCTTAATATCTCCCAAATCATTCAACCATTGGACATGATAGGGATGAGGATGTCGCTGCAACTTTAGACCAAGTTTGTCAACCATCTCACGACTAGCAAGATTATGGCAGCTTCCGCCATCAATGATCACCTTTACTACCTTATCTTGCACTTTTGCTCTGGTCTGAAAAAGATTATGTCGTTGTCCATTTTCAGCTTCTTTCACTTGGACACTCAAAATTTGAGTCACCACAAGAGCAGCACCTTGCTCAAAATCACACCTAGTATGTTCCTCATCCTCCTGGGCTTCCTCAACATTCTCTTCCTCAACTTCTTCACTAGCTGAATCAAATTCTCCATTGTCATTCACAAGAATCACCCAATTGTTTGGGCACTCTCTAATTACATGCCAACGGCCTCCACACTTGAAACATTGGATACCACTACTCTTGGCTGTAGAACCCACTGAAGTGGAGGTGGATGCCGCTGGTTTAGCACTCATGCTTGGGCCAGCAGTGTTCTTCCCACTAACAGCATTTTGAATATTGGAACGCAAACCTCCGCTTGAACTTTTTTCGACGAGGGTGCAGCAGCAAACTTGGAGATTGATTTGCTTCCTCACGAATAATTCCTCGTGCCAAATGACAGGGATTTGCTGCTCTTAGCATCTTGCTGAAGTTGACGTTCAGCTTTGGTTGCTTGATGTACCAAATCAATTAAATGTCGGTACGGCTAAAACTCAACAATACGCTGAATGTTGCGATGCAGACCAGCCATGAAACGTGCAATGGTTTGCTCCTCATCTTCATGCACATTAGCTCGAATCATAGCCTTCTCCATCTCTTTATAATATTCTTCAACGAGAAATTTCCTTGTCTCAGATTCGCAGCTTATCAAAGAGATCACGTCGATAGTGCTTGGGCACAAATCAAAGTCTCATTTCTCTCTTCATTCTTGCCAACTTGCAACAAGGACGTTCCCCTTCTTCTTCTCGATCTTGGAGCAGTTGCTCCCACCAAATAAGAGCATATCCATCAAATTCTAGAGATGCCATTGCCAACTTCTTCTGCTCTGAATAATTATGCATGCGAAAGATCTTTTCCAACTTCAACTCCCATGTGAAATAGTCTTCAGGATCAGACCCTCCATCAAATTTTGGCATGGTAAATTTTAGTTTACCAAACCTTTCCTCTGGGTTGCCTCTCCTATGACGTCGGCGACCAAAACTGCGCTGAGAATGATTATCATCATCCTCATCTTCGATTCTTCATTATCATTCGGCCGACCTCGTCCACTTCCTCTGCTATGTGCAGCTCTTCGGTTCCCGACCCCTTCTCCTTCCATCACTACCTTCATCATCTCCACCATGGTTGCTGGCTCCTTCTTGAGGAGGACGACGTCCTCTGATCTCATTCATAAGGCCATGGAAAGCTTGTGTCAATTGATCTTGCTTTTCTTCCATGCTTTGCCGAAGTTCATTAAATTGTGCCGTAGTGACACATTCATCGATCTCACCATTGGAATCCATCTTCCTGTCAAATTAATGAGAACAAAGCAACAAATATATATATGGAATAGAAATATATGTGGAATCTCACGACCTCACTGCTCTTACCGACCAAAGCTCTTATGAATTCCTGCGGTTACAGAGAAAAAATGTGTGGTGGTAACAAGAGTGATGGTTAAGCGAATACAAGACCAGAGATACCGATTATGATGGCTTGTATGTGGAGCTTGGTGGGGATTAATTAAACAAGGAATGCAATCTGATCCTTGCTGTTGTAAAGTTAAGTAACAATCCAAACTAGAAGTTCCCTGCCTAGTGCTGACCAAAGGATATGGAATGATGTCAATCGATCAAACACACGCGCAAAGAAATTTCAGAGTTGATGCAAACAAGGAATATGATTGGGATGCAAGTGTTGCGATCAAACCCAACCAAACTTTTGCACCAAACACGGATAGGAGATGGGTTGCACAACTGGTTGTGATATACTTTCAGCACGTGCATATAAACAAACCGATCTTTCAATAACTTTCTCAACTTTTAATTTTTTTAAACTTTTCTTTCTTCTCCTTTTTTTTGACACACTTTTTTTATATAGAACTAAACACAGGGATCAGCTATAACACTTGCACACTTATGATATAAACAAAGCACAACCAGTAGCAATAACTTGATAGGATCAAAGGTAACGCGAAGGACGATAATGGCTATAGATTTTTTTAGCAACTTTCAGACATATAAAGAGGCTCAAAGGACACACAAAGGAGATATGATCAGCAACTAAAACAAAGACTCTAATGGACTGAGACCTAACCGAACTCACAAGAATTACAGATTGAACAAAAGGGTTATGGCAAATATTTTTATGGCCTTTTCAGTGGATAGGCCAAACAAGAATATATATGTAGCTAAGGGTAAATAATCCTATCGTGGCAACTAAAGCTCTGATACCAGATGATACGATATGATGTCTCGATCTTCATGGCATAGGATCAAACTCTGGATAACTTTGCTCCAAGCAGCGATAACTAGTGCAACCTGACGAATAAAACTCGAAGCCAACCACCGTCTTTAACCGACAACCTGAATCGAGGATTCGCCCAACCACACTCTCAAGGAACCAACCAACACAGCCTACAATCAATCGACGAAACCTCGAAGGGAGTAGGAGCACCAATTGGGAGCGGATGAAGCCGCCGCTTCTGTAAATCCCGTGAAGGAAATCACAAGAGCAAAGGGGTAGAGATCACTCTCTAGGGTTTGTTAGCACACAGCTGAACAAAAGGGGTTCTGTATTTCAATTATCAATGGTCTGTGATTACAATGGGTGCTGAACACAAGCTTTTTATACACAAATCAACATATTCAAAAGTAATAGGCATTATACTAAATAACAATCCCATTATACAGTTATTGGTGCCACACATAACAGTCCCAACATACAAATTCGACCCATTATACAACATTATACATACAGTATTATACATACACACATTGTACAACATTAGAAATATAGTATATGTATTGGTGCCAACATTATAGTGCCAACATACATCAGATTCATCTTAGCTAATACACACAACATAAAAAATATAACTTCATCTCATATTCACTCGGTGGCGGCGGCGCTCAGTGGCGACGAGGAAAGAAGACGGCGCCAGGCTCGGGGACGGCGGCGCTCGGTGGTGGCGAGGGTAGACATGGCGGCGACGGGCTCGAGAGACGGCAGCAGAGCTAGGGTTCTGAGTGAGTGAGGGCTTATAAATTTTGTGCGCTAATGTATAGATCTGAATTGGCGCGCTTTGTTAAAAGATTTGGAAGCTCATCCGTGACGGGCTTTAGATTAAGCCCGATTGAGATGAATCATCTCAATCAGAGTTAATAGAATGCCCGTCACAGATGAGTTCTAGTTCGGCGCGCAAAGGCCAATGGAAAAATTCTATCGGTGACCGGTTGATATAAGGCCTGTCACGAATGATCTCATCGATGATGGGCTTAAAGCTTAAGCCCTATCGGATAAGATCATCGGTGATGGGCCTATAGATCAAGCCTGATTGGAACTGACATCATCTCTATCGGGATGCAATTAAGGCCCATCATCGAAGAGGTCATCCGTGATGGGCTTAAAGTTTAAGCCCAATTTGTAATGACATCATTTCTATCCGTCTGTAAGTAAGGCTTGTCACCGATGATCTTATCCGTTACGCGCTTGACTTAAGGCCCGTCACCGATATAGTTTTTCCATTTTTACATATAAACACATTAATTTTTGCTCTTTCCTATTTTACCACTTTTGAGCTGTAGTAAAAAAATTTAGTACAATACAATAAATCACTAAATAATTCTGTAAATTTCAATAATTCACTAACTTTATTAATTCACTAAATGATTTATTTAATTCACTAAATAATTCTCCAAATTAACGAAATAATTTACACAAAAGGCTTGTTAAAACAAAATGATTCATTCATTACAAGAAATAGCAAAACAAACAAGTACAAAGGCATCGGTCACAAGGTTATGCCTCCCATATGATCTGAACGAGCATGTGTCACACACTCTTGGAGATCATAGTCAAGGTTGATGTGAGGTTTTACATGAAGATTCTGGTTGTATTCTTCTTTGTCGACGACATTGTCAACCCCAACAATTCGGCGTTTACCATCCCTGACGATGTGTATCTTCTTGTTTGCGGGTCTTTTATGTAGAAAATCTGCTCGACCCTATTTCGCAACCACGAATGGTTCATCGGCGTATCCAACCTTGGATAGATCTATTAAAGTGAAATCTTCCTTGTCGACTTTGACACCATTGCATATATTCACCCAACGGCATCAAAACAAAGGGACTTTGAATCTCACGTAGTTCAGCTCCCAGATCTATTCAATGCGGTCGTAGTATGTGTTCAACCCAACTTGATCCTGGAAAGCATCTATATGGACTCCGTTGTTTTGCACTTTCCTTTTGTTATCTTGTTTTATGGTGTAAAATGTGTATGTGTTAATATCGTATCATTGCCATGTGTCTATCTCCCAACACGATCCCATCCCCAAGAACCGTATTGTCTCATTTGAGATATCCGTCGACATTGTAATACGATTCTTGAACCATTCGTTGAACCGGGAGTTATGTTCTATGTTAATCCACATATCTGATCGCCTCAAGTTCTCTTGTCGGATTTTCGCTAAATGCTCCTCAAAGTATGGGGCAACTTCTTCCATATGTTGGAGCACAGTGAAATGAACCCGCAAATAGGATGCTCGATCGGGCACAACCATTGGGAAGAAGTAGGCATAGCTCAATGCTTGGCCCTTTCTATAGCATACATGCTTAAGGATGTGATACGATATGATGTCCCGATCTTCACGGCGTACGATCAAACTCTGGATAACTTTGCTGCAAGCAGCGATAACTAGTGCAACCTAACGAATAAAACTCGAAGCAAACCACCGTCTTTAACCGGCAACCTGAATCGAGGATTCGCCCAACCACACTCTCCAGGAACCAACCAACACAGCCTACAATCAATCGAGGAAACCTCGAAGGGAGTAGGAGCACCAATTGGGAGCGGATGAAGCCGCCGCTTCTGTAAATCCCGCGAAGAAAATCACAAGAGCAAAGGGGTAGAGATCACTCTCTAGGGTTTGTTAGCACACAGCTGAACAAAAGGGGTTCTGTATTTCAATTATCAATGGTCTGTGATTAAAATGAGTTTAGGGGATATTTATACTAGCAACACCCCTGCTAGATAGGTGGAAACACGAATTAAACAAAATAACATGCACTATGTGAACGGGCCTCCTCGAGATGCCTTCTTGGAGAGTTTCCGCGTGGCTGTTTGACTTCTGCGCAGTCCTCAATGTTTTGGCAATAACTCCATCTTGGAATCTCCAAATGACATGTGGTTTGTTGCGTTAGAAAGTTAACTTGCTAAGCTTTCACACGATGTGCAGCATGTACCACAACATATTGTAGATTGGTACAGTTCATTATACGAATTTAACCATCAGGCTGACTGCTGACTCTCTGATTAGTCTGCACTAAAACTGGTCAGCAGGAAAAACGATACATCCAAACTGGTCGGCACTTGAAGCATTGGAAACTAGACTCAATAAGCTTTCCAACAAGTCCTCATGGACCTTCATAGCTTTTGTGGATCAAAAGTTATGGCAGTTTATTTTTGACGGTTTTGTCCTGCTGGATTGGCTCGAGCTCGGTTCTGCTCTGTAGTCCATCCTTGGTGCATCCTTGGCATCATCTTTGGTGAACCTAAGCATTAGCAACATATACGACTTAGGTAGTATATAATTCTCATTAATATTAAAATGAATTTTACAAAGTAGCGCGTGCACCTCTTGTTGTAGCTTCTTAGCTTGACTACGAGTAATTGGTCCGTCAAAGGCGTGAGTGGTCGGCAGAGTGGTCGGTGTAGGCTTATCAAAGGTTTGAGTGGTCGGCATGCTGGTCGGAGTGGTCGGTGTAGGCATATCAGGATGAACCGCTAGTATCGGCTACCTGCTACTTCTGGAACAATATCTTCAATGTCTTTCTCTTTCAGCAAGGCCCAATGATCCCAACATTAGTCAACGTCTTTATGATAACCGGACTAGATATATTGTCGTCGGCTAACCTGAATTGGTTGGACAGCAAGGGTCAGTTCTCTTTCAAGACCAAGGCAATCGGAGGCTGGAACGGCTATGTCAGTATGAACATGGGGACTAGGTCCATCAGCACTAGAGAGCACGCCGCATTCCTCATGATGTGGCTAGAGAAATTTGTCTTCTACAGCTCTAGTTGTGGCCCAACAACAAATTGGCAAGTGGCAGCCGAAGCTCTGGTCAATAAGACAAAAATCTCCTTGGGCAAATTCCTCTTAGGCTACCTCTATCAGACTTTAAGCCAAGCATTGGCCAAGATAGCAACCGATGCATCAATAGGCACTGGGGGCCCTTGGTGGTTCCTGCAGTTGTGGCTAGTATTGCTGACTCAGAAGATTTCTGGACGGCCACGGCTAGCCGAAGCATGCTTCCCCTTGGTGGAGCCAACTGAAGATGATGAAGGGAATGAAATAACCACCCGGAGGTGCTTGTCTTTCGGGGAAGCCGCAGCCACTCATGCCGGATCCAAGCAATCAAGAGAGCTCCTAGCCGACTGGTTCATATGTTAGTGACATGCCCTAGAGGCAACATGGAGATGTTGGATATCATGGTCAATGTTTATGTTTAAATGAATAAAGTGTTATTTAGTTCCATGAAATAGACATCTTGTATTGATCAATAAGTACGTGACAATAAACATGGACATATGTGTTAGAGAACACATTGTTGGATAGACCCACCATGAGACACTACAGGAATTAATGTGTCATTAGTTGGTCTCAAGTAGTGTTGGTGCAAAGTCATTAGACCTAAGATCATCATGAATTCCAACATGTGTAGTAGCCTACTTTGGGACTACCAAACGCTATTACGTAACTGGGTAGTTATAAAAGAGTTTTTGGGTTTGCTATGAAACATGGAGTGGGATGTGAGTGATCAAGATGGAAGTTGCCCCTCCTTTGGAGAGATATCTCTGGGCCCCTCGAGGTAATGGATTATGGAAATGCATGGCCATGCTAAATTGATTGAGGAGTCAATCAACAGACAGATAATCCAATATGGTTCGAGTGAATGGTTAAGCTATTGAAGGGATGGCACACATCTTGCCTATAGCTTAATTGGTATCGTGAGGCAAAGGGATTTGTGTACACATTACAGGTTTAGAGCCGATATTATATTCTTGTATACTATGGTGTCAATATGTGCTGCTAGGCGCCGCTGTTGACAGATCCGCTGAGTTGGACTCTAGCCAAAACCGAGTGTACCTGAACCTATAGGGTCGCACGCTTAAGGTGATAAGAACATGCATTCGAGTTGGACTCGGATATGGCTCGATCGGATAGGGATCCGATCAGATAGAGTCCTATGGGCTTACGACATAAGGGCGGTCAACTCCATGAGATTCGGATGGGATCCGATTCAAAATAGAGTCCTGATTGGCCACTAGTCCCAGTCGGCCAACTCTATATAAAGGGGTGAGGGGTGGAGAGCTGCGGCACGAAAATCGAATTGCATTGCGCCGAGATCAATCTCCACGGAAACCGTCCCCACTTTCGAGCCAAACCCTAGCCTTGCATCGCGTGCTAGCACACGGGTGTTCGGCGTTCTGTCCCCGGACGTGTGGATACCGGTAGAGGCGTTGCTAAGTTGCGGCGTTGTTGATCGGCTACGAATCGGCTGCAATCAAAGCGAGGCGACTGCAGCAGATTGGCGACGCAAGCGCGGCTGCGGCGGATCGATCGGCTTTGGTGGAATCGGCTGAGGTCGAGTGCATCGGAGCGAGGAGCGAGAACGCGGTCTGACGACTCGGATCGGCTGTGGCATCGGCAAATCGGCTGATTGGAGAATCGGCTGTCCCCGGGAATCGGCTGCCATCGGCCAGTACTGTTCCAGATCGGATAGCCCTGATTGGCTAGTCCGCTGCACTCTACTCCAATCGGTAACGATCTATTGGCCCTTACTTGCAAGTGTTCCTTGTTTGCGCGGTAGAAAAGTTTTTGTTTTCAGCTAGCGTAGCCTCCGCATAACCCTTCATCATATCCTTCTAGATGGCCTTGCAAAAAACAATCAGACTTTGTTCTTCTATGAAGACCGAGTAGAATTTGATCAGCCGATTGAATTTAACTTTGACGATGTGAACTCAGACAGATATCCCAAGTGCAGAGAAATTTTCACCACGGCACTCATTCCTTGTATACTGCCGACTGGGATACATCAGGGCCGAAATGTCGTGAAGTCTTATGAATTCTATTACCCTATGTCGGCTGGCAGACAACTTGGTCTTGGATAGCTGTCCATCGGCTGTTACTATGCGGATAAAATCAAGACCTGAGGAAGCGGTCATGGACGAAGAGATCTCCCGTGAAGTCAAAGAGGCGGCGGCATCAAGTAGATCGAATCAAAGCATAACCACACTGCCAGCTGATGAACAGATTCAAAAGACCCCTTCACCCCCAAAGCAACTGGTATGTATCTTTGCCTTTTCGATCCCTGACCAAACTCTTTCTTGCAGTACAAAAGATTAGCCACTCGGCCTTCTCGCCTAGCTTCACCAGTAGTTTCTAAACTTGTCTTTCCCTTTTGCTCACTTTTAGTCAGCCAACTTGTACTGATACTTGTCTTTTTGTAGCCTCTTCGGTCTCCATCGGCTGCCCCCCATGCGTTAAGCGAGAGACCTCCGTCGCCTACGGGCAGCCATCATGTTGAAGAAGAAACTGTATCAGCTCCTGTCGTCCGAGTAAGCATACCCCTTTTCTTTCAAGAGTTTATATTGACTATTCATGCTCCACTTTGATCACCCCAAACCTCTCTGTAGACTCTAGCCAATATGATCCCATTTGATATCAAAGAATTCATTGGCGAAGAGGAAGAAATCACAAGCCAGGATCAGGCCCCAATAGCCGACGATCTCAAAGAAAAACTCCTGGATATCAATCGTCGGGTGGACATTGATCTGGACCAACTGGTCATGGGTGCGGGTCAATCAGAGCATGCTTCAACGATGTCCAGAGTCAGCTCCCCGAAGAGCTGGCCGAAACAATCTCCCAGGCCGCATATATCGACCTTCACCGGTTCAAGCTGGAGCGGGCCATGCAGAGGATGATTGATAGGCAAGCCCAAGCCGATTTGAAAACCACCATCGATGCTACTCTGCAGAGTCTCATCACTGATAAGGCCAAATTGGATGAGCTGGCGGCCGGTCCATCGGCTACTCAGGCGGAAATCACCCAGCTTGAAACAGAGGAAGCCGAACTAGAGGCGAAGCTGGAGCAATGCAGGGCCAAGATCGCCGAAAAAAGCATGTATTAGTCGATCTCCCCAAAGCTACTGAAGAGCAAAGAGTCAAGGTGACTTCCACTATCAAATACTTGGGAGACTTGACCAAATCGGCTAAGGTGATCAAGGGCACCGAAAAGGAAGACCTCGTAACAATTGATTAGATCAAAGCTATTAAGGAAAAGGCGATGTCGACCATCCAAAACTTCCTGGGAATGTAATAGGGCTAGACTTTAAAAACTTTTTGTGACAGCTTGTACACATAACTTTTGTAATCGGCCTACTGTGCTTTAAATATTTATCACATATCTTCTGCCGATTCACTCAGTCTTCGCATCTTGAATGCCTCAAAAGCTTTCAAAGCCCCCAAAAGTTTGATGTCCTCTGCTTCTGATCCTGATTTTGTATGATATATGTCCCACTAATTTTTTCAATGTTGCCATCAGCATTGATAAAATTATAAGATAAAACCATCCAACACCTGCCGGCTAAATGCAACCGATTTGAAAAATCAGAGGGGAGAAAAACTTAGAGTGAAATTGTTCTAAAGGCATTGTGCATAACTATACAACACATCAGCTAGCATGGATCGGCAAGGAGTTAGCCGAATCATTAATTGACCCAAACGCTGGGATAGTATTTCTTCAAATATTTGTCGTTAAGAGCCCTTCCAAACACTTCTCCGTCGAATCCTTCCAATATGTAGGCTCCTTTAGAGACGCATTTGTGGATCTTGAAAGGCTCTTCCCAGTTAGGTGACCACTTGCCAAATTTGTTCTCTCTTGTACCAATCGACAATATCAGCTTCCAAACGAGCTCGCCTTCTTCAAAAGACTTGGGCACAACTTTCATAGCCGATGCTGGTGCTCTCTGGATAGCTCCAAACTTTTGGCAATCCTGATGGCCCTTATAATACTTGAAGCAATCCTCCAGCATAGTCAGCCAAAAATACCCATCTCTCCGAAGAAGACACTTCATTTTGTGAGCCGATTGATGAGTACTGCAAACTCCTTCGTGCACTTCCCCTATGGCGACTTTAGCTTCATCGGAAAATAGGCACTTGAGGAACACGCCATCAATCGTCCGACAGTATAAATCATCGTCGAGCAAAACATACCACAAAGCCTTGTAGCGCAATTTCCTTGAAGCCGATTGTGAAGGATTCTGTAAATAGTTGTGAATATCATACCTCCAGTCGTCGGCCGAGATGGTTACAAACTCCACTTCAACTTCTCTTGTCATCGGCTTGTAGCTTGATGCCCCCCTGAGCCAAATCGTTTGCTTCCGAATTCTGTTCTCCGGGGATATGCTTTAAGGTAACTAGCTGAAAACTATCCATCAACTCTCTGGATTTTTGGTGGTAGACCATCAGCACGTCATTTTTGCACTCATATTCTCCTGATAATTGGTTGATGACCAATAATAAATCACCCATTATTTCGACAGCGTCGGCTTCAACTTCCTTTAGCAGTTGCAGGCCTTTGAGAATGGCTTCATACTCGGCTTGATTGTTTGTAGCGTGAGGCGCGATGGTAAAAACAAACTCAAAGCTTGCCCCCTAGGGGAGATTATCACCAAGCCGATGCCGCACTGTAACACCCTGAAAATTGAAGAATTTGAAGCTGGGAATTAAAAATCGAAACTCACAAAAACTTTTGGCTCATTGCTTCTCATCGTGTTTATTGCTTCTTATTTGCCAGCTTTGTTGCATAAAATTTATAAGGTGAGTGATTCATCTTGATGTTTGAGAAAAACCAAATGATTTGAATTTCCGTGGGGAGAAAAATTTCGAAGTATAGAGTTGGAAATTTTAATATAAAATAGAAAAGGTAGGTGGATTTACAAAATATACTGTAAAAATATATATTTTGGTTCAAAACAATATTTTGTGGTGAAGTAATATTAATTAGTGAGCAAAATAAGTGATTAAATATTTTTAAAGGATATATATGAAGTTTAGAAATTATTTTTGAATTAACATTTTCTTGAATTTAGAAAAGGAATTAAATTAAATAAGTAAAATATATTTTTAAAATAATAAAAGTGGGTGAAAAGGTGGAAAACACATTTTTCAACTTAATTTTGGGTGTGCTAGATTTTATTTGAAATTTTAGAGGTGAAAGGAAAAAGAAATGGGAAAATAGGAAATTAAATCGAGAAATTAGGAATTGGCACTCTTCATTGCGCAGCACGTGTTCGGCGTTGTGCCGCCGAGCCTGCGTGACCCGCCGGCGCGCGCCACGCACCGCTGCGCCGGACCGCCGTCCTCCGCGCGCCGCGCCGCGCCCCACGCCGTACCAGCCCCGCCGCGCGGCTGTTGCGCTCGTCGTGTCGGCCACGCCGCGCGCTCCACGCGCGCGCACCCGCGCCACACCTTGCACCACGCGTACGCGCCGTACCAGCCCACACCCGCATGACGCCGCGTCACGCCCGCCCTCGCCGGCCGTCCCCGCGTTCCCGCGCGCCGCCCGCCCGCCCGTGCCGGACCCCTCTTCTCCTCCCGGGTCGGCTATAAGATGGGGGCGAGCCCTCCATTTCCCCCACACACATCTCCCGTTCCCTCTTCCCCTCGCCACGCCGTCGGCTCGCCTTGCGCTGCCCCGCGCTGAAGCCGCGCCGCCGTCCTCGGGAGCCGTCGCCGCGCCGTCGCCTCGCCTCGCGCCATTTTGCGCTGCCGTTGGCGCCGTCACCGCCGCGTCGCCGGTGAGCCACCCCCCTCTCTTCTCCCCTCCCCCTTGCGCCTTGCGCCAGCTGCGGGTTGAAACAGAGAAAGGGTGAGCAGAACAGAGGAAGGAGGAAGGAAAGGAAAGAAAAAAAAGAGAAAAGAAAAAGAAAAGGATGGAGAAAAAAAGAAAAAGAAAAAGAAGGAAAAGGAGAGAAAAATAGGGAAAAATTAGGAAAAATCCAGAAAAATTAGGAAAAATATTTGGGAAATATTTGGGAAAATATTTGGGCAAAAATATATTGTTTTCTCGTTTGTTTTCTCTGAGCAAATTTGGAATTCAAAAATAGGAATTTCGGAGATCTCGTTCTCGCGTCGTTTTTACTCGTTGTCATTTACTTTTTGCCATTAAAAATATGTTCTTTTGGTATTCAGACCTCCAAAACTTTGAATATCAATTCTTTTGATCAACACCTTTTAAGTTTATTCCCTTAATCAATTAGAACGGTATTTTGCGAAAACCCTAAAAATTCCAAACTCGCTTTTTAAATTGGAGTTCATCCCAAAACTCTCACCCAAACTCGATTAAAAATTTAGGCTAAATATTTGGAGTCATTTTTATGGTTCTTTTTGATCTCTTGGTAATTTTATTAAATTCGGATCGAATTCAATTAATTTTTCGCACGTACGGATAGCAACCGAGGAAGCAGGCACTGACTACGGTGAAGACCCCGTCCAACAAGCGTGCGAGCAAGGCAAGTCAACACTTCCCTTTGAACATACTGATCCTATTTTGCGAAATGATGTTGATTTAAACTTCAAACATGCATGCTATACTCAAAATACCTAAGCTTGATATACCCTGCCTTGATATTGATTACCCTTAGATATAATCTTTGTAACCCTCAATGTGATATAACCGGAGCATATCTTCGGTAAAATGCTTAGCCATTCTTATGTTAGATCGTGCATACTCATGATTTTACAAAGAAGCTTCATGCTTGGGCAACTATCCTTGGGAAGGTAGTTGGAATACGACATGTGGAGACATGAGCGCCACATTGCCTTGATCATGATGAAAATAGTTTTGATGGAAAAACGAAAAGGACAAAACCAATGTTTTTAGATTGGGGCGGATGGATGGATTTGGGTGGATTCTGGTAAAGGCAAGAACCGTCCCTGGTCAATTAAGGACCGAGCCATGAGACTTATAACCTGAAACGAGCCAGTACAACTGTACTTCTCGAATGGGTATAGACCTAGTGGAGTAGATAGCCGAGCGGAGGCAGTATCCCTGCATAGTGGTTCTTGAGTGAAGAGGTGGTTCTGGTTATCGAGATAAGGCTACGGCCTAAGTGTTGAGTAATGAATGAGAATGTTGTGAGTTTTCCCTTATCCCAGGAGCGCCAGAACTCCTCTCACTGCTAGGAAAGGACGGCTAGAGTGCAAGAGGATTTAAGTTCATGGAGCGGGTACTGCCAAAGTGAGGTTATTGAAAGGCTTTGCCGTGACCATCCCATATGAAGGGATGAAAGCTCATTCAATGAGCAGTTGCGGAGTACGGGTAAAGTGTACATCCACTGCAGTGTGAGTAAAACATTCTATTCGAATAGCCGTGCTCGCGGTTAATGAGCAACGTGACAAGTTTCTCCCGTGGCTAGACTCATAAATTTTAAAATGATGGGTGGGAATGCATAATGATTTTGTGTGCTGGTGGACTCAACTTCTCGAACTGCGAGAAGGGGTGGACTCCCCAGAAAACAATGACGAACCAGAGGCGGGAAGCCATCCTTGGAATCACGATGGATGGTAAACAGAACCGTCACCGACTTAATATACTATGGAACTAAAACTTGACCTGGCTAGATGTTAGGTTTGTGAAATGATTTATGAAAATTGGCTTTGTGCAAATAAACCATAGCCATCCTTTGAATGACCCTATCATGTGCATCATTCCGATTCAGCTTGCTGAGTACATTGGGTACTCACCCTTGCTATACGCACAAACCTTCAGATGGTGGAAACGAAGAACTGGAGGACCCCTATGCTTACTGCCAGGTAGGCGAAGAAGGAGAAGGCATCTACTGGGTCTTAGTCCCCGATCGTTGCCTGTGACAATCGACATGCCGCTGCCTTCCGACTGCTATCTTATCTAAATTCTGCTTTTGGTTGTATCCGGACCAGTAGGTCCCATATGTACTAGATATTGCCTTCGGGCTTATTATTATAATACTTTTGATATAAGACTATTCGTACACTTTGCACCTGATAATTCAGTACTGTATTCGTGGGTACCAAACTACTCGATCCAGGGATATGGTACTATGAACACGAATGATTCCCTTCTTCAAAAGCGGGGGTCTACAGAGCTGGTATCAGAGCAGTGCGACTGTAGGATAAGACCAACTGGCGCCCTACCTCTGAATAGTTGGTTAAAGGGAAATATCACTACATAGGATTATTTTGAAAATACAGACTATTTTCACAAAACAACTATGCTTTCCCTTATACTCTTATCGCCATTCCTCTACTAAAATTGTTTTGATATTACCCCTCTCTGACCCTAAGTTATCTTCAAAACAGATGTCAGACCATGTTGGAACATGGGAGATCAAGGTCCCGCAGGAGGAAGGATACGTGTCACAACTTTAGCAGTTGCTATGGTGCCTAAGATACCCGGACGCACCCACCTACCGGAGCAGAAGACATGGCACTGAGGAACACCCAGTATGGGAAGCTGCGGTTTCAATTGAGGCCCGTATTGGGAGCGAGTCACCCTATTGCTTCCATACACGTTACCACAGAGATTTGATGAAGGCAGCCCTTCAGGACGCAGCCCGCGAGGCATTCCTACGCCTCAATGCCATCCACCGTGCTGAGCTTACAGTAACCGAGTTCGTACACCATCCCTACCGGGAGGAAGGCAACCCAGTCTGCACCGTGGAGGCCACCCCTTGCTGCTATAACCCCATGGTTACCCGTTTGTCCTGCTGGGCGGAAACAACTGATGATTGTTATGAAGAGGCATTACTCGAGATAGACGAGCAGCAGCGGCGCATGAACGATCTGGAGGAGGAACACCAAAACTGTGGAAACCAGATATACTCTCTGAAGACCCAGCTGCAAGCTAACGGTGCCCAATACGAACAACTCTCTGATCGTTATATGGCTCGTGAAGAGGCTTTGGTTGAGTTGGAGGAGCAGCTTCGGAGGAGAGTGACGGAGTTAGCCAACCGGAGGAACAACTTCGCTTCAACCCGTCCCCGCCGCCGCACGCTTCGACTACACCAACACCCCCGCTCCCGTGCCCGACCACTACTATTTCATGACTCCAGCATGCTTGGCCACCTTTCATGGCATGATGGAGCAAGCATTCGTGCTAAGCACTGAGTCAGGACCATACCTGATCGACCCTACTGCTGCTACCCCATCGGAGCCCACCCCGATTTCCACGGCTGCACCATCCGAGCCTGGTTCGGGAGAGGATAACCCCATTCAGATCAACACTGACTCCAAATACGAGACAGAACCCATGGAGATCAAGTGGGAGCTCAGTGATATAGATCCATCAGAGGAGGAAGCTCCTACCCACTGCATGACACTCACCGGAGGTCCTATCACCCTTAGGACTGCCTGGAAGAGCACCAGGCCACCAAGCAGGAGGATCGGACATGACTCCAAGGCCACTACCTCTGAGCCATGGGGACTTCGATTCGCTTCGGCCAAGGATCACCCTCTGCCAGCATCTGGATCATGCGGATGGCTGGATGACTAGTTTGGATACCTGCAGCGGCTCTGGTCTTGCTTTGGATGGAGTTAAGACAGCAATGACCATGCCCCTACCCCTTTATGTATGAAGACCCTAGATCGATATTAGTGATGTTGTATTGTGTTGTATGGGACTACACATGTCCAATGTATCCCCCTGATGTAACATCTACGAACTGATATGAAGTTCCATGTTATGTCATAAATGAGTTTATTCCACCAAGCTTGCTTTGAAAGATCACCTTAAACAACTCAAAGAAAAATTCCTTAGAATCGTGACGTCAGCAAATCAAGTCTCTTACCTTATCCACGTTGTTCAGATGGCGCATCGTCGCAGAGCCCTAGCAGCCACTGAGAACCCGCCAGAGCCTAACCCCTCCACCCTAGCAGAAGTCATGGCTTTACAGACCCAACTGCTTCAAACTATCGCCAACAACCAAGGACAACGCGAAGGATCAAACCTCGGTGAATTTATGAGAGCAAAGCCGCTGACATTCTCGTCGGCAGATGAACCCATGGATGCTGAAGATTGGTTGAGGGTAATAGAGAATAAGTTGACTCTCGTCTGAGTACGGGAAGCTGATATAGTCGTCTTCACCACCAATCAGCTGGAAGGACCCGCAAGTGACTGGTGGGACACCTACAAGGAAACCCGGGCTGAAGATGCCGGTGAACCAACTTGGGAAGAATTCATGGCTGCCTTCCGTGAAAACTTCGTCCCTGCTGCAGTCACGAGGATGAAGAAGAATGAGTTTCGTAGGCTGCGCCAAAGCAACACCACGGTACAAGAGTACCTTAACAAGTTGACGCAGCTTGCACGTTATACCACAAGCGACCTGGCAGACGAAGAAGAGAAGATGGATAAGTTTATCGAGGGACTGGACAACGAGCTGAGAGGACCGATGATCGGTCAGGACCACGCCAGCTTCCAAAGCCTCATCAACAAGGTCGTGAGGCTTGAGCATGACCAAAGGACGGTTGAAAACAACCGAAAGAGAAGGCTTGCAATGACCCATCCAATTCAAGGGACATTCCAGCGACCCAAAGGAACAACCCCATCAGGTTGGAAGCCAGCCATAGTGACAACCAGTCGCCCTCCCATACCCGGCAACGTCAGCAGACCACCTGCAACACCGTCTCGCACTTCGGCACCTACTTTGGCAGCCCCAGGAACCAGGAACGTCAACAGCTTCAACTGCGGAGAGTTTGGGCATTACGCCAACCGCCCTAAGCCGCGCAACACCCCCAACCGCACCGGAGCCAACGCCATCGCAGTACGAGGAACCCCCGCTCCGGCACCTGGACGTGGTTTGTTCAGAACGCCCCAACCAAAGGAAGCTGCAACCGGATTCCACCGTGGTCAGGTTAACCATGTGCGTGCTGAGGAAGCTCAAGAGGACCAAGGCGTGCTAATGGGTATGTTCTCTATCCATTCTGCACCAGTTAAAGTTTTGTTTGATTTTGGAGCTTCGCATTCATTTATATCGTCAAGAATAAGCAAAGAGCACAACCTGCACCGAGTAGACCTTAAGAGACCAATGGTAGTACATTCACCCGGGGGAGATATAACTATACCCCATGCGTGCATTAATGTGCCCATTCGGATCAAGGACGTGGTATTCCTGTCCAACCTTATGGTTTTGCCACCCCAAACCTTGGACATCATATTAGGAATGGATTGGTTAACCAAGAACCAAGGGGTATTAGACTGTGGACGAAAATAAGTTACCTTATCTACCCCAAGGGGATCACCGATGACAGTAGCCATGGATCAAGACCCTATGCTCTGTGATTGAGCTACGGGAATATTCACCATGCTACCCATAGTTGGAATGCCAGTAATCCAGGATTACCCGGATGTATTTCCTAAGGAACTACTGGGAATGCCCCCAGACCGAGACATAGAGTTCATCATTGACCTCATGCCTGGCACCGCCCCCATAGCGAAGAGACCCTACCGGATGCCAGTGAACGAATTGGAAGAACTTAAGAAGCAGATAAGGGAACTGCAAGAGAAAGGATTCGTACGCCCTAGTTCTTCACCGTGGGGAGCCCCAGTGTTGTTTGTTAAGAAAAAGGACGAAAGCATGCGAATGTGCATAGACTATCGGTCATTGAATGAGGTTACCATTAAGAACAAGTACCCGTTACCTCGAATCGACGGCTTGTTCGATCAGCTCAAGGGAGCCCGAGTGTTCTCAAAGAGTGATCTTCGATCTGGATACCGTCAGCTGAAAATTAGGACTGAGGATGTACCCAAGACTGCGTTCTCTACACGCTACGGCTTGTACGAGTTCACAGTGATGTCCTTCGGACTGACCAATGCCCCAGCCTACTTCATGAACCTCATGAACAAAGTATTTATGGAATATCTAGACAAGTTCGTGGTAGTGTTCATTGATGATATCCTCATCTATTCCAAGGATGATGAAGAACACGCAGAACACTTGCGCCTAGTACTAGAGAAATTGCATTAGCTATATGCCAAA
This sequence comes from Oryza australiensis, assembly GCA_019925245.2. Taxonomy (NCBI): domain Eukaryota; kingdom Viridiplantae; phylum Streptophyta; class Magnoliopsida; order Poales; family Poaceae; genus Oryza; species Oryza australiensis. Next base: position 980,855 of record JAIFGZ020000348.1, read on the forward strand.
TTCAGCAAGTGTGAATTCTGGCTTAAGGAAGTAGCTTTCCTCGGACATGTAATCTCAGCTGGAGGCATAGTAGTAGACCCCGCCCAGGTCGAAGCTGTTACCAAGTGGAAAGCACCCCAGTCAGTAACAAAGATTAGAAGTTTCTTGGGATTGGCTGGATATTACCGGAGGTTTATTGAAGGATTTTCTAAGATAGCTCGACCCCTGACCCAACTATTGAAGAAGGAAAAGAAGTATGCATGGACTGAGCAGTGTCAACAGGCATTTGACCAGCTCAAAGAAAAGTTAACCACCGCCCCGATCTTAGTCCTACTGGTCAACCGAAAAGACTTCGTCATATACTGTGATGCATCCCGACAAGGATTAGGAGGCGTGTTGATGCAATATGGAAAGGTTGTGGCTTATGCCTCGAGACAATTATGACCGCATGAGGAGAATTATCCTACCCATGACTTAGAATTGGCCGTAGTGGTGCATGCCTTGAAAATTCGGAGGCACTACCTTATCGGAAACCACTGTGATATATACACGGACCACAAGAGCTTGAAATATTTCTTTACCCAGACAGATCTTAACCTCGCCAGAGAAGATGGCTAGAGCTAATCAAGGATTATGACCTAGGAATCCATTACCACCCTGGTAAGGCCAATGTTGTAGTTGACGCTTTGAGCCACAAAGCCTAGTGCAACCAACTGAGGATGGAATGTATGGCCAACGAGCTTCAAGAAGAAATGGCTCGGCTTAACCTACAGCTGATTCCTTATGGACAACTGAATTCGTTGGAGATACAACCTCTCCTCCAAAGTCAGATTAAGGAAGTCCAGAAGGATTGTGAGGAAATCCAGCTAATCAAGGAGCGCATGGCCGAAGGACTGGCTAAAGAATTCACAGCCGACACCGATGGAACTTTGTGGTACCGGAAAAGGATTTACGTACCGGAGAAAGGCGGATTGAGAAGGCTAATCTTGAAAGAAGCCCATGAGTCAGCTTACTCGCTACACCCGGGCAGCACCAAAATATACCAGGATTTGAAAACGAAATACTGGTGGCCCAACATGAAAAGAGACGTAGCAGAATATGTAGCCATTTGCGATGCGTGTCAACGAGTCAAGGCTGAGCATCAGTGACCAGCAGGATTACTCCAACCCCTCAAGATCCCTGAATGGAAATGGGATTAAATAGGCATGGACTTTATAGTGGGACTACCCAAAACTGCTACAGGATACGATTCCATCTGGGTGATCGCGGATAGACTTTCCAAGACTGCCTGATTTATCCCGATCAAGACTCGATATAGCAGCGCTAAATTGGCATAGCTGTACATGTCCAAAATTGTGTGCCTACATGGAGTACCCAAGAGAATTGTGTCAGATCGTGGTACTCAATTCACATCTCACTTCTAGAATAAGTTTCACGAGGCATTGGGAACTCACCTCGCCTTCAGTACTGCTTATCACCCTCAGACTGACAGACAAACCGAGAGGACAAACCAAGTCCTTGAGGACATGCTAAGAGCATGTGCATTGGATTTTACTAAGGACTGGGAGAAATGCCTGCCCTATGCAGAGGTCTCCTACAACAACAGCTACCAGGCTAGTCTTAAGATGTTGCCGAACGAGGTTTTGTTTGGACGAAGATGCCGAACCCCGTTGATGTGGTCGGTGACCGGTGAGCGAGCCATATTTGGACTAGACATCATTAGGGAAGCCGAAGAGAAAGTTCGTCTGATAAGAGATCGGCTTAAGGTAGCCCAGTCTCGGCAAAAGAGCTACGCGAACACTCGCCGAAGGGAGTTGGAATTCAAAATAGGCGACTTTGTGTACCTAAAAGTTTCACCACTAAGAGGGATCAAGAGGTTCAAGTTCAAAGGAAAAATGGCGCCAAGATATGTTGGACCTTTCCCGATAAATGCCAGAAGAGGCAAAGTGGCCTATCAACTGGACCTACCAGAAAATCTTTCCGATGTACACCCTGTCTTTCACATATCACAACTGAAGAAATGTTTGCGAGTACTGGAAGAGAAAATTCCCACGGAAGACGTCCTTATCAGCGAAGACCTCACATACCCCGAACACCCTGTGAAGATTTTGGACGAAGCCGAGAAAAAGACTAGGACCAAGACGTGGCGAATGTACAAGGTGCAATGGAGCAACCACACTGAAGACGAAGCCACATGGGAAAAAGAAGACTTTTTGCAGACCGAGTACTCGAACCTATTCCACGAACGGTAAGAAATCTCGGGGACAAGATTTATTGTTAGGGGGTAGGTTTGTAACAACCTGAAAATTGAAGAATTTGAAACTGGGAATTAAAAATCGGAACTCACAAAAACTTTTGTCTCATTGCTTCTCATCGTGTTTATTGCTTCTTATTTGCCAGCTTTGTTGCATAAAATTTATAAGGTGAGTGATTCATCTTAATGTTTGAGAAAAACCAGATGATTTCAATTTCCGTGGGGAGAAAAATTTCGACGTATAGAGTTGGAAATTTTAATATAAAATAGAAAAGGGAGGTGGATTTACAAAATATAATGTAAAAAATATACTTTGGTTCAAAACATTAAGTAATATTAATTAGTGAGCAAAATGAGTGATTAAATATTTTTAAAGGATATATATGAAGTTTAGAAATTATTTTTGAATTAAAGACACATTTTCTTGAATTTAGAAAAAGAATTAAATTAAATATGTAAAATATATTTTTAAAATAATAAAAGTGGGTGAAACGGTTGAAAACACATTTTTTAACTTAATTTTGGGTGTGCTAGATTTTATTTTAAATTTTAGAGGTGAAAGGAAAAAGAAATGAGAAAATAGCAAATTAAATCGGGAAATTAGGAATTGGCACTTTTCATTGCGCAGCACGTGTTCGACGCCGTACCGCCGTACGCGCGACCCCCGCGCGCGCCATGCGCCGCACCGTGCCCCGGCCCCACCCTCACGCGCCGCGCCGCACGCCTGTCCTCGCGCACCTGCGCCCGGACCCCGCGCCGCGCGCGCCACGCGCCGCCTACGTCCGGACCCGCCGCCCCACGCGCGCCACCGCGCCGCCGCGCTCGGACGTCGCCGCCCTCGCGCGCGCGTCCGCGCCCACGCCGTGCACCGGCCTCCGCCCGCACGTGCACCCCGTGCCCTTGTGCCATGCGTGCCGCGCCGTACCGCCCCATCCGCACGACGCCGCGTCGCGCCCGCCTCGCCCGGCTCCGTCCCGCGCGTTGCCGCGTGCCTTGCCGCCCGCTCGCCCGCGCCGGACCCCCTCTTCTCTCCCTCGCCGGTCGGCTATAAGATGGGGCGAGCCCTCCATTTCCCCACACACTTCTCTCGTTTCCTCTTCCCCTCGCCGTGCCGTCCTCGCCTTGCGTCGCCCGCGCCGGCGCGCCGCCGCCCTCGGGAGCCGTCGCTGCGCCGTCGGCCATCCTTGCCGTGTCGCCGGTGAGCCACCCCCTCTCTTCTCCCTCCCTCTTGCGAGCGAAAGAGAGGAAGGAGGAAGGAAAGGAAAAAAAAAGAGAAAAGAAAAAGAAAAGGATGGAGACAAAAGAAAAAGAAAAAGAAAGAAAAGGAAAAGAGAAAAATAGGGAAAAATTAGGAAAAATATTTTGGAAATATTTGGGAAAATATTTGGGCAAAAATTTATTGTTTTCTCGTGTGTTTTTCTCGAGCAAATTCGAATTCAAAAATAGGAATTTCGAGATCTCGTTCTCGCGTCGTTTTACTCGAGTTTGTCTGTTTTCTTTTTGCCATTAAAAATATGTTCTTTTGGCATTCGGACCTCCAAAACTTTGAATACCAATGCCTTTTTAAGTTTATTCCCTTAATCAATTAGATCGGTATTTTGCGAAAACCCTAAAAATTCCAAACTCGCTTTTTAAATCGGAGTTCATCCCAAAACTCTCGCCCAAACTCGATTAAAAATTTAGGCTAAATATTTGGAGTCGTTTTTATGGTTCCTTTCGATCTCTTGGTCATTTTATTGAATTCTGATCGAATTCAATTGATTTTTCGCACGTACGGATAGCAACCGAGGAAGCAGGCACTGACTACGGTGAAGACCCCGTCCAACAAGCGTGCGGGCAAGGCAAGTCAACACTTCCCTTTGAACATATTGATCCTATTTTGCAAAATGATGTTGATTTAAACTTCAAACATGCATGCTATACACAAATACCTAAGCTTGATATACTCTGCCTTGATATTGATTACCCTTAGATATAATCTTTGTAACCCTCAACATGATATAACCGGAGGATATCTTCGGTAAAATGCTTAGCCATGCTTATGTTAGATTCGTGCATACTCATGATTTTATAAAGAAGCTTCGTGCTTGGGCAACTATCCTTGGGAAGGTAGTTGGAATACGGCATGTGGAGACATGAGCGCCACATTGCCTTGATCATGATGAAAATAGTTTTGATGAAAAAATGAAAAGTACAAAACCAATGTTTTTAGACTAGGGCCGATGGATGGATTTGGGTGGATTCCGGTAAAGGCAAGAACCGTCCCTGGTCAATTAAACACCGAGCCATGAGACTTATAACCTGGATCGAGCTAGTACAACCGTACTTCTCGAATGGGTATAGACCTAGCAGAGTAGATAGCCGAGTGAGACAGTATCCCTGCATAGTGGTTCTTGAGTGAAGAGGTGGTTCTGGTTATCGAGATAAGGTTGCGGCCTAAGTGTTGAGTAATGAATGAGAATGTTGTGAGTTTTCGCTTATCCCGGGAGCGCCAGAACTCCTCTCACTGCTAGGAAAGGACGGCTAGAGTGCAAGAGGATTTATGTTCATGGAGCGGGTACTGCCAAAGTGAGGTTATCGAAAGGCTTTGCCATGACCATCCCATATGAAGGGATGAAAGCTCATTCAATGAGCAGTTGCGGAGTACGGGTAAAGTGTACATCCACTGCAGTGTGAGTAAAACAATATATTCGAATAGCCATGCTCGCGGTTAATGAGTGACGTTACAAGTTTCTCCCGTGGCTAGACTCATAAATTTTAAAATGATGGGTGGGAATGCATAAAGATTTTGTGTGCTGGTGGACTCAACTTCTCGAACCGCAAGAAGGGGTGGACTCCCCAGAAAACCATGATGAACCAGAGGCGGGAAGCCATCCTTGAAATCACGATGGATGGTAGACAGAACCGTCACCGACTTAATATACTACGGAACTAAAACTTGACCTGGCTAGATGTTAGGTTTGTGAAATGATTTGTGAAAATTGGCTTTGTGCAAATAAACCATAGCCATCCTTTGAATGACCCTATCATGTGCATCATTCTTTGTCGGCTTGTTGAGTACGTTGGGTACTCACCCTTGCTATACGCACAAACCTTCAGATGGTGGAAATGAAGAACTGGAGGACCCCTATGCTTACTGCCAGGTGGGCGAAGAAGGAGAAGGCGTCTACTAGGTCTTAGTCCCCAGTGGTTGCCTGTGGCAATCGACATGTCGATGCCTTCCGACTGCTATCTTATCTAAATTCTGCTTTTGGTTGTATCTGGACCAGTAGGTCCCATATGTACTGGATATTGCCTTCGGGCCTATTATTATAATACTTTTGATGTAAGACTATTCGTGCACTTTGCACCTGGTAATTTAGTACTGTATTCGTGGGTACCAAACTACTTGATCCAGGGATATGGTACTATGAACACGAATGACTCCCGTCTTCAAAAGCGGGGGTCCACACGCACCCGTTTGCGTAGACCGATCCGTCGAAAGTCAATGTCCAGTGCATGATGTCAACTGAGCCGATTGAGTCATCTCTGTGTTCTACAATAAAATCGGCTATGACTTTTCCTTTCACTGCCTTGGGCGCTTGATACCTCAGATCGAATTTTGTCAAGGCAAATATCCACTTTCCAACTCGTCCTTTCAGAACAGGAGCCGATAGGATATATTTTACTACGTTGGCTTTGCAAACTATAGTGCATTCATTGGATAACAAATAATGCCTCAACTTTGTACATGAAAAATATACGCACAAGCACAACTTTTCCACAGGAGAGTACCTTGTTTCTGCATCCAACAGTCTTCTACTGAGATAGAATATTGCTTTAACACTGAGATGATAGACTTCTCATCGGATGATAGATATAGCTTGAACGACACCCCCTTTTGCGAAGGAATCAATACTAGAGGAGAGCTCAGATAATCCTTGATGTTGTCCAAAGCCTTTTGCTGCTCTGCCCCCAAGTAAACACTTGATCGGCTTTCAGCCGTAGTAAAGGCCAGAACGGCTCCATCTTCCTGGATAAATTGGCTACGAAACGGCTGATGAAATTAACTTTGCCGATCAAAGACTGCAACTGCTTCTTGTCCTGAGGAGGCTGAATACTTCTGATTGCATTGATGCTCCTTTGAGTCACCTCAATCCCCCTCTCGTGAACAAGAAAAACCAAGGAATTGGCCAGCCGATACGCCACTTTGTGGGATCCATCTTCAGACCATATTTTCTAGTTCGCTCCAAAACCTTTCTTAAATCGGCTATGTGATCTTCCACTTCCTTGGATTTGACAACAACGTCATCAATGTAGATTTTAACCAAAAAGTCGATTAAGTCGTGAAAAATGTAGTTCATGGCCCTTTGATATGTAGCCCCAGCGTTCTTCAACCCAAAAGTCATGACAACCCACTCATACAAGCCGATTGCCCCTGGACACCTAAAAGCTATCTTGTGGATGTCTTCTTCGGCCATAAAAATCTGATTATATCCAGCGTTGCCGTCCATGAAACTTATTATTTTATGACCAGAGGCTGCATCTACTAGCAAATCGGCTATTGCCGTGGGGTACTCGTCCTTAGGGGTAGCCTTGTTTAAATCTCTGAAGTCGATGCACGCCCCAAGTTTGCCATTTTTCTTGATTACTGGGACTATATTGGAAATCCATTATGCGTATCGGCAGGGCCGAATGAAACTGGCATCATATAACCAAGTAATTTCGACTTTAATCGCATCATACATATCGGCTTTAAACTTCCGAGGAGGCTGTTTGTATTGCCACTATCCTGGCTTAGTAGGGAGCCAATGCTCAACAATCGATCGGCTAAGACCAGGCATCTCAAAATATTTCCAAGAAAAACAATCTTTATATTCCTTTAATAAATCAATAAGCTTGGTTCTAAAATGAGAAGAAAGATTTTTACTAATATATGTCGGCTTAGACCTATCACCTGGACCTATATCAACCTCTTCAAGCTCGTCGGCCGACATAAAACCTTGCTCGAGTTTGCCATCTAGATCGTCCACGGTGTCCTTGATGTAGATGCTCGAGCCCTCCACGACGCGCTCAAAGTAATAATTGAGGCTCTTCGTGTCCAATTGTCTGTCGGCTGGCACGATTTCGATCTTGTCACCTTGCCACTGGATTAAGCTTTGATGCATTGTCGAAGGGATGCAGCAATTGGCATGGATCCAATCCCTTCCGAGCAGCAGGTTGTATGACCCCTTCCCGTCGATGACAAAGAACGTTGTGGGCACATTTTTGCTACCGACGGTCAGCTCGACATTGAGAACTCCCTTGGCTCTCGATAGGTTCCCACCGAAATCCTTGAGCACCATATTTGTCTTGATCAAGTCATCGGCTCCTTTGCGCAGCTTCCTGAAAGTAGCATATGGCATCAAATTGACGGCAGCTCCTCCATCGACCAGCATCTTCGACATCGGCTTTCCATTTACAAATCCTTTGATGTATAGGGGCTTTAGGTGCCGATGCTCACTCCCCTCAGGTTTTTCAAATATTGCTTGTTCTGGGGATAACACTAATTTGGCCAAGGTCTCCTCTACTGCAACTGCATCGGCTTCGGCAGCTTTGAACTCGGCTGGCAATATGAACACCATGTTGACTGATGTAGCAACTACTTCTTTCCCTTTAGCCGCCCTCTTGGCCTGGTCGGACTCTCATCAGTTGGGGCAGCATCCTTTTTAACGCGCCAATGTTTTCTTGGGCGGGTTTGTTCCTTTTACTTTCTCAGCCGATAATTGATTTCGGCCTGGACTTCTTTCAGCCAATCCTTGCTCTTTAGCCATTTCACCTTCCGCTTTTGTGTTTTTATGAAAATGTCAGAAGGGCACCATTGCGGGTTGGTGGCTCATTCTTCGTCGTCTTTCGAGTCTTTTTGAAAAAAATCCTGATAGATGGGGCCCAACCGTTGATGAACATAACCTTTCTTTTGATTGAGTTGAACCGCCCTGGGTATAAATCGGCTGGAGCTCTCGACTAGTTGATCCTTGTGTCCACTGCATGCCAGGCAATCTTGGATTGAAGGCAATCTCATCCCCTGCTCCTAGCAAAACTTGAAGAAATCGCAGCTCTAATGAGGATCAAAGCCATCAAGCTATTGACGATGAGCCCCCTCGTGCCGATCGTATCTCCTTGGATGTACTTTGTAGACCTGCCGGTCTCCTTTTCTTGATGTTTCTTCATGAATCTGATCAGGTTGTCCGTCTTTCGTGGACGAGGATCAACCGATCAACAATTGGCACAGACCATGTTAACTGGAAATGAATCAAATTTCGTCGGTTCTTGAGGTGCCCCTGGTAGTCCACGCCAGTCCTTTTTTCTTCATATCCCTGCCTGGATCCGTCTAAGCTATTCGTCATTCTGGGTTGGCGATCATCTTGCCTTTGACTAGCATAGACCATGTTGATGGGAAAGGGATTGCCGTCGACCTTCATCGGCTTCGCCGAATCTTCAAATTTGATTTTCCCCGCCCTTATAGCCGACTGAATCTGTTGGCGGAACACCTTACAGTCATTAGTACTATGAGAGCCGGTGTTGTGCCATTTGCATAATTTTCTTTTCTTCAATTCCTCGGCCGATGGGATGACATGATTGGCCAGGAGTTGGGATTTGCTTCTCCCGCAGCAGCAGATCAAAAATCATATCGGCTTTGTGATATCGAAATCATATTTCTCTTCTCTAGCTGATTTTTTCAACCACTGACATGTTATTGCCTTCTTATACTTTGTCCACTCGGCTGCTGCTACTTCAGCATCGCTGTCACTTGAATCTGAATCTAAGGCATAGGCGACGTGGCTGACTTTCTTGACCGCCTACTTGGCCTCCTGAAAACGTTGCTCATGCGCTGTCACTTTCTGGGCCAAGTGGGCTAAGCTCTCGAAATCCTGGGCCGAAAACCTTTCCTTGATAGGCGCCAAAAGGCCGTGGAAGGCTAAATCGGCTAGCTGTGCATCTGACAGCACCAGGCTGTAGCACCGGTACCTCATGTCCCTGAAACGTTGAATATAGTCCTCATGTCCCTGTAGCACCGATTTGATTGCGGACGTCATGCGCGATCAATTCGGCCTCAAGCCGAAATATTCGGAAAATATGTATCGGTACCCCTACCCGGAGTACTTCGAGCGGGTTCCACTGCCCAACCAATACAAAGTCCCAGATTTCTCAAAATTCTCAAGGCAAGACAACGTTTCGACTTACGAGCGCGTCAGCCGATTCTTAGCATAGTGCGGTGAAGCATCGGCTACAGGTGCCTTGAGAGTTCGATTGTACCCTTGTCTCTTTCGGGGTCGGCCTTCACCTGGTTCTCTTCATTGCCCTACAACTCGATTCAGAGCTGCGCCGATCTCGAAAAGCAATTCCACAGCTACTTCTACACCGGCAACCATGAAATAAAGTTGTCGGACCTCACCAGTATCAGGCAGAAGCACAACGAATCGGTTTAGGACTACATTCAACGCATCAGACAGATGAGGAACCGATGCTACAGCCTGGTGCTGTCGGAGGCCCAGCTAGCCGATTTGGCCTTCAATGGCCTGATCGCGTCGATCCGTGAGCACTTCTCTGCTCAAGACTTCGACAACTTGGTGCATCTTGAGCAGAGGGTGACGGCCCATGAGCAGAGGTTTCAGGACACCAGGAAGGCCGTCAAGAACATAGCTCAAGTCATCGTCGAATCAGCCTTCGATTCTAGCGACGATGACGCAGAGGTCGCGGCAGCTGAATGGGCCAAGAATAAAAAGGCCATCGTTTGTCAATGCCTGCTGAAAACGGCTAGGGAGGAGAAATACGATTTTGACATCACCAAGGCCGATAGGATCTTCGATTTATTACTCAAGGAGAAGCAGATCCAGCTTCCCGAAAATCATGTGATCCCATCGGCTGATGAACTAAAGAAGAAGATGTACTATAAGTGGCACAACTCTACATCCCATGCCACTAATGATTGTAAAGTCTTCAGGCAGCAGATCCAGTCGGCAATAGAGGCCGGGAAGCTCAAGTTTGCCGATTCCACTCGGCCGATGAAAGTAGACGGCAACCCCTTCCCGGTCAACATGGTTCAAGCCGGCCCTAGGCAAGCTGACCGGCAGCTTAGAATGACATACAGCTTAGCCAAAACATTAAGAGAGGTCAAGACAGAGAGAGAGTCGCGGAGATCAAGCCGCGCCAATCAACATGGTGCGCCCGTTGCCCGATCGGCGGACCGACGGCCGATCAACACGGACATCCGACGTCGCTTCGAGCGATCTTGGCGGGAAGAAGAGGCTCGGTTTGAAGGATTTCGTCGACAGGAGCCGAGACGCAAGGCCACCGGTACCACGAGGATCACGCGGTGCCGATCCTCATTGGCATTGTGAATTTTTCAGGAACTCCTGGGAAACCGGGATGAGGCTATCGACGCTAGACAATTGCCCGGCCTGTGGCGATTACCGCGAGGACGAACACAGGAGCCCGCCAATCACCAGCCCAACTCAGTTCGTCCCGAGGGCCATACAGCTCAACCAACATCGGCAGTCCGTCCACGATCGGTTAGGGCCGATCCATCAAGACTTCTTCGACGATGAGGACGAAAACGATGACTGCTACGACAAAGAAGAAGTCGATGACAAAGAATAGGCCAACCCCCAATGGTGCCCTTGTGTCCTCTCCACGAAAACGCAGAAACGAAGAATTCAGAGGCTGAAGCATGAAGGAAGGGAAGAAGAAGTTCGGCAGATGATCCGAGAACAACGCCGTCGACTAGGCAAAAGCAAAAGCAATGGAGGCCCAAAAGGAAAACTACGCCAGCCAACAAGGATCAAACCAGATAGACCTAAGCCGATCAAGCCGGAGGGCAACCAAGGGGAAAGGAAAAGCTTTTGCATCGGTCAATATGGTATTCATATTGCTAGCCGTCGGCGCCCCGAGGCCGATGCGGACAACATTGAAGATGCCTTGGCCAGACTAGCATTGTCCCCAGATCAAGCAATTTTCGACAAGCCAGAGGGGACCGAAAATCGGCATCTCAAGCCACTGTACGTAAAAGGCTTCGTCAACGGTAAGTCAATGTCAAAAATGCTAGTGGATGGGGGAGCTGCAATGAACCTGATGCCCCATGCAACATTCAGAAAATTGGGTAAGGGAGCCGAAGACCTGATCAAGACTAACATGGTACTCAAGGACTTCGGCGGCAACCCATCAGAGACCAAGGGCGTGTTAAACGTCGAGCTGACCGTTGGCAACAAGACCGTGCCCACGATCTTTTTTGTCATCGACGGGAAGGGGTCTTATAGTCTGCTGCTCGGGAGGGACTGGATGTATGCCAACTGTTGTGTCCCTTCCACCATGCACCAGTGTCTGCTTCAGTGGGACGGTGACAAGATAGAGATTGTACCAGTCGACAGGTCAGTAAGCGTCGCCAATGCCGATTTGCCACTCTGGAAATCGATGGCATTGATTGTTTGTCTGAGAAAATCTGGCAAGACGATTTTCTAAAAGTGTCCAATTTTGCCATATAGCCGATTGGAGACGACGAGCTGTAGCTGCTGCTTTGAACAAAACGTCGTGGAGGGCTCAACCATCTATGGCATGGACACCACGGACGAAGACGATCGCAAGCTTGGGCAAGGTTTTACGTCGGCCGACGAATTAGAGGAAATAGACATATGCTCTGGAGATAGGCCTAGGCCGACGTATATTAGCAAAAATTTATCTTCTCATTGTAGATCCCAGCACATTGCTTTGTTAAAGGAATATAAGGATTGTTTTGCTTGGGAGTATTTTAAGATTCCTGGTCTTAGCCAATCTATCGTTGTCCATCAACTGCCGATCAAGGCAGGCTATCGGCCATTCAAACAGCCTCTCAGGAGGTTCAAGGCCGATATGTATGATGCGATCAAAGCCGAAATCACTCGGCTATATGACGCTGGATTCATTCGGCCTTGCCGATATGTCGAGTGGGTCTCAAATATTGTCTCAGTATTGAAAAAGAATGGTAAACTTAGGGTGTGCATCGATTTCAGAGATCTAAATAAGGCTACCCCCAAAGACGAATACCCGATGCCTATAGCCGATTTGCTCGTAGATGCTGCTTCAAGCCACAAGATCATCAGTTTTATGGATGACAATGCAGGTTACAATCAAATATTTATGGCCGAAGAAGACATTCACAAGACTGCTTTTCGATGTCCTGGAGCAATCGGCTTATATGAATGGGTTGTTATGACATTTGGGCTGAAGAATGTTGGGGCAACATATCAACGGGCCATGAATTATATTTTCCATGACATGATCGGCTCCCTGGTAGAGATCTACATCGATGATGTTGTTGTGAAATTCAGAGAGATGGAGAATCTCATAGCCGATCTTAGACAGGTTTTGGAGCGGACAAGAAAATATGGCCTGAAGATGAATCCGTTGAAGTGCGCATTCGGCGTGTCGGCCGGGCAGTTTCTACGGTTTCTTGTTCATGAAAGAGGAATCGAGGTTACACCAAGGAGCATCAACGCTATCAAGACGATACAGCCTCCGAAGGACAAGAAGCAACTTCAATCGTTGATCGGCAAAATCAACTTCATCAGGTGGTTTATAGCCAATCTTTCAGAGAAGATGGAGTCGTTCACACCACTGCTTCGGCTGAAAGCCGATCAAGCATTCACATGGGGGGCAGAGGAGCAGAAGGCTTTGGACAACATCAAGGATTATTTAAGCTCGCCTCCAGTTTTAATGTCTCCACAAAAAGGGATACCGTTCAAGCTGTACCTGTTAGCCGACGACAAGTCAATCGGCTCAGTCCTAACCCAAGAGGTTGAGGGCAAGGAAATAGCTATCTTTTATCTCAGCCGATGGCTGTTGGACGCAGAAACAAGGTATTCACCAGTGGAGAAGCTATGTATGTGCCTATATTTTTCATGTACAAAGTTAAGGCATTATCTGCTATCCAATGAGTGCGCAATAACATGTAAAGCCGATGTCGTCAAATACATGCTATCGGCTCCAGTGTTAAAAGGGTGAATTGGAAAATGGACTTTTGCTTTGAAAGAGTTTGATCTGAGGTATCAGGCATACAGGGCAGTTAAAGGACAAGCTATAGCCGATTTTATCGTGGAACACAGAGATGACTCAATCGACTCAGTTGAAATTATGCCTTGGACATTGACATTTGATGGCTCGGTGTGCACCAATGGCTACGGTATCGGATTGGTCATTATTTCCCTTAGGGGGGCAAGCTTTGAATTTGCCTTTTCTATCAACCCCCATGCTACAAACAACCAAGCCGAGTATGAGGCCGTGCTCAAAGGGTTACATCTGCTCAAAGAAGATGAAGCCGACGCCATCGAAATAATGGGAGATTTACTGTTGGCCATCAGCCAGTTGTCGGGAGAATATGAATGCAAAAACGACAAGCTGATGGTCTACTATCAACAATGCCGAGAATTGATGGATAGTTTTCGGCTAGTTACTCTAAAACATATCCCAGGGAGCAGAATACATAAGCCAATGATTTAGCTCAAGGGGCATCGGGCTACAGGCTGATGATAAGAGACATTGAAGTGGAAGTTGTTGCCATCACAACCGATGATTGGACGTTTGAAGTCTACAGCTATCTACAGAATCCTTCTCAATCGGCCTCAAGGAAATTGCGATACAAGGCGTTAAGATATGTTTTGCTCGACGAAGATCTCTACTATCGGATGATCGATGGAGTGCTGCTCAAGTGCCTTGGAGCCGATCAAGCCAAACTGCCTATAGGAGAAGTTCATGAAGGGATTTGTGGCACGCATCAATCAGCTCATAAGATGAAGTGGCTACTTCGGAGAGCGTGGTATTTCGGCCGACAATGTCGGCGGACTGTTTCAAATATTATAAAGGTTGCCAGATCGTCGAAATTCGGCGCCATACAAAGAGCACCGGCATCGGCTATGAACCCGATCATAAAGCCTTGGCCGTTCAGAGGATGGGGCATCGACATGATCGGCCAGATCAATCCACCCTCAAGCAAAGGGCATAAACTCATTCTGGTAGCGATAGACTATTTTACAAAGTGGGTGGAGGCAATTCCTTTGAAGAAAGTCGACTCCAAGGACGCAATCGAGTTTGTTAAAGAGCATATCATCTACCGATTTGGCGTCCCACAAACAATTACAACAGACCAGGGATCTATCTTCATATCAGATGAGTTTGTTCAGTTTGTGACGGCATGGGGATCAAATTACTTAATTCTTCGCCGTACTACGCACAGGCCAACGGGCAAGCAGAAGCTTCAAACAAAAGTCTGATCAAGCTGATTAAGAGGAAGGTTTCTGAGTACCCAAAGCAATGACACAGCCGATTAGCCGAATCACTTTGGGCATATCGGATGGCATGCCACGGATCTATCCAAGTCCCCCATACAAGTTGGTCTATGGGCACAAAGTAGTACTGCCATGGGAAAAATATCATCGGCTCAAGATGGATTCAGTTACAAGATCAGCTCACAGCCGATGATTACTATCACCTGATGGTGGATGAATCAGAAGACCTAGTTTTATCAAGGACGAGGGCCTTGGAGAAGGTAACGAGGGATAAGGAACGAGTAGTCCGTCATTATAACAAGAAGGTCGTACCTAAATCTTTTGAAGAGGGCGAGCTCATTTGGAAAGTAATATTGCCGATCGGATCGAGAGATAATAAATTCAGCAAGTGGTCACCAAATTGGGAAGGGCCTCTCAAGATCCACAAATGCGTCTCTAAAGGAGCTTACATGTTAGAAGGTTTGGATGGAGAAGTGTTTGGAAGGGCTCTAAATGGCAAATACTTGAAAAAATACTACCCAAGCGTTTGGATCAACTCATGATTCGACTCCATTTGTTTCAGGCGATTCGTGCTAGCTGATGTCTTGTCTTGAGCAAGCATCGCCTTTAGGTCATTTTCAAGCCAAGTTTTTCCCCTAGTTTTCTATAATCGGCTGGTGTTGGCCGACAATGACGACAATAAAGCGCAATTGTGTTAAGTTCATAATTTTGTCGACATCAAAGACATCAACAAAATTAGGGAGGCATATATATACAACAATCACGATCAAGAAGGCAGACATCAGCAAAATTTTCAAGTTTTCAACGCATTTTGAAGCTTTCAGAATCGGCAATCGTGATATTAAATGATGCAAGTTTGAGCCAATTACAGAACAAAGTCGATTGCAAAAGACAGAAGCCGATTACACAAAATTTCTTCAGTTTTGAGCCTAAGTCTATTACATCCACTACCGAGCTAGGAATGCATCTATGGCAGATAGCGCTGCAACTTGGATCGCCTTGGCTTCGTCGATCACCGCTTGGTCATCAGCGTCGGAGCCAGGGACCACCTTGGCCGATTTGCGAAGCTCTTTCAAGTGCTTGATGGCGGCCGTTAGTTTTCCTGTTTGATCCTCGGTGGCTTTAGGCAAATCAGCTAGCACTTGTTCTTCACCGCAATGTTAGCTCGGCATTGTTCTAGCCGTTGCAGCAAATCAGCTTCTTCGGCCTTCAAGCCGGTGATCCGTGCCGAGACGTGGTTGGGCCGGCCTTCAACTCATTCAACTTTGCCTTTTCGGCCTCCATGCTCTTGACCACGTCGTTGATCCTAGCCGTCACATCGGCTTGGGCAAGCCTCTCAATCATTCGTTGCATCGCACACCCAAGCATTGGCCGATGCTAATCAATACAGACGGCGGCGGATATCTTGGTGACAAGATCTTCGGGGAGTTGGCCTTCAATTTCGAAGAATCGACACTTGGTCGATTCACATTCTTCCATCAGCTTGTTCACGTCGATGTCCAACCGACGGCGTATATCTTGAAGTTTCTCTTTGAGTTCGTCGGCTGGGGCTTTGTCTAGACCAGTGGCTTCCCCCTCTTCATCACCAAGGAACTCCTTGATGTCAAAGGAGAGCAGGTCGGCCAAAGGCTGCACAAAGGGAACAACAGGGTTAAGCTGTGATTAAAATGGCCGATTGTTCAAGGTATTATGAGAAGAAAGATAGGGATCAACATACTCTTGCTGCAGGCATTGGGTCGGCTTCTTTTTCAGCTTCGGCCGGATCGACGGGAGCAGTGTCTTCTTCAATAGGATCGCCGGTCGGAGTTGCTGCACCAACCTTTTCGTCGGCTGGCTCTGTGACGTCCCCAGCCTCTTGGCCACCTGCGGTCGATGCCGTGTGCTCGTTCGATACCTGGGGAGCAGCCGACTGGGAGGGAGCGGATGGAGATGGAGAAGGCTGCAAGAGAAGACAAGCGTCAGGTGTCAAATCGGCTGGGTCAGTAAGCTAAAATGTAAGCCAAGGGAGATGGTTACTGTTGAAGCGCGGCGCGGAGGACCGCGAGTCAGCTTTTTGACCTACGCAAGATATATTCCGTTAAGTACAAAATGGTATTATCTTATATCCGAATATAACAAGACAAGAAATTACCGGCCGTTTCTTCGCAGGAGGGCTTGGAGCTGGCGGGCTATCGGCCGGAGGATTGATTGAGTTATGGCTCAAATCACTTGATTCGGCCGCTGCTCCGACAGCTACTGACATTTCTTCATCAGCAACCTCCTCGTTGAGGAATTGGTCGACGTTGGAATCCACCGATGGGAGGCTGTCAGCTGGCGTTATCGGCTGCTTTTTCTTTTGCTTCTTGGCCGATGCAGCCAATGGCTTCGCGCTTGGAGCAGCTCTTTTTTGCCGGGCCAGCGGCTGGCGCGTCTGTCCATGCAGCAAAGTCTTCAGTTTGGGCGCATCCCAGATGATGGCCGATGGAGCTAAACCGCACCTGTTCGGCAGAACCCCTAGGTGGTACTCGATGGGGATGCCTGAGTTGCTGACCATCGGCCGTTCGGCTTCACTGCAAGAAAAGAAAAAGTTCAAGTGTTAGTAGATTAAATCGGCCGATGATCTAAATGGAAGAATAATTTGAAGTTCGAGACTTACTGAGGGGATTTCATCTAGCAGCAGCAGAGTGATGTAATGGGAAGACCGCTCATGGAAGATATGATGTTTGATTTCGACCCACCAACGGTCATAAGTTGCGCTCTTCTTGTAGGCTAGTACCATATCGCCGATACTGCCGAGGGGAGGACCGGCTAAGTTCATCAATTTGCTCATGATTGGGGCGTGGTCCACTATTCCCCTTGTCTCAATCTTATCGGCATAGTAACAGCCGATGGGCAGTTGCCCAAGTCCGAACTGCCTGGCGGCCAACACGGGGTAGTAGAACTCATAGCTTTTGGCCACCGATCGGCCCTGATGGACTCCAGTCGGTAGGATACAGGGGCTGAGGGCGGTTGTGAATAATTCTCTGCACTTGGGGTAGTCATCTGAGTTGATTTCCTCCAAGTTAAATTCAATTAGCAGCTCGAAGAGTGGCCGATCCCTATAGAAGTACCAGCTGCAGTTGTTCTTTGCAAACCCGTCGTAGAAGGATACAAACCATTCGGCTAGCAGTTCAGCCAATTGCTTGGACCCAGCGTGCATGGCTGCTGCTTCTCCGTAACTCAGACATCTGGTGGTGGTTATCTCATTGCCTTCGTCGTCCTTGATCGGCTCCAACCGCGGTAAGCGCGCTTCAGTCAAAGGTGGCTGACCAGCTATTTTCTAAGTCATCAACACCAGCCAGATCTGAAGAAACCACCAGGGGGCCCCAGTATTGACAGAGGCATTGGCAGCTATCTTAGAGGCTGCTTGGTGGAGGGTTTGGTATAGGTAGCCGAGGAGGTATTGGCCCAAGGGGATTTTTCTTTTTTCCACCAAGGCCTCGGCTACAACCTGCCAATTGGCGGTCGGCCAACAGCTTGAGCCGCAGAACAGGAATTTCTCTAGCCACGTCATGAGGAATGCGGCATGTTCCCTAGGGCCGACTGGTCCATCCTTCATATTCATGGTCACATAGCCGCTCCATCCCCCTATGGCCTTTGTTTTAAACTGGTGTTGGCCTTTCTTAGTCAAGCCTTCAGGGTTAGCTGACGATGAGATGTCTAGTCCAGTGGACATGACTACGTCGGCTAAGGTGACTGTCATTGGGCCTTGTTGAAACATGAAGGCATTAAAAGTATCATTCCAGAAGTAGGTTGTAGCCGACATCAGTGGTTCATCTTTTTCCATGTCGGCTATTGATAGGGGTAAGCATTGAGCTATTCCTACTTCTTCCCAATGGGTTTGTTTAGCCGA
Source organism: Oryza australiensis (assembly GCA_019925245.2). Lineage (NCBI taxonomy): Eukaryota > Viridiplantae > Streptophyta > Magnoliopsida > Poales > Poaceae > Oryza > Oryza australiensis. Next base: position 999,234 of record JAIFGZ020000348.1, read on the forward strand.
TTGCATTCTCTTATACCACTCAAGCCAAGATTTGTCCATGGACGGCCACGATTTAAAAGTTCCAGCCTAGTGATTCAGGGTGGGTTTCCTCATGTGGTAGGGTATCCTATTGGTTTCGGCTATTACTATATCAGTTGGGTCCTGATTGCCGATAGGCCCAAGAAAGTATCTGTTTTTCTGAGCAGGGTTGGGAATAACTATCTGATGGGACAAGTGCTACAATCGGAAAAAAGAACAGATTCATAAATCAAAAACCCTAGAATGCAGATCTATAAGTTGAGGCGGAAAAGAAAGGGTTTTGAGCCGATTAGGGCATACCTCGGGGAACTCAGCAGATGCGACGGCCGATGCGGCAGCGGCAGCGGCGGAAGATGTTAGTGATATGCCCTAGAGGCAACATGGAGATGTTGGATATCATGGTCAATGTTTATGTATTTATGAATAAAGTGTTATTCAGTTCCATGAAATAGACATCTTGTATTGATCAATAAGTACGTGACTTATTTATGAGATTCTATATGTATGAATCTATTTCTAAATGATCCGATCATATATCTATATTATTGGAACTAATATGATTCTAAGATCGGCATGTTTATTGATTGATGATCATGTCTCATAGATCATGGGTATGGAGATACCAAATCAATAAACATGGACATATGTGTTAGAGAACACATTGTTGGACAGACCCACCATGAGACACTACGGAATTAATGTGCCATTAGTTGGTCTCAGGTAGTGTTGGTACAAAGTCCTTAGACCTGAGATCACCATGGATTCCAACATGTGTAGTAGCCTACTTTGGGACTACCAAACGCTATTCCGTAATCGGGTAGTTATAAAGGTAGTTTTCGGGTTTGCTATGAAACATGGAGTGGGATGTGAGTGATCAAGATGGAATTTGCCCCTCCTTTGGAGAGATATCTTTGGGCCCCTCGAGGTAATGGATTATGGAAATGCATGGCCATGCTAAGTTGATTGAGGAGTCAATCAACAGACAGATAATCCAATACGGTTCGAGTGAATGGATAAGCTATTGAAGGGATGGCACACATCTTGCCTATAGCTTAATTGGTATCCTGAGGCAAAGGGATTTGTGTACACATTACAGGTTCGAGCCGATATTATATTCTTGTATACTATGGTGTCAATATGTGCTGCTAGACGCCCGTTGTGAGTCGGCTCGGTTGGACTCGAGCCGACGATCGGCTAAGTTAGACTATAGCCGAAACCGAGTATACCTGAACCTACAGGGTCGCACGCTTAAGGGGATAAGAACAAGCATTCGAGTTGGACTCGAATACGGCTCGATCGGATAGGGATCCGATTGGATAGAATCCTATGGTCTTACGACGTATGAGCGGCCAACTCTATGAGATTCGGATGAGATCGATTCAAAATAGAGACACGATCGGCCACTAGTCCCGTAGGCCAACTCTATATAAAGGGGCGAGGGTGGAGAGCTGCGACACATTAGCTGAATTGCATTGCGCCGAGATCAATCTCCACGGAAACCCTCCCCACCTTCGAGCCAAACCCTAGCCTTGCATCGCGTGCTAGCACACGAGTGCTCGGCGTTTTGTCCCCGAACGTGTGGATACCGGTAGAGGCGCTGCTACGTTGCGCGCTGTTGATCGGCTACGAATCGGCTGCAATCGGAGTGAGGCGACCGTGGCAGATCGGCAACGAGAACGCGGTCGGCGACTCGGATCGGGCTGCGGCATCGGCGAATCGGGCGATTGGTGAATCGGCTGTCCCCGGGAATCGGTGTCGGCTTGCGGGAATTGGCTACACTTGTTCGGATCGGATAGCCCCGATTGGCTATTTCCGCTGCATACACCAATCGGTAACGATCTATCGGCCCTTACTTGCAAGTGTTCCTGGTTTGCGCGGTAAAAAGTTTTTGTTTTCGGCTAGCGTAGCCTCCGCGTAACCCTTCAGAAGAGACCATTGTGTGAGCAGAGATCGCCGGAGGAAGGAATCGCCGATGTGGGTCCTGAGAACTAGACGGGTCGCCGGAAAGTTTGAGTGTTGCTGAGATGGCTGTTTGTTTGTGACGACGTGACTTGTGTGGCGGCCGTGGGGGCGGTATTTAAAGAGTTTTTGCAACGGTCGAAACAGAGTCGTGCTAGGATTGCGCCTTGGACGTGAATCGGCTAAAATCCGCAACATTTCATATCGCGAACTTGGGGGGCATGTGTTAACGACCAAATTTGGTAACCTAACTCTCGGGTTTGAAGCAGAGATTGAAGCGGAATCGGAGAAGATGCGTGATCTGAGAAGAGACGGAAGCAGAATCAGCTGAGTCCGAAACGGCTACGGAGTCAGTCGGCTGAGAGCGAATCGGATTAGGACAGCCGATAGCCAATTCTGAGTCAGGGTGAAGTTGGACCAATCCCGATGGAAAACGTAGAGATAAGGACTTGGATTCGGTTCCCAAATTGCGCGTTAAAAGATATTGCCATCTATGGATAGAGTCCTGTAACGGCAATTGTATCTGTAAATTAGGAATTTGTTTAGATTTCCTATTGTAATACGGCATGGGACCATGTCCCGGGATATTGTTGTACCATGTATAGTAGATTAGATAGAAACCGTGTCTTGCACGGGTAGTTTTATTCTTGGGTATAAATAGGACCCAAGATCCCTATAAACAATATCAATACACAATCAATCAACTTTCGGCGCATCGCCTCCTATTTTCTTCAGACGAGCACTTGATCCTGCTTCGGGCTTCATCGTTTCGATCCCCGATTAAGTTAAATGTTTGTCATTAGTGGTGTATCTCGTCGAATTTAGTGCTTCCATCGCTATGATACTCTAGATTATGATTTATGCTGCGCTAGTTATCATATGTCGCATATAATCTAAAACAATGTCTAGATCTATCTTGACGTCGGCCTGCTTCTGTCAAGAACATGCAGCCGATGGAGCTAGATCTAGGGGTTGGCCTAGGTTATATGCGGTATGCACCGTTTCGAGGGGTTTACATCAGCTATAATAGATCTGATTGTTCTTTTTATACTTAATGCTGCATCAATTTGACCTATTAAATCGTTCTTAGAGCTCTTATGATCTATTCGGCTAGATGTACATGCTTAGAGACAGTGCCAGGGTTTCAGCCGGCCTTATCTGTTTTAATATTCTTTTAGTATGTTTACTATTAGATTTATTAAAGCCGCCTCTTATATTATATCTTACTCTGGTTAAATGCCCTTAGCCAGAATCAGCCTGTCAGCCACAACCGACAGCCGACTGATCTAGGCTTAGCGCATTTAGCTTAGAGCAATATCTTTTCATAAGATGTATCGGAGTACTAGCCGATCCACAGTTAGTCCTACGGTATCGGCTAGGTTATTAAAGCATATATTTATTATCCTTTTGTATATTTTGATTAAGTAGTTAATACTGTCTCGGCATAGCCGATCTATCCCAATCACTTAGTTTAAATATGCTTTGGGATAGTATACATATGTTAATTGATTCCCTCAGCCGATCCAGTAGGATCTAACCTAACCCTTAACGCATACATTTTTGTTTTTCTTGTTGGTTAACAGATCAAACCAACTGACACGCCCTGTATTTCACGGACAGTCGAGAAGGACCTACACTGGAGTTAAGCAGATCTCCCAGGCCAGCGCGTGAGAGAAATTTCTCATCAACACGCTTCTTGGCACGCCTGGTGGGACTATCTCTGTCAACTCGGCTAGGACACATCGACACAGCTGACAAGATGGTCGACATCAAGAGCCCCAACGTTTCTCAGGAAAACGTCGTGCCTGTGAAGATGGAACAAGTGTCAGCTGTGTAGGATCGAATACCCAAAGTAAAGCCAACCATAGGGGGGTGAAAGGTTGATGTAACCAAAAAAACAAGTTTTAGCGGAAATAAAACATTACCTCTGATCTGGAGCAAGTCGGTCTGACCGCTCGATGTACGCTGATCTAACCGCCCGTGTAGCCGATCGCCATGCCTTAGCCGATTCTCCCAAATGCAGCAGATCACCAATGAAGCCCGGTCTGGCCGCAGTTGTGCGTGCGGTTTGACCGGTGTGTTGAGTCGGTCTAACCGCCGTTTAGACCGCTACACCGAGAAAGAAGAAAACACAAAGAATTCTCCAAGAAGATTGATCTTTATTGAATCTCTCTGTGTTTACAAAGTGCAAACAAAGCACTCCTCACAAAATCTCAAGCTAAACTTGAAACCCTAACTCGAAACTCTCTAAAACTTGAATCCAAAGCAATACCAAGAGGCCACGCCTCCCCTAACTATTTATACACAAGACCCGTAGCCAAAAGCCACGAATTCAACTCATATAGAAAGTCCTAAACACCTAGGAAACCTTCCCATATAAGTACAAACTTGATATTAACCAACCGTCATCTCGGTCTTTCCAAACCAAAATTCCGCTTTCCATATGCACACAATATCTCCATCGTATGCCATATGGAAACTTCACCAATTATGTGCATCAATCTCTACCCTTCAACATCCCGCATGATCTCCATCTTGAACGTCACCTTATCTCCAAGTTGACTCCAACTCGATCACCGGCAACACTTTCCTGAGGCGTAAAGATTATCTCCAACTTGACTCATTGTTAGCATAAATGAACATACACGTACATAGGAACACGAAACTCCCATGTATATGCAAGGAAACAAACCGAAACCGAAACCGAATCGAAATCGGCAATCGGTCGGACGGCTCGGCGGTCGGCGCAGCTTGCCTACCCGGTCGACCGCACGAACACCTCCGGTCGGACCGACAGTACAAGCCGGTCGGGCCGTGGCCGACCGAACACTGTTCATTGTCCGAAAATTCAACTATCTCCAAAACCACTTTGTCAATAAATCTCCAAATAACAAAACACACAAAGCAGTAATCCCAGATGCCAATTGTTCATCATCAAATGAAGAATCAAACACACTTTGATTTTACAATCTCCCCCTTGATGAACACATTGGCAAACAAAATAAAAAGTGTTGTTTTGGTGTTTGGAAAATTAAAAAGAAAAAAGATAAAAAGCATTTGAGTGCTAAAAAATCAAAGAAAATTTATCCCCCTTTTTAAAAGAAAGAAAAAAACCTTTGACCCCAAAAAAAACCTAATCTTGCCTGTTCTCCCCAATGTGACAACAACATTTGTTCTCCCCCTTTTGACAATGAATTCATCAAGCATAGGAATTATGGTTATGAATATTCAAGAGCTTAGCACCATACATAAAGCAAGTCATGTCATGTGTTGCAATAATATGAAGATAAACTCATCAATTATATAGCAACGACACTCATTATTTTTGCTCACATCGAATACGTCCTTGTCGTCAAGACTGTTTCAACGGATTCGGTATTCATTTTTTCTCTCATAAATAACATTGTATTCTATTTACATAATGAGCAATTTTAAAGTAATTTGAGGAATAATAATTCAACATAATATATATGTATATATAAGCATCTATAATCCAACACAAGCACTAGTATCAACATTGCATATTTCTTTAATTCAAGTGTGATATTAAAGTGTCATGCATTATTTCACTTAAATATAATATCTAGATCACATAAAAATACTAGAATACATACAAGCTATGCTAGTGACAAATAAACCTTCATAATATTGCTAGCATGCACATGAACAACGATATGTATGGATAAAGCTCTCTTTTCAGTTTATTTTAATCATGTAGCTTGATGAAACAAAGACCACAAAAACTTCCCCTCAAAACATGCCAAAAAGGATGAATGATTCCCAATTCCCCTCGAAGAAAAGCAAAGCGAGAAGAATCCAATGGTTTTGTAAAAATATCAGCAAGTTGCAATTTTGTGTCCAAAAATTTCAATTCAACATGCTTCTTCTCAACATGATCCTGCAAGAAGTGAAAGCAAACATCAATGTGCTTAGTGCGTGAGTGTTGAACAGGATTCTTAGCAATGTTTATGGCACTTGTATTATCACAATAAAGAGGCACTTTTTTAAAAAGCAAGACCATAATCTTTCAAGGTAGAAATAAGCCAAAGAATCTATGAACAACAACTAGCAGCAGCAACATATTCAGATTTAGCAGTGGATTGAGCTACACTAGATTGTTTCCTAGAGGACCATGCAATCAATTAAGTTCCAAGAAAATGACATGTTCCACTAGTACTTTTTCTATCAATTCTACAACCCGCAAAATCAACATCGGAATATCCACTTAAGCTAATAGAAGATGAAGTAGAATACCAAATTCCAAACTCAAGTGTATGATTCAAATACCTCATAATGTGCTTGACCGCTTAACGATGTGAAGCACGAGGAGAAGCTTGAAAGCGTGCACACAAACACACAGCAAAATGTATGTCTGGTCTAGAAGCAGTTAGATACAACAAAGATCCAATCATGCTTCTATACTCCTTTTGATCCACAGCTTCACCATCTTCATCGGGATCAAGAACAGCAGTAGAACCAATGGGTGTAGATATTGGCTTGCAGCTCTCCATCTTGAACTTGCGCAAAAGATCTTTGGTGTACTTTGTTTGATGGACAAACGTACCTTGAGGTGTTTGCTTAATTTGCAATCCCAAAAAGTATGACAGTTCACCCATCATGCTAATTTCAAATTCCCTGCGCATAATCTTCGCAAATTCTACAACCAAAGAGTGAGTTAAACAACCAAAGATGATATCATCAACATAAATCTGAACGAAAAGTTGATTTTCACCATGCTTAAGAACAAAAAGCGTTTTATCAATTTTTCCCATTTGAAAACATTTTTCAAGCAAAAAGTTCTTAAGTCTATCATAACATGCTCTAGGTGCTTGTTTCAAACCATACAAGGCTTTTGACAATTTAAAAACATGGTTGGGAAACTCAGGATTTTCAAAACCCGGTGGTTGTTTAACACAAACTTCCTCCTGTATAAAGCCATTAAGACAAGCACTTTTAACATCCATTTGATACAATTTAGAACCTTTGGAAGCAGCAAAAGAAAGTCTAATTGCCTCAATCCTAGCAACAAGAGCAAAATTTTCATCAAAATACAAACCCTCCACCTGAGTAAAACCTTGAGCAGCAAGTCTAGCCTTATTCCGAACAATCAAACCATCCTCATTTTGTTTATTTTTGAAAACCCACTTGGTTCCAATAACATTATGTCCACAAGGAGGTTCAACTAAAGCCCAAACTTTGTTTCTTTCAAAATTTTCAAGTTCTTCATGCATGGCGTTAATCCACGATTCGTCAGTTAATGCATGAGTAACATCTTTGGGTTCAAAAGAAGCAACAAAAGCAGAATTTGCAAAATCATTCGCAGTTACCTTAGATATCGTCGTCCGCTCATGTAAATTACCTATCATTTGTTCCGACGGATGTTTTCACTGAATGTGCAAAGGTACAGTGATCTCAGAAGTTGATTCACGTTCTGGTTCAGCACTGGTCGTAGTCCCCGACGAATCCTCTTGATTGGAATCGACGAGAATCCGGCGGTCGGCCCGCCGGTCTAACCAGCCTACGGCGGTCGGCCGGCAGCCTCCTTCGGTCGACCGTCGGCACTCGGCCGGTCGACTTCGTCGTCTTCGTCATCGCTTTCGTCTTCGAAGATGCGACCATCCTCCCTCTGAGCCTGTGGCAATGTACTTGAAAATTCTGGTCTAGTACTAGGACTAGCCTCATCAAAAGTAACCTCACAAGTCTCGACAATTTTGTTAGTCTCCAAAATAAGTACAAGATAGCCATGAGTGTGTGCGGGGTATCAAAGAAATAAACCATCGTTGAACGTGATTCAAACTTGTCCAAATTTCCAGATTTTAAAACAAAGCACTTGCAACCAAAAACACGCAAATGTGAAACTTTGGGGCGACGACCAAATCGAAGCTCATAAGGAGTTTTGCCAAGTTTAGATCGCAAGAAAATACGATTAGAAACATAGCAAGCAGTGTTAATAGCTTCGGCCCAAAATTTTCTATGAGTATGATATTCATCTAGCATTGTCCTAGCCATCTCAACCAAAGAACGATTTTTCTTTCAACAACGCCATTTTGTTGAGGAACACGAGGAGAAGAAAATTGATGTTCAAAGCCTTTTTCATTGCAAAATTTTTCAAAAGAAGCATTTTTAAATTCACCACCATTATCGCTTCTAATTGTTTTCAAAGAATTGGAAGGTTCACAATTTAAGCGAAGAACCAAACTCCGAAAGTGTCCAAAAGCCTCATCCTTGGTTGCCATGAAGAAAACCCAAGAATATAGAGAAAAGTCGTCAACAACAACCAACACATACCATTTTCCTCCGACAGATTGCACTCTAGCTGGACCAACAGTGTCCATGTGTAAAAGCTGTCCCGGTGCATCCCTCATCACAGAAAGAATTGGTGTGTGTGAAGAAGCAACCATTTTACCATGACGACATGATGCACAAACCAAATCACGATCCCTTTTGAGTTTAGGCAAACCACGAACAAGATCCAAACCACTTAATCGTGTTAAATGATCAAAGCCAACATGCCCAAGTCTGCGATGCCAAAACATCAAATCTTTGTTGAATTTCGCAACTAAGCATGTTATAACAGGAGAAACAGGGTTTTCAAAATCAGCTTTAAAAACTCTCCCATAACGAGAAATGTTCAAAACAGAATCATCACAAGAATCAAATATTTTACTTCCAGTTTTCTTGAAATAAACTTCAAAGTTTTCATCAACAATTTGTGAAACTCAAAGTAAATTGTACTTTTAATCCTCGACCAAAGCTACCTCTTTTAATTCAAATTTTTCACTTACCTTGACGGATCCGGTAGCAAGAACGGCACTTGTTGAAGCATCCCCAAAGATTTTCGATTCCGTCTTGGATGCCATCTTGAGGGAGGAGAACCAATTTTTATCTCCGGTCATGTGCCGCGAACAACCGGAGTCCACGATCCACACGTTCTCCTTCCTCGCCACGAAAGCCTACACAACAAAAGATGTCGAAGCCTCAGTACTGGGGTCAGTCAAAAGAAATTTAGGAATCCAGTACTGAGACACACGACCAACAGATTCAATAGGCACAAATCCACGAGTAAAAATAGTTTTGGAATTTTCAGAAAAATTCCTTCGGGGCGTCGACCGCTGGGGGTGCGGTCGACCAAGCGTCTTGACGGTCTCACCGGGTGCCACGGCCGGTCTGACCGGTGGACCAACGTCTGACCGGTGGACCAACTGCGGTCCGACCGGCCTTCCCAAGGGAAAGCCAAATTTTTGCCACTTTGATTTTGCAAAATTATTCTCTCTTTTCTTTTTCTGTTTTCGTGCTAATCTGAAACAAAAACCAACAAGATGACCATCTTTACCACAAAAAGAGCAAGAAAATTTATCTTTAGTGGTAGATTGTTTTGAAAAATTAGGTTTAGTTTCTTTTAGATAAACAGAAAGAGATGGCAAATTTCCAGTAGATTTAAAAAGTGTTTTCATGGTATTAGGTTTTGTCAAGATTTTACCATTTTCAATCATGCTTAAAACATTTGGAGGATTTTTGGTGAAATAGTCATGAGCATCAAAACCTATTCCCTTATTGTCGCTACACACTTTAGATTTGTCCAAAATCATGTTAAGTTGTTTCTTATCGTCGAAAATTTTTGCAAAGAACTTTTCAAGTAAGAAACTTCTTTTCAAGATTAACACAATTTTCACAACCAATCATGACATCTTTACCTTTGTGACATTTAGAGCAAGAAGCTACCTCATCTTGTTTAACTATGTCTTCCATGTGCTTAACACGAGCTAAAGCATCTTTTAATTTCAATTCATTAGCATCACAAGTTAAACAAGGTTTAGTAGCCAAATCATGTGAATCTCTAATTTTTGAAATCTCAAGCATTAAAACCTCACAATTTTTGCAATCATCATCATTAGGAATAAGAGATTTCAATCTAGCAATTTCAGCATTCAAAGATTTCAATCAAAAATTCTTGTTTTTTAAACATCTTTTCACATTTTTTATTCTTTGAACTTAAAACAAGAATTGCTTCCTCAAGTGAGCTTACCTCATTGTCTTCCTCTTCAGAATCTTCATCTCCACGTGTCATGAGACAAACGTCGGAGATGTTCTTGCCCTTCTCTTCTTCGCTATCGGAGTCTATGTCGCTTAGTGGTTCAAAAGCGGCATAGACTTGGCTCAACACCTTCTTGATCATCTCCTTCGAGCGCCTCCCCTTGGGCTTGTCGTCCTTCGCCTTCTCCCCGCTCTTATCCTCCTTTTTGGTTCTCCCAAGCTTGGGGCAGTTGGAGCGGATGTGGTCCAAGGCGCCGCATTCAAAGCACCGAGATGGTCCTCCTCTTTTCCTGGACTTGACTTTGTTCATAGCTCGAGAAAGTTTGTTAGCTGCAAGAGCCAAATCCTCCTCCTTGAATTGCTCGAGTTGTTCATTGGACATGGCATTAATCAAAGCAAGAGCACTTGGAGACAATGAAGATGCAACATCAGAAGAAGTTAAAGAAGAAGAAACCAAAGCATTTGACTTGGACTCAATTTTTCGAGAAAGGATGTTCATCTCATGAGTTTTGAGTTTAGTGTAAAGAGAACCCAAACTCAAAGTAGCCATATTGACATATTCTTGAATTGAAGTCACTTTCATCTCCCAAATAGACATGTCAAGACCATTCAAAAAGTGACGAGAAATCTCAGATTGTGGATAATTAGTGTCATAAGAAGAATCAACAGATCTAAGATTGCTCAAGATTTTATTAAACCTACCAAGATAGTCATCCAAAGCTTCAGCAGGTTTCATCTCAAATTTTATGTATTCCTTTTTAAACGGTCTCGACGTTTTTTATATCAGTAGTTCCTTGATGAAAGTTTTTCAAAGCATTCCAAATCTCGTTGGCGGTTTGAAGATGTGAAACGTGATCAAAATCCGAACGAGAAATCCCATTTAACAAATTATTGCGAGCTTTGCAATTGTTATTAAACTCAGTTTTCAAAGCATCGGAATTAATCGGGAATAGTGTAGGGAAGAGCAACCTTTTGCCACACATCATAGTCTTGAGCCATGATGTAAGATTGCATCTTACTACACCAATAAGCAAAGTCGGTTCCATCAAAAACATGCGGCTTAGTGGAAAATTTATCCGACATGACGAAAAACTTTAGATCGATAAAAATCCAAAGCAGAAAAACCAGGCTCTGATACCACTTGTATGATCGAATACCCAAAGTAAAGCCAATCAGAGGGGGTGAATGGTTGATGTAACCCAAAAAAACAAGTTTTAGCGGGAATAAAACTTTACCTCTAATCTGGAGCAAGTCGGTCTGACCAAAAGTGTTCTGCTGGTCTGACCGCCCTGTAGTGCCGGTCTAACCACCCGATGTACGTCGGTCTAACCGCCCGTGTAGCCGATCGCCGTGCCTTAGCTGATTCTCCAAAATGCAGCAGATCGTCGATGAAGCCTGGTCTGACCGTAGTTGTGCGTGCGGTCTGACCGGTGTGTTGAGTCGATCAAACCGCCGTTTAGACCGCTGCACCGAGGAAGAAGAAAACACAAAGAATTCTCCAAGAAGATTGATCTTTATTGAATCTCTTTGTGTTTACAAAGTGCAAACGAAGCACTCCTCACAAAATCTCAAGCTAAACTTGAAACCCTAACTCGAAACTCTCTAAAACTTGAATCCAAAGCGATACCAAGAGGCCACGCCTCCCCTAACTATTTATGCACAAGACCCGCAGCCAAAAGCCACGAATCCAACTCATATAGAAAGTCCTAAAAACCTAGGAAACCTTCACATATAAGTACAAACTTGATATAAAGCAACCGTCACAATCTCGGTCTTTCCAAAACCAAAATTCCGCTTTCCATACGCACACAATATCTCCATCGTATGCCATATGGAAACTTCACCAATTATGTGCATCAATCTCTACCTTTCAGCATCCCACATGATCTCCATCTTGAACGTCACCTTATCTCCAAGTTGACTCCAAATCGATGACCAGCAACACTTTCCCGAGGCGTAAAGATTACTTGCACACAATTAAAAAAAGAATACCATATCCAAGCACAAGCTATCACCAACTTGACTCATTTTTAGCATAAATGAACATACACATGCATAGGAACACGAAACTCCCATGTATATGCAAGGAAACAAACCGAAACCAAAACCGAATCGAAATCGGCAACAAGTCGGACTGACTTGACCGGTCTGACCGCAGTTGCCTGCCCGGTCTGACCGCACGAACACCTCCGGTCAGATTGGCAGTACAAGCCCGGTCAGACCGGCTGTGCAGCCGACTGAACACTGTTCATTGTCCGAAAATTCTACTATCTCCAAAACCACTCTGTCAATAAATCTTCAAATAACAAAACACACAAAGCAATAATCCCGGATGTCAATTGTTCATCATCAAATGAAGAATCAAACACACTTTGATTTTACAAGCTGAACAACAAGCCGACTACAAGAGGATGGTAGAAGAGGTCCAAGCCAACTACCTACAGTCGTTCACCCAGACGAGGTTTGGGGCTGTGCACCAGAAATATAAATTCGGCATGGACGAATTCAAGGAGTCCTCCAGCGGATCAAAGGACAAACAGAAGGCGGAGGAGCCGACTCAGGAGCAAGGTGATTCGGGTTTGCAAACTTTGCAAGACAGAATTGATTCGGCTGTGCACCATGCACGGGTCAACCAAAGTGGCATTCTTGTCAACACCCTCAACAATATAATTGCCACTGTGGTAGACGCCAAGATAGCCGACCAACTGCAGCGGGGGCCGACGTACTTCACGGATGGCCAGTTTCCTGGTTACAGGACATTGGCCACCCAGAATCGGCCGATCCCACCACCAGCACAGCCAGGGCCGCCAGGAGGGATCCTAAACCAGCCGAATCCGTCTGGATCGGCTTCGAGACCGGTGGTCACCATGCTGAACCGACAACAACCACTCCCCCAGGACCAGATCGCCAACATGTTAAACAACAATCGGCAATTAGAGCCGGTTGCCCAGATCGGCCTGGGAGGACAATACAACGTCGGTGGCTGACAGCTATTCCCGCATCCGCCGACGCCACCGCCGGCGAATCGGCCACCTCCCGCTGGCCATCCGCACCAGTACCAGTACCAGGGAGGCCATCAAGATCAGCACTATAGGCCCCAGACACCGCCACCTCTGTATCGGCAAGCACCCGCGCCATATGATCAATATGAGCCGATACAGCAGGACAACCGAACATGGGCCGATTTGATTGCGGACGTCTTGCGCGATCAATTCGGCCTCAAGCCGAAAGATTCGGGAAATATGTATCGGTACCCCTACCCGGAGTACTTCGAGTAGGTTCCACTACCCAACCGATACAAAGTCTCGGATTTCTCAAAATTCTCAGGGCAAGACAACGTATCGACTTACGAGCACGTTAGCCGATTCTTAGCACAGTGCGGTGAAGCATCGGCTACAAATGCCTTGAGAGTTCGATTGTTCCCCTTGTCTCTTTCGGGATCGGCCTTCACCTAGTTCTCTTCATTGCCCTACAACTCAATTCAGAGCTGGGTCGATCTCGGAAAGCAATTCCACAGCTACTTCTACACCAGCAACCATGAAATGAAGTTGTCGGACCTCACCAGCATCAGACAGAAGCACAACGAATCGGTTAAGGACTACATTAAACGCTTCAGAGAGATGAGGAACCGATGCTATAGCCTGGTGCTGTCGGACGCCCAGCTAGCCGATTTGGCCTTCCATGGCTTGATCGTGCCGATCCGCGAGCGCTTCTCCGCTCAAGACTTCGACAGCTTGGCACATCTTGCGCAGCGGGTGACGGCCCATGAGCAGAGGTTTCAGGACACTAGGAAGGCCGTCAAGAACATAGCTCAAGTCATCGTCGAATCAGCCTCCGATTCCAGCGACGATGACGCAGAGGTCGCGGCAGCCGAATGGGCCAAGAATAAAAAGGCCATCGTCTGTCAATGGCTGCTGAAAATGGCTAAGAAGGAGAAATACGATTTCGACATCACCAAGGCCGATAGGATCTTCGATTTACTACTCAAGGAGAAGCAGATCCAGCTTCCCGAAAATCATGTGATCCCATCGGCTGACGAACTGAAGAAGAAGAAGTACTGTAAGTGGCACAACTCTACATCCCATGCCAGTAATGATTGTAAAGTCTTCAGGCAGCAGATCCAGTCGGCAATAGAGGCTAGGAAGCTCAAGTTTGTCGATTCCACTCGGCCGATGAGAGTAGACGGCAACCCCTTCCCGGTCAACATGGTTCAAGCCGGCCCTAGGCGAGCTGATCGGCAGCGCAGAATGACGTACAGCTTAGCCGAAACGTTAAGAAGGGTCAAGGCAGAGAGCGAGTCGACTGGAGATCAAACCACGCCTATACAACATGGTGCGCTCCGTTGCCCGATCAACTGACCGACGGCCAATCAACACAGACAGTTGACGCCACTTCCGTCAGCGATCTTGGCGGGAAGAAGAGGCTCGGTTTGAAGGATTTCGTCGACAGGAGCCAGAGACGCGAGGCCGCCGATACGACGGGGATCAAAACGGTGCCGATCCTCATTGGCATTATGAATTTTTTAGGCACTGCTGGGAAACCGGGATGAGGTTGCTGACGCTAGACAATTGCCCGGCCTATGGCGATTACCGCGAGGACGAACACAGAGCCCGCCAATCACGGCCCAACTCGGTTCGTCCCGAGGGCCATACGGCTCGACCAAGCTCGCGGTCTGGTCCACGATCGCTTGGGCCAATCCATCAAGACTTCTTCGACTATGAGAACGAAAACAATGACGCTACGACGAAGAAGAAGTTGATGACGAAGAATCGGCCAACCCCAATGGTGCCTTTCGACGTCTTCACGAAAACGTAGCAATGATGAATTCAGAGGCTGAAGCGTGAAGGAAAGGAAGAAGAAGTTCCACAGATGATCCAAGAACAACGTCGTCGGCTAGGCAATAGCAAAATGCAATAGAGGCCAAAAGGAAAACTATGCCAGCCGACGAGGATCAAACCAGTGAGACCTCAGCCGATCAAGCCAGGAGGGCAGCCAAGGGGAAAGGAAAAGCTTCTGCATCGGTCAATATATTCATATTGCTAGCCGAATTCAGCGCCCCTGAGGCCGATGCAGACAACATTGAAGATGCCTTGGCCAGACTAGCACTGTCCCCGGATCAAGCAATTTTCGACAAGCCAGAGGGAACCGAAAATCGGCATATCAAGCCACTATACGTAAAAGGCTTCGTCAACGGCAAGCCAATGTCAAAGATGCTAGTGGATGGGGGAGCTCTAGTGAACCTGATGCCCTATGCAACATTCAGAAAACTGGGTAAGGGAGCCGAAGACCTGATCAAGACTAACATGGTACTCAGGGACTTCGGCGGCAACCCTTCAGAGATCAAGGGCGTGTTAAATGTCGAGCTAACCGTCGGCAACAAGACCATGCCCACAACCTTTTTTGTCATCGACGGGAAGGGGTCTTACAGCCTGCTGCTCTGGAGGGACTGGATACATGCCAACTGTTGTGTCCCTTCCACCATGCACCAGTGTCTGCTTCAATGGGATGGCGACAACATAGAGATTGTACCACTGAACAGTCGAAGCATCGTCAATGCCGATTTTCTAAAAGTGTCCGATTTTGCCATACACCCGATTGGAGACGATGAGCTGCACCGTTGCTCGAGCAAGACGTCGTGGAGGGCTCAAGCGTCTATGGCATGGTCACCGCGGACGAAGACGATGGCAAGCTTGGGCAAGGTTTTACGTCGGCCGACAAATTAGAGGAAATAGATATAGGCTCTGGAGATAGGCCTAGGCCGACGTATATTAGCAAAAATTTATCTTCTCATTGTAGATCCCAGCTCATTGCTTTGTTAAAGGAATATAAGGATTGTTTTGCTTGGGAGTATTTTGAGATGCCTGGTCTTAGCCAATCTATCGTTGTCCATCAACTGCCAATCAAGGCAGGCTATCGGCCATTCAAACAGCCTCCCAGGAGGTTCAAGGCCAATATGTATGATGCGATCAAAGCCGAAATCACTCGGCTATACGACGCCGGATTCATTCGGCCTTGCCGATATGCCGAGTAGGTCTCAAATATTGTCCCAGTATTGAAAAAGAATGGTAAACTTATGGTGTGCATCGATTTCAGAGATCTAAATAAGGCTACCCCCAAAGACGAATACCCGATGCCTATAGCCGATTTGCTCGTAGATGCTGCTTCAGGCCACAAGATCATCAGTTTTATGGATGTCAATGTAGGTTACAATCAAATCTTTATGGCCGAAGAAGACATTCACAAGACTGTTTTTCGATGTCCTGGAGCAATCGGCTTATATGAATGGGTTGTTATGATATTTGGGCTGAAGAATGCTAGGGCACCATATCAACGGGCCATGAATTATATTTTCCATGACATGATCGGCTCCCCTGGTAGAGATCTACATCGATGATGTTGTTGTCAAATCCAGGGAGATGGAGAACCACATAGCCGATCTTAGACAGGTTTTGGAGCAGACAAGAAAATATGGCCTGAAGATGTATCCATTGAAGTGCGCGTTCGGCGTGTCAGCCGGGCAGTTTCTGGGGTTTATTGTTTATGAAAGAGGAATTGAGGTTACACCAAGGAGCATCAACGCTATCCAGACGATACAGCCTCCGAAGGACAAGAAGCAACTTCAATCGTTGATCGGCAAAATCAACTTCATTAGGCGGTTTATAGCCAATCTTTTAGAGAAGATGGAGCTGCTTCGGCTGAAAGTCGATCAAGCATTCACATGGGGGCAGAGCAGCAGAAGGCTTTGCACAACATCAATGATTATTTAAGCTCGCCTCCAGTTTTAATGTCTCCACAAAAAGGGATACCGTTCAAGCTGTACCTATCAACCGACGACAAATCAATCGGCTTAGTCCTAATCCAAGAGGTTGAGGGCAAGGAAAAAAGTTATCTTTTATCTCAGCCGATGGCTGTTGGACGCAGAAACAAGGTATTCACCAGTGGAGAAGCTATGTATGTGCCTATATTTTTCATGTACAAAGTTAAGGCATTATATGCTATCCAATGAGTGTGCAATAATATGTAAAGCCGATGTCGTCAAATACATGCTATCGGCTCCAGCGTTAAAAGGGCGAATTGGAAAATGGACTTTTGCTTTGATAGAGTTTGATCTGAGGAATCAGTCACCCAGGGCAGTTAAAGGACAAGCTATAGCCAATTTTATCGTGGAACACAGAGATGACTCAATCGGCTTAGTTGAAATTATGCCTTTGACATTGACATTTGATGGCTCGGTGTGCACCAACGGCTGCGGTATCGGATTGGTCATTATTTCGCCTAGGGGGCAAGCTTTGAATTTGCTTTTTCTATCAACCCCCATGCTACAAACAACCAAGCCGAGTATGAGGCCGTGCTCAAAGGGTTACATCTGCTCAAAGAAGTTGAAGCCGACGCCATCGAAATAATGGGAGATTCACTGTTGGTCATCCGCCAGTTGTCAGGAGAATATGAATGCAAAAATGACGTGCTGATGGTCTACTATAAACAATGCCGAGAATTGATGGATAGTTTTCGGCTAGTTACTCAGGGAGCATCGGCTCAAGGGGCATCGGGCTAATATAGAAGCCAATGATTTAGCTCAAGGGGCATCGGGCTATAGGCCGATGATAAGAAACATTGAAGTGGAAGTTGCTGCCATCACAGCCGATGATTGGAGGTTTGAAGTCTACAGCTATCTACAAAATCCTTCTCAATCGGCCTCAAGGAAATTGTGATACAAGGCTTTAAGATATGTTTTGCTCGACGAAGATCTCTACTATCGGACGATCGATGGAGTGCTGCTCAAGTGCCTTGGAGCCGATCATGCCAAAGTAGCTATCGGAGAAGTTCATGAAGGGATTTGCGGCACGCATCAATCGGCTCATAAGATGAAGTGGCTACTTCGGAGAGCAAGGTATTTCTGGCAGACAATGCTGAAGGACTGTTTCAAATATTATAAAGGTTGCCAGGACTGTCAGAAATTCGGTGCCATACAAAGAGCACCAGCATCTGCTACGAACCCGATTATAAAGCCTTGGCCGTTCAGAGGATGGGGCATCGACATGATCGGCCAGATCAATCCACCCTCAAGCAAAGGGCATAAATTCATTCTGGTAGCGACAGACTATTTTACAAAGTGGGTGGAGGCAATTCCTTTGAAGAAAGTCGACTCCAAGGACACAATCGAGTTTGTTAAAGAGCATATCATCTACCGATTTGGCATCCCACAAACAATTACAACAGACCAGGGATCTATCTTTATATCAGATGAGTTTGTTCAGTTTGCCGATGGCATGCGGATCAAATTACTTAATTCTTTGTCGTACTACACACAGGACAACGGGCAAGCAGAAGCTTCAAACAAAAGTCTGATCAAGCTGATTAAGAGGAAGGTTTCTGAGTACCCAAAGCAATGGCACAGCCGATTAGCCGAATCACTTTGGGCATATCGGATGGCGTGCCACGGATCTATCTTGGTCCCCCCATACAAGTTGGTCTACGGGCACGAAGTAGTACTGCCATGGGAAACCGGCTCATGACGAATTCAGTTACAAGATGAGCTCACAGCCGATGATTACTATCACCTGATAGTGGATGAATCAGAAGACCTAGTTCTATCGAGTAGCCCGTCATAATAACAAGAAGGTCATACCTAAATCTTTTGAAGAGGGCGAGCTCGTTTGGAAAGTAATATTGCCGATCGGATCGAGAGATAATAAATTCAACAAGTGGTCACCAAATTAGAAAGGGCCTTTCAAGATCCACAAATGCGTCTCTAAAGGAGCTTACATGTTAGAAGGTTTGGATGGAGAAGTATTTGGAAGGGCTCTAAATGGCAAATACTTGAAAAAATACTACCCAAGCGTTTGGATCAACTCATGATTCGGCTTCGTTTGTTTCAGCCAATTTGTGTTGACGAGAAAAATCAACACGTCGGCCTGGGAGATCTGCTTAGCTCCAGTGCAGGTCCTAGAATAGATGAAGTGCGGGTGTGCCAGTCAGTTTGATCCTGCCACTGACAAGACATGCAAAGCAACCGATTATAAAATGTATCAGCCGATCGGCTAATATCCAGAACAGCCGATTGGTCGACAGCCGATGCTGATATCAACCAATGTAGTTAAGTCTTGATCCATCGACTGTGTACTTAACAGACATCTATATAAAGGTGATCGGCTGACAATAACATGATGAAATATAACATTGCATGAACCAATCACATGATGAAATAGATATTGATTTAAAGCACATATCAGCTGGAAGCTCGATGTCATAAAATATAAATGATCAAATATTCAATGATGCCTCCGCTGCGATCGGCTAGATCCAACTTGTATACAATCCTTACAAGCCGATGCCATACCCAGATAACTCACGGGCTAAAACCCCGATAAAACCCTTAGTGGCAGTCAACAGGCAGGCTAGATATTATGGTTCTAATCACGACTTGGTAGATCAAACTGATGCAGCACTAAGTATGAAAAGAAAAGCAATATCTAGACAATCAAGCCCTTCACTGATTTTCAGGGTGGTAGATGCCTAAACCAATCTAATCTAGTAAATAGTTTAGCCAATAACGATAGAGACCCTAAAGCGAGAGACAGTCGATAGGGCTAAACTGAAATACTAAGATTAGATTAATAGAGACATATGATAAATAGTCAGGCAAGCATGCTAACTAAACCATAGCAATCCAAGAGATCGAACGTACTGAAGCAACCTTGGACAACGTCGACATAGTCAATATGATCGCCTGATCTGACAGAACATTGGACTTATCCCTTTGCTAGAGGTCGAACCTAACCGATGCAGCCCAACACCGGATGCCAAGTTCCGCCATATGTTGAACAAAGTAGAAAAGTAAAAGGTGGCGATGCGCCGAGGTTGTATTGATCGAGAGATATTTACATGAACCCCGGGCTTACATATTTATACCCACGGGCTAACAAAGATCCTAACAGTTTTGGCGTTAACACATTCCCCTCAGTTTTAGAGTATGAGAAGTCATGCTTCAAAATTATCCTTGCCTTGATCACCCCAAAACGAACTCTTCTCTTCTTCTTAACATCGGCTTTCGTAAGCCGATACATTCTACAGTAGATGAGCCAGGCTGTCGAACTCATGGAAGAAAAATTTGCCTTGGATAGTTTCCAACAACCCTTGAAATGCGAGTTCTGCTAGCTGCTCATCACTTAAATTCAAATTGTAACATCGGCTACGAATATTACGAAACTTTTGAATGTACTCCCTAGCCGATTCTCCTTCTTGCTGTCTAATCGATACCAAATCTGCAAGCTTCAATTCACCAATCCCAGCAAAGAAGTACATATGAAACCGCTTCTCAAGATCGCCCCAACTTCTGATAGAGTTTGGTGGTAACGACGAAAACCATGTGATGGTCGATCCAGTCAAAGACATTGGAAAAAATCTAACTTCCAGAGCTTCTTCAGCCGATGCCTTCCCACATTGATCTAAGAATCGGCAAATATGCTCCATCATAGAGACATCATCCTGCCCTGAAAACATAGAGAAATATGGAACCTTGTACGAGCTTGGAAGTGGAACCCCATCGAACCACTCAGGATATGGCAGCCGATACACAGAAATTTGAGTTTTAGGTTTAATTCCAAACTGCTCCTCCATTACCTTTGAAATTATATCGGTCCAATCCTCTTTGGATGGACATCTTTGAATTTCCTCTGGCTGATATTGCTGTTGTGGCTCTACATACTGATATCGATCAACTTGCCCCCCGAGCCAATTTTGTTGTTGCCGATAGTGTTGAGATTGCTCACCAATTTGCCCCCCATGCTGACTTCTTAAGGCAATTACCCTGGGAACTATTTCCTTGATCAAACCATACAATGCACTCATCAAGACTCCAGATTGATCGAACATAGCATGATTAATGACGTTATTAACCATCTCTTAAAGTGTCTCGTCATCCATCGGCTCAGTAGACTGTTCCCTGTCTTCATTTGTCAGCTTGAGAGATTGTTCTTCCTCGGCCTTCACTTCTTCATCAGACATTGTGGCAATTATGGGTCCGCCGAGCCGTGTAAAAAGATATGTTGTCCAAAACACGGTCCCACCAGGCGTGCCAAAAAGCGTGTTGACGAGAAAAATCAACACGATGGCCTGGGAGATCTGCTTAGCTCCAGTGCAGGTCCTAGAATAGATGAAGTGCGGGCGTGCCAGTCCGTTTGATCCTGCCACTGACAAGACATGCAAAGCAACCGATTATAAAATGTATCAGTCGATCGGCTAATGTCCAGAACAGTCGATTGGTCGACAGCCGATGCTGATATCAACCAATGTAGTTAAGTCTTGATCCATCAACTGTGTACTTAACAGACATCTATATAAAGGTGATCGGCTGACAATAACATGATGAAATATAACATTGCATGAACCAATCACATGATGAAATAGATATTGATTTAAAGCACATATCGGCTGGAAGCCTGATGTCATAAAATCCAAATGATCGAATATTCAATGATGCCTCCACTGCGATCGACTAGATCCAACTTGTATACAATCGTTACAAGCCGATGCAATACCCAGATAACTCACCGGCTGAAACCCTGATGAAACCCTTAGTGGCAGTCAACAGGCAAGCTAGATATTATGGTTCTAATCACGACTTAGTAGATCAAACTGATGCAGCACTAAGTATGAAAATAAAAGCAATATCAAGATAATCAAGCCCTTGGCTGATTTTCAGGGTGGTAGATGCCTAAACCAATCTAATCTAGTAAACAGTTTAGCCAATAACGACAGAGACCCTAAAATGAGAGACAGCCGATAGGGATAAATTGAAATACTAAGATTAGATCAATAGAGACATATGATAAATAGTCAGGCAAGAATGCTAACTAAATCGGAACAATCCAAGAGATCGAACGTATTGATGCAGCCTTGGACAACGTCGACGTAGTCAATATGATCGCCTGATCCGACAAAACGTTGGACTTATCCCTTTGCTGGAGGTCGAACCTAACCGATGCAGCCCAGCGCCGGATGCCAAGTTCCGTCGGATGTTGAACAAAGTAGAAAAGTAAAAGGTGGCGATATTGAGAGATATTTACATGAACCCCGGGCTTACATATTTATACCTACGGGCTAACAAAGATCCTAACAGATTATAATCCAAACTTTTCTAAAGATAAAATAGGAAACTAACAAACTCTTCCTAAGTAATAGATACGATTGCCTTTTTAGGACTCTATCCTTATATGGCAATCCTCATGAAGCACATCATTTTGATCCAACGGTGTCTCCAATATCGTCATACCGGAATCAGTTACA
Organism: Oryza australiensis; assembly: GCA_019925245.2. NCBI lineage: Eukaryota > Viridiplantae > Streptophyta > Magnoliopsida > Poales > Poaceae > Oryza > Oryza australiensis. Next base: position 1,021,533 of record JAIFGZ020000348.1, read on the forward strand.
TCGGCTTGCATTGTCCAATTCGGTATTAGCCGATAGACACCTTAGCCGATTCGGGCTTCAAGGTTTACCAAATTTTGGCGTTAACACAACCCTCGTAGGTTAAACTACTCCCGTTTATCCTCATCTCACACGGGAACACCTTCTTTCTTTCACAGCAATTTTAGATCTTCGATCAGTGATCTCAGGTACACATCAATGTCGTTACCAGGTTGCTTCGGGCCTTGAATGATAACCAGCATCTGAATGTACTTCCGCTTCATGCATAGCTAAGGCGGGAGGTTGTAGATACACATCGTTATAGGCCAAGTGCTATGCCCGCTGCTCATCTCTTCAAAAGGATTCATGATGTCCGTGCTTAAGCCGAACCTTAGGTTTCTTGCATCCTCGCCGAAGTCTTTAAATGTTCTGTCGATGTTTTGCCACTGTGACCCATCGGCGGGATGTCTCAGCATGCCGTCTTGTAGGTGTTTTTCCGTGTGCCAGCGCATCATCCTTGCATGCTCCTTGTTCCTGAACAAACGCTTCAGCCATGGTATTATAGGAAAATACCACATCACCTTAGCCGTCTGTCAACTTTTCTTCGAAGGTCGTCTGTCAACTTCGCCTGGATCATCTCGTCTGATCTTGTATTGAAGTGTTTTACAAACCGGACATGCTTCTAGGTTCTCATACTCCTCACCACGGTAGAGGATACAATCGTTAGGACATGCGTGTATCTTCTGTACCTCCAGTCCTAGAGGGCAGACTAACTTCTTAGCCTCGTACATTGATTCCAGCAATTCGTTTTCCTCTGGAAAAATGTTCTTCACGAGTTTGAGTAACTCGCCATGCCTTGTCACTGACACCATTTTTGGCCTTCCATTGCAAGAATTCCAGCGTGGTACCCAACATTTTGTGCCCCTGTTCACAGCCTGGGTACAAGGACGTTTTGTGGTCCGCCAACATACGCTCCAATTTTTGCACATCCTTTTCACCTTCGTAGTCCCCCAGTACGTCGCGCAACATCTGACCAAGGTCATCAGACCCATCGTTTTCTTCAGCATCCCCGCCCGCCTCGCCTGTTGTGTTCTCTTCAAACCCATCGTATTGACCACAGTCCAAAATGTTGTCGTTGTCTTCTTCATCTTCTTCCATTGCAACCCCCACCTCTCTGTGCGTGTCCAGCAATTGTAGTGAGGCATGAATCCCGACTAAAACAAGTGGGCATGAATAATTCTTGATGTAGAATACTCTTTCTCGTTTTTGCATTTTTTGCATGGACAACATATGAAACCCTTCTGCTTGTTGGCATCGGTCACACTCAAAAAAATAATGCACGCCTTGAATAAACTCTGTCGACCGTCGATCCGCATTGTACATCCATTGTCGATCCATCTACATGGAATGCTCAAAAATCGTAAGAAAAATCCACGAAATTCAAACCATTTAAATATTATTACAATAATTATGTATATATATATATGTAATTAGAAAATAATTATATACTCGAGGAGGAAGAAGGAGTATAAAAAGGTTGTGTTACCAACCGGCACAAGAGATCAAAATAACACATACACAATACTACCGCTGACACACACCATCGAGCAAGTGTAGATACTGCTACTTGTAGGGAAGAACAGGTCGCGCAACAGCAGAACGCAAACTAGAGGAACCTGAGGTGATTCGCTTACCTCAAAATACGGTTTTTCTTCGTCACAAATAGCTGCGGCTTGCAGCTCCGGAGGCCAAAAACAACAATAGCGGGAAGTTATGGAGGAGAAGAAGAAGTGGAGGGTAGACGGAGACGGGACAGGTGTGTTGCGAAGAATGGGGGAAACTGAGAGAAACGTGTGGGCTGCGCGGAATATATTTCACAACGCAGCGGCACGCCTTCTTCAACCAATGGAGAGTATATCAAGATGTCCTACTGCACAGCGTACCTCTCGTCTCATCGCTTGGTCTTAGACTTGACCTAAACGGTGTTTTAAAGTGGTAAACATAAAATTAATTAATTATTTTAAAAATCCTTTTTAATGTACGTAGTGTACATATTTCTAATTAGTTTAACAATCTTAAAATTACCTTAGTTTTCTAATCTACTATCAAATTTTCTATATTTTTTCCTTTGTCATCTATTTTATAACTTTTTTGTCTAAAAGATTCTCTCTCATCATTTTCCATAAACATTCTTTGAGATAAAATTGTACGTAATAAATTCCTACAAATGTAACGTGCTAGGCATACTTTTCTTCCTCTTTATTTTCCCACACATTTTTCTCAACACAATTAATGTGCTTAGTAAAATAATTAGTCCAAACAAATTTTCTCTCTTTTCATGTTTGCATAAAAATCTAGAGATGAAAATGTATAGAAAACAACCGTAAAAAGCGAAGTGCTAAGCATAGATCATAAGAGGAAGAAGTTGCTAACCTTGTAGATAACAAAGATTTGTGTATTATCACTAAAAAATCACAAAAAATTTTGGCAGCACCTCCCCTCTAACTAGAGCAAAAGTTTGAAGACAAGTGGAGCTGGCTCGGGCTGGAGGAGGAAGAAGGAGTATAAAAGGAAACCTCATCTTTACTCCCGGTTGGTGTTACCAACCGGTAGGGACGGAGGCAGGGGGTATGCCGGGTGGGCCCCGGCATACTCTGCTCCACATGTCACATATATATATATATATATATATATATATTAAAAAATAAAAATATATGGCAATATATTTTGTCTCCAACGTGAATCTTGTTTCGTCCGTTGTGCCATGTGAAGACTCGGGATGACAGTACGGCTCGTCGCCACGGAACTTGGAAGTCAAAACTCAGGAAGAGTGGAAGAATGGAATTGCCGCCGAATGCCCGAACCAGTGTTGCCGAACCCGTGCTCCGGCCACCGCCCTCACGCTGCCCGTGCGTCGACTGCCGCCCGTGCATCGGCCGCCGACCGCTCGTGCGTCATGCTGTTGAATAAATTAAGATATTCATGTCCCTTCGAAATTGTTGAATAAATTAGTCAGAAAAATAATATTGTAAGTCTCTGGTACTCTTTTATGTATATATTTTTAATTATCATAATGATGTTTAAACTATTTATATTGTATTTAGTGGATCGTTTCTATTTAATTTAAGAATTAAAGCTTTATCGTGTTGCTTAGTACATATATACCTAATCACGTTGATAATTTTATAATTATTATCAAAATCTTGTGTTGAATTTTTTAGGCATACCCTAAACTAAAATCCTAGATTCGTCACTACCAACCGGCACTAAAGATAAAAATTATCTTTAGTCCCGGTTGGTAACCGGGACAGCAAATAACATCTTTAGTCCCGGTTGGTGTTACCAACCGAGACTAAAGATCCCCAACGCTCTGACAGGTTCTGACAAGATTTGAACCGAGACTAAAGATGATCTTTAGTCCCGGTTAGTGACACGAATCGGGACTATTAGAGAGTCGTTGCCTTTTTAAACCGCGACTAAAAATATTTTTTAGTCCCGGTACAACTCCAACCAGGACTATTGTAAATTTTGGCACTTCAACCGAAAATGGTTTCTCCAGTAATGATACGTACACATATAAATATAAACCACTTTACACGTATACATATAAACCATATATAAACCATACGTTAGGCCCCCTGCAGCACTACTAAATCATGACCAACATAATAAATTTTTAGGATTTTTAATTTTTTATTAAAAGTTTTGGAAAAATATTTTTGATTTTGAACTTTTGCAAAATTAGTCACCAACCGCTTTCCGGGAGGACGTTTTTCTAAAAATCATCCTCCCGAGGACGATTTTAGTGACGTGGTAGACGGCCATTGGCCATCGTTTACCGCGCGTGTCATTTTGCATTTTACCCCCCAGCCCTCGCAAAGGATATTTTTTATTATACATCACTATTTATTATACTGTACATCACTGTCTATTGAACAATAAAAAAGCCCTTCGTGAGGGTTTTAAGGAGGCAAAATACGAAATAACACACGCACAAAAAACAGCGACCAACGGCCGTCTGCCACGTCACTAAAATCCTCCTTTGGGAGGATGATTTTTAAAAAACATCCTCCCAAAAACGATGGGAAACTAATTGCAAAAGTTCATAATAAAAATTATGTTTACAAATCTTTTAATAAAAAAATAAAAATTCGAAAAATTCCCAACATAATTACTCTGGAACTCAAGTCAGGCCCATTTGGCCTAAGATGTGTGAGGCTAGAGGCTAGACAAATAAGTCTGTTTGCCATCGCTCAACTATACGTCGAGTTTGATTGACATCTTTAATTCCTAATTAGATATTTTTATCTATAAACTATATAAACATATAACTTAGATCCCATGACAATATAGATCTCATGTTTTCATGTTTTCTCTTACGTGGCAAATGTCAGGGTTCGTTTGTCAGCAAGCTTAGTTATCGGTGCTCGTTTCCATTCCCATTCACACGCCAGAACCTGAGCCAGAGACACTGCAGGCGCCGCAGCCTCCTGTCCCGTCTCGCGTGCTGGCACCGTGTTCTTTCGATGTACTCTCGCCTCATTGGCTGCCTCTTCCTAGATAGGAATACTCCCTTCCCGCTTCCTTTCAAAAACAAGACAATTTCATGCCAAACAAGAAAAAGCTTGCCATGAATTAGCACATGAGGATTTGTATCATAGACTAGTAACGGCAGATCATCACGTTACCTAGTTCTTGAAGTCAGCGGTCGTGGCGTCGGCCTTGTACTTGCCGACGACGGCGTCACGCTATGCAGGGTGAACGACCGCTTGTCGTCGCACCAGACGCTACAGGGAAAAGCGACGAGCGGCCCACTGGACGCCGATTTGTCGGCCCGCACGGTGGTCGCCATGTAGGACGCGAACGCCATGAGGTTGTCAAAGCGACGCCGCGCCGAGCACGTAGAGGAGCTCATCCAGGGTCTGCTGCCCGCGCCTATTTTACTTACCAAAATTCATAATAGTTTTAATTCTAATAGAAACCGACACTAAAACATCAACCGGGACTAAAGATTCTAAATTTTGTTCTGGTTGGTGTTAGTTAGATCATGTTAGAGTCCAATTCATGTGTTTTCCTCCTTTATTTTCATCCAACCGTAGCCGCCGCTTCTAGTTTTGTGCGTGTGTTCTAAGTTTTTGCACTCATCGTTCCCATTTTGTCCTTTAATTCGGTTTCGATTTTTAAAATGGTCATAACTTTCACATACAAACTCTGATTGAGACGTTTCATCTATGAAAATCGATCAGAAAAAAATTTTAGATGCGTTCGTCTATCAACTCGCTGCGTTCAGCGATTTTATTTTCCCAAAAAGGCTCGAAGATTGCCTTTTCGAGCCCGAAAGCTTTTTTTAATTTTGAGTGCGTCTTCTAAATTTTTCACATGCCACGTCTTCACTTGTTTAGGCTCAAATTTTCTATGGTTACCTCTCGTGTGCTCTTAAGTTTACAAAAATATATAAAAAGAAAAAAAGTCAAATTTTTCAAAAAAAAAGGTCAACAACAGATGAAAAGAAAAAATAGAAAGGGGCAAAAGAGGAATAATATCTAGAGAAGCACATAGAGAGGTGCAATGTCTAGGATTACCTATATTTGATTAGATTTTAATGCATTACTTATTGTTTTAAATCTATATTTATTTAATAGATTATTTAATGGTTGTTAACCTAGCCAGGAAAAAAATTGGAAATAGCGAAAAATTATCTTTAGTCCTGGTTGGTGGCTATAATCGGGACTAAAGATGAATTAAAAATAGTAAAAAAAGATGAATTAAAATGAATTAAAAAAATTAAAAAATTATCTCTCCCTCTCCCCTCAGCTCTCGCGACGGCAGGGGGAGGAGATGGCGGCGACGGGGCGTTGCCGCCGTCATCGTTGCCGCCACATACTGCCACCACCGAACACCTGTCGCTCCATGGTCATCTTCGCCATGGACTCGTAGAAGTCGCTATAGGGGTCGCTCGACCACTTCACCACCGCCAGCCCCTTCGTCACCTCCTCTGCTGCCGCCGTCGTCGTCGTCATCGCTGGGCGTTGACAATTTTTTTTTAAATTTTGTTGTAGATTTTTAGATGTTTTTTTATGTATTATTGGATAATTTTATTGTTGCATTTGATCTGTGGTGTTATTTTTTATGAATTATTGTATAATCTTATTGTTGCATTTGTTGTATTCAATCTGTGGCATTGAAAAAATTAATTTTGATGTTGTTGCACATATATATATAAATATGTGTGTTATGTATTTATACATATATATATATGCATATTGCATATATATGTATGGATATATATATATATGTGTGTGTGTAAACAAGCAGCAAGCAAGTAGCAGGAGCAAAATTTAAAAAAAAAGAAAAAACCTTTAGTCCGGTTGGTAACACCAACCGGGACTAGGGATGACGAGCCAGCCACGTGGCACCGCCATCTTTAGTCCCGGTTGGTGTTACCAACCGGGTCTAAAAATGTATTTTTAGTCCCGGTTATTTCAATCGGGACTAAAGATAGACATCTTTAGTCCCGCTTTCATTGTCCCGATTTAAAACCCGAGACTAAAGGAGGTTACAAACCGGGACTAAAGATAGTTTCCCCAGTAGTGAGAGCGCCACATGGATGGATAGTGGCGAGAAAACAAGGTTATGGTTGAGGTTCATGGTGGCGAGCTGCTCGGTGAGGCAAACGGTGAGCGTTGGAGATGGCGCGGTTGCGATGCAGCGCCTCGAAGAAATCCATACGACTGATCTATCTCGTCGGCAAAAGGGGAAGAAAGGTTTTCGGCTGAAAGATCTAATCGTTCAAGCTGTAGGAGTTGGCGGAGGAGCTCAAGCTACATGCGCTCACCAGCCTCAATTCTGTCATGCACCTCTTTTACCGCCTCGGCCTCTCCCTTGGTTTCACTGCTCTACCTTGCTCTGCCGCCTCGGCCTTGGCCATCGTTGTTGTGGCTGTAGCTATTGCTGTGCCTACTCGATCCGTTCCTGTATCGTGGCTGCGTTAGGTTTGCACACAGGTTCTTGAGCTTGCCGAGAACACGATGAGGGACAACAAGAAGACACACGTCATGCCACTATGGCGGGTTAGCCCGGCAAGAGCTGCGGGCTCTTGGCGGTCTGCACTCCAGCGACATCAGCAGCGTGTGGTACTTCTCACACGGCATCAAAGACGCGAACTCCAAAAACAGCGGCGGGGAAGCCTGCAGTGGCAGTGGATCGGGCACAGGAGGCGGTGATGCCTATGGTGTCTCTAGATTGGGCCCTAGCACATGAACGGGGACGAGAACGAGCACAGATGACTCAGCATGCTGACAAGTGGGACCAAACATCTGTCATGTAAGCGAAAACATGAGACCCAAGTTGTACGGTTTTGTACAGTTTAGGGGTGAAGATTTCTGATTTTGAGGATTAAGAGTGTCAATCAAACTCAATGTAAAGTTAAGGGATGGCAAGTGGACTTATTCCAAGGCTAGAAGCAGAAGTTGACGCTACGGCTAAGGTCCTGAGGCGCTGGGCCTTTGAGTCCTTCGCACGCGCCGCCGCCGATGCCCATCACCTCGTCATTGTTCCTCGCCTCACCTCTGCCCCTGCCTCGTAGCCTTTCTCCACCACAGCCAGTCCGCCTCTCGCCATCGCCATCGTCTACCTAGGCCGAACCATGAAGGCGCAGGAGCTTAGCCGTGCCGACCTCTGCTCCCCGCCACGGCGCCACTACCGGTTGTCCGTGCCGGGAGCCTGGGAGGCTGGCCGGGAATCCCTGGCTCTGGATCCCCTGCCGTAGTGCCACTGCCTACCCCTACCCGTTAGCCGGTGATGCATTGACGGCCGTTGACTAGCTGTTTGCCCATTTTTCTGCATGTATATATCTACTCCTCATTCCTCTAGCTCATAGCTTCATTATTTTCAATTTCTCATTTATGATTAGTGAATGTGCTATCGCCAATTTGTGATTAGTGATTTAGCGAATGTGACATTGTAGTTGGAGGAAATACTTTGATGGCTAGAGTACGGTAGTGGCATTGTAATATTCTATTTAGGCGTAAGATCTTCTGCATTTAACTATCTATATTACAATATTTACACATTTTGAACTTGTTTATTAAATTGATTAAATAGTAATGTTATAAGATATTGTTATATATTTATATCACTTTTAACTAAATTTGTAGTTATATATGGGATTTGTGGTATTTTTTTTCACGAACGCGCAAAAGGATTGCACGTCAATATATTAGGAGAAAGCAGTTTTAGATACAGAAAGACCCCACAAAAAGACCACCTGCCCGGGCAGGGGAGATTAGAACCCTAACAGGCGGGGAGGACTCCTAGCAAATAAAAATCTAAACACGAATCGAAACACGGGAGCGAAGGCAAAGCCCTCCTAATCTCCCACAAAAACTCCCAAGACAGCAGTACCCGCCAGGGACCACAACCGGCCTTCCGCCCGGATAGAGTCCACCAATACCATGACCGAGGAGAGGGCCGAATCGAACACCTTGGAGTTCTGCTCCTTCCAAAGGCACCAAGAGACCAAGAGTACTAAGGAGTCGAAACTACCACAAAGGCTTTCCGGCAAATGGGACCTCGCAGTCGGGCACCAGTCCTGCAGCCTGCCTCCACGTGGGGGGGGGAGAGGGAGGTCCATCCGGAAGAGGACAGGACTTGCTGCCAGCCTGTCGCGCGAAGACACAACCCAGGAGGATGTGATCGGCCGACTCAAGCTCTTGCGCACAGAAGGGGCAAGCTGAGTGTGAGTCTAGGCGACGCTTCAGAAGAAGGTCAGCCGTCCAACAACGCTGCTGAAGGGCCAACCAGAGGAAGAACTTGCACTTAGGTGGTCCTTTGGCATGCCAGAGGAGAGACGCACCGGCATGGGGTGCTGGCCAAGGAAGAACACTCGATAAGCCCAGCGGGTCGAGTAACGTTGGTCACCTGTTAGGCGCCAAACCAAACGATCAGCAGTGCCCGGTGAGAGATGCACTGGCTGACCACATCCCAAAGAAGAAGAAACTTGGAGATGACCGGAGCGGTGAGCGTGCCACGGATGTCCGAAACCTAGGCGTTGTTGGTCAAACCCGCGACCACCGAGCGTGATCTCCGGATTCTCTAGGGAACCTCTAAGAGGAGATCCGGTGCCAACGAGGCAACCGAACAGCCGTCCAGCCATTGGTCGGTCCAGAAGAGGATGGACTCACCATCACCCAAAAGAAAGAAAGAGGAGGCCACAAACAAGTCAGCGACGGTAAGCTCACCTGGAGCCTTCAGGCCCACCCAGCAAAGGTGCCCATAACACTGTAACCAAAGCCAAAGGACTCGCAAAGCAAACCCCGCCAACTTGAGATCAGAAATACCGAGGCCACCAAGCTCCTTGGGACGACAGAGCTTAGACCAAGAAACCCGACACTGCCCCCCATGAGCCGACTCCTTGCCTGTCCAGAGAAACGCCCTACGTTTCTTGTCAATAGCCTTGACCACCCAGGTCGGGAGGCCTATGGCCAATGACACATGGACCGGAATAGAAGAAAGAACCGCTTGGACCAAGGTAGAACGGCCGGCCAAAGTAAAGAGGCGCCCCTGCCAAGGTGGGAGGCGAACGGATACCTTGTCCACCAGCGGCTGCCAGGCCACCTTCAGCAGCTTGCGGACAGAAAGAGGGATCCCGAGGTAAGTGCAGGGAAAGTCAGAGATCGAGCATGCGAAGCAGGAGTGCACCAGATCTAGATCCTGTGCCGAGCAATGGATCGGAGTAATGGAGCATTTGGCAAAGTTGGTATGTAGACCTGATGCCGCTCCAAAGATCGAGAGGATACCTTGGATAAACTCCAAGTCCTGCCGAACTGGCGAGAGGAAAAGAATCAGATCATCCGCGTAGAGGGATGCACAATGACGCAAGGCGCGGGTCATTGAGCGGCAGAAAACCCCTCGGAGTCAGAGGCTTTACACAACATCGCGTTGAGCACTTCCATGACCAGAATGAAAAGCATGGGAGAGAGGGGGTCCCCCTGCTGAAGGCCTCTCCGATGGGGGAAGCTAGGGCCAGGAACTCCATTTATCAGAACCCGAGAGGAGGAAGCACTAAGGGAGCGGGAGATCTAATCACGCCAACGCTGACTGAACCCCAAGTGAGAAAGGACCTCGAGCAGGAACGGCCAGCTGACCTTGTCAAATGCCTTTGCTATATCCACTTTGAGGAGTAATCGTGGTATGCGTCTGGCATGAAGGGCCCGAGCAGCAAGCTGGGCAAAACAGAAGTTATCGTGATCTACTTTTAACAAAGGCGCTCTGATTAGCTTCCACGACTCCATCAAGGTGGGGGCAAGATGGGAAGCAAGAAGTTTGGAGAACAACTTCCCGAAGTTGTGGATGAGACTGATAGGCTGGAAATCCTTCACATCCACGGCATCCTCCTTCTTAGGTAGAAGTGAGATGAGGCCACCGTTGAGTGAGGAGAAACCCCAGCCGTTAGAAAGAAAGAGGGAGTCCAGCGCCGCCAACACTACAGACTTAATCACCGGCCAACAGGTCTTGTAGAAATGACCGGTGAAACCGTCGGGGCCAGGCGCCTTGTCGGACGGCAGGGACTTGATCACCGACCACACCTCCTCCTCCGAAAAGGGGGCATCTAGCCCCTCCAGGGTAGCCGACCGCAGGCCCAGGGAGTGGAGATCAAGGCCAAGCTCACGCGGAACAGAAGTCCCCATAACCACACAAAAGTGGGAGGAAGCAACCTCCTAAAGGTCGGCATGAGAGGTGACAAGACGATCACCATCCTTCAGGCGGACGATAAAGTTCTTCCGTCGATGGGCCCGAGCATGCGCATGGAAAAGTTTGGTGTTGGCGTCCCCTTCCTTGAGCCAGGTCAACCGAGAGTGCTGGCGCACAACCATACACTCGAGAGAGGCGAGGCCTAGACACTTGAGCTTGTGGTCCCGGCGCAGCCAAGATTCTAGGGGGGAGAGGGCTCTACTCTCCTGGGCGACGTCAAGACGAAAGATCAGCTCCTTAGCCAACTGAAGCTGGAGCCGGATACTCCCAATATGACGGTCACTCCAGCTCTGCAGCTGCCTGGCCATCCTAGAAAAGCACCAGGTCAGAGCAGGGAGGGGGAGATCGGGCGGAGGCTGCCAAGATTCCAGCACCACCTGCTGGAACCCCTCGAATTTGGGCCAGAACGCTTCGAACTGGAAACGGTGTGCCCTAGGCGACTCAAGGCACGAGCGGAGCAGGAGCGGACAATGATTAGAAGGAAGAGAGGAGGCCGCCTGGAGGAGACAAGAGGGGAAGATGTCCTCCCAATCCGATGAGAAAAAGACGCGGTCGAACTTGACAAGCGTGGGGGAGTCCCTCTCATTACTCCAAGTGAAGCGACGACCCTAGAGGGGCAACTCCCGAAGATCCAGCTCGTTAACCAAATGACGGAAGGACCCATCATACGCCGATTGAGATTTAGGTTGTTCTTGTCCTGAGCCTCAAGAATAAGGTTGAAATCACCTGCCACGGCCCAAGGACTAGGCCGAGAGGTCCGCAACTCCCGGAGCTCATCTAGGAACCTAAGTTTCTGGGGCTCATCCTAGGGTCCGTAAACAACAGAAAGCCACCAGGGGACGTCCTCCGAGCGATGACGGATCAGGGCGGTAAGAGAGAAGTCCGCACAATGAACATCCGAAACCGACCACACATCTTTCCTCCAAGCAAGCAACACACCCCCTGCTGTTCCCACCGCAGGCAAGAGAGAGTAGTTAAAATCCAGACCAATCAACTCCAACAAGAAACGAGTCAGAAAATCGCCTAACTTGGTCTCAGACCAATCAACTCCAACAAGAAACGAGTCGGAAAATCGCCTAACTTGGTCTCCACAAGACCGAGGAGGGAGACCTTCTCCTCACGAATGATGTCACGAACCAAACTCCGGTGGGCACGGGAGTTCAGACCCCTCACATTCCAAAACAAGAAATTTTCATTACAAGATCCCATTGAACAGAGCCCCCAACAGAAGAGGAGGGGGGAGGAGAATCAGACACAGGTCGCTAGAGACTTGGCCGCCAGCGCAGGAGGCAGGGAACTGGAGAAGAGCGCCGAGATAGCCACAACGTGGTCCTGCGAGAGGGGCTTGGAGTAGAGAGCATCAAGATCACTCAACGCGGTAGTGGGAACAGGGCCTTCCTCAGGAGCCACCCCCATCTTGCGCATCAGAAGACGCTATGCACGAGTGATGGTGTTGCACGGGCCTGAGAGCGAAGCCCAAGCCGCAATCCTTTTACTGTGCTTTGGGACCGCCAACACCGAAGAAGCAACTAGTGCCGGAGGGGACGACGACGACGGAAGCAAAGCTTGAGGAATGGGCTTGCAGTAGCTCACCAAGAAGGCCCAGAGAGCAGCATTTTTCGCCACCGAGGGGAATAGCGGGTACGCCAAAGGACGTCCTAACAGATCCAGAGCAAGAACCGGCACGTCAAACAAGGATTCCTCAGCCTCGGTCGAGAGAGAAGCCGAAGAAACGAAGGAGGCCGGCACAAGGGATGAAACGGATGGTGCCGCGACAAACTCGAAGTCCGGCACACCATGATGCGGCTCAGACGGCTCATGAGAGCAAGGCTCAGAGAAGGGCCGAGCCGACTTGGAGAAGGGCGAAGCCAGCTTGGGACTCACCAGAGGAACCGACTCCGGCCCAGGGTCAGCCGACCCCAGCTTCGGCTCAGAGACCGACCCCAGCTCCGGCTCGAAGGCCGACGGCTCGGCGCAACACAACGGCTCTAGCTCTGGCTTAAAACAAAACGACTCCAGGATCGGCTCAGACCCAGCCTGCCCACATGTGGCCACCTCCGACCCAGCTCGCCCGAGCAGCTTCGAGGAAACGCACGGCCCAGCGACCTCTGGGAGCCCCGCAAGCACAGGAGGCCAGCCTTCCTCCCACAGCCCAGCTTGCTCCATCGATTGAACAGGCCTAGCAGCATCGCTGACGGCCCAGGGCAATTAGACGCATCAAGATTTGGGCAAACCGCGCGTGGCTTCCGGCGAAGGCCCGCGCCCAGGAGCGCCGCGCCCACGCCTGCAACACACGCATTGCCCTTTCGCCAGCACGCCTGGTCAGCCTCGCCAGCCGTCGCCACTTTAAGACCGGACGAAACGAGAGCAGGAAAGTGAGAATCAAAAGAGGAGAGAGGAAAGAGCGGAGTGGAGGAGGAGAAAGAGAGAGGCGCCCTCTCCACAGCTGGCAGCACACCTGGCGCAGGCAAAGCCCCCGGGACAGCGCACGACAGAGGAGATAAAGTCGCGCTCAGCTGAGAGGACACAGTAGTCCTGCAATCCGCCAGCGGTGACGTCACTTGGGGGTGGGTGGCCGACCGCGCTGATGTCGGCTGGGGGGTCGAGCGAGAGGGCCTGGCCCACCATCAACGTAGCAGCCGGCGGCTGGCCCAACGAAGCGAGGGTGGAGACCGCGAGGACCAGGACCGAAAGCGCTATCGACACGGCCAGAGGCACAGCGACATCGGCGACAGGAGAAAGCGCACCGGCAACGCCGGCGGTGGGAAGAAGGGTCGTGATGGCGGGAGGCGGAGGCGCGGGGGTCACAAAGGGAGACTGCGCCGACGCCTCCCAAAACCCCGAACGTGTCCCGCGACCGCCCAGGCCACACCGGCGGCCGCGCCCCGCACGGACCAGCCTACTGCCCACGGCGTCGCCGACGCCACCAGGGGGTCGCTAGATGGAGGAGAAGGTTCAGCAGCCGCCCGGAGAACCACCCATTCAGTGCCGCAGACACGGAAGCGCACGAGGTATTCGAGGAAGGCAGACTCGCTGGCCAGAAACGTGGGCTCGGGGATGAGGAGGGAGCGCACGGTGGGAACGAGCGCCGGATCAGGCGCCAGGACCGAGACCCGCAGCCGACGAAAATCATCCGGCCAACTCGCCACCGCGTCCAACTCAAGGAGCCTGCACGGAGCGACCAAGGCCGCCACGGTCGACGCATGCCAGGCATGAGCCTGGATGCCCTCCAACTCGAGCAAGAGCATGAACAGCAGCGTGAACGTCGACGCCGTCGCTTGCCTCGTCCACGGTCGGAAGATGAGCCGAAGGGGGCCGGCCGGCATCGGGGAACGCGTGAGAGCAAGGTCCCTATCACCGGAAGAGGAGAACACGAAGATGAAATCATACGGAGCGGCGCGGTGGACCAAAAACTCGTGGCTGGGATGTGCAGCACCGACAACATGGCCGCTGTGGCAGCGGCGGCGGAAAGGGGAGCACCCATCCCCACCATACGCGCGAACAGGGCATGGCACAGATGACCTTCTTCGTCATCCAGCTGTTCGAAGCGATCGACGATGCACCACGGAAAAACGGCCCACACCGGCGCCACCGCATCCACCCCGGGGGCCACAGCAACCGTGGCCAAGCGAGGGGGAGGAGGGGCAGGATCCACCCCGGGAGGCCGCACCGACGGCAACGGAGGCACGCTGGGGGCACGCGCCGGGGCAGCCGCCGGGGCGAGGGGGAGACGGGCGAGGAGGAGACGGAGCTAGGACGGCGACCGAGGACCCGTCCGGAGTGGATGCCCGCGAGGCAAAAGGGGTGGAAGGCGAAGGTGACGCGCCGCTGCAGAACACGACGACCGTCGTCCGGCGAGAGCGAAGGAGCCGGGCTTCAGGGGCGCTTGCAGTCTCGCTCCACGTGGTGAAGCCCCCTGCAGCGCCAGCAACGGACAGGGAGTCGACACGAAGCTGCCCGGTGCGAGGTTGAGAAACAGTTGAGGCACTTGTCGCGGAGGTCGTCGGGGATTCCCGGAGAGGAGGGGCTGCCCTCCGGCGCCGCGCGAGGCCTTGGACGCCGGAAACGCCGACGCCTGCGGCGGTCAGGTAGCCAAGAATCGGGGCCGCCAACGGCACCGCCCGGCTTTGCCTCAGGCACCGCAGCAGAAGGGAAGCCCGTTCGAGCCACGGCCCGACCCGCACCCAACAGCCCCTCGAAGATGGCCACGGGGGGAGCGCACCGCGGTGAGGCACGACCCTTCAGCGTCGGAGCAGAGGGGACAACGCCCTTCCGCGCCAGAGCAACGCCCTTCAGCGCCGGAGCAGGGGGAGAAACGCGGGCTCGCGAGGCCGTCGCAGGAGGCTGCGGCAACGCTGGCGGCGAGCACCGCGCCACCTCGAGGTAGGACGGGCGCGGGCGAGAGGAGGGAGAAGGAGAAGGAAAAGGGGAGAGGGAGAGAGAGACCGCATGAAAGAGAGAAGGCAAGGACGCAGACGATGAGGAGGACGACGCTGTCGGCTCCGGAACAATGACAACAGAGCGGAGAGCCATTCGAAACGGGAGCGGCGAGGAAGTTGGCTGCCGAGGACCGGAGTGGCCGCCAGCGCGGGCGGCGGCGAGGAAGGTGGCCGCCGGGGTTGGAGTGGCCACCGGCGTGGGCGGCGACGAGGAAGGTGGCCGCCGGGGCTGGAGTGGCCACCGGCGCGGACGCGGCGCCGTGGCACAGCGCGGGCGTGTGCTGTTCACAAACCGACAACGGCCGTACAGTCGACAGTTCCTTCCGCAATGATTTGTGGTATTTGAAAATTTGGGTATATGATGTGAACCTGTGAAACAGAACTGCCAAACAAAAAATGCTGGCTACGCCACAGCATATAAGGCAAAACTTTTGCCCTGTTTTTTCTTTTAAACGAACATGTTTTCAAGCCGAGAGGGAGTACGCACTCCTTTCTTTTTTTATGATATTATATTATTAGGGCCCATTACGATGGGCTTGATAGTAAAAAACAATCTGAATTTTATTTGATTAAATAGTTTAGATCTATTTATACTATCATGTTAATTAACATCATGTTAATTAACGATAGTAGAAATGTAAAGGGACATTATTATAAAACATGTTAATTAACATCATGTTAATTAACGATAGTAGAAATGTAAAGGGACATTATTATAAAAAAATAGATGTGGAGGGTATAATTATTATGTACTTCTTTTGGCTTTTCAATAAAATATGAGTGATACAAGCATAATGAATGATTATATATCGATCTTAAAAAATATAAATAACAAAGTTATCCGTAATCACTACATAAATAAATTATTAATTTATTCTTAATAACAAAAAGTTTAAGTTATTTTTACTGGTAGCATAATACTACCAGCAACCGGAGCATCGCTCTATATCATTTGGAAGGGTACGTAGTCTGTACAACAGAAAGAATTGAGTTTGAAACTTACATTTGAGAGGTTTTGAATTAGTAAACGTCAATGGCGTTTGAATAGGATCGATAGGTGACGTATCTTTAGCCTTTAGGCCCCCAATCCGAAAGGCCGGAAACCGGCGACGTCACCAGTGACGCTCAAGCGCCGGGTGGCCCGAGCCCGACACGCCTGTCCTGCTCAGCAGCGTCGACTTCTCGTCCGCTACGTACGTGACTACTTACTTTGACGTCAGGACGTCACGTCACCTACACCTGCGGCCCACCCAGGAATGGATACCATGTAATTCATCTAGCTGAATATCCATAAATTTTAGACACAAATCTAATATAAATTTTATAATACATAAGTATCATCATATTTTATCTAAATTTATTATATTTATATCCTAACAATTTAATTCCGTTCTTTTTTGGATGTCCTTAATTCCACAAGATCAGTAGGAAGCTCATCCATCTTCCTAATCCCTCTCTTTCTTTTATAATTCATACTAATTTAATTATCTGGTTCACATGTTGGCTTTGAAAATTAATAATTAACTAGTCAGTTATCTTTGTAAATTGTATATGCATTTGTATCGAATCTTTACTTAAAGGCCTGCGATCGAAGTAGAAGTACCAACCGTTCACTGTGTATGTTTATGTCAACGTAACTTGGTTGTAGCTTTACCCAGCTGTTTTTCTCTGGATTTTGTTGTCTTAAATTGTCCTATAGAACGAAATTATATTCATTTGCCAGTAGTTTTCTTTGTGGTTTATGAGTTTTTTTCTTCATTAGCAAGAAATCAAGATACATAAAGCTGTTGACTTAAACTGTACCATCTTCAAAAATTCTGAAATTTTCGGTACTCTTCATTCATACTTAAACTAATAAATTTAATAAGAAAACCATCTCCTACCAAATTTTATTTTAAAAAGTATTTGATGCCAATTATAACAAATCATAAAAGTTTATATATTTTTATCATATATGTGCAAACTCGTAATGAAAAAAATACATAGTATCGATATAGCTTCTACTTTAAAATTCCGAATGCCCATCTTATGTATAATCTATTATACACTCTTGAAGAAACCATCGTTGGTTGAAGTGGCAAAACCACATAGTCTCGGTTTGAGTTGCACAGGGACTAGAGATGATCTTTAGTCCCGGTTTAAAAGTCTACGGCTCTCTAGGAACATTAGTCCGGTTCGTGTCACGAAGGACTAAAGATCACCTTAGTCCCGATTCAAATGTTGTCGAGCCTGTCGGAGCGCGACACCTTTAGTCCGGTTGGTAACACCAACCGGACTAAGATGCTATCTTTAGTCCGGTTGGTGCTACCAACCGGGACTAAAAATGCAGTGCTCGGCGGGTTCGACAGCCTCGACATCATCTTTAGTCCGGATGGTAACACCAACCGGACTGGAGATGCTATTTTTTCCGAGTTAAGAAGGTGAATGTGCTTATTTTTTAACGAACCTAATAAAAATATATAAATTTTGCTACATAATTCAAATGGCCAAAAATTAATTTAAGAGGATCGTAATTTCAAAAAGTGTGGTGTTGTGCGGAGCTTTAATTTTGTTATTACATATCATCATATTGTTATTAACTAATGATTCTCAATATACAAAATCTTTTGTAAAATTATTTTGGTGATAATATACGAATCGGAGGGATGTACAATATTGATAAGAACATTTAAACCCTGGCCGTCACGTCTAGTTTATGCGCGTTTAACAAGTTTTACGCGCATTGTTTCCGTTTCACCCTCTAACTCGGAGTCGGTTTTTAAAACGGCCATAACTTTCGCATACGGACTCCGATCGAGACGTTCCATATATGAAAATCGATCAGAAAAAAATTTCGGATGCGGTCGTTCGCCGCTTTGCTGCGTTTGGCGATTTTATTTTCCCCAAAAAAGCCTCAGAAGATTGTCTTTTCGAGCCCAGAAGCTTTTTTCGATTTTGAGCGTGTCTTCCGAATTTTTCATAGGCCACGTCTTTTGCTTTTTTATGCTCAAATTTTATGTGGTTACCTCTCGTGTACTCATAAGTCCATAAAAAATATAAAAAATAAAACAAAAAGTCAAATTTTTCCTCTCTTACTCAACAAGAGATGAAAATGAAGAAAAAGTGAGGGCAAAAGAGGAACAATATCTAGAGGAGCACATTAATGTCTAGGATTATCTATGTTGATTAAATTTTAATATTATTGTTTTAAACCTATATTCAATGAATTTAATTTGACCCTATTTAATGAATTATTTAATTATTAACCCTAGCCGAGACCAAATAAATTTAGAGAAATAGCGAAAAATTATCTTTTGTTTCGGTTGGTGGCACCAACCGAGACTAAAGGTGAATTAGAAATAGCGGAAAATTATCTTTAGTCCCGGTTGGTGCCACCAAGGACTAAAGATGAATTGGCTATATATATCCCTGCTCGCATCGTCTTCTCCACGGATCCAACACTTAGCACATTTTCGGATCTCTTTCCCTCTCTCTAGCTCTCTTCCTCTTCCTCTCCTCCCTCCCTCTCTCTCTCTCCCTCTCCCCGCAAGCAAGGGGAGGGAGGAAAGGCGGCGGGGGGGAGGAGGTGGCGCGCGGGCGTCATCTTCTCGCGGCGAGTGCGAGCGGGAGCGGCGGCGGCGGCGAGCAACCGTGAAAATTGATGTTGTTGTATTTGATTGTATATAGTGGATTTTGTTGTATATATGTGTGAACAAATTTGTGATAGTATTTGATCCGTGTTTTTGGATTTTGAAGATGTATTTGATATGTGGAGAAAAATGAAAAAAAAATTGGGATATGTATTGTTCATTGCTATTTGTGAATCTGTGATATTTGATTTATGTATCTGTGATGATTTTAGGATTTTGAAAAAAAAACAAAAGAATCTGAGGGCAGTGGGCTGGAGAAAAGGCAAATTAAAAAAAATTTAAAAAAATCTTTAGTCTCGGTTGGTGGCTTAACCAGGAACTAAAGATGCATCTCTAGTCTCGGTTATTTAACGGGACTAGAGATCGCCCATCTCTAGTCTCGAATTCATAGTCCCGGTTTGACAACCGGGATTACGAATTTATAGTCAAATCGGGACTACTGAGGTTTACGAACCGAGATAATTGTGGCTTTCTCCAGTAGTGATAACTATGTAAGTAATGTTCGTCTGGTTATTTTGTAGAAAACTCGTTAAGTATTTATGAAATGACGTTTGTGCAAGGCACGAGCATATTTGCATCCGTCCTTGCGGCCCACCCGCCCGGGATGACCCATAGACGGTCCCGTCTACTTTGCCTCGCGCGAGCTGAGACGCCGAGCAAGCGAGCAACACGTTACACGTACTGAGCGCGATGGCCAGCGTCGACGGAGTGACGCGCCGCGGAGGCGACGGCGGCGGCGATGGCAGCAGGCGGAGCCGGGTGCTGGTGTTCCCGCTGCCGTTCCAGGGACACATCAATCCGATGCTGCAGCTCGCCGGCGCGCTCCACGGCCGCGACAGCGGTGAGCTGTCCGTCACCGTGCTCCACACCCGCTTCAACGCGATCGACCCGTCGCTCTACCCGGAGCTCGCGTTCGCCGAGGTGCCCGACGGCATCCCGCCCGACGTCACCGCGGCGGGTAACATCGTCGACATCATCGTCGCCCTGAACGTCGCCATGGACGGTGGGGAGTCCTCGTCCGGTTCGTCTCCGTCTCCGTCTCCGTCTTTCCGCGACGTGCTCGCGTCGGTGGTCTCCGCCGACGATGACGGGCCGCAGCCCCGCGCCTCGTGCCTCATCATCGACGGTAACCTCATCGCCGCGCAGAAGGCCGCCGCGGAGCTCGGGCTCCCCACGCTTGTGCTCCGCACCGGCAGCGCCGCCTGCCTCGGCTGCTACCTCGCCTACCCCACGCTCCTCCAAAAAGGCTATTTGCCTCCCAAAGGTCACTACCAAATCATCATCTTCGCACCACATGTTTCGATTTCGTTTTGAATTCAAACAATCTTACGTTTTGAATTCGTGTACTAACTATTTTTGTCATGTGTTTCAGAGTCGCAACTCTATGAACCAGTGGAGGAGCTGCCACCACTGCGAGTAAGGGACCTGTTCTACTCAAGCGACGCCAACCAAGAACTGGTCCGTAAAGTTCTTGGTTGGATCAGTGAAACGGTGAGAAACTCCAACGGCGTGGTGATCAACACGTTCGACGAGCTGGAGCCGGCCGAGCTCGAGAGGATCCGCGGCGAGCTCGACAACGACGGCGTCGCCATCGTGCTCGCCGCCGGCCCGCTCCACAAGCTCTCCTCCATGAACGCCGGGAGCAGCCTGCACCTGCGCCCGGACAGGAGCTGCATCGAGTGGCTGGACACGCAGGCGACAGGGTCTGTGTTGTATGTGAGCTTTGGGAGCTTGGCGTCACTGGACTCAGATGAGTTCTTGGAGGTCGCATGGGGATTGGAGAGCAGTGGCCAGCCTTTTCTATGGGTGGTTCGACCAGACCTTGTGAGGGGTTTGGATAAACCGTGTTTGCCGGATGGGTTTGAGCATGTGCTGGAGGCTAAGGGTAAGGTGATTAAGTGGGCCCCGCAGCAGGAGGTGCTGGCCCACCGCGCCGTGGGAGGGT
This sequence comes from Oryza australiensis, assembly GCA_019925245.2. Classification (NCBI taxonomy): domain Eukaryota; kingdom Viridiplantae; phylum Streptophyta; class Magnoliopsida; order Poales; family Poaceae; genus Oryza; species Oryza australiensis. The sequence goes on from JAIFGZ020000348.1 coordinate 1,042,274, forward strand.
TTTGGACGCATAACGGGTGGAACTCGACGCTAGAGAGTGTTAGCGAGGGAGTCCCAATGTTATGTAGACCTCAACTTGCAGACCAAATGTTGAATACAAGGTATGTAGAAGCAGTGTGGGGTGTAGGCTTTGAACTTGTTGGCAAGCTAGAAAGGGGTGAAATCAAGAAAGTGATTAATAGGTTGATGGTCGAAAAGGAGGGAGTTGAGATGAGGACACGAGCAAAAGAGCTTAAGAAGAAAGTGGACCGATGTTTGAAAAGTAGTGGGTCCTCTCAAATTGTCATCGATAAGTTAGTGAATTATATAGTATCTCTTTAATCCTTGAGTTAACTATATACATGTCGTGAGAACACTACAATCGACGAATTGTGAAGAACTTCAAGGTTTTCATTAATTCTGTTATTTATATATGTCAAAGCAGGTGATCTAGCTGTTGCTCTCATTCTCCCAATGTCCTTTCTAGAGTGGTTGGGTATAGTTTTGCTCGACCCTATTTAGTTCTATCACCGTTCGCGTTACGTTGTGAGGCATCAGGAATCAATAAGCACGTCATTCTCGTCTTTGGCATTAATATATATATATATATATATATATATATATATATATATATATATATGGGGGAATGGGGCGTATGACCTGGGACCCCATGGGTTTTTATATTATTAGAAGGTAAATACAGCCCAATACTTATACCCACGGGTCTATTAATGGGCATAAACCCGACCTATCGAGTAGGCTGGGTTATTCACCTGTTCTATGACCATCTGCACCCGTTAACCTGTAGGTTGAAAGCACTCACATCCTAACCCAATAATGAGTGGCACAAGGCCCAACAAAGGAAACCCTACCTACAAAAACCTCCACTTCTCAATCCACTCCTCGGTCCTTCCACCCTATCCGCACCTAGCGCCGCACGCACGCACACAACAAGCGAGCAATATGTGAGCGGTGAACCAAAATCGCCGCGTCGGCGGGCACCGTGTGGGCATGTTGTCGCTCACCACGTGTGTGGTGACCGTGGATGAGGAATTGGGCAGATACAAGCCGTTGTGTCGCCGTCTCACTGGCATGCACACGATTCGATAATTTCTTCTCCTCACATCGCCATTCGCCCGTTGTTGACGAGAAATTTATCTCACGCGCGGCTGGGAGATCCGCTAGCTCCGGTGCGAGATCCTTCTTGGCTACCTATGATATTCAAGACGTGTCAGTTGGTTTGATCTGTTAACCAACAAGAAAAATAAGATATATGCGTTAAGTGTTAGGTTAGATCCCCACTGGATCAGCTGAGGGAATCCATGAGCATATATATGCTATCCTAAAATATATTTAAGCCAAGTGACTGGAATGAATCAGCTATACCGAGATAGCATCAGCCATTTAACCCAAATACAGTAAAGGATAATAAATATATGTACTGATAACCTAGCCGATACTGGAAAGCTAACTATGGATTGGCTAGTACTCCGATGATTCTTATGAAAAGATATCATTCTTGAACTAGATATACTTAGCCTAGGAAATCGGCTGTCGGCTGTTGCTAGCAGGCCGATTTCGGCTTATGACGTCCGACAAGAATGGGATCTTAATATAAAAAGCAGTCCTAACATAAATGTAGTAATAAATATACTAAAAATATATCAGGGCAGGTAAGGCCGGGTGAAACCCCGGCACTGTCTCTAAGTAAAATACATCTAACCGAACAGATCATTGGAAGTTCTAAAAACGACTTAATAGTTCAATGTTGATGCAGCATTAAGTATAAAAAGAACAACCTAATCTGTTGTAGCTGATGTAAATACCTTAAGACGGTAGATACCGCATATAAACTAGTTCAACCTTTAAATCTAGCCCTATCGGCTGCGGGTTCTTGATGGAACTGGCCGATGGCAGGATAGATCTAAACATTGCTCCAATTTATATGCGATATATGGTAAATAGCGCAGTATAGACCCCTGAATCTAATGTGTCATTACGATGGAAGCACTAGAATCAGTAGAACATACCACTAATGACAAGCATTTACCTAGATTTGGGGATCGAAACGATGCAGCCTGAAGCCAAATCAATTGCTCGTCTGAAGAAAAGGTTTGGCGATGCGCCGAAAGTTGTTTGATTGATTGTTGTTTTTATAGGGGGGTCTTGGGTCCTATTTATACCCAAGAATAACATTATCTGTAGAGACCTTGGAATCTATCTAAACTACTATTTAAAATACGATGATATTCCGGGAAGGACCCACGCCGCATTACAATAAATAGTTTAAACAAATTCCTAATTTACAGATACAATTGTCGTTACAGGACTCCATCCATAGATGGCAATATCTTTTAACGTGCAAACTTATAACCGAATCCTTCACTTTATCTCCAAGCACTTTCATCGAAAACGGTTTTATCTTCTCCTCTGACTCAACATCGGCTATCGGCTATCCTCATCCGATCCAACCTCAGCCGATTGACCCCGTAGCCAATTGTTACTCAACCGATTTGAGCATAGCCGAAGCAGCCTCTGCTTCTCTGCCAGCCGATCCAATTCTGTTTTAACCTCGCTAGAACTTAGGGGTTCGGTTACCAAATTTAGGCGTTAACACATGCCCCCCAAGTCCGTGATACGAAGTGTTGCAGATTTGTTGCCTGTTCAAATTCCTGCTCTTTTTGACCTAAACCGTTTCGGCTGCCCCAAATGCCCTTTAAATAGCCCTTTTATCTCGACTAAAACGATCACGCCTTCAAACCGCACTCAAGCACTTCGCAAACAAGCCTTCTTTTCCTCTCTCCTCTCCGGCGATTCACCGGCGCTCTTCATCACATCCCGGCGATCCTCGCGAACCAGGACCCAGATCCATCTCCAACGACCCCAATGGCCTCCAACACCGCTGCCGCACCGGCCGCTGCCGTCGCACTGGCCACCGCCGCCGCCGAGTTCCCCGAGGTACGCCCGTCGGTTCAAAACCCTTCCTCTTCAGATTTCCTTTCCAGCCATGCCTCCCTAGCGTTGTTGCGTTCATCATGCCTTTTTGCTCTTGATTAGCAATTTTTCTTTTCCAAACCGTAGCTTTGTCACATCAAGTCGTCATCCCAAGTTTGACTCAAGAAAAGAGATACTTTCTCGGCCCTATCGGCAACACTGACCCAACCGATATAATCATAGCCGAGACCAACAGAATCCCTTACAACACTAGGAAGCCATCCCTAGCCCACTAGAATGGGACTTTTAAGTCGTGGCCGACCACAGACGCCTCTTGGATTGAGTGGTATTAGAGGGTGCAATCGGCCAAGCAGACCTACTAGGAAGAGCTGGGGATAGCCCAATGCTTGGCCTTGTCTGTCGCCAGCATGGAGAAGGATGAGCCGCTGATGTCGGCTGCGACATACTTTTGGAACGACAGCTTCAATGCCTTCATGTTCCAGCAGGGGCCAATGACAGTCACTCTAGCCGACGTATATATGACGACCGGACTGGATATCCTGGCGTCGGCTAACCCTGGATACCTGAGCCAAAAGGGGCAACATCAATTCAAGACCAAAGCCATCGGCGGGTAGAGCGGCTACATCGCTCAAAACATGAAGGAAGAATCGGTCGGCCACAGGGAACACGTCGCGTCCCTTATGATGTGGCTAGAAAAGTTCTGTTCTATGGATCGAGCTGCGGCCGACCGCCAACCGGCGGAGTCATAGCCGAATCCCTAGCCGACGAGAATAAGCTCCCGCTAGGGAAGTACCTCCTCAGCTATCTATATCAAATGTTGCACCAAGCCGTCGCGAAGATAGCCTCCAATGCTACTGTCAACACCGGCGGCCCCTAGTGGTTCCTCCAAAACTGGCTGGTGCTGATGACGTAGAAAATAGCCGGTCGGCTGCCCCTGATTGAGGCTGCTTTCCCAAGATTGGAGCCAATTGAAGATGATGACGGCAACGAGATCACCACCACCAGGTGCATGAGCTATGGGGAGGCAGCGGCTGTGCATGCGGGCTCAAAGCAATCGGCCAATCTGCTGGCCGAGTGGTTCATCGCCATGTACGACGCGAGAACCGCACTTGGTACTTTTACCGAGATCAGGCACTGTTCGAGCTACCAGTCGATTTCAACTAGGAAGACATCAATTCAGCCGACAACCCTAGGTGATGAGAGTTGTTCACCACTGCCCTAACCCCCTGCATTCTGCCGACCGGGATCCATCAGGGCCGATCAGTGGCCATAAGTTATGAATTTTATTATCCGGTGTCGGCTGCGAGACAGTTTGGTCTTGTGCAACTACATGTCGGCTTCTACTATGCCGACAAGATCGAGACGAGGGGAGTTGTGAGCCAACAACTGATAATGCATCGGCTGCTGAACATAGCCGGCCCTCCCCTCGGCAGCATCGGCGAGATGGTTCTGGCGCTCAAGAAGAGCGCAGCCTACGACCAATGGTGGGCCGAGATCAAGCGACATATCTTCCATCAGCGGTCGTCTTATTATGTCGATTTGCTGCTGCCCGAAGAAATCCCCTCGGTAAATTTTAAACTCTGAATGATTCCTCTCTCCTTATCATCGGCCGATATAGCCGACTAACACTTGTCCCCTTTGGTTTGCAGGAGACCGAGACGGAAAGGCCTACGATGAGCGACTTCGGAATTCCCATCGAATACCGCCTAGGTGTTCTGGATGGAGGCGGCCTTGCTCCGTCGGCGATCGGCTGGGACACGCCAAAACTGGCGTCCTTGTTGCGCGGGCAGATGCGTGACCGATAGCTCACAAGAAAAGAGCCGCACCTCCCGTACAGCCATCGGCCGCGCCTACCCCCAAGAAGCTGAAGGAGAAGAAGCCAATCGCGCCGGCTGACAGCCTCCCCCCTTGGACCCGAGCGTCGAGCGGTTTCTTGAATCGGATCTCATCCGTATCTCATAGAGTTGGCCGCCCACACGTCGTAAGCCCATAGGACTCTATCCGATCGGATCCCTATGAGATCGAGCCGTATCCGAGTCCAACTCGAATATCTATTCTATCCCCTTAAGCGTGCGACCACAGTAGGTTCAGGTATACTCGGTTTCGGCTATAGTCTAACTTAGCCGATCGTCGGCTCGAGTCCAACTCGGCCGACTGTCAATAGCGGCGCCTAGCGGCACATATTGACACCATAGTATACAAGAATATAATATCGGCTCGAACCCGTAATGTGTACACAAATCCCTTTGCCTCACGATACCGTTAAGCTATAGGCAAGATGTGTGCCATCCCTTCAATAGCTTAACCATTCACTCGAACCGTATTGGATTATCCGTCCGTTGATTGACTCCTCAATCAACTTAGCATGGCCATGCATTTCCATAATCCATTACCTCGAGGGGCCCGAGATATCTCTCCAAAGGAGGGGCAAATTCCATCTTGATCACTCACATCCCACTCCATGTTTCATAGCAAACCCGAAAACTACCTTTATAACTACCCGATGAATAGCGTTTGGTAGTCCCAAAGTAGGCTACTACACATGTTGGAATCCATGGTGATCTCGGGTCTAAGGACTTTGTACCAACACTACCGAGACCAACTAATGTCACATTAATTTCTGTAGTGTCTCATGGTGGGTCTATCCAACAATGTGTTCTCTAACACATATGTCCATGTTTATTGATTTGGTATCTCCATACCCATGATCTATGAGACATGATCATCAATCAATAAACATGCCGATCTTAGAATCATAGTTGTTCCAACAATATGACATATGATCGGGGATCGTTTAGAAATAGATTCATACATATCGAGTCTCATAAATAAGTCACGTACTTATTGATCAATACAAGATGTCTATTTCATGGAACTGAATAACACTTTATTCATTTATACATAAACATTGACGTGATATCCAACATCTCCATGTTGCCTCTCGGGCATATCACTAACAGTAGCACCACCTCATGCCCGCAGACCAGCTTGTACGGAGGGACTTGAATTGATCCATGGCATGCCATCCGATATGCCCACACTGATTCTGCTAATCGGCTGTGCCATTGCTTGGGGTATTCAGATATCTTTCTTTTAATTAACTTTTACAAACTTTTATTTGAAGCTTCGGCTTGCCCGTTGGCCTGTACGTAGTACGGCGAAGAATTAAGTAGCTTGATCCCCATGCCGTCGGCAAACTGAACAAACTCATCCGATATGAATATAGATCCCTAGTCAGTTGTAATGGTTTGCGGGACGCCAAATCGGTAGATAATGTGCTCTTTAACAAACTCGATTGTGTCCTTAGAATCCACTTTCTTCGAGGAACCGCCTCCACCCATTTTGTGAAGTAGTATGTTGCCACCGAATAAATTTGTGTCCTTTGCTTGAGGGTGGATTGATCTGGCCGATCATATCAATACCCCATTCTCTCGAATGGCCAAGGCTTGATAATTGGGTTCATAGCCGACGATGGTGCTCATTGTATGCCGCCAAATTTCGACAATCCCGACAACCCTTATAATATTTGAAACAATCCTCCAACATTGTCGACCGAAATATCCACGCTTGCGAAGTAGCCACTTTATTTTGTGGGTCGATTGATGCGTGCCACTAATCCCTTCATGTACTTATTCGATAGCCACTTTGGCCTGATCGTCTCCCAAACACTTTGGCCTGATCGTCTCCCAAACAGCCTCCCCCCTTGGACCCGTTGCTAGCGAGGAGATACCGGCGGCCGTTGGAGCGGCGGCTGAATCCGAGAGCTCGAGCAATGAACCCATCAACGCTCCAGCCGATGTCCCACCAGTTCCGAGTCCCCCCGCGAAAAATCGGCCGATAAGCTCTCGTCTCATCAAATTCGGCCTTATGATAATATCACTTGCATCTGACCGAACACATCCTTTTCAGGTCAAGAAATTGGCTGGCCGCACTCCGCGTCGCGCACCATCGGTAACCACCCCTTGCAATTTGATTTATAGAACTTAGCCAATTTGACTGCTAACATCCCTTTTTGCAGCCTCCACGATCTCCATCGGTTGCCCCCAGGCATCGAGCGAGCGCACCGTGACTGCTGCAGGCGGCGGCGATGGCGCTGATGGTGGGGTCCCATCGGCCATAGGCGACGAACCAGCCGAGCAGGCCGCTCCGGCCCCGACGCCCAAGGTAAGCCAACCGAGTTTCATAATCGGCTTTGTCAATTTGACAACTCATCTAATCGTCATCTTCCCTCTGCAGAACATAGCTGACCTCCTCAGCTTCGATCTGTCGGAGTTCGAGGAGTCGGCGAGATCGGCGAGGAGGCGCCGGTGACGTCGGACGGGGACCCGAGGACCGATCTAGTCGACATCGGCAATCGGGGTGGAGGCCTCGCCTCGGACGTAGGCCGGGTAGCCGTAGCTTGACTCAATCCGCGCTCGCTTCCGGAGATCCAAGGCCAGCTGCCAGAGGCGATAGCCGACGCCATTGTGCCGGCATCCTTCTTGGAGGCACACCAACTCAAGTACGAGCGGGCCTAGCAGCGGATAGCCGACCGTCGCGAAAACCAAATGCGGTCGGCAACCCTCCAGTCGACCAAAGAGGCCATTGAGAGTCAGAAAGCCGCTTTCGACCGCCTGAAAACCAAAATGGCGGCTAAGCTCAAGCAGCTCCTTTCACGCCAGGACCAGCTGATGGCTGATCTCGTTCAAGTCATGAACGAGATCGACGTCCACAAGGAGTATATGGCCAGCCTGCCAGCCAAAATCGACGCCCAACGTCAAAGTATCAAGGTGGCCGTGGCACAACTCCGATACTTGGTGAAAGGGATTCGGCGGTGGGGTTCGAAGCCGACGATGTCAAGGCCATCGAGGAAGTAGACCAGATTAGGTGGAAAGCATTGTCGGCCATAGCCGATTTCTTGAAAAAGTGAACTCGTAATATTCTTAGTATCCTGAAATCGGCTGGTGCTTCTTGTAAGACATTCGCCGAACTTTTGTAATAGGCTTTAACTCTGTAATCAACTGCTCAAGTTTCTATAATCGGCTTCGGTTCTTGCCCTGTTTAATATAGCTTAACTTTTGCAATTGTGCTTGTAAACGAGATCGGCTCCGGCCGCATGTACTATCTTGACACAACTGTCAATTCTAAATTAGCTGTGCTGAAATCGGCTTATAGCTCATACTTAAACCCAACCGTTGCGCCAATTCCAAAATCCTTCCGACATCTTGCTCCCACCCTTCTAGATTGACTGCCGATTACGAGGCTTGAAAATTTTTTTGGCTTCCATCATTTCTGTAATAGGCTTTGTGTACGTATATGCCCCCCAAATTTTGTTGATAGCTTCGGTGTCGACAAAATTGTGAATCCAAGCCATTTGCACCCCATTGTCGTCGCTATCGGCCAATCGTTAGCCGACCATAGAAATTTAGGGGAAAAATTTGTTGTGAAAATGACCTAAAGGCGATGCCTGACTAGACAGGACATCGACTAGCACAAATCGGCTGATCAAACAGAGCCAAATTATGAGTTGATCCATATGCTTGGGTAGTATTTTTTTCAAGTATTTTCCGTTAAGAGCCCTTCCAAATACTTCTCCGTCTAACCCTTCGAGCATGTAAGCTTCTTTAGAGATGCATTTGTGGATCTTGAAAGGCCCTTCCCAATTTGGTGACCACTTGCTGAATTTGTTGTCTCTGGATCTGATCGGCAATATTAATTTCCAAACGAGCTCGCCTCCTACAAAAGATTTAGGCACCACTTTTTTATTATAATGTCTGACTACTCGTTCTTTATCCCTTGTAACTTTTTCCAAGGCCCTCATCCTAGATAAAACTAAGTTTTCTGATTCGTCCACCATCAAGTGATAATAATCATCGGCTGTGAGTTGATCCTGGAGTTGAATGCGCCTTGAGCCGATGACGCTTTCCCATGGTAGCTGAAGGGTTACGCGGAGGCTACGCTAGCCAAAAACAAAAAACTTTTACCGCGCAAACCAGGAACACTTGCAAGTAAGGGCCGATAGATCGTTACCGATTGGAGTAGAGTGCAGCGGAATAACCAATCAGGGCAATCCGATCCGGAACAGTGTAGCCGATTCCCGGAGACAGGCGATTCGCCAATCAGCCGATTCGAGTCGTCCGGCCGCGTTCTCACGCCTCGCTCCGATGCGCCCGACCGCAGCCGATTCCACCACAGTCGATCGCTCCGATTGCAGCCGATCCGAAGCCGATCAACAACGCGCAACGTAGCAGCGCCTCTATCGGTATCCACACGTCCGGAGACAGAACGCCGTACACCCGTGTGCTAGCACGCGATGCAAGGCTAGGGTTTGGCTCGAAAGTGGGGAGGGTTTCCGTGGAGATTGATCTCGGCGACTTCGTTGCACGCGATGCAATTGATGTCTATTCAGCTCTCCACCCCTCCCTCCTTTATATAGAGTTGGCCGATCGGGACTAGTGGCCGATTAGGACTCTATTTTGAATCGGATCTCATCCGTATCTCATAGAGTTGGCCGCCCATACGTCGTAAGCCCATAGGACTCTATCCGATCGGATCCCTATCCGATCGAGCCGTATCCGAGTCCAACTCGAATATCTATTCTATCCCCTTAAGCGTGCGACCCCGTAGGTTCAGGTATACTCGGTTTCGGCTATAGTCTAACTTAGCCGATCGTCGCTCGAGTCCAACTCAGCCGACTCAATAGCGGCGCCTAGCGGCACATATTGACACCATAGTATACAAGAATATAATATCGGCTCGAACCTGTAATGTGTACACAAATCCCTTTGCCTCACGATACCGTTAAGCTATAGGCAAGATGTGTGCCATCCCTTCAATAGCTTAACCATTCACTCGAACCGTATTGGATTATCCGTCGTTGATTGACTCCTCAATCAACTTAGCATGGCCATGCATTTCCATAATCCATTACCTCGAGGGGCCCGAGATATCTCTCCAAAGGAGGGGCAAATTCCATCTTGATCACTCACATCCCACTCCATGTTTCATAGCAAACCCGAAAACTACCTTTATAACTACCCGATTCTGAGAATAGCGTTTGGTAGTCCCAAAGTAGGCTACTACACATGTTGGAATCCATGGTGATCTTAGGTCTAAGGACTTTGTACCAACACTACACGAGACCAACTAATGTCACATTAATTCCTGTAGTGTCTCATGGTGGGTCTATCCAACAATGTGTTCTCTAACACATATGTCCATGTTTATTGATTTGGTATCTCCATACCCATGATCTATGAGACATGATCATCAATCAATAAACATGCCGATCTTAGAATCATATTTGTTCCAACAATATGACATATGATCGAGGATCGTTTAGAAATAGATTCATACATATCGAGTCTCATAAATAAGTCACGTACTTATTGATCAATACAAGATGTCTATTTCATGGAACTGAATAACACTTTATTCATTTATACATAAACATTGACGTGATATCCAACATCTCCATGTTGCCTCTAGGGCATATCACTAACAGTAGCACCACCTCATGCCCGCAGACCGGCTTGTACGGAGGGACTTGAATTGATCCATGGCATGCCATCCGATATGCCCACACTGATTCTGCTAATCGGCTGTGCCATTGCTTGGGGTATTCAGATATCTTTCTTTTAATTAACTTTTACAAACTTTTATTTGAAGCTTCGGCTTGCCCGTTGGCCTGTACGTAGTACGGCGAAGAATTAAGTAGCTTGATCCCCATGCCGTCGGCAAACTGAACAAACTCATCCGATATGAATATAGATCCCTAGTCAGTTGTAATGGTTTGCGGGACGCCAAATCGGTAGATAATGTGCTCTTTAACAAACTCGATTGTGTCCTTAGAATCCACTTTCTTCGAGGAACCTCCACCCATTTTGTGAAGTAGTATGTTGCCACGAGAATAAATTTGTGTCCTTTGCTTGAGGGTGGATTGATCGGCCGATCATATCAATACCCCATTCTCTGAATGGCCAAGGCTTGATAATTGGGTTCATAGCCGACGATGGTGCTCATTGTATGCCGCCAAATTTCTGACAATCCTGACAACCCTTATAATATTTGAAACAATCCTCCAACATTGTCGACCAGAAATATCCTGCTCGGCGAAGTAGCCACTTTATTTTGTGGGTCGATTGATGCGTGCCACTAATCCCTTCATGTACTTATTCGATAGCCACTTTGGCCTGATCGTCTCCCAAACACTTGAGTAGCACACCATCAATCGTCCGATAGTACGGATCTTCATCGAGCAAAACATATCTTAACGCCTTGTATCGTAATTTCCTTGTAGCCGATTGAGAGGGGTTCTTGAGATAGTTGTAGACTTCAAACCTCCAATCATTGGCTGTAATGGCGGCAACCTCTATTTCAATCTCTTTCAACATCGGCCTATAGCCCGATGCCCCTTGAGCTAAATCATTGGCTTCTGTGTTCTGCTCTCTGGCGATATGTTTCAAAGTAACTAGCTGAAAACCTTCCATTAATTCCCGGCATTGCTGATAATAGACCATCAGCGCATCATTTTTGCATTCATATTCTCCTGATAATTGGCTGATGACCTACAGTGAATCTCCCATTATTTCGATGGCGTCGGCTTTAACTTCCTTGAGTAGATGTAATCCTTTAAGGACGGCTTCGTATTCAGCTTGGTTGTTTGTAGCATGGGGGTTGATAGCGAAAGCAAACTCGAAACTTGCTCCCTGGGCGAAATAATGACTAAGCCGATACCGCAGCTGTTGGTGCAAACCGAGCCATCAAACGTCAATGTCCAGAGCATAATTTCCACTGAGCCGATCGAGTCGTTCCTGTGCTCCACAATAAAATCGACTATAGCTTGTCCTTTGACTGCCCTGGGTGCCTGATACCTCAAATCAAACTCTGTTAGCGCAAAAATCCACTTCCCAATTCTTCCCTTCAACACTGGGGCTGATAGCATGTACTTAACTACATCGGCTTTACAGATTATTGTACACTCATTGGATAGCAGATAATGCCTTAACTTTGTACATGAAAAATAGAGGCATAGACATAGCTTCTCCACAGGTGAATACCTTGTTCCTGCGTCTAGTATCCGTCGGCTGAGATAGAAGATGGCTTTCTCTTTGTCCTCAACTTCTTGGATTAAAACTGAGCCGATTGACTTGTCATCGGCTGATAGGTACAGCCTAAATGGTATCCCTTTTTGTGGAGGCATTAGAACTGGAGGGGAACTTAGATAATCCTTGATGTTGTCATAAGACTTTTGTTGCTCTGCCCCCATGTGAATGCTTGATCGACTTTCAACCAAAGCAGTGGTGTGAACGGATCCATATTTTCTGAGAGATTGGTTATGAATCGCCTGATGAAGTTGATTTTGCCGATCAAAGATTGGAGTTGTTTCTTGTCCTTCGGAGGCTGAATTGTTTTGATAGCATTTATGCTCCTTGGTGTAACCTCAATTCCTCTTTCATGAACAAGAAATCCCAGGAACTGCCCAGCCGATACGTCAAACGCGCACTTAAGTGGATTCATCTTCTGGTCATATTTCCTCGTCTACTCTAACACTTGTCTCAGATCGGCTACGTGGTTCTCCATCTCTCTGGACTTGACAACCACGTCATCAATGTAGATCTCCACTAGTGAGCCGATCATGTCATGAAAAATGTAGTTCATGGCCCGTTGATATGTTGCCCCAGCATTCTTCAAGCCGAATGTCATTACCACCCATTCGTACAAGCCGATTGCGCCAGGACACCGAAAAGCAGTCTTGTGGATGTCTTCGTCGGTCATAAATATCTGATTGTAACCTGCATTGCCGTCCATAAAACTAATAATCTTGTGGCCTGAAGTAGCATGGACGAGCAAATCGGCTATTGGCATTGGGTATTCGTCCTTAGGGGTGGCCTTGTTGAGATCTCTGAAATCGATGCATACCCTAAGTTTACCGTTTTTCTTCAACACTGGGACAATGTTTGAGACCCACTTGGCGTATCGACAAGGCCGAATGAATCCAACATCGTATAGCCGATTTATTTCGGATTTAATCGTGTCATACATATCGGCTTTGAACCTCCTGGGAGGTTGTTTGAACGGTCGATAGCCTGCCTTAATCGGCAGTTGATGGACCACTATTGATCGGCTAAGACCTGGCATCTCGAAGTACTCCCAAGCAAAACAATCTTTATATTCTTTTAATAAATTGATGAGTTGGGATCTACAATGAGGAGATAGATTTTTGCTAATATACGTTAGCCTCGGCTTGTCACCAGAGCCGATGTCAATTTCTTCTAACTCGTCGGCCGACGTAAAACCTTGCCCGAGCTTGCCATCGTCTTCGTCTGCGGTGTCCATGCCGAAGACGCTTGAGCCCTCCACCATGTCTTGTTCAGAGCAGCAGCTGGGACTCGTCATCTCCAATCGGTGTATTGTGGAGTTGGACACATTTAGAAAATCGGCTTGCTAGATTTTCCTGGACAAACAATCAATGCCTTCAATTTCCCAAAGCAAAAATCGGCACGACGACGCTAATCGACTGGTCGGTACGATCTCAATCTTGTTGCCGTCCCATTGGATCAGGCTCTGATGCATTGTAGAAGGAACGCAACAATTGGCGTGTATCCAGTCCCTTCCGAGCAGCAGGCTGTAAGACCCCATCCCGTCGATGACAAAGAATGTTGTGAGCACAGTCTTATTGCCAATGGTCAGTTCGACGTTCAGGACGCCACTAGTTTCTGATGGGTTGCCGCCGAAGTCTTTGAGCACCATATTGGTCTTTATCAGGTCTTCGGCTCCTTTGCCTAGTTTTCTGAATGTTGCGTAGGGCATTAGGTTGACTGCGGCTCCCCCATCAACTAGCATCTTGGACATCAGCTTGCCGTTGATGAATCCTTTAACGTACAACGGCTTCAGGTGTCGATTTTTGGTCCCCTCGGGTTTGTCAAAAATAGCTTGGTCCGGTGAGATTGCTAGTTTCACTAAGTCGTCTTCGATGGTGTCTGCATCGGCTTCAGGAGCACTGAATTCAGTTGGCAGTATGAACACCATGTTGACCGATGCAGAAACTTTGCCTTTTCCTTTGGCTGCCCTCCTGGCTTGGTCGGCTGGACTCTCCTTGGCTTGCTCCTCATCGGCTACGGCGGTTTTCTCTTTAGGAACCCATTGCCTTTTGATCTTACCCAGCCGACGGCGCTGTTCTTGGATCATTTGCCGAACTTCATCTTCTCTCCCTTCACGCTTGAGTCGTTGAATTCTTCTTTTCTGCGTCTTTGTGAAGAGATCGGATGGGCACCATTGGGGATTGGTCGATTCCTCGTCGTCGGCCTCTTCGTCGTCGCGGTTGTTGTCGTTGTTGTCTACATCGACGAAGAAGTCTTGATGGATCGGGCCGAGCCGATCATGGACGGACCGCCGCCTCTGATTTAGCCGAATGGCTCTAGGGACGAACCGGGTTGGGCTTACAGCCGATGAGCTCTTGTGCTCGTCGTCGCGGCGATCGTTGCACGCCGGGCAGTCGTCTAGTGTTGGCAGCCTCATGCCAGATTTCTAGCAGTACCTAAAAAAATCACAATGCCAATGCAGATCGGCACTGTTGTGGCTTGCCTCGTACCGGTGGCTTTGGGTTTCCGGCTCACGCCGATGAGGTGCTTCATCGCGAGCTTCTTCTCGCCGAGACCGGTGCTAAGGACGGCGTCGGCTGTCGTCATGGACTGGCCATCGGTCAGCCGATCTGATAACGGGGCGCACCATGTTGATTGGCGCGGCGTGATGTCCAGTCAACTCGCCTTCTGCCCTGGCCCCGATTGATGCGTCGACTAAGCCGTGCGCCATTCTGTTCTGTCGATCGGCTCGCCTGAGGCTGGCGTGAACTGTGTTGATCGGGAAAGGGTTGCCGTCTACCTTCATCGGCCGATTTGAATCGGCGAACTTCAATTTCCCGACCTCAATTGCCGACTGGATTTGCTGCCTAAAGACTTTGCAATCGTTAGTGGCATGGGACGTGGAGTTGTGCCACTTGCAATATTTCTTCTTCTTTAGTTCTTCGTCCGATGGGATCACATGGTTTTCAGGGAGCTGGATCTGTTTCTCCTTGAGCAGCAAGTCAAAAATCCTGTCGGCCTTGGTGATGTCGAAGTCGTATCTCTCTTCTTTGGCCGTCTTCAGCAGCCATTGGCAGACGATGGCCTTTTTGATCTTGGCCCATTCGGCTGCCGCCACCTTTGCGTCATCGTCATTGGAATCGTAGCCTAATTCAACGACGACTTGAGTTATGTTCTTCACAGCCTTCCTGGTGTCTTGAAATCTTTGTTCGTGGGCCGTCACCTTTTGTGCCAAATGCGCCAGGCTGTCGAAATCCTAGGCGGAGAAGCGCTCACGGATCGGCGTGATCAGGCCGTGGAAGGCCAAATCGGCTAGCTGGGCATCTGACAGCACCAGGCTGTAGCATCGGTTCCTCATCTCTCTGAAGCATTGGATGTACTCTTGAACCGACTCGTTGTGTTTTTGCCTGATACTGGTGAGGTCCGACAACTTCATCTCATGGTTACCGGAGTAAAAGTAGCCATGAAATTGTTTTTCGAGATCGGCCCAGCTCTGAATCGAGTTGTAAGGCAATGAGGAGAACCAGGTAAAAGCCGATCCTGAAAGAGACAGAGGGAACAAAAGAACTCTCAAGGCGTCTATAGCCGATGCTTCGCCGCACTGCGCCAAGAATCGGCTGACATGCTCGTAGGTCGAAACGTTGTCTTGCTCTCAGAACTTCGAAAAATCTGGGATGTTGTATCGGTTGGGCAACGGAATCCGCTCAAAATTCTCTGGATAAGGATACTGATACATGTTCCCTGAGTCCTTTGGCTTGAGGCCAAATTGATCGCGCATGACGTCTGCAATCAGATCGGCCCAAGTTTGGTTGTTCTGCTGTATCGACTCATATGGATCATAAGGTGCGAGTGCTTGCCGATACAGTGGTGGTGGCATCTGAGGCCTGTAGTGATGATCTTGGCGGCCTCCTTGATACTGGTAGTGGAGTGGATGATCAGCGGGAGGCGGCCGATTCGCCGATGGTGGCGTTGGTGGACCCGGGAACATCTATCGGCCACCGACATTGTACCGTCTGTCCAAGTCAATCTGGGCAATCGGCTCTAACTGTCGATTGTCGTTGATCATGTTAGCGATCTGGTCCTAGGGCAGCGGTTGCTGTCGGTTCAGCATGGTAATCACTGGCCTTGTAGCCGATTCAGTTGGATTCGGCTGGCCGAGGACCCCTCCTGGCGGCCCTGGTTGTGTTGGTGGTGGAATCGGCTGATTCTGGGTGACCAACGTCCTGTAACCAGGGAACTGGCCGTCTATGAAGTACGTCGGCCCCCGCTGCAGCTGGTCGGCTATCTTGGCATCGACCATAGTAGCAATCATGTTGTTGAGAGTGTTGACCAGGATGCTACTCTGGTTGACCAGTGCATGATGGACGGTCGAATCGATCCGGTCTTGCAAAGTATGCAGGGCTGAATCATCTTGTTCCTGAATCGGCTCCTTCACCTTTTGTTTGCCCTTTGATCCACTGGAGGAGGATGCCTTGAGCCTCGTCTATGCTGAACTTGTACTTTTGATGTACACCCGAACTGTCGGTAAATGATTGTAAGTAGTTGGCCCGGAGCTCTTCCACCATCTTCTTGTAATCGGCTTGCTGTTCAGCCGATAATTGCTCCATCTTCACAGGCACGATGTTGTCCTGAGAAACATTGGGGCTCTTGGAGTCGACCATCTTGTCGGCTGCGTCGATGCGTCCTAGCCGAGTTGACAAAGAAGGTCCCACTAGGCATGCCAAGAAGCGTGTTGACGAGAAATTTCTCTCACGCGCTGGCCTGGGAGATCTGCTTAGCTCCAGTGCAGGTCCTTCTTGGCTACCTATGCTGTTCAAGACGTGCCAGTTGGTTTGATCTATTAACCAACAAGAAAAACAAGATATATGCGTTAAGTGTTAGGTTAGATCCTCACTGGATCGGCTGAGGGAATCCATGAGCATGTATATGCTATCCTAAAATATATTTAAGCCAAGTGACTGGAATGGATCGGCTATACCGAGACAAAGATCGCCACTTAACCCAAATACAATAAAGGATAATAAATATATGTATTTATAACCTAGCCGATACTATGGATTGGCTAGTACTCCGATGATTCTTATGAAAAGATATCATTGTTGAACCAAATATACTTAGCCTAGGAAATCGGCTGTCGGATGTTGCTAGCAGGCCGATTTCGGCTTATGACGTCCGACAAAAATGAGATCTTAATATAAGAGGAAGTCCTAACATAAATCTATTAATAAAAATATACTAAAAATATATCGGGTGTAAGGCAGGCTGAAACCCCAAGACTGTCCCTAAGTAAAATACATATAACCGAACAGATCATTGGAAGTTCTAAAAATGACTTAATAGTTCAATGTTGATGCAATATTAAGTATAAAAGAACAACTTAATATGTCGTAGCTGATGTAAATACCTTAAGACGGTAGATACCGCATATAAACTAGTTCAACCTTTAAATCTAGCCCTATCGGCTGCGGGTTCTTGATGGAACTGGCCGATGACAGGATAGATCTAAACATTGCTCCAATTTATATGCGATATATGGTAAATAGCGCAGTATAGACCCATGAATCTAATGTGTCATTACGATGGAAGCACTAGAATCAGTAGACATACCACTAATGACAAGCATTTACCTAGATTTGGGGATCGAAACGATGCAGCCCGGAGCCAAATCTATTGCTCGTCTAAAGAAAAGGTTTGCGATGTGCCGAAAATTGTTTGATTGATTGTTGTTTTTTACAGGGGGTCTTGGGTCCTATTTATACCCAAGAATAACATTATCTGTACAGACCCTGGACTCTATCTAAACTACTATTTAAAATACGACGATATCCCGGGAAGGACCTACGCCGCATTACAATAAACAGTTTAAACAAATTCCTAATTTACAGATACAATTGCCGTTACCGGACTCTATCATAGATGGCAATATATTTTAACAGGCAAACTGATAACCGAATCCTTCACTTTATCTCCAAGCACTTTCATCGAAAACGGTTTTATCTTCTCCTCTGACTCAGCATCGGCTATTGGCTATCCTCATCCGATCCAACCTCGCAGATTGACCCCGTAGTCGATTGTTACTTAACTAATTTAAGCATTGCCGAAGTAGCCTCTGCTTCTCCGTCAGCCGATCCAATTCTGTTTTAACCTCGCTAGAACTTAGGGGTTCGGTTACCAAATTTAGGCGTTAACACCCGTGTCACCTTCTCACCCACCCCTCCCTAGCTTGGTTTCCCCTTTGCTTATTCTCATCCCTAGCCTCCACGTCCTCGCTCACAGGCAACATGGTGGCCGGTGACGACAATGACAGCCGATCCCAGTCTTCCATTGTGCACAATCTGAACTAATGCATAAGATAGTGCTATAGGTGTAGGTAGCCATCACCTGCACAGGTGGGGGTATAGGGGAATCCTGCACCCATGAGCGGGTATGAGTGTTGGAGCGGGCACATTTAGTTTGCGCAGGTGCAGGTACTGGATAAGGGAACCCGACAAATACATACCTGTTGTCATCGCTACACAACAGATCTCTCATAGGCCCCACTATCACCCCACGTGGCCTCTTTCTGCGGCCTGCAATTTCCACCGTGCCTATGGCTTTTTCCGTTGGCGCTGCACCACACAGCTTCTATCTGACCAAAGTCCCAATAGCCAACGCATAGGAGAGAAGAAGAGGGCAACAATTAAGAAGAGACGAGAGGAAGTCCTGCCAAGGTGAGAAATATGCTCTTTCCTTCATCATTAGGCACCGTTAAGCAGTATGAGTCATAGAGGTATCTTCCTTGTCACACTGCCTCCCTCTTGTCCTTAGGCTTGGTCATCGAGTACGAGTCAAATATCCTTCTATTTTCTCACACATCATATTTGTTTGCATTTGAGCTCGGCCATATAGTATGAGTTAAGGAGCTTTATCACTTCTTTATTTTTCTCCATTCTTAGTTTTGGTCCTATGACTAAAGACAAAACAATAACATAGGAGCACAAAAAGTACCACAATAATATTATAAACGGTCTATATCATATATTGATAAAAAACCACTCGGTTAGTTTTTACTTGAATGCTTGGAAATTTGTGTGCAACGGTAACCCCACTTTATCTTCTTCTTCTTCTCCTTGCACACTCTACCACTTGACGCCTGGATCCAGTCCACACCACCGCCGCACCTCATGCCCCCTAGCCTCGCTACTGCTGGAAGGTGCCAACGGCGTCCAACCTCCTACCGATCTCCTCTCCCCACCTTTTCTCCTCATGTTTGGCAGCAAAGAGGTCTTCCCGCCCTATTGTCTTCCTACTCTAGCTATGAGCTGCCGAAGAAACCATCGCAACCCCCACCTCCTAAACCACCTAATTTCCCTTGCCCAGCCTCTGACACAAGCCCATCGCCCACTTTCATCCCGCAGCTCCGACGGTGCCGTCACTGCATCATCGGAGCTGCCACAACCTCCTACAGCTAGAGGACAACTATAGAAGGAGACATTCACCAATCACAGATCCGATGTCGTAAAATTCGACAGAAATCCTTCTTCTCAAAACCATCCCAAAAAATCCGTCAATTGTTGGTTAGTAGTTTTGATATTATAAATTGTTAGATTTTAAACACTTATTCAAAGTTAAGTTCAAAGTTTTATAATTTAACTGAATCTTATTTTAATCAAATATTTATAACCAAATATTACCAGTTTCCAATAAATTTTTGTTCAACTATTTTATCACAACAGTGTAAAAATAACACCCTCTGTCCTCTGACTGGCGACACCTACCTAGCTAGCTGCTGCTGCGTGGCAACTGACATCCAGAAAATGCAAAATATAGCGTAAGAATTGGTACGATAACCGGCGACAACAGCGACAACAGTTACATGTAGGATTTTTGGATGATGTGAAGGAGAGAGGGGAAGAGTGTCTCGCACTGATGTTTTTCTTTCCTAACTTTTAATGCATTTAATAAATTGCCAAAAAATATTTAATTTTAACTTAGAGCGGGTCTCTAATTAAAAATCCTATCTAAATAGAATTGACTTAGTGTGAATTTCCTAAGTTTCTTATGCTAAAATATTAATTTTTAGTGTAACTTTTAGAGAAATAAAATATTTTTAATAAATAAAAATAAATATCAGAATTAATTAAATTCAAAAGTCCATTTCCGGCCCAACTCCCTTTACGTGCCTGCACCCTCCCCCTCCTTTGCTGGGCCGGCCGAAGACCACGACCCAGCTGGACGGTAATCCTTGGGTTAAGTGACCTATGAAACATTTAGAACCATAATATCTTGATTAAGTGACACACGTCATCATGATACATATGGTTTTCTGCACTGCAACTAAACATGGGTTATCTATCTGAAATTTACTCAGAAAATAACCGCGACAATGGCCAGCGGTGCAGGTTGATTAGACGCAAGCGAGCGACATCATACTGACCGCGACGGCCAGCATCGTCGAAGGAGCGCGCCATGGTGGCGGGCGGCGCCGGGAGCTGGTGTTCCCACTGCCGTTCCAGAGCCACACCAACCTGATGCTGCAGCTCGTCGGCGCGCTCCACGGCCGCAGCGGCTTGTCCGTCACTGTGCTCCACACCCGCTTCAACGCGCTCGACCCGTCGCGCCACCCGAAGCTCGCGTTCGTCGAGGTCCCCAACGGCATCCTGCCCGACGTCGCCGCGCGCGGTCGCACCACCGAGATCATCCTCGCCATGGACGCGCCATGGAGATGGAGGGCGAGAGCGCCCTGTCGTTGTCCGTCCGCGAGGTGCTTGCCTTGGTGGTCGCCGCCAGCGAGGGGAAGCCGCCCGTCGTGTGCCTCATCATCGATGCCCATCTCCTCGCCGTGCAGAAGGCCGCTGCTGGGCTGGGGATCCTCTCCTTCGTGCTCCGCACCAGCAGGCAGCAGCGCCGCCTGCCTCCGCTGCTACTTTGCCTACGACATGCTTCCTGAAAAAGGCTATTTGCCTCCCAAAGGTTACTAGACAATCGCATATTTTCATAGGTCCCGTCTCAAAATATAAAGATTTTGGAATGAATGTAGTATAAGTATATATTTACATGATTTAAATTCGATATACAATGTACTAGGTATATTTAGGATACATATTTGAATGCACGCGCGTAATCTAAGCATCGATTTTTAGCTAATTAGGTTCTTAGAAGGGGAATCAAGTAATTTAAGATTCAAAATTGGTCTAAAGAGATAACTGAAGGAGAATCTTTCGCCTTAATCTTAATCTTTGCTAAATAAACGTTTATATTTATAAAAAGCGGAAGTATGTTTTAATTTGGTTTTGAATAAAAAAAGTATATCCTTGTGTTGTATCAATAGAGGCCATATAAAAATTGTTAAATTTTGCTAAGTTTTATATCCACCATTAATTATTTTTTGGTTGGTAAATGTATTATGAACCAGAATCAAAATAATATGAGCCATCGAAGGAGTTACTACCATTGCAAGTAAGGGACCTTGTCAACACCAATGATGAACTGGTTTTCGAATTGCTTGCTCAGATGGCCAAAATAGTGAGGAACTCTGATGGTGTGGTGATCAACACATTCGAAGAGCTAGAACCCATCGAGCTCAAGAGGGTTCGCGGTGAGCTCGGTGACGACAGTTTTAGCCACCGTGCTCGCCACCGGCCCACTCCACTGGCTCTCCACCATGAACACCAGAATCAACAGCTTGAACTTGCGCCAAAACCAAAGCTGCATCGAGTGGCTAGACATGCGACAACGGCGTCCGTGTTGTACGTGAGCTTTGGGAGCATGGCATCCATGGACTCCGATGAGTTCATGGAGGTCGCATCTGGGTTGGAGAAGAGTGACCATCCTTTTTCTATGGGTGGTTCGTCCAAACCTTGTGGGAGGAAAGGATAGAGCATGCTTGCCGGATGGGTTTGAGAGTGTGGTGGAAGGGAGAGGTAAGAGCAACTCCAAGGGATTATGTTTAGAAATTCCCAATAACCAGCTTCTTTAAAAGTTTATTATCTATATTAGGTGGTATTCCTCAAGAGATTCACTTTGCTATCCATTTGTCGTGTGATTCTTGGGGTGATATTTGACTTTTTTGGACCATTGATTTGCGCCAAGATTAGTGTGGTTGATGGGTGGATTTTTGGCTGGCGCGCCTGGCGGGACAACGTGGCCCCATCTTTACTGTTCAAAATTTTCGGTATCCGCGCCCTCTCTTTCCTTTTGTTTCTTCTCGCGCTTTCCTTATCTTTCTCGCTGTCTTCTTTTCTTTCTCGCTTTTCTCTGTGTCGGTGACTCTCGGTTTGTTCAAAGGCGAGAGAGAGGCAGAGAGAACAGCGCGAGCTCACCGTCGATGAGCCAGATCCCTGCCTATTTCTCCGTTGTTTTTGCTAGTTTTTAGTGTCGACATGTTCTCGCGAGTGCTCCGAGCAAGGTGATGTGCTCAGATTTGTTTTTGGTTTGTTTTTGTGTGTGTAATATGTGTTTTCATTTGATTTTGTATTCTTTTTCTTTTTCGCTGTCTTCTTTTTCTCTCTGTGTCGGTGTAGTCTCAGTTTGTCCGAAGGCGAGAGAGAGGCGGAGAGAACGGCGCGAGCTCGCCGTCGATGAGCCAGATCCCTGCCTATTTCTCCGTTGTTTTTGCTAGTTTTTAGTGTCAACGTGTTCTAGCGAATTCTCCGAGCAAGGTGATGTGCTCAGATTTGTCTTTGGTTTGTTTTTGTGTATGTAATCTGTGTTTTTATTTGATTTTGGTTTGAGTTAGGGAGAGGATTCAAGCGAGGAGGCTGTATTGTTTGGGTGATGATTTTGTGGTTTGGTTCTATCTTTGTTTGATTTGCGAGTTTATTTCGTTTTGGTTTGAGTTAGCTATAGGATTGGAGCCAGGTGGATGTAGTTTGTTTTTGGGCGATGTTTTTCTTCTGTGATTTGATTTTGGTTTGAGGTAGACTTAGATCTAGCGTGCATGAGGTAGCTAGTGAGTTTTTGGTCCTAGTTCATGTGATGTTAGTGTTTTCTGGATGTGTATGTTGTTCTGAAAATGATGTTCTCCAAGTTATGTTGTGGATCTGAATGTTTCCACTGTGTTTATTAGTTAGATTAGTGCCTTATGTTGTGGATCTGAATGTTTCCACTGTTTTTGTTGGTTAGATTAGTGCCTTTTGTTCTGGATCTGAATGTTTCCACTGTTTTTATTGATTAGATCAGTGCCTTTTGTTCTGGATTTTAGATTAGTATTTTAGTTGTAGTACAAGAACTACTATAGCTTAGCAATCGATTATTTACTAGTCATATTATAATTTGTTGCTAGATTTGTGTATTATAATTTGGTCTGGATCTGTATGTTTTGTTTATATTAGTGTTTTAGTTGTAGTACATGAACTACTATAACTTGGCAATCAATTATTTATCAGTCATATAATTATTTCTTGCTAGATTTTTGTATTATTATTTGGTCTGGATCTGAATGTTTTGATTATATTAGTGTTTTAGTGTTCATGCTAGATATAGTTTCATATTTATTGCTCTTCTGTTTTTTATTGTAGGTTTTCAAATTCTGCTTGTTTTTATGTTGTATTCTTGTTAATGAATTGTTTATTTTTTCTGTTGTCTAGATGCCTCCCGTTGAGAATGATATGTTGGGTAAAAATCCCATTGAAATTGATGATTCAAGAGTATGTTATTGATCGTGAATTGAGCAGTGATTCTTCAGGATCTGTAAGTATTCTTTGATCTCTTTTTACCTTTATATGTTGTTCTGTTATTGATTATAGAATAAACTTGCTAATTTTTGTTTGTTTAATTGTATTTTCTTTTAGGATGGAAATTTTTTTAATTCTGAGTTGGATGGAATAATTTTTGACATGTATACAAAAGAGGTGTGTGCTGCATTATTTGTTATATTATGATTTGATTTTGTTCATATTATTCTTATATAGTGTTTATCTATTCTAGGTTGTACAAGAAATTAAAAAGAAGTTAGTTAAATCTTCAAAATATGATTTTTGTAGATCGAAGGTATGCAATTTTGTTTTGGAGTAATGTATTTGATTTCTTGACATGTTCAAAATATGAACATGTTTGCAGTATGCATGCTTATTAGTATTTTGTTCAGTATAATGCTTTATATAGTTATATCAATTTTATTATACGTTTTGAAGAAAGTTATCTCAATTAGGAGCTTGTTTTGTGAAAAATCCCTTTTTCCTTTGTTTTATATACATGCATGTGTGGAATTTCCATTTCATTCTAGTGTGGCCCTTGCATGTTCTTTTTAGATGGCTAGCATTCTTTCTTAGTTTCAGTTTTGTATATAGATAGTGTTTGTTTGTGTTCTTTTTGGCATTACTGAGTTAGTAACTGCCATTTTGTATTGCTATTAAAAGCTTTGATGCTTTTTAACTTTTTGCCTTTCTATTAATAAGGTGGTTAATTTGGTTGAATTATTATTTTTCACTTTAGTTCCTGCAAGAATTTGCATGTGTTTGGTTAGTCGGTAATTTATGTCGAATTTTGAATCATCTGTACAACATCTTGAAAGTGCAAAAAGTACATATCAGAAAATGTTTCAAAATGATTTAAGTGATATATACACCTAAGATTCTTGCATTAATGTCATTTTGATTATGACTTGATCCCTCACCAAGTTTCTTCTGATTTCGTCGTGTTTTGTTCATTATCTGTTTCCTTTGATAGTTCAAAATGGCAGAGGTACTTATATGCTTTTTTTTCTTGTACTAAATAATGTTTTTTGTGCTGTAAAATATTAGTAATGTTAGATTTATTATTTTGTTTGTATGGAATTGTACTGTTCTGTTTGTTAGTTATGTATAGGTATGCTTTTTTATGCCTTATCTTGTTTTACATTTGTATAGCTTGCTATTTGCATGTGTCTTTGTCTATGTATTTTTACTACAACTATCTGTTTGTGTGACTGTAGACATGTTATTGCATATGCAAGCAAATAGGAGTAAATGTCTTTTTGTATTTTGGCCATGATAGTTTATAACCAAGGAACATTTTAGCTAGGTGCATATACCAGCATATATTCACTCTTTACTCTTCTCTTCCCTGAATTATTTAGTTCTGTTCTCAATCTGAACTTTGTGAAGTAGAGTAGTAGTAGTGCTGTGCAGAAGTAGTTGTAGAGTAGTCTATATTCTACTGTTGATTTGGTTCCACATTTGTTCATATGGACTCTGCCCAACAAAGAGTGACTGTCATTTGGGAGGTATTGTCAGCTATATGTATATATTTTTTATACACCTCATGATTAATAGATGCTGTAACACATCCATCACTTCAGTTTACTGTTAAATTTGGTTAATATTTTAAAATTTGATAATAATACTTTATGACCATACTATAGCCTTAATCTTCAGGTTTGTTGTATATATGTATTGGCTTGTATATATGCTATCTTTCTTTCTGTTTTATGGCATGAAGCTCAATTGATTCTACCTAACACTTTGATGTGATACATATTGGTTGCAACATCTATATATATAGCTACCTACACACATTTACTTGTTTTTTTTCTGAAGAACTTTGATTAATTCAATCTAATCAGAATGAATTGGTGTGATGAATTTTCTGCCATTTGGTTGTATTGGGAGATCTATTAACATATCCTGAGTTGGTTCCTTGCTAACTTGATCAGCTAGTGGCCAAACTAGGAGGTCTTGCTTTGCAGCAAGTTACCAGATTAAGGCTATTTGCTAGTCTGCTACAGTGCCTTGCTCCCAATTTTGGTGATTAATATCTGCTTTAGTTTTTTTCTTTTCAGTGGTTTGCTCTACCGCTTTATCATCATTAGTGGTACTTTCATTCAATCAGCTGCTATATTTGAATATCTGTTCATTTTAGTGAAGTTGTGCACCTTTACTATTTAGGTTGAGTTTGGGATGTTGTTTTGCACATTGTATATATTTGCCTCTTTGTATTTTTAATTTTACAATTTTATTGTCATTCTGTTTTGTTATGTATTACTTATTGAATTTTTTTATTTCTTTGTGTCATAAGAAACCAAAGATTTGCAAGAAGAATACAGTTTCTTTCTCAAGATTTTCTTGTAAATATTTCTGCCAAGTTTTATCTGCACTGTCTGAAGCTCAAAAGACTATCATTCGGGGCTATGGTTTTGAGTCTCTTTTGCTGTTTGATATCACTTACATTCCAAAACAGTTTGCTACTTGGATTGCGAGGCATGTGGATTACAAGTCATCTGAGATTATCTTGAGCCAAAATTTGATTTCTTTTTCAAAAGAGACAGTTAGCACTATTTATGGATTGCCTGTGGGCGGTTTGGAGTTTGGAAAAGATTTTGACATTGGGAAGCCGTTTATTTTATCAAAGTATGGGTTGACTTGTCTTCCTTCGATTCGATTCTTTGGTGACTAGTTCATTAATAGGGAGCAGATGTCAGATGATCTTGTTATCACTTCATTTCTGATTGTTGCTTTGGCTTGCTTTCTTTGCCCAAATTCTTCATTGGTCCCGAGTACAAAGTATTTGACAATTTTTGAAGATGTTGATAATCTCAAAAATTATGATTGGTCAAAGTTTATTTATGATTGGTCTTTGAACCACATCAAAAAGTTCATCAAGTCCAACAATTTGGGGGATGCTTGTTCTTGTGGGCTGTAAGTACTTCACTTACATTGTTAGTTTAATTTGTTTTTAGTTTACTTTTTAGTGATTTTATTTTTTTATATGTACTTTTCTTAGGTGCTTTATCTTGATCATGTTGATTTTGGAAAAAAATGTTTGTAATTCAACTCCTCGCATATCTGTTTGGATTAAGGGCATGATACAATACTATTCTGATCTTGACAAAGTTGATTCTGATACCTATGGTCTTAGGCCTCTTCGGGATTTCAACTCTGTGTGCTATTATCAGGTTTTTTTCTCATTTTGATTAATTGCAATTTTGATTTCAATTTTTTGCTTATTTGTAATTTTTTTATTTTTGTAGCCACAACCTGCTGTCGATAAAGTATTTCCATTTAAAGATAAACTTGAGTGTTCTCTTGGTTCTGTTTTGCCATGCCATACGATTGAGAAATTGTGTTCTTTGATGGCTGATCATTGCTCTGAAAAACACTCTAATGATAGTCATTGTTGTGAGGATTTTTTTCATATCTGCTTTAGTTATGCTTGCTGAAGATAGTGTTACCCAGTCTGAAAATGTTCAACATTTTGAGAATGCTGAATGTCGCTTTGAAAATGTTGCTGATGATACCAATGTTGAGTTTCTAATGCACTTGCCACTAAATGTGATGACAACGTTGTTATCTCCACTCCAACTAATGCAAGTGAGTTTTTATTTTTCTCATGCTTGTGTTTTTTACTCTTTATTTTCTGTATTACATTGATTTTTTATATGTAGTTGTTAATGCTTCAATAACTAATGATGATATTCAACCTTCACGTGTTAATCCTTCTAGAGTAAGTACTTTGGTTGTGTTCTGTTTTTTATTAAAATATTTTCCTTTTGTATGTTTTCTTTTATTTATTTTGCTGCTATTTTTATTTTTTAGTTGAATGGTGAGAGTGCTAGTGCTTCTAATCGTGTTGCTCAACTTCTGTCTTCAAGTAAACACATAATGGTAATTGTTTTATATATTTTTTGTAAATTATGTGCTGAATTGCTTTTGTTAGTGCATTTTAAATTTTTTTCTCTTAGGTACTGATGTTGTAACTGTGTTGTAACTCGTGAGAGTGCTTGTGGTTTGAAGTCTAAGACTTATGCTGATGAAAATTTGAATGGTTGGTTATTTTTTTCATTTTGTTTCATACCTTTCTGTATTCATTTCTTAATCTTCTTTTCTTGTTTTGCATTGTATGTCTTGTAGTCTCTGCTAGTGCCACT
The DNA here is from genome assembly GCA_019925245.2 of Oryza australiensis. Taxonomy (NCBI): domain Eukaryota; kingdom Viridiplantae; phylum Streptophyta; class Magnoliopsida; order Poales; family Poaceae; genus Oryza; species Oryza australiensis. The sequence goes on from JAIFGZ020000348.1 coordinate 1,070,092, forward strand.
GTTGCTGCGATCCGTCGTGTTGCAAAGAAGTTGAAATCTAGATTGCGAGAATTTAGCAATGAAAGTGCTAGAAACAAATTTTTCAACATCTCAAGGCCATCATTTAAGTTGCTTGACTATGATGATGATGATGATGATGATTGTCCTGAAAATGTTGTTGCAACTAACTCAAACCACATGGATAGTGAACATGATGGTGATATTACTCCTTCTTCAACAGCGATACTTTCTTTTATTTTTCGCTGCTTGTTAAAGTTTTTTTATAGTTGTTCATTGTAGTTGATTAAGTATCATGACTTGTTTAAATTTAATCTTGCAGCCTTGTATATCTTTCCGATCTGTTGCTGATACACCTCAATCTTCCAATTTCATCAATATGACTAGTAATCAGAATTCTCGAAGGACACATCAATCTTCTCAAAATTTGTCTAAGCGATTGTTTCAAGATGTAACTGTAAGTGTGCTTTTATGTCTTTAATATTTATTTTCCTTTTATGTTGCAAATTAGTTTAGTAACTATGCATTTATGTCTTGTTTTTGTAGAATTCTCCTGAAGTTGTTTTCTTGGGTGAAAAGTTATTTCCCCAAACTGTCAAGAAATCTTGTGTCAAAACTGAAGAGATATACAATGCAAATATTCAATTATCTTAGTATAAGCGTGGAATGAGCTCTTCTGCTAGCAAGTTACCTGTACATGGACCTAGAAGAATTATTATCCCTGCAAGGCATGCATGTGACCCATTTGTTCCCTCAATGAAGCGTCGGTTTCCTGTTGCAGAGCAGGAGAACAGATACTATATTGCTTTCTGTCGATTAGCTGATAGTTCTAAATGGCAGAGATACTTATATGTTTTTTGCTTGTACTAAATTGTGTGTTTTTTGCTATAAAATATTAGCAATGTTAGATTTATTATTTTGTTTTTAGGGATTGTACTGTTCTGTTTGTTAGTTATGTATAAGTATGTTTTTTATGCCTTATCTTATTTTACATTTGTATAGGTTGCTGTTTGCATGTGACTTGTGTATGTATTTTTACTGCAACTGTCTATCTGTGTGACTATAGACATGTTATTGCATATGCAAGCAAATAGGAGTAAATGTGTTTTTGTATTTTGGCCATGATAGTTTATAACCAAGGAACTGTTTAGCTAGGTGCATATACCAGCATATATTCACTCTTTTCTCTTCTCTTCCCTGAATTATTTAGTTCTCTTCTCAATCTTAACTTTGTGAAGTAGAGTAGTAGTAGTGCTGTGTAGAAGTAGTTGTAGAGTAGTGTATATTCTACTGTTGATTTGGTTCCAGATTTGTTCATATGGACTCTGCCCAACAAACAGTGACGCTCATTTGGGAGGTGTTGCCAGGTATATGTATATATTTTGTATACATCTCATGATTAATATATGCTGTAACACATCCATCACTTTAGTTTGCTGTTAAATTTGGTTAATATTTTAAAATTTGATAATAATACTTTATGGCCATACTATAGCCTTAATCTTCAGGTTTGCTGTATATATGTATTGGCTTGTATATATGCTATCTTTCTTTCTGATTCATGGCATGAACCTCAATTGATTCTAGTCAACACTTTGATGTGAAACATATTTGGTTGCAACACCTATATATATAGCTATCTACACATATTTACTTGTTTTTTTCTTGAAGAACTTTGATTAATTCATTCTAATCAGAATGAATAGTTGCAAATAGTTGCAACATTTTTATGTATTATAAGCTTCTAATTTTTTTTATTATAATATGTAGCTATGAAGCTGTTGATATTGACAATGTTAAAGCCAAGGTTTTTAGTTTTGGGCATTCTCTCAAAAAGACTGGTGTTGTTTCCCCATATGTGATATATGTCTTTTGCCGGTTCCTGTTTCAAAACAATCATCCATCTAAATCCAAGAAGAACTATTTTTTCCCATCTATTGGTGTAAGTATTTCTTTGATATTTTTTATTTGTATTTGTGTTCTTTTTAAATCTCCCACACTGAATGCAGAATACATGATTTTTGCTAGGCACAACTTATTATTGATTCTGATATTGCTGATTTAGAAAAGGTTAGAAAATCTTTCATTGGAGCTGGTAATGCTAGGCCTTTACATTTGTGTGACATGGTAATGTTTCTTTTTTCTTATGAGTGCTTTTGTGTTATTTTCTTTTTATTAGTGTCTAATTTATTATTGTTTCTATTTTTGCGCTTATTTTTTCCTATTGAATATCTTCAGCTATGGTTCCTGTTTGTGGTTGATATAAAGGATAGAATGCTTGTGTATCTAGATTCTTTGCATGCTGAAGGTGATGAGTACTTTGCACCAATAATGCCTCTAGTGGTAATTTCTTTTGTTTTATTACTTGTTGTTTTCATTGAATTCATATTTTTAAAAGAAGCAAATATTTATTTTAGCACTATCTATAATTTGCAGTTGAAGCATTTACAGAATGTGTGGAATAAACTTCAATTCTCTCCAATAGACTTTAGCACTTTTAGGACTAAGTTCCCACCTGTTCCACAACAAGAATATAGGTTAATCTTCAATTTTCTGTTTAGTTTTTCATTCGATTTGTTCATGTTATTCTTAGTAATTTTTTTTCCTTTTTTGTAGCTTTGATTCTGGCATTTATGTGATGAAATTCATGGAAATTTGGTCTCCAAGAATTATTCTGTTAAATGAGTTTGGGTCAGAAAATATCAAGAATATTCGTGTGCAGTATGCAAATCAGTTGTTTTTTTCATCCCAAAAACAAGATGTTACAAACTGAAGTTGAAGATGTAGTGTTGAATTGGTTTGATCCGCAAGTTTATTTTCATTGATCATTTTAATTAAATTGTTTGTTTGATTACTTGAATTTTTTATTTTTTCATAAATTTTGAATTGTAGGTGAAGTTTCCATGTGATGTGTGAGATCTTGGTTGTTTGCAAGAACTTAATGTAGTACATAAGAACTTCTGTGAATTAACTGTTAAAATTTCGTATTAAAATTTCTTCAGTGTTCAGCATTACTCTTGCTTGTTTGATGCTCTTCTTTGTTGATCACCGTCGCAAGAACCATTCACTTGAAGGATTGCTGCTTATTGCAACAACTTTTTATTTTTTATTGCATTTTATTTGTATGTTAACCGTTGAATGGCTGTGATGAATTTGCTGCCCTTTGGTGGTATTGGGAGATCTATTAACACAAGCTGAGTTGGTTCCTTGCTAACTTGATCAGCTAATGGCGAAACTAGGAGGGCTTGCTTTGCAGCAAGTTACCAGTTTAAGGCTATTTGCTGGTCTGCTACAGTGACATGGTCCCAACTTTGGTGATTCCAAAATAGTTTGCTGCTTAGATTGCGAGGCATGTTGATTACAAGTGATCTGAAATTATCTTGAGCCAAAAGTTCATTTCTTTTTCAAAAGCAACGAGTTAGTACTATTTTTGGCTTTCTTGTGGGCAGTTTCGAGTTTGGAAAATATTTTGAAGTTGTTGTGTGATCCTTGGAGTGATATTTGACTTTTTGGACCGTTGATTTGCGCCAAGATTCGTGCGCTTGATGGGTGGATTTTTGGCTGTAAGTAAAACATGGGCCCCGCCTTTACAGCTTCAAAATTTCGGTATCCGCGCCTCTCTTTTCTTTTCTTTCTTCTCGCGGTTTCCTTTTCTTTCTTGCTGTCTTCTTTTTCTCTCTCTGTGTCAGTGTTGTCTCGGTTTCTTTGTGGGTGGCAAGCAGAGTGCGAAGGCGAGAGAGAGGCATAGAGAACAGCGGGAGCACGTCGTCGATGACCTAGATCCCTGCCTATTTGTCCGTTCATTTAAAGATAAACTTGAGTGTGCTCTTGGTTCTGTTTTGCCATGCCATTTGATTGAGAAATTGTACTTTTTGATGGGTGATCATTGCTCTGAAAAACACTCTAATGATAGTCATGCTATGAGGATTGCTAGCTAATGGTCTTGCTTATGCATCTGCTTATTGCAACCAATTTTTAATTTTTATTGCATTTCTTTTGTATGTTATCTGTTGAATGGCTGTGATGAATTTGCTGCCCTTTGCTGGTATTGGGAGATCTATTAACACATGCTGAGTTGGTTTCTTGCTAACTTGATCAGCTAGTGGCCAAACTAGGAGGGCTTTCTTTTGAGCAAGTAACCAGTTTGAGGCTATTAGCTGGTCTGCTACAGTGGCATGCTCCCAACTTTGGTGATTCATAATGGGGGTCAAATCTGAGCCATTCCATAAATATTTTCTAATTTAAATATCTAGTTTATAAAGGGAGACCTGAGTTTTGTTTTGTTAGCAACTGCAATGATTTTCTGTTTGTAACCCAAGCATCTGCTGCAGTGTGCACTCAAATTTGAAGGAAAAAGAGGTATGCAAGTTACTCACCTCCTGTTGATTTGAGTTTTTAATTGGACAATGTTTTCTTTGTTAGTCCTGCTAAACAGACTTTGAATGCACTGAAGATGCATGTATATGTTAGATTGAATGGATTTTTTGAGTTCTTAAGATGCATTCTACTCATTTTTCTTTTTAACTAGATTACTGATGATTATTTGTACTATGATGCACTCTACTCATGTATGTGTCATGTTCTCTAGATTTGTAAGCATACAATACAACATCTCTGTGGATATGGAATTTATTGTATGGTTCATTTCCATGTTTTTAGCACATGAACTGATGAGCTATAGATGTGATTATTTGGACTTATGCAACTTCTGTTATCTCTAGGAATAAAGAAGCTGAACTAAATATGTTACTTTTTGTATATGTGATGTTTTGTAGATTTGTAGGCATGTGATATTCTGAATTTTGATTTAGCAGATCTCTGTTACTGAATATTTATCACGATTTCTGCTATGATAGAAAGCAAAATGAAATCCATGCTATATAGATAACTTTGTAGCTTTGAGCTGAACACTCTATATCATTTAATACATGCTTTGTTTGCAAGAACTTAATGTAGGACATAAGAAGTTCTGTGAGTTCTATTACATCAAAAGAAATGTAGTACATAACTCTATATTCTACACTTTGTTGTTGATTGATATGTTGTTGCTTGTCCTGTTTCACTTTTGTCCGATGTAGCTTTTGAATTCTTCTTCTTCTTTTTGTTTTGATCTTGCACCGCTGGTCTCTTTTCTCGCAAAAAGTGACAATGCATAGTTAACGTTTTGTACAATTTAATTTCAAATTAAAATTTCTTCAGTGTTGAGCATTACTCTTGCTTGTTTGATGCTCTTATTTGTTGTTCACTTTAGTTTTTTCTTTATTCTGATTTGTACCGCATTTTAAATATTCAAATATTTTGTTAACAATTCAAACATTTCATTTGTATTTACAAAATAATTTCAAACTTACTTGTTTTTGCACTTCTCTCTTCAACTTGAATCTTCTTTTTTGAACTTTCTATTATCTTCTCTACTATCCTTCTATACCTCTTTGGCTTTCTTCCTTTTGTATTTGCTGTATTTGGGTCCTCTATTTGTATTTCTTCATCAATTGATACTTGTTCTGCTTGGTCCACACTAGTGTTTTGTATTGTGTTGCTTTGATCTTGACAACTGGTTTCCATCTCCCTATTGAATCATGAAGTCAATATTTTTGTCCAATTTGTCAAGTTCATCCAATAGATAATCATAAGTACTTTTTCTCTTTCTTGCTTTTGATGCTAAGTCTGCTCCTTTTCTTGAAAGAACATTGAACATTAGAACTGAATTTTCGCTCTTTGTTTTTCGCATTACGATATTTTTCATCTCTTTCATTTCCTTCTTTCTCCATCTTTGTATTATGTACTTTTCTGGAATTTTTGTGACATTGAGCTCCAACACCACTTTCAGAATGTGCGAGCACAGGATCCCATCCTTTGAGAACTTCCCACAGATGCAGCTGAACTCTTCATTTGGTAAGTCTATCATGACTATATGCTTCCTTGGTCTCCATTCTTGTTGTGTGCTATTTGGTGAAACAAATACTTCATATACTTTGCTTGTTGTTAGCACATTAGTTTGCAGCCTTGGAGTCTCCTTTAGTTCAATCTGGAATTTCTTGAATATTGCCAAGTTGTATAATTCAGATGCTTGCTCTTCTATGATATAGTTGAACCACAAGTTTTTTGGTTTCTTGCTTCTTGATTCAAAATCTTTGTTGTACTCAGTGTCAAATATAGTATCATTTATATTCTCATACTCCTTCATAAAGCTCATTACATTGTGTTGTGGTCCAACACTTCTTTTGGACCTGCTATTTGTACCTTCGCTTATTGCAGTGCTTTGTATAAAAAGGCAAAAATCATACTTGAAATACACTGGCACAAACTGAGCTCTGTTTTTCCACATTATATTCAAATATTTGATATTCTGCAAGCTGAACTTCTCAATCATCTGTGGCCAAAGTGATTCAAACTCTTCTTCAGTCAAACAATTATTCAATATGTCTGTGTATTCCTCATATAGATTTTTGTTTGATTTTTCAGAGAACATGCTTCCTGTCTTCTGTCTGCAATATTTTTAATGTGAAATAAGCAGTTTTTGTGTTTTGTTCTTTCAAATACTTGAGCTATTGCTGACCTCATCGCATTGTCTTGGTCTGTAATTATTGTTTTTGGATGTTTTCCACCCATTGCTGTTATGAATGTTTCAAAAACCCACTTGAAAGTCTCCACTGTTTCATCTCCTAGAAATGCGCAGCCAAATAAGCAAGTAGTTCCATGTCCTGTAACACCAACAAATGGCGCAAATGGCATGTTGTATCTGTTTGTTCTATATGTTGTGTCAAAACTTATGCAATCACCATATTCCTCATATAGCAAGTGTTGACCTCCCATGTGTCCAAAACATACTTGTTACTTTGTTATTTTCATCAAGCTTGAATTTGTAGTACATTCCAGCATCTTGTTCTTCTTTTTTTCTTTAGATAATTCAACACTTGCTTCATGTCATTGTTTCTTGTTTCACAATTTATTGCTGTTCCAACATTACTTACATCCTTCTTTGTGTATGGCAATGCTGACAATCCCCCACAGAGAAATGATAGTATGACAATCATGCTCCTAGTAGGTATGTTGCACTCTTTTAAGGTCCTTATTAGCCTTTTCTCCTCAATTGTCATGTTTTTATGTGATTTGAGAAACTTTGCCTCTCTCCTTGGGCAAAGTTCATGGTTATGCTTCAAATCCAGTGTTGCTATCTGCCATATCCCTCCAATTTCAAATACTTTTTTTACCATCATCATACATTTGTAGCCAGTCTTTATTAGAACTGTTATTTGCCTCTCTTGTTCAGTTGTCTCTTCTACTTGTTCTTCTTCTTGTTGTTCCTCCTCTTCTTCTTCTCCTTGTTCTGCATTTTTGTTCTTCTTCTTTTTCTTCTTCTTCTTCTTTTTGTCCTCTGGTTCATTTTTGCCTTGCAAGTTGCATCTGTATGTCTACTTTGTAATCTCACCATTTCTCTTTTTGCTTGTTGATTTGTAATGATGACTTATCACAGTAGAAAAACCAGTTAGATAAGCATAGAAGTTGAAAAATCCATGAGCTTGTTTATCTGTTTTGAACTTCATTCCGAGCTCAGGTATGTGCTTTTTGTCGATATGTGTATTGCCCTCTTCATCATCTTTCAAAAAGTTATCAATATCATTTTTATTTAGTTCTTCTCTGCTTTTAGTATCTGAAATAGAATCTTTCTGTTGCTCTATTGGCTGTATCTGCATTTCTTGTACTATTTGTTCTGCTGTTGAGTGCTGCTTGTCTTAGCTCTATATGAATTATTTTTGTATTTCTTTCCTGCCAAAAATTATTAGTTCTAGTTTGTAAGTTGCACTGCTCAATAATGAATTTTTTATACTGTATTTAACTAAGAATTTATCTCACTGCTAACTTAGTTACATACCTCATCATCTTCATTGTCTGTCCATATGTTTAACTGTTCTCTTTCATTTGCAAAGTTATTTGCATTTTCCTGCATGTTTAATTGTAATATAATTAAATAATTAAATACAATTTTTAACATATTCATGTGGATACAAGTAGTTAATTGCTTGAACCTTATATACCTTTGATTTGAAGTGTGTGTTCTTCAATTCATACATCTCTTCAATGTCTTTTTCTTCAGTCATCTGCATATAATATACATAAATTTTTGTTTAGAGCAATGATTAGTTTAATAATGAAAAACAATATTTTTTTGCTATTGTTACCTTAAAATTGTTGCAATTGTTGTAAATATCATCAAATTCTTGGTAGTTCCAATCTATGCTTTGTGTTGTTTCATTATGTTCTGTAAAATCTGGAGAAAACCTGCTTGTTGTCAGCACCATTGAATTCTGCACCATAAAATTTTCTGTATTAGTAAAAAACAATATGTATATTATGCAGCTGTATGATTGTACAGACTTTATAGTCATTTTTTTCCCTTACGTGATATGTTGTAGGTGTGCAAAGTAGACTTGTCAAGTTTTGTTGCCCTTCCTGCAATATTTTATATTTCTTCAGTCTAATTATGTATAAATTTAGTTTACTATGAATCTAAATTTTGAAATATGCTTACGGGAATAGGGTGTAAGCCAATGCTTGGACTATTTATGACTTGGTGCATGAGACTTGTACAAGACATCTGCAATAGGTGCATTTTTTGGATAAGTTTTCATTGTTAGTATAGTATAAGATGGTTGAATTTGTATGACTGACCTGTGTTGTATGTGAGGTTACCAATGCTAATTCATGTTGTAGTATTTGTGGGTTGTATGGCACTTCTTGTGTTGTGAGACCTGAAAAAAATACAATATAATTTAAGATGGTAGATATGTAATACACAAAATGAGTAGGAAAATAAAAATGTATTACCTGTATATGTTGTGTTCTTCATACCACCTTCTTGATTCTTTGTTTTGATTTTGCTTTTCTCTGATTCTTTGATTGTTTTTACTTCACCTTGTAGATGATGCCCTCCTGTACCTGCAAATAGTTTAATTTATAAGTAAGTTTTGTTAGTATAGTATAAGATCGTTGTATGGTGCTAAATTTAGTTTTTATGCACTTGCAGAACTAATGAATGGTAGATAGTTACATTGAAAATACACGATACTTACATATGTAATTTTAATTCTGTACTGATGTAAATTTACTTTTGAATTGAATTTTGTTAATGTTTATGACATGTTATATAACTAAAGCACTGATTTCACCAGTTTCAATGGTCAGTGGTCCAAAATCATTTGATGCTCTAATAAAGGTTAGTGTTCTTTATAAGTGATCTTGACTCATGTTTTGATACAAATGTAACTTTAGATATTTGTGTATGTAAATTTCAAAACTTACATGACTTTTGTACTATAATTACAACTATAACTTTTAGTTATTTCGTCATGAATTTTTTTCAATTCATTGATATATGGGATTTTACTGTAATTTTTTTCTTGCTTTTGTTGTCCCTTTGATATATTCTTGAATTATGCACTGCTTGTTCCATTTTTGCATTGAGATGATAGAATGGTAATTTCCATAGTTTCCATCTGATTTTTAAATATCTTATAGCATCTTATTATACTTAAGGAATTTAAAGATTTTACACTCCCTTACATGTGAATTGTACTGTAGTTACAATTGTAATTTTAGTTATTTGTTAATGTAAGTTATAATATGACAATGAGAAAATCCAATTTTGAAGTGAATTCCTGTTATTTCTTCCGCTCTGTTGTTCTGCATTTTGTTTATTTGAATGGATTCTGCATACATTTTTGTTCCTGCATAATTGAACAAATGAGTTAGAACTAGGCATGCATAGTATCTACTATATATAATTGTCAGCTATTTTAAGTGTGATCAATGCTGGTAGCCTGGGACCTTGTTGTTGTTGTAGTTAAGTCAATAAGGTCGCTTCCTAGTCAACCATAATGTAATGTCTTAAATAGAACTAGATCAGTCAGTCATTTGATTAGAAGATATGTTTTAGTAGTTTCTGAAATTTTATAATGTTTCCTAAAGATAAGGAGGCTTTTGTTTGATTGTTTGATTCTTTTTACTTCACCTTGTACATGATGCCCTCTGTACCTGCAAATAGTATAATTTGTAAGTAAGTTTTCTTATTATTTGTTAAGAGCAGTTCTAATGGCGAATCAGCACATAATGTTTCATGCCTAAATGCCTAAATTGTTGGCTTTTTGTTTATTTGAATGGATTCTGCATACATTTTTTGTTCCTGGAAATTGAACAAATGAGTTTCTAAAATTTAATAATGTTTTATGCATAAATTCTTTGTTCATTTGTAAGTTTCTAATTTTCAGATTAATGTGAAAACTTACATTACCATTGTATTAAAGTTACAACTGTAATTTTAGATATTTCTTTATGTAATTTTTCTGTAGCTGTTATTGAATAATCTATTATATTTGTGTGCTTTCATTTGTTTGTTTACCCTGATGATGAGACCTATAGCCTATAGCACAGTTATTTTCTTCTCGATGTGCACAGTAATTTTGATTTCTTTGAACTGAAATTAACATTCTGTTGTTTCCCTTTTCTTGAATCTGCATATGACAACAAACTATTAGTGTTACTGAAGAATAACACAACAAATGAAGATTACTAGTTATTTACAGCATAGTTACATTGTTTTGAGCTTAAATTTACATATGTAAATCTACTTCAATGTAAATGTAATTTTGCACTTGATTTCTTTTGCACTAATGAAATTTCCCAACTATTTAGTGACATACTAGATTCTTTGAAGTTTTTATTGTTCAAAAAGTTGTTGCCATTTAAAAATTTCTACTATTTGAGTGAAAAATGTGCAACTTTAGTGTTTGAATTATCTAGCCTTAGTTTTTGGTTCAATTTATATGTGCATATATGTACTGCTCTGAAGTAGTATTATTCTGTGGATGAATCAGTGAGCAGGTCATATTTAGTGTGTGAGATATTTATCTTTAGTTTGGTGTTGAATTTATTTTGTAGGTTCCTGTTTTGTAATTTATCTGAGCATTATTCATAATTTTGCAAATAATCACAAGCTACTAAATTTATCAGTTTATGCATAGTTTGTCTGATTGCTAGTGATTTGCCAGTTTTGATCTGTTTTTTAATATCTGATTGCATCTTATTCGTAGTTTGTGATATTTTATAATGTTTCATGCATAAATCCATTGTTCATTTGTAAGTTTTCTAGTTTTTAGATTAAATTTACTAGTTAATCTGAAAACTTACATGACCATTGTATTATAGTTACAACCGTAACTTTAGATATTTCTTCATGTAATTTTTCTTCAGTTGCTTGATTTATGGGATTTTATTGTAATTTTTCTTCAGTTGCTTGATATATGGGATTTCTTTGAACTAAAATTAATTAACTGAAGTGAATTACTTTGAAATGACAAAGGATATACTGTGACGATTTGCTAGCTAAGGGTTTTGCTTATGCATCTGCTTATTGCAACCAGTTTTTAATTTTTATTGCATTTCTTTTCTATGTTATCAGTTGAATGGCTATGATGAATTTGCTGCCCTTTGCTAGTATTGGGAGATCTATTAACACATGCTGAGTTGGTTCCTTGCTAACTTGATGAGCTAGTGGCCAAACTAGGAGGGCTTGCTCTGCAGCAAGTAACCAGTTTGAGGCTATTAGCTGGTATGCTACAGTGGCATGCTCCCAACTTTGGTGATTCATAATGGGGGTCAAATATGAGCCATTCCATAAATATTCTCTAATTTAAATATCTAGTTTATATTGATTTCCTAGTTGTTTGTTTGTTGCACTTGCCTGTCTGAAAGTTGTACTATTTAGCTGCTTGTACTACTGTACCACTAGCTTGTAAAAATGGCTTTTGCAAGTAGTGGCCTGGCTGCCTGCAAGCCTGATCAAGTGCTGGATGGCTTTATTAGTTTTATATTTTAAGTGTAGTGAGTAGTATTAGCAATCTATTTTGTTAGTTCTATATTTTGTTATAATTAGTTCTCTCATGTGGGTAGTAGTACTTAGTAGTTAAAGAAGTTCATAGTTCTAAATAATATTTAGTTTCATCAGAAATAGTTTTGTTAAATTTTGCTAGCCATTTCACTATTTTGCACAAGTTAGTTTTGTTTGCTAGACCAAATATCTAAATAAGCAATTAGCTCTGTACATCTCAATAGTGTCGTTTTGTTAGCAACAAAGGGAGACCTGAGCATTGTTTTGTTAGCAACTACAATGAGTTTCTGTTTGTAACCCAAACATCTGCTGCAGTGTCCTATTGCTTTGTTCTTGGTCTTTAAGTTAAGCATTGTGTGTTTAAATTTATGTTGCAAGGTACTTAGGGCTTGTTTGGTTGGTACCGTGAGTCATATGCCTAAGGGAAAATGGCGCTCAAGTTTTCCATGAGTTCTTGATGTTTTATGGCTGGCAAGGCTAGCCTGAGCTCGCTCTATTTGGTTAAAGGCCTGGTGTTAAACGTGCCTGAGAGAAAAGTACAATCGCAAAAGAAATTTTGGTTTGTTCTATGATTTTTTGCCATGTATGCAATTTTACCAGGGTTTCTGCTATGATTCAGAAAGATGAAATCCACTCAAATTTGATTGAAAAATAGGTATGCAAGTTACTTACCTCATGTTGATTTGAGTTTTTGGAGTTCATCTGGATCTTTCTTCTTCTCCTCTTTGCTTTTCTCCATCTCTTTTTTCCCGATCTGTTTCTAGTGCCGATCTGTGGTGTGGTGTTGTGATGGATGAATGATTCACGTAATGTGTAGTTTTAGGTTTCTTGTGTGTTAAGTTGATCAAGTTTGGGCTGTTGGATGATTCCGCGTGATGTTGTTTGGGCTGAGCAATTTGTTATGTTCATGAAGTTTGGGCTGAGCAATTTGTTAACTTCATCAAGTTTGGGCTGAGCAATTTGTTAAGTTCATGAAGTTTGGGCTGAGCAATTTGTTAAGTTCATCAAGTTTGGGTTGTTGGATGAAACCTCGTGTTGTTACTTGGGCTGAGATAGTTTTGGATCTGTTATAAATTAGTAGCCCATTATGTTTGTGTCGTTAAAATGAGGCCCACTTTATTGTTTCTATGGTTGCATGTGCTGTCCATTGGATGAAGATCCAAAGGCTGAAAAATCTGTGTGATTTTGGGGTGTGAAATTTGTCGACTGTTGGCTAGCCAGACCCAAAATCAATTCCCAAAAATTTAAACTGTGGGCCTTCATCCCTATTGGACCGGGCCAACCTGGTATGTGTTGGGCTGTTGGTAATTTCAAAAAAATTATGTTGTAGGCCCATGACCGAATCTGATGCATGCGCTACTTTTGCAATCTGATGTAGTTGCCGCCGGCTACATGCACCAACAACAAAGGCATCTATTTAATAATGAGATATCTTGCTGACATCATGCATCCATCCGTCAGAATTTCTCGTTGTGCATGTATTGGGCTGTAGGCCAGGACCGAATCAACTATTGACTGCTGACCAAACAAACTATATCCTGTGGCATTCTTGTAGCATGCACTATTAGTATGATAGAGTTTGTTTTATTTGTCAACAAATGCATGCACTATTGGTATGATTCATGCGCTATTGGTAGTTGCCGTTGGTGACGTCCACCAACAGGAAAGGCTCCGCTGCCGGTGTTATCACCCGGCGACATCCACCCACATGTATGCCCACGCGCTGCGGTCGACGCCGGCACCAGTTCACGTACGTGATGCCGTTGTTAATTTTTGGGATTCAATTTTTCATCCGTCGCATCGTGTTAATCATTGTTTTTCAATTACTTCATGTTTGAAGGTAGTCGTATCTTGCACGCTATAAACTTATATACGATGAACAACAGTCAATTTTTCTTTGCGGAGTTGTTGGATTCATCATCATCGGATGATGATATAGATTTTCTGATGTGTCATGTATTTGAAGATGACGATGAAATTCGAAAGCATGGTGGTTCTGTTATGGGTCATAACGTACTTGATCGTGGTAGAGAAGGTGGTCATTTTAGATTATACGAGGACTACTTCTCCGATAATCCAACGTATGGTCCAAGTTATTTTAGACGTAGGTCTGCAAATAACTTTTGGGAACCGCTCTAATATTATATTATTATAGTTTTTTACTATGTGTAGTAATTATTTGTGTTTTCATCGTATAGGTGTCGAATGAGTCGATCTTTATTTATGCGCATTCTGCAAGCTATACAAGACCATGATTCATATTTTGTTCAGAAGAGAGATGCGGCTGGAAAACTCGGACTTAGTGGGCTTCAAAAGGTTACTGCGGCTCTAAGAATACTTGCATATGGTGTACCTGCCGACTCGACCGATGAGTACATCATAATTGGAGAAAGCACGGCCCTTGAGAGTTTACGTAATTTTGTAAAAGCAGTAGTCGAGATTTTTGGGGAAGAATATTTGAGGTCACCAAACCAGCGTGATGTTTCTCGGTTACTTGACATGAATGAGAAAAGAGGTTTTCCTGGAATGTTAGGCTCCATAGATTGTATGCACTGGAATTGGAAGAATTGTCCTACGGGATGGCATGGTCAGTTCATAGGACATTTCCACAAACCTACACTTATACTTGAAGCTGTAGCATCACAAAATTTGTGGATATGGCATGCGTTCTTTGGTTTACCCAGCTCTCACAATGACATCAACGTGCTTCAACGTTCTCCTTTATTTGCTAGGCTAGCGGAAGGACAAGCACCTGAGGTAAATTACACTATTAATGGACATGAGTACACGATGAGATACTACCTCGCGGATGGTATATATCCTCCATGGGCGGCCTTTGTTAAGACAATTCCGATGCCTCAAGGAAACAAGAAGAAGCATTTCTCCCAACAACAAGAAGTGGCAAGGAAGGACGTGGAACGTGCTTTTGGAGTTTTGCAATCCATATTTGCTATTGTCCGCGGTCCAGTTCGATTATGGGATCAAGTCACACTAAGCTATATCATGAAATCATGTCATTATGCATAACATGATTGTTGAGGATGAGCAACATGATGTGACTGACTTAAATTTCTATGGAGTTGAAGAACCAGGGGATGTTTCTCACGAGAACATTCAGGGGTTAAACGATTTCATTTTGAACCACCAGAGGATAAAGGACAAAGAAGTGCACATTCAACTCCAGAACAACTTAGTGGAGCACCTTTGGCAGCGCTTTGGAGAGTGATTTATTAGTTGTCATAAATTTGTAGACAAATTTAATTTTATTGCACTTTCATGCATTACATAGAAGTTTGGGTCATATGTAATAAAGTAGAAGAACTAGTACTTTCCAACTAACTTTATATTTCTCAGAAATAAGAAAATACTAGTAGAAGTTCCTTACAATATGTCGATGTTGTAGATCGACACGGAGGGATCCGGAGGACCCCCTTTTTGGTTCGGCACGGGGAGCGGTGTATCCTGGTTCAAACTCGCGATAAGGATGGTGTAACGCTAAGGAGGCGGGGCAGGGATCAGAGTTGTGGAGACACGAGAGTTTATACAGGTTCGGGCCACCAGCGTGGTGTAATACCCTACTCCTGTTTGTATGTAGTATATGGGGCGAATTGCCAAGAACAAAGGGAACGCTCTTCTCCTTTCGGAGTCAGTAGTGGATGAGAGATTGCTATGGGCTAGCTGAGGAGGCAGAACCTACCGCCGACCTTGTTCTATGATGGACTTGGGTCTCCTTTTATAGTATAAGGGAACACCTCAGTAGTCCCAACTTTTCTCTACTTTACTCCACATGAGGGAGTGGTTTTTGCCTTGTCTTGTCGTTGAAGCCATTCCATTCCTGCTCCTTCCTGTTTGCTGCGTCATGGAAAGCGGAAAAGGGGGCGATCGTCATGGTAGCCATGCTGCTGACGCGATGATGGTTTGCCTACCCGGTCCGACGGGACCCACTGGTCAGTGACCCATCTCGCGGGTAGGTACTAGCACTGTGCCTCCTGCGCTCGCACTCTCTCTCCCACGTGGCCGCCCAATACATTAAATGCGACTGGACAGGGCGTGAGGGGGGCGTGCGCGGAGTGGGTGCGCGGCCATACCGCGGTCTTAGTCAAAGACTTTTAGCTCCCTTTACATTGTGATAGGCAAAAAGGGGTGATGATGGGTGCAACTGACAGCCGCGCCTCACATCGCATTGAATGCAGTGAGGCAGGCGCTCAGCTCCCCTCCATTTGAGCATTAAATGGGTTGGTTGGCAGTTGGACTCGTCCGTCTCTCAGAGAGGTGCGGGATGAAGGATGGGGGTCCGGGTGATCCCCGCCGTTTGGGAGTATGGTGGCCTCCGGGCAGCCTCCGGGCCAGCCCCTTCTGGGGCGGCCACGTGGCCGCCCGTGGCCGAGACTCGCCTAAACCTTTTAGGGCATAACTTTGACGCTCCTTGATGGACAAGGGCGCCTTCCTTTTTCTCAAATGCCATGCCCCCGACATACCCCCGGGCCCATATCACCGACAGTAGCCCCCGGCGTTGACCGGGGCTGAGTCGGGCTCGGGCGCGGTTGACGCCATTTCCTTGAGCTTGTGGGCCCAGGCATTTGTGCGCTTTTGCTATGGCAGGTGGCCGGTACGCGACAACTGATGTCGCACCAGGCCAAGCTTTTCCTTAGGACGGGGGGAGAGTTTGTTTGGGCCACGCGTACGAGGGCCCATTCAAACCGCCTAGCACTCTCCGTCCCGCGTAGTGCGCCTGGCAGGCGCGGAACCCCAGGCGGCATGAAATTCGAACGGCGCGGGAACCCAAGGGGATGCGAAAATCAAAAGGGGGCAGAGCCGAGAGGGCGCTTCGCGTGGTAGTAGGGCAAATTTAATGCCGTGGAATTCGAGGGGGCGGTGATCGCTTATAAAACCAGATCCGTATGAAGGGGGATCGGTTTCTACGCTTTCCACTGCCATCACCTCTCACAGCCATTTCGCCCTTCGTCTACCTAGCGCCCTTGGCCCTGTCTGCTCCCTTTCTCTCGCCCCCAGTTCCCTCTTCGTGCTTCTGCATCCACCCTCGCGATGGGCCGCGACTCGCCTCTGGAGCCAGGGAGTGTGCTCCCCAAATATCTAGTTCGCACTGCGGAGGCTCGCAGCCTCTTCAACAAGTTCTTGCCGCACGGCACGCGCAGCGGCGGTGATGTCCCGGAGGAGCGGCCCCCCATGAAGATGGTGTTCTTCACCTACTTCGCCATGGTCGGGTTGGTGCCGCCCTTCTCCCGCTTCTTCCTCGACGTCCTGGAGTTCTACGACCTCCGGCTGCACCACCTCACCCCCAATGCCGTCTTCTACCTCGCCGTGTTTGCCCACACCTGCGAGATGTTCGTGGGGGTGAGGCCCTCTCTTCACCTCTTCCAGCAGTTCTTCCGGGTGTGCCGGGCTGGCTCCCCCGGCGCGGTCGGGTACGTGGCGATCCAGCCACGGAATGACAGGGCGGTCGGCACCCCCTTCATCGACATCCACCCTCGATCCAGGTGGGAGAACTGGAGGGCGTTCTGGTTCTACACCAGCCTGCGAGACCACCCCCGCCTCTCCCTGCCGACGGGGATTCCGGTGAACCAGAGGAACTGGGGGGCACGTCCGTGAGCTGGAAGGGAGCTGGACGGGGTGCTGGACCAAATCAGCTACCTTCGGCGGGGGGGCCTATCCAGCCACGCGGTCTTCCGTGACTTCCAGATGAGGCGCGTCGCGCCGTTGAAGGAAAGGCCACGCCCCACCTACATGTACATGGGCTCCAATGACGACATGCGGACCCACGTGGGCGCCGCCTTCGACTGGGACGAGAGGGACCTCGGGACCCTGGTTTGCCGCACCCTCGGCGTCACGGAGATGGACCTGACGCAGCTCCCGCCTGGGCTGGTACCGCTGTGTCAGGATTCAGCGCGCCCGGAGATCCTGCACCTGCTGCAGGTGGTGGGCGACGGCGTGGGCTCGTCGTCGGCCGCACCGGAAGCTGCACCAGAGGCTGCTCCGAGGGGTGGGGGCGGTGATGACGACGACGACGCCGCCGAAGACCACATCCCGATCGGGCGGTTGAACCGCCGGGGTCCGTACCGAAGCGACCCGGGGCCCCGGACCCTAAGGTGAAGAGGAAGAGGCCAGAGGAGGACTGCTCTCCTCCCCCATCTCCACCGCGTGGCGCGGAGTGGAGCGTGCACCCCCGCCGACCGGGGGCTCGCGGGCGGCGGGCCCATCCCCGGGGCCACTATGCCGAGGGCCAGGCCGGCCACAACGGCGGCGATGACGACGGCGGGGGAGGCCCGGGGCGCATCCCCGGCGAGTACGCCGACGGTGGGGGAGGCCCGAGGCGCATCTCCGGCGGGCGCGCCGATGGCAGGATCCGCCCGTGGGGCTCCAGCATCAGGGGACACGGCGAGCAAGAGCCCGGCGAGTCCTCCAGGCCGCCCTGCGAAGAAGAAGCGGGCCATTTCGGGGATCTCCTGGGACTTCAATCCCGCCCGCAGGTACGCCTTGCCGATACGTGGATACCCATTGGGGCCTTACATTTTTGTCTTTGTTTTTTGATTCCTTGTTGTGTTCATGTCTTGCCTCCAGCCGCGAGCACAGGCATTTTCACCCGAGGGTTGTACCCAAGGGCGGTTACGCCTCGGGCTCGGGGACGGCGTGCGGGGAGAGGCTCGGGCGCCCGAGCCCCAGTCCGGGTCGCCCCCTACGGGTTCGGTCCCGATCCGGTGCGATATGGGAGGGGCCCACCCAAAGGCCGGAGCGCCGGCCGCCCATGAAGGGCAAGCCGCGGGCGGCGCAGGCACGAGGGGGCAGCGGAGGGCGGCGGAGATCAACCTCAGGGGTCCCCTCCGCGGCAACCATCGCCGCCGCCACGGCGATCTCGCCCGCGCGCGCCGCCTGCGCCGCGCCCGCCGGCTACCATTAATCCTCATCGGCGCGGAGCCTGCCGTGAGCCCCCAAGGCAAGGGGCGGGCGGCGCCGGCCACGGGGGATCCTTGGCGGCTCAGCCTGCACAGGGGGCCGATCCCGGGCCGAGTTCCGACTCCGAGTCTGGGGGTGCCCGGTCCGGGTTCGTGGCTGCCCTGGACATAGAGCCTCTCGTCCGGTCGCAGGAGCGGGCGAGGGAGGTCGTCTCCAGGGCGCTGGAGGAGGCCAACGCTATCTCCCTAGAGGGGCTCCGGTCCCAGGTGCAGGCCTTGGCCGCCAAGGAGGTCGAGGTGGCGCGGCGGGAGGCCGAGGTCGAGGAGGGTCGTCAGGAGCTGCCGACCACGGCGAGGGCGGAGGGCCTCGTCTGCAGGCGGGAGCTGGCGAAGATCGAGCGGTGCCTGGAGGAGCTCAGCCAAGTGTTCGAAGACACCGTCGCTGAGCGGCACGTCGCCGACCTCCGCGAGCAGGTCGCCGCCGCCGCTGAAGAGAGGGTGCGCACCACCGCCGGGCAGTTCCTCCGCGACCTCAGGGAGCGCGCGCAGGGCCTCGACGAGCGCGAGCACACCCTGTGCGACGCTGAGACCGCCGCCGCCAGCATCGACGCTGACCTCTAGGCCCGCGAGGCTGGCCGGTGGAGCGGGAGAGGGCCCTTGAGGCAGCGTGGCGGGCGGTTGAGAGCCGCGAGGCCGCCGTCGCCAGGGCCGAGGAAGACTCCGCCGCGCGGGAGGCCAACGTGCTGGCCCAGGAGAAGGCCATCGCTTAGCGCGAGGTCGCCGTGGGGGGCGAGAGGCGGCGGTGCTGGAAGCCCAGGAGGAGGCCTCTCGATGCCTGAAGGGCGTGTGGGATCGCGAGCAGCTGCTTGCCGCCGCCTCGGGCTACCGGCAGGACAAGCTGGAGCGGTGGGAGCAGGAGCTGGCCACCCGGGAGCAGGTGATCATGGATGCGCAGGCGCAGCTGCGGGGGCCGGGGCCGAAACTGGAGGAGGCGCACCGCAGGATCGCGGAGCTGGAGCGCGTCTTGCGCCTGGGGGTCCAGGGCCTGGCCTCGTCCGTCAGGCGCCTTCGGGACACGCCCGTGGGGTGGGGGTCAACCGTACCCCCCCAGCGTCCCTACCTTGGGGGGATTGGCCACGCATATTGACGATCTGGCCGAGGGGATACAGAGGGTGCCCGAGGAGGTCGACGAGGTGGCGAAGGAGTCATCATATGACTTATCCCGCCAGGTCGCGTCACTTATCTTGGCAAGTTGCCAAGCCCGCGACCCCGACTTCGACCCCTACATCCCCACCGAGGACTTCCCCGAAGGCACCGAGGAGGCCGCGTCTAGGACGCCGTCGACTCCATCATGATGGGCTTCGATGGCACCCCGGCGGCCTTCCAGCTCGCCCTCCGCGAGGATTCACCGGATGAAGACTCCCCGGAGGATGCCCCCAGCGACCCACCGGCCACTTAGGGCTTTCTTGCTCCTTCTCGGCTTGTATCTGTATCTGTATAAAAAGATATTCGTAGTATTGTTTATAAAGTTAGCGAACTTGCCTTCACTATGCTGAACTTGCGTTGTAACAGCTCATCGTGGTTGCTTTTGATGATTCATGTATATGTATGTTGGGAGCCCCCGGCCAACTTAGCGCACACGTAGTGGCGGTTGGTTGGCCTGATCCCCTGTTTATTTGCTTTCCTGCAATTGATAGTCCAACTCTTAGTTATTGCGAGAATGCGGTAGTGTGGTCCTCCGCCATGACTTGTCCCATGTAGTTGGGGGGCTGTTCCGGGTTCGGGCAGCATGCACTGGCCGTTGGCTGGTGCCTTTGTCGACGTTCCGGGTAGGAGCGAAGGCATAAAAAGGCCAGCGAGGGGGCAACGGGGGGCCGGGACAGGCGTGTTAGTTTGCACCCGAACCCCCAGGCGTGGTAGTATGCAGCATCGCTGTACCCTCGACACCCTTAGGGCTCTCAGGCTAAGGCGGGCAAGGCCGGGGAACCATTGGAAAGCCGCATCCGCAGTACATGCTCCAGCACGTGGGAGAAAACACACTACAACGGGTGTTTTGCAAGTAAAATCATATGGAATGTAATAACAAATGTATTGCTCATGCCACCGGGGGCAGTGGATGAACTTCCATGCATGTTTCAGCGCACCATGCGGCTTATGGGTAGAACCTGCGCAGGTGGGAAATATTCCACGGGTTCGGCAATGGAGTGCCATCCCATGTGGCTAGGCGAACTACTCCCGGACGCGGGGTGCCGATAACCTTGTATGGCCCCTCCCACATCGGGGATAACTTGCTTAGCCCTGTGCGCGTTTGCACACGGCGCAGGACCAGATCATTGACTTGCAGGGCTCGGGGGCTGACTTTGCTTTGATGGTAGCGACAGAGGCTCTGTTGGTAGCGGGCCGCGTGAACCGCTGCCCGACGCCTTCTTTCCTCCAGGTAATCCAAATCGTCACGATGCATCTGCTCTTGATCCGCTTCGGTGTATAATGCGGCTCGGGGCGATCCCAGGGTGAGCTCGGAGGGCAAGACAGCCTCGGCTCCATACACCAAGAAGAAAGGTGTTTCCCCGGTGGCGCGGCTCGAGGTTGTCCGATTGGCCCAAAGGACCGCAGGCAGCTCATCAGTCCACGAGTCCCCATGCTTTTTAATCACATTGTAGGTCTTAGTATTGAGGCCTTTTAGTATTTCTGCGTTTGCACGCTCGGCCTGACCATTGCTTTGGGGGTGGGCGGGCGAGGCGAAACAGAGCTTGATGCCCATGTCATCACAATACTCGCCGAATAGCTCACTCGTGAACTGGGTGCCGTTCTCGGTGATGAGCCTGTTGGGGACCTCGAACCTTGCCGTGATGCCTCTCATGTACCGCACAGCCGAATGTTTGTCGATGACGCTGACTGGATAGGCCTCTGGCCACTTGGTGAATTTGTCTACGGCGACATACAGGAACTTGCATCCGCTCCGCGCCTGCTTGAACGGGCCCAGGATGTCCAGCCCCCAGACCGCAAATGGCCATGAGAGCGGGATGGTCTGAAGGGCCTGGGCCGGTAGGTGCGTCTGCTTGGCGTGGAATTGACATGCTCGGCACCGCCGCACGAGGTCTGTTGCGTCCTCCAGCGCGGTGGGCCAATAGAATCCCAGGCGGAATGCCTTTCCTACCAGGGTTCGGGTGGCCGAGTGCGCTCCGCATTTGCCTTCATGGATCTCGGCTAGGAGCTCGAGACCCTATTCCCGAGCAATGCACTTCATGAGCACTCCGTTGGCACCGCGTCGGTAGAGTGTCCCTTCTACCAACACGTACCTCTTGGAGGTCCGGGCAATGCGTTCGCTTTCCTCGCGTTGCTCGGGCAATGACGCGTCTTGTAGGTACGCTTGGATTTCCGAAATCCAAGCTACCTGGCGCGTGATGTCGGTCCCGGCGGGGCTAGGCTGTGGCTGGCCCGCCGGGTCCGGGGCGCCGAGACCGGCCGATTCCTGCCTCTGGGGCGGTTCGGGGTGCGCCGACGGCTCAGTGAGACTTTCTTCAAATGTGCCCGGCGGGGCTGGGGCTCACGTGGATGCGATCCTAGATAGCTCGTCCGCCAGGGAGTTATCTCTTCTGCGAATATGGCGTAGCTTGAGGCCATCGAAATGGCGCTCCATACGCCGTACTTCCTTGACATAGGCTTCCATTTGGGGGTCGGTGCATTGGTATTCCTTGGAGACCTGGTTTACAACCAGTTGGGAATCTCCGAGGACCAGCAGACGGCGGATGCCCATGCCTGTTGCCGCTCGCAACCCCACTAGAAGCCCCTCATACTCGGCCATGTTGTTGGTTGCCCGGAAGTCGATCCGGACGATGTACTGAAGTACGTCGCCCGCTGGGAAAGTTAGCACCATGCCCGCTCCGGCTCCGTGCAAGGTGAGCGAACCGTCAAAGTTCATCACCCAGTGCGCGGCTCCTTGGTCGCGATCCTCCGCACTCTCGGGTTCCCCCGGGGGTGGATCGCTTCCGGCCGTTGGCGTCCACTCCACCACAAAATCAGCCAAGGCTTGGCTCTTGATTGCGTGTCGGGTTTCGTGCGAGATCAAATTCCGACAACTCGACGACCCATTTGACTACCTGTCCCGTGCCCTCTCGGTTATGCAGGATTTGTCCGAGAGGGTAGGACGTGACTACCGTTACGGGTGCGACGGAAATAATGTCGCAGCTTCCGGAAGGCCATGAGCACGGCGTAGAGCATTTTCTGGGCCTGCGGGTACCGTGTCTTTGCGTCCCGTAGCGCCTCGCTGACAAAGTAGACCGGCCGCTGCACCTTGGTGCGGGCCTTGACTACTTTATTAGGGGCGACTGGTTCGGGTACACCGGGGCAGGTCACCTCGGTGTCCGGGGCTTCCGAGCCGCCGCCCCCACCGGGGCCCTTAGGGCCGCTCTGGGTGGAGGGGGCTTCGGGTGCCCTCGGACTAGGGGGCCGGGCGGCTCCCTGAAGCTCGGGGGGCCAAGGGCCACCTCCGGGTTCGGGCGCTTCCTCGGCCGACTCCGTTTCGGGACTTCCTGCCACGGGCGCTTCGGGGCGGGTCACCTCGGTGTCCGGGGCTACCGGGCCATCGCTTCCCCCGGGGCCCTTGGGGCCACTCTGGGTGGAGGGGGCTTCGGGTGCCCTCGGACTAGGGGGCCGGGCGGCTCCCTGAAGCTCGGGGGGCCAAGGGTCGCCTCCGGGCTCAGGCGCTTCCTCGGCCAGCTCCGTTCCGAGGTCTCCTGCCTCCGGGTTTGACAGGGTTGGGGGTGACTGAGAGCCTAGCTCGTCGTCACGCTCCACAACCAAGGCCGCACTAATCACTTGGGGGGTCACCGCCAAATATAAAAGGAGGGGCTCCCCTTCCCCGGGGACCACCAGCACGGGCGGCGAGGAGAGGTAGCGCTTGAGTTCGCTCAAGGCTTTCTCTGCTTTGTCCGTCCAAGTGAAGGGGCTGGTTCGTTTTAACAACTTAAATAAAGGAAGCGCCCGCTCTCCTAATCTGGATATGAAACAGCTCAGGGCAGCTACACAACCAGTGAGCCTCTGCACGTCCTTGAGTTTCCTAGGGGGCGCATCTCCTCTATTGCCTTTATTTTAGCGGGGTTGGCCTCGATGCCTCGGGCAGAGACCAAGAACCCTAACAGCTTACCCGCCGGTACTCCGAACACGTATTTCTCTGGGTTCAGCTTCATGCGGGAGGACCGGAGGTTATTGAATGTCTCGGCCAAATCCGGGAGCAAAGTTCTTTGATCCCGAGATTTGACTACGAGATCATCGATGTATGCCTCAACATTGCGCCCTATTTGGTCCTTTAACGTGATGCGGACACCACGTTGGAAGGTGGACATGGCATTTTTTAAACCAAAGGGCATAGACATGTAGCAAAAAGTACCCACATGAGTGATAAATGAAGTTTTTTCCTCATCCTCTACAGCCATGCGAAATTGATGATAGCCAGAGTATGCATCTAGGAAGCATAAAAGGTCACACTCCGCAGTGGAGTCGACTATCTGGTCTATTCGGGGTAGAGGATAGGGGTCTTTGGGACATGCCTTGTTGAGGTCGGTGTAGTCGATGCACATGCGCAGCTTGTGGTTGGCCTTCGGGACGACCACCGGGTTTGCCAACCACTCCGGATGCAGCACCTCCTGGATGAAGCCGGCCTCGTGGAGCCGTGCCACCTCTTCGCGGATGAACGCCTGCCGCTCCGGGGCCTGTCGCCTCACCTTTTGTCGGACTAGGCGTGCGTCCGGTCGCACTGCAAGTCGATGCTCGATCACCTCCCTGGGGACTCCGGGCATATCCGACGGCTTCCAAGCAAACACGTCGGCATTCGCCCGCAGGAAGGAGACAAGCGCGTCTTTCTATTTGGGGTCCAAGCCGCCACCAATGTTGGCGGTCTTGGACGGGTCGTCGCCCAAACGGATAGACTTAATCACCACCTCATCGACAGAGGTGATGCGTTGCTTCGGGGCCTAGGAACCCGACGACTCCCCTTGGGGGACCTCGGGCTCAACGCGGTCGGCCGCCGCAATGTCGTCCACGCGCGCTTCCGCGTAGTCCAGCGCGGTTTTGACATTGGCGTGGACGGTGATGGGGCCTCCGGGGCCCGGCATCTTGAGCTGGCGGTAGGCATAATGTGTAGCCGCCATGAACTTCACCAACACCGACCTCCCGAGCACGGCGTTGTAGGGCAGATTGAGATCCGCCATATCGAAGTCTATTCGCTCGGTGCGGAAGTTAGCGGGGGCCCCAAAGGTGACCGGCAGAGCGATCTGCCCGAGGGGCCACACCTTTCCGGGCGTCACCCCAATGATGGGGTGAGAGGGCCCGAGTACCATTCCCGGGGCCTTGATTACCTCAAAAGCCTTCGGGGATAGTACGTTGAGGGCTGCACCCCCGTCAATTAAGACTCGGGCGACCTTGACGTTGCAGATGGTGGGGGAGGTCACGAGGGCCAAATGGCCGCTACGTGCGACGCTCCCTGGGTGGTCGGTCTGGTCAAAGGTGATGGGCACCTCCGCCTAGCGCGACCTCCGGGCCGCCTCGTGAGACGGCACGGCCGCGAGGAGCTCGCATCTCATGGACTTGAAGCTCTTGCGGGATACCTGGGCGCCCGCACCGCTGTCAATGGTGGCGACGACGTGTTGGGGATCCTGGTAGCCCAGGTTATCACCGTCGTCCTCGGCGGGGGCCACATCCTTGGCCTCCTCTCGCCGGTTGTCTGGACGCTCTGCCGGTGCCTTGCCCTTGCGGCGGATCTCCTTCTCGTTCTCCCTCCGCTCCTGCTCATACTTCTGCACCCGTTCGGCCAGATTTTTGAACGAACGGCACTCAGAGAGGTCGTGGTGGGAGGTTTGGTGCACCATGCACCATTTGTCTCCGGCCCGGCCCTGGGGGCAAGGGTCCGGGGACCGCCTGCGGTTACCCGCGGGCTTGCCCTTCCGCGAGGGCTTCTCGGCTCCGTCGGTGGCGAGGATGTGGCCCTCCTGGCCACCGCGCGATGGCCTGCGCTTCCGTCGCCGTTTCGCGTCGCTCTTCTCGGGACGCGGAGGGGGTAGCGCCGGTGGAGGCCGGGGTAGGATTCCTAGGATTCCAAACCCGAGCCTCCTCCTTGCGGGCCACCTGGTCTGCGAGCTCGAAGAGCTCCGTGGTAGTCCGGGGGGCCTTGGATTCGATCTTCTCCAACATAACGTCGTGGCATACGCCACTCCGGAAGGCGAAGATCACTGCATGGTCAGCGATGGAGGGTATGGTGTTGCGTACCTAGCAAAAACGCTGAATGTATTTGCGCAGGGACTCGTCCTCCCCTCGTCGGACCATGTGGAGGTCAGCCTCCACTCCCGGGCGCGGGTACTGTTAGTGATATGCCCTAGAGGCAACATGGAGATGTTGGATATCACGTCAATGTTTATGTAATAATGAATAAAGTGTTATTCGGTTCCATGAAATAAACATCTTGTATTGATCAATAAGTGCGTGACTTATTTATGAGACTCTTTATGTATGAATCTATTTCTAAACGATCCTCGATCATATGTCATATTGTTGGAACAAATATGATTCTAAGATCGGCATGTTTATTGATTGATGATCATGTCTCATAGATCATGGGTATGGAGATACCAAATCAATAAACATGGACACATGTGTTGGAGAACACATTGTTGGATAGACCCACCATGAGACACTACAGAATTAATGTGCCATTAGTTGGTCTCAAGTAGTGTTGGTACAAAGTCCTTAGACCCGAGATCACCATGGATTCCAACATGTGCAGTAGCCTACTTTGGAACTACCAAACGCTATTCCGTAATCGGGTAGTTATAAAGGTAGTTTTCGGGTTTGCTATGAAACATGGAGTGAGATGTGAGTGATTAAGATGGAATTTGCCCCTCCTTTGGAGATATATCTCTCGGCCCTCGAGGTACTGGATTATGGAAATGCATGGCCATGCTGAGTTGATTGAGGAGTCAATCAACGGACGGATAATCCAATACGGTTCGAGTAAAAGGTTAAGCTATTGAAGGGATGGCACACATCTTGCCTATAGCTTAACCGGTATCGTGAGGCAAAGGGATTTGTGTACACATTACAGGTTCGAGCCGATATTATTCTTGTATACTATGGTGTCAATATGTGCGCTAGGCGCCGTGTGGCGGGTCGGCTGAGTTGGACTCGAGCCGACGATCGGCTAAGTTAGACTATAGCCGAAACCGAGTATACCTGAACCTACGTGGTCGCACGCTTAAGGGGATAGAATAGATATTCGAGTTGGACTCGGATACGGCTCGATTGGATAGGGATGCGATCGGATAGAGTCCTATGGGCTTACGACGTGTGGGCGGCCAACTCTATGAGATACGGATGAGATCCGATTCAAAATAGAGTCCTAATCGCCACTAGTCCCGTCGGCCAACTCTATATAAAGGAGGGAGGGGTGGAGAGCGTGACACGTCAATTGCATCGCGTGCAACGAAGTCGCCGAGATCAATCTCCACGGAAACCCTCCCCACTTTCGAGCCAAACCCTAGCCTTGCATCGCGTGCTAGCACACGGGTGTTCGGCGTTCGTCCCCGGACGTGTGGATACCGGTAGAGGCGCCGCGCTACGTTGCACGCTGTTCATCGGCTGTGGAGGAATCGGTTGCGGTCGAGCGCATCGGAGCGAGGCGCGAGAACACAGTCGGACGACTCGGATCGGCTGCGGCATCTGCGAATTGGCTGATTGGCGAATCGGTTGTCCCCAGGTATCGGCTGTTGGCTTGCGAGAATCGGCTACACTTCCGGATCGGATAGCCCGATTGGTCTTTCATTGCACACTTCAATCGGTAACGATCTATCGGCCCTTACTTGCAAGTGTTCCTGATTTGCGCGGTTAAAAGTTTTTATTTTCGGCTAGCGTAGCCTCCGCGTAACCCAGCAGGTGGTATCGAGCTAATCTTGCTTAGTTCGGGTTTTAGATTGGATCTGGAACAAGTTTTGCGCACGGGTTGATTAGATCAATCGGTTTTACGGGATTTGTTGAGGAGAGTTCATGGTAATTGCGTTCCTTGATAGTGTATCGGAACGGCGTAATGTGATTACGTCGAAGAAATATCCATACAACTCGGTTTGAGTCAGCTTCGAGATAGCGTTCCTTGATAGTGTATCGGAACGGTATAATGTGATTATGCCGAAGCTATCTCGTAGTCCGATCTTGTTAGCTGCCTCGCGCCTACGCAAACCATCTCCCTTGATAGTGTATCGGGACGACATAATATGATTATGCCGACATGGTTTCCGTAAGCGATTTCATAGATTGGATCTATGAATTTCGTGTGGTGTTAGCGGGACCACCGTGTGCGTACCCCCTTATAGGTCGTCTCGATGCCGTATCTCTGCGATAGGTAGAAAACGTTTCTACGCCTAACTTGTTTTTGCAGATAATGCTTTGAGATGGTATGGCCCTATTGTATGTATGAGATGCATGTGATGCATGTAATATTCTTTCATATGTGCAATCCCTGTAATATTCTTTCATACGTGCAATGTTTGTAATATTCTTTCACGACCTGCGAGTCGATGTAATCTTCAATTAGAGCTTCTATAGTAGTAGCTTAGTTTGAAGATATCAAGCATTCGGCACTCGGAAGAACGGTGATGAAGATGGAGATCCTCTACACCGGCATGGAGATAGAGATCACCTTGTGAAGGGGGCCATACTATTTCATGCTATTCTACTTGCTTTCATTTGTGATATGTTTGTTTGATAGGATAGCATCCCTCGCAAAATTAAGTAGTAATGATGCCCTTCCAAATGTTGCACCCGTCACCGTTATGCTCGTCAATGGTGGGTCTGCCAAAGCAGAGTGCCATTCTCTATCATAACACGAGGGGTATGTGTCGACATATACATGCAGGAACATTTGGTTTACTTAACAAGGCTATCAAAACAGTTTTGGGCCTTGGGGCATAGGTTGGCGCCGGGCATGGAGATGCCACACCAACAACAAGAGTCACATAGAGATGTGATTAGCAAGGAGTTGCTTATCGATGTTATTAATTTTCTAGCAGTGATGCCAAAGCTCACTAGAAAATTAATTAACATGTGGATCTTGACACGACGTAACCTAGAGGGAAGGTGGAAAATACGTAATGGGAGTCTAATGTTAAATTGTTTAACAATAGACATAGCATAAACATTGTGCTAAACTTTGCTTTTTCGTTGTAGAATAAATGGCGGCTAATACTACACCCGTACTTTTAGTTTGCGATCTATTCTCGAAAAGGAAAAATTAAATGGAACAAACTTTATGGATTGGTATCGCAACTTGAGAATTGTTCTCAAGCAAGAGCGTAAGGAGTACGTTCTGAAGTACCCTATCCCGAGGATTTGCCTAATAACGCCACCGCAACCGCACGGAGGGCTTACGAGAAGCACACTAATGATGCCCTAGATATAAGCTGTCTCATGCTTGCTACAATGTCCCCTGAGCTTCAGAAGCAATATGAGAGCAGCGATGCTCACACTATTATTCAGGGACTGCGTGGCATGTTTGAGAACCAAGCTCGGGCCGAGAGGTTCAACACCTCAAAGTCCTTGTTTGCGTGCAGGCTTGTTGAGGGGAATCCCGTCATCCGCATGTGATAAAAATGATTGGCTACATTGAGAGTCCGGAAAAACTAGGTTTTCCCCTTAGCCAAGAGTTGGCTCGATGTGATTCTCCGTCGCTCCCTCCGAGCTTCGAGCCATTCATATTGAATTATCACATGAACAATATGGATAGAACCTTGGCTGAATTGCATGGGATGCTAAAGACAGCTGAGGAGAGTATCCAGAAGAATGGTCATCATGTGATGATGATGCAGAAGGCTAAGCGCAAACCACCTGTCAAGAAACTTTGCACCAAGAGGAAGTTAACTCCCGATGAGATCGCGAGTGCCTCCAATGCAAAGAAGGGCAAGAAGGGTCGGCGGCATCGGATGTCGTTTGCTTCTATTGCAAGGAGACAGCCACTGGAAGAGGAACTGCAAGAAGTATATGGAGGATCTCAAAAAGAAGCAAAGTACGACTTACGCCGGTATTAATGTTATAGACATTAATCTTGCTACTTCACCTACGACTCTTGGGTATTTGATACCGAATCGGTAGCTCATATTTGCAAGTCGTTGTGGAATGAGAAGAAGTAGAGGCTTGAGAAGGGGCGAGGTGAAACTGCGCGTCGGCAATGGAGCAAGCGTTGCTACGCTTTCGGCACGATACCACTTCATCTACCTTCAGGATTAGTTTTGGAATTAAATAATTGTTATTGTGTTCCAACACTATGTCAAAACGTTATTTCCGCTTCATGTTTGCAAGCGGAAGGATATGATTTTAGATCAATGAACAATGGTTGTTCAATATATCTTAGAGATATGTTCTATTTTCATGCTCTATTGTTGAATGGATTATACGTTTTGAATCTCGAAGCGTCTCCCATCTATAACATTAATACGAAAGGCAACTCTCTAATGATATAAACCCCACGTTTATCCGGCATTGTCGCTTAGGCCATATAAATAAGAAACGCATGGAGAAGCTCCATAAGGATGGATTGCTTCACTCTTTTGATTTTGAATCATTTGAGACATGTGAGTCTTGTTTACTTGGTAAGATGACAAAGGCACCTTTCACGGGACACAGTGAAAGAGCAAGTGACTTGTTGGCACTCATACATATTGATGTATGTGGACCAATGAGCTCAACGGCCAGAGGTGGTTATCAGTACTTCATTACCTTTATCGATGACTTTAGTAGATATGGTTATATCTACTTAATGAGGCATAAGTCCGAATCCTTTGAAAAGTTCAAAGAATTCCGAATGAAGTGAGAATCATTTAGGGAAAACAATCAAGTCTCTACGATCAGATCGTGGAGGAGAATACTTGAGCCAAGAGTTTGGTAATCATCGAAAGATTGTGGAATTGTTCCAGAGTTGACTCCGCCAGAACTCCACAATGGAATGGGGTGTCCGAACGGAGAAATCGCACCTTGTTGGACATGGTGCGTCGATGATGAGCCAAAGTGATCTTCCGTTATCCTTCGGGGATATGCTCTTGAAACACTGCGCTCACACTAAATAGAGTTCCATCTAAGTCAGTTGAAAAGACACCATATGAGATATGGACAGGGCAACCCACTAGTTTGTCTTTTCTCAAAATTTGGGGATGCGAAGCTTATGTAAAACGTTTATGAGTCTAACAAGCTCACACCCAAATCGACAAGTGCTTCTTTGTGGGATATCTTAAGGAAACCAAGGGATATTACTTTTATAATCGGGAACAAGGCAAAGTGTTTGTCGCCCGACACGGTGTCTTCTTGGAGAAAGAGTTTCTTTCAAGAAGGGTTAGTGGGAGCAGGGAGCATCTTGAAGAAGTTCAAGAAACACCGAAAATGTTTCAGCGACCACGAACCACAATAGGAGGAGCAAAGTGTTGCGCCACCGGTTGTAGATACACCGCCCACGGAGGTCGAAAGATCACGTCGTGCGCCCGACATGTACACAGTGCGGAACAACGTGATATATTGTTGTTAGACAACGATGAACCTAAGACCTATGAGGAAGCGATGGTGGGACCCGATTCCAACAAGTGGCTTGGAGCCATGAAATCCGAAATAGAATCCATGTACGACAATCAAGTTTGGAACTTGGTTGATCCACGATGGTGTCAAAACCATTGAGTGTAAATGGGTTTTTAAGAAAAGGCCGATATGGATGGAAATGTTCACATCTATAAGGCGCGATTGGTGGCGAAAGGTTTTAAACAGATTCAAGGAGTTGATTATGATGAAACCTTCTCGCCCGTCGCAATGCTTAAATCTATTCGGATTATCCTAGCGATTGCTGCATATTTTGATTATGAGATATGGCGAGATGGATGTCAAAACGGCTTTCCTAAATGGAAACCTAAGCGAGGATGTATACATGATACAACCTCGGGGTTTTGTCGATCCAGAATCGCTGGAAAGATATGCAAGCTACGAAATCCATTTATGGATTGAAGCAAGCATCTCGGAGTTGGAATATTCGTTTTGATGAAGTAATCAAAGGGTTTGGTTTCATCAAAAATGAAGAAGAGGCCTGTGTTTACAAAAGGTCGTGGGAGCGCAATTGTATTTCTAATCTTATATGTGGATGACATATTACGATTGGAAATGATATCCCTATGCTAGAATCCGTCAAGTCTTCGTTGAAAAATAGTTTTTCCATGAAAGACTTAGGGAGGCAACATACATATTAGCATTCGGATCTATAGAGATAGATCCAAGAGGCTAATTGGATTAAGCCAAAGTACATACATTGACAAGGTGTTGAAAAGGTTCAACATGCATGATTCCAAGAAAGGTTTCTTGCCCATGTCACATGGCATTAATCTTAGCAAGAATCGGTGTCCTCGGACACATGATGAGCGGAATAAGATGGGTATGGTTCCATATGCTTGGCAATTGGATCCATCATGTATGCCATGCTTTGTACACGCCCGCGATGTCTCGTACGCTTTGAGTGCTACGAGCAGATGCGTAGCCGATCCAGTGAAGGTCACTGGATTGCCGTAAAGAATATCCTTAAG
Organism: Oryza australiensis; assembly: GCA_019925245.2. Classification (NCBI taxonomy): domain Eukaryota; kingdom Viridiplantae; phylum Streptophyta; class Magnoliopsida; order Poales; family Poaceae; genus Oryza; species Oryza australiensis. Next base: position 1,102,476 of record JAIFGZ020000348.1, read on the forward strand.
TACTTGAGAAGAACTAAGGATATGTTCCTAGTCTATGGAGGTGAAGAAGAGCTCGTTGTAAGTGGTTACACCGATGCTAGCTTCCAAACAGACAAGGATGATTATACATCGCAATCGGGTTCGTGTTTTGCACGAACGGAGGCGCAGTCACTGGAAGAGTTCCAAGCGGATACCGTTGCTGATTCTACAATGGAGGCCGAGTACATTGCTTTCCGGAAGTGCAAAGGAGGCGTTTGGATCAAGAAATTCGTTTCGAGCTTGGTGTGATGACTAGTGCGACGGTCCAATGTCTCTCTTTGTGATAATAGTGGAGCCATTGCGCAAGCCAAGGAGCCAAGGTCACATCGAAGTCCAAACACATACTTCGGCGATATCATCTCATCCGCGAGATAGTGGACAGAGGTGATGTCAAGATATGCAAAGTGCACACGGATCTCAACATAGCCGATCCGCCGACAAAACCACTCCCTCGGCCGAAGCATGAGGCGCACACAAGAGCAATGGGTATTAGAAACCTACATGATTGACTCTAGTGCAAGTGGGAGATTGTTAGTGATATGCCCTAGAGGCAACATAGAGATGTTGGATATCATGTCAATGTTTATGTAATAATGAATAAAGTGTTATTTAGTTCCATGAAATAGACATCTTGTATTCATCAATAAGTGCGTGACTTATTTATGAGACTCTTTATGTATGAATCTATTTCTAAACGATCCTCGATCATATGTCATATTGTTGGAACAAATATGATTCTAATATCGGCATGTTTATTGATTGATGATCATGTCTCATAGATCATGGGTATGGAGGTACCAAATCAATAAACATGGACACATGTGTTGGAGAACACATTGTTGGATAGACCCACCATGAGACACTACAGAATTAATGTGCCATTAGTTGGTCTCGGGTAGTGTTGGTACAAAGTCCTTAGACCTGAGATCACCATGGATTCCAACATGTGCAGTAGCCTACATTGGGACTACCAAACGCTATTCCGTAATCGGGTAGTTATAAAGGTAGTTTTCGGGTTTGCTTTGAAACATGGAGTGGGATGTGAGTGATCAAGATGGAATTTGCCCCTCCTTTGGAGAGATATCTCTGGCCCCTCAAGGTCTTGGATTATGGAAATGCATGGCCATGCTGAGTTGATTGAGGAGTCAATCAACGGACATATAATCCAATACGGTTCCAGTGAAAGGTTCAGCTATTGAAGGGATGGCACACATCTTGCCTATAGCTTAACGGTATCGTGAGGCAAAGGGATTTGTGTACACATTACGAGTTCGAGCCGATATTATTCTTGTATACTATGGTGTCAATATGTGCTGCTAGGCGCCGCGTTGGCGGGTCGGCTGAGTTGGACTCGAGCCGACGATCGCCTAAGTTAGACTATAGCCGAAACCGAGTATACCTGAATCTACGGGTCGCACGCTTAAGGGGATAGAATAGATATTCAAGTTGGACTCGGATACAGCTCGATCGGATAGGGATGCGATCGGATAGAGTCCTATGGGCTTACGATGTGTGGGCGGCCAACTCTATGAGATACGGATGAGATCCGATTCAAAATAGAGTCCTAATCGGCCACTAGTCCCGTCGGCCAACTCTATATAAAGGAGGGAGGGGTGGAGAACGCAACACGTCCATTGCATCGCGTGCAACAGAAGTCGCCGAGATCAATCTCCACGGAAACCCTCCCCACTTTCGAGCCAAACCCTAGCCTTGCATCGCGTGCTAACACACGGGTGTTCGGCGTTCTGTCCCCGGACGTGTGGATACCGGTAGAGGCGCGCTACGTTGCACGCTGTTCGCCGGCTGTGGAGGAATCGGTTTCGGTCGAGCGCATCGGAGCGAGGCGCGAGAACACAGTCGAACGACTCGGATCGGCTGCGGCATCTGCGAATTGGCTGATTGGCGAATCGGCTGTCCCTGGGTTTCGGCTGTCGGCTTGCGAGAATCGGCTACACTGTTCCGGATCGGATAGCCCTGATTGGCTGTTTCCGCTGCACACTCCAATCGATAACGATCTATCGGCCCTTACTTGCAAGTGTTCCTGGTTTGCGCGGTTAAAAGTTTTTGTTTTCGGCTAGCGTAGCCTCCGCGTAACCCAGCAGGTACGTGCCCTGGAAATTGGAGGTCAACTGGCGGCATAGGTCGTCCCAAGAAGTGACTGACCGGGCCGGCAGATTCATCAGCTAGGAGCGGGCCTCGCCCTTGAGCGCCATGGGAAAGAAGTTAGCCATGACACGCTCGTCTCCTCTGGCAGCCTCAATGGCTGTGGTGTAGATCTGGAGGAACTCGGTAGGGTTAACCGAGCCGTCGTATTTCTCCGTAAGGGCCGGCCTAAACTTGTTAGGCCAGCGCACGTTACGGAGGTTGGCAACGAAGGCATGGCAGCCATTGCCAGCCAGAGGGGGCGACAGTGGCTGCGGGGCCTCGTTGGGCATTGCGGAGCCCCCTGCTCGCGGCTGGGCCATCGCGGCCGCTCGCCGTCCTTCGAGGGGCTCTATTTGCGGGAGGGCCGTTGCGGCCGCTCACCGATTGGTAGCGCCTCCCGACGAGGAGGCGCAATCCGGTGCTCGCCCCATGCGGCGCTCGTCACGGCGCTGCTCGATGCGAAGGCGGGCGTCCCGCTCTACGTACAGCAGATCCTGGGGCGCTTCCGGCTGGGCTGCCGTTGAAAGGCTCTCCTCCGCCCTTGCGGCAGCCGCTGCCCTTCGAGCCTGCCGTCGGAAGGACGAGCTTACCGCAGCGCATGAACCGTGCGGTTGGTGGCTAGAGAAAGCGAGGTCTGTGGCCAGCTGGCGCTGGGCCGTGCCTACGAGCTTTGCCACGTCGTCGAATCACCTCGTGGTGTTTGATCCCTCGCCAGGGGTGACTGGGGGGTGACGCAAAAGAGCTTCTGCCGCCTGCAGGGCACCCTCAGGAGTGCCAAACTCCAGGCGGCGATGGACGTCGCCTCGGCGGGGCTCGCCGGTACGCCCGCTAGGGCGTGGTCTGGGTCCTGCTGGAGCGTTGTTAGCCCTGCGGGATGCATGGGCCCCTCCGCCCTCAACCGCCGCTTCAGCGGGGGGCAGAGGGGATGGCGCGGGCGCTGCTGCCGCTGTCGTCACCAGCGGTGGTGAGGGAGACGAAGATCCTTCCCCCCTCGAGCGGAGGTGGCGGAAGTTGGGGCTGTGCCTGCCTGCATCGACCTCTTCCGCCGCCTCGTTGGCAAGGTCACGCTTGCGCGTAGCGAGTGAGCCTGACGCGGAGCGTAGGATGCGGCCATGGACCATGGCGGAGACGGGGGGAGAGGATTCCCGCCAGAAATGGATGGAAAACAGGAGTTTAAATCAAAACACAGTGCGCTCCCCCTACCTGGCGCGCCAGCTGTCGATGTCGTAGATCGACACGCAGGGTCCGGAGGACCCCCTTTTTGGTTTGGCACGGGGAGCGGTGTATCCTGGTTCAAACTCGCGATGAGGATGGTGTAACGCTAAGGAGGCGGGGCAGGGATCAGAGGTTTGGAGACACGAGAGTTTATACAGGTTCGGGCGACCAGCATGATGTAATACCCTACTCCTGTTTGTATGTAGTATATGGGGCTAATTGCCAAGAACAAAGGGAACACTCTTCTCCTTTCGGAGTCAGTAGTGGATGAGAGATTGCTATGGGCTAGCTGAGGAGGCAGAACCTGCCGCCGACCCTGTTCTATGATGGACTTGGGTCTCCTTTTATAGTATAAGGGAACACCTCAGTAGTCCCAACTTTTCTCTACTTTACTCCACATGAGGGAGTGGTTTTTGCCTTGTCTTGTCGAAGAAGTCATTCCATTCCTACTCCTTCCTGTTTGCTGCGTCATGGAAAGCGGAAAAGGGGGCGGTCGTCGTGGTAGCCATGCTGCTGACGCGATGATGGTTTGCCTACCCGGTCCGACGGGACCCACTGGTCAGTGACCCATCTCGTGGGTAGGTACTGGCACTGTGCCTCCTGCGCTCGCACTCTCTCTCCCACGCGGCCGCCCAATACATTAAATGCGACTGGACAGGGCGTGAGGGGGGCGTGCGCGGAGTGGGTACGCGGCCATACCGCGGTCTTAGTCAAAGACTTTTAGCCCCCTTTACATTGTGATAGGCAAAAAGGGGTGATGATGGGTGCAACTGACAGCCGCGCCTTACATCGCATTGAATGCGGCGAGGCACGCGCTCAGCTCCCCTCCATTTGAGCATTAAATGGGTTGGTTGGCAGTTGGACTCGCCCCTCTCTCAGAGAGGTGCGGGATGAAGGATGGGGGTCCGGGTGATCCCGGACCCTACCGACCGGGGGTCTGGGTGATCCCGGACCCCGCCGTTTGGGAGTATGGTGGCCTCCGGGCAGCCTCCGGGCCGGCCCCTTCTGGGGCGGCCACGTCGCCGCTGGTGGTCGAGAGTCGCCTAAGCCTTTCAGGGCATAACTTTGACGCTCCTTGATGGACAAGGGCGCCTTCCTTTTTCTCAAATGCCATGCCCCCGACATACCTCCGGGCCCATATCACCGACACAATAAAATAAATTGAGTTCTGACAAATAAAAATACCATAATTTTACAAAGCAAGTAAGCAACCACCAATAAAAATTCAGTCTTGACAAACTAGTAGAAGAATATCTTGATATGTGCCACATAAAATCCTCTTAATCACAAAAAGAGAACAAACTAGTATGGAAGATAACCCTAGTCTTCTGTCTATCTATTTTCTTGATTCTGCGTACTTCTGACTTCCTCCTGAAGAAAAAAAACATATCAAGAAAAACACCAAAAATGATTCTGAGCAGATTTTATCAATTCATCATGGTAAAAAGTAAAGGCATGCAACATCAGCCACTTCCCATTGCATGGACATAAAGAGTCATCTGGATATCTTCAACAGTACCACATTCTTTAATACTGGCTAGTTCAGCCACTTCCCATTGCATGGAAGGAACAAATTGGATCAGCAGTAGTCGACATAGTTCTTTGATGCTTGAAGCTGAGTCGAGAATAGAAGGTCCAATTGCACAATGACACTAACAACTATTTTTTTATTGTGTATCTATGCATTGCACTAATGATTTCATTGGCATGTGTAGGCATCCTAAATGAAAAATATAAGATGTACACTTCCCTTTCACAAGCTACAGTAGATAGCAAAATGGTTCGGTCACTTTTATCAATTTGGGAGGTATCTTTCCTGCTTTGTCTATATGCATGTATGCTAGAAATTGTGCTAATTGCCTAACCTTTCCAATATCTGTTTGTTAAGGAACTTGAGCACTTAAGATTGTTGAAGGAATCATAACCTGTTGAGATGGGCAGACCTTTGCAGGATTCTGTTCTTAGAAGTTCTAAATGACATGCCTCAACAAGATGATGCCATGGCTCCTAATGCACCAAAATGATCTTATCTGAACAGTTTTGCTAATATATGCATATTGTGTAGGTGTTGCAGCACATTAAACATTGCGAAAATAAAAAGGGAGAATAGTACCTGCAAAGGGAATAAACTAGTCATGCTCCACTCAAATGACGTTTCAATATTTCATCCTGAAGGCTCTTGTAGTACTTCTGTCTAGCCTCATCCATGGAGCTAGTGTCCATATTCATTATCCTCTCTTCTTCTAGCATTTTTTTGACAATCTGAGCATCCCTTTTTATCGCAACGTTCTCACGTTCTATCGCTTGGTCATCCCTTTGTATCGCCATCATCTCGCGTTGTATTGTGAAGAATTCTTTGACCCTCGCCTCCTTGATCTCTTGTTTCTTTGAATCAGACTCGTCCTTCTTCTCCCAATACCAATCTACACTTTGTGTACCTTTCACTTGTTTTAACTTGTCTTTCTCATGCTTCCTGCCTCGAGGCCTTTCCACATTGTATTCTCGTGAAGTTGGATCAACTGCATCTGTAGGAGTAGCATCAACAGGCAATTGCTCTGTAGGAGCTGTTGTACCACATGTCTTCTGCTTCTTGTTGCTATTATTGGTCCCCCCCATTACCATTCCTATCACACCATTTTTGGTGGTGACGAAGGAGATTCCAGCAATGCAGAAGCATGAACGCCTTGTTCTTCTTATCTTCCGCCTTGTACATTGTGCGTGCTTGCATAATCTGTTCAAAAAATTCATATGGTTTAAAAAATGGGAATGTCACATACAAAGAGTTGTAAGTTCAAGGTTATACTATAAACAAACCTTGTCTTGTTCAGTAACACCGCTTTGGTTTCTCCTCTCAACCTGGCTTAGGTATCCGCAGAACCTGTTCACACTTTCTTGGATGAATGACCATCGGTTAGTGAGAGAGCCTTCAGTGCGATCCGAGACAAATTCCTTATTTGAGTGATAGTAACTGGTGATCCTCTGCCAGTATGTGTCTTTTGATTGATCAGCACCAAGGACTGCATCAATGCTAACATTTAGCAATGCAGATACCAAAAGCTTATCCTCTTCCTCACTAAAGTTTTTAGACCTTTTCTGGTTAGGCCTTTTTGAGGACAAAACATTTTCTTGTCCTCCTGGCTGCACCGTTTGTGGACTCGCCTCTTCATTTTCTGATTGTGTCTCGCCTACTTGCATCATCGTCTTGTAGTATCCATGACCATCTTCAGATGCTGGCAAATGCCTAGTCTTAGCTTAGGATATGGATGCCGTCAAAATAACTGAGATCTTAATTAGCCTATCTCTCAGTGAGCTACCTCAAGTAATATATATGCGAGTGTGGGTTATATATATATACACACAGGTAGTTGTGCTCTGTGTTGCATTTCTTTTGAAATTGGTGAGTAGTATGCATTTCTCAGATTTTTCATATGGAGTAAATAGTTGAAGGATTGTTGTTTTAAGTTTGTCTGTCTTGTAAGGTTGTTGAACAAGATTTAGCTTGCAGGTTAACCTGTTATTTTCTCTTTGTATGTGTACATATGGCATCATACTATAATCTCATGCAAAGTAGGGTTCCAGGAGAGACATGACCATAGGTTCTTCTGAACGTGTAGGGGCTATCATTTTAAGCTTTGACTTAAAAATTGATGTATACACATATGCAAAGAATATATTGGCTCAGAAACTAAAAGAGTTCCTTTTCACTGGTGTACTAAGATATCCTATGGACAGCTAGGAGTTCTTAAAGATTGTAAAATCCTTAGTAAATAATTGAGGCTCTGAGCCAAATGACCTTCCAAACTCGGTTAGTTGAACTGGTTTGACTTTATGCATTTCACCGTCATGGCAATCTGTCAGCATGGTCTCATGAGTAATGAACCATATGTATGACCTCAAGACATAATGCAAAGCTGCTTAGTTAATGATGCCCGTAACCTCTAGGCTTGCATTCTGGATCTCTTTAAGAAGACAGGATTTTTTTCATACCACAGTAAATATTGTGCATTTGGCATACATAAAAATCTCCTTGAAAATCTCCTTTTAATTGTGCATTTGGCATACATAAAGATCCGAAGGATGCATCCAACCAACTAAACCAAATCTCTGCTTAACCAAAACTAAAACACAATTATACTTTAGAAAACAACTAGGAAATGAAGGGAAAGGACAAGCAAAGGCATCTAATGAATTAATGAGATATCATGGCAGTGACTGTACTATGAGTTCTCCATATCTGTGCAATAAATAATATTAGACCAGTTTGTTTGAGTTGCCTCACAAATCTAAAAACACCAAAGGGGATCACTACATATATATTCCCAACCACTACATTAACTCTCTTGATTCATGACAATCCAATCACATCCATGAATCTCGAATTGTATATTGACCAATCACTGAACAATAATCTATACTATGAATTTGATCTAGTCTGAATTTTCTGCATATAGTACTAGGTGTCTGCAACATTATATATGATACATGACCTATTATTACTATCAAACATGCATATTAGCGGTCTATAGACTGCCAGAAGGGATCAGGTTTCGAAACTTGGATGAAAAAATTGGCTAAACTTCAAAAGTTGGCTAAACTTCAGAATACTATTATTGTCCTTCAGAGTCTAAGACACAAGGAACCAACTTAGTGGAAATTAAGATAATAGTTGGAAATGCTACTCCAGTTCTCCTTAACATTTTATATCATTGAAATTAAGATAATAGTAGGAATTACGATTCACATCGAACGCTAATAGGGAGAAACACAGAAACATTATATACTTCTGGAGTTCCTTCTCCATCAAACAATGGATGTTTGTCCAAAATATCATGGGATAAAACTGGTGGGATAAAATTATATGCATGTTCAGATAAGAGGCAAAATTCAGATGGCAGTATGGATCAAGGTGGCAACATTCAGACCAAATTCATTCAGATGGCAGTAGCTAGTATGCAACATTTACATGGTAGGAAACATATACAACTATTTCTGCTATTATGCTTCACAGTGTTCAAAAATAACATGGTGGTCTACTATAGTTTCATTGTATGACAGGTTAATTATCACAACAAGACATACAATTTTAGCTAGAACCCACTCATTCTAGCATGTCACAATAGTACATTAAAAATGAAATTGTCAAACACAGCAACATGGATAATTGTCAAACAACATTTAAAGATTCTCTTGAAGCAAATTACCAAACATTTCGCTGTTGCCGATCACTGAATCTTCCAGTGAGCAGCTGGTTCGATTTCCCCCAACCCATGAGGCTTCCTGGGAGCTGAGGTTGAAGCCGTCAACCATGCCGGTGAAGAACGGAGGAGGTGGAGCCGAGGTTGTAGATCCAGGAATTGTCGCATGGCAAGGAGTGGTGGAGAACGGTGGAGGTGGCGCCATGTGGGGCAGAGGCTGAGAACCTACAAAGGGTGCCGCCGGTCTAGAGGTGAAGGGCGCCATCGGTGTTGGGTTGAAGGCCGCCGCGGGTCATGGGGTGGCGAGCGCCGCGTGTCTTGAGGCAGCCGGCGTCGGGGGTCTTGCTGCTGCTCTTGGGGTCGTCGGAGGTGCCATGTGGGGTTAAACGGCGGAGGAGCAGGTGTGGCGGCGGCAGTGACCTCTCGCGGTGAGTTTCCTCCTCTTGCTGTGCGTGGTGGCGGTGGCGGCGGGGATGGCCTCGCAGTGGGGGAAGGCGTGGAGGCAGCGGCGGCAGGGGATGGCGTGGCGGTGGGGAAGGCGTGGAGGCGGCGCGGGGATGCCTTGGCGATGGCGGCGGCGGAGGATGGCTCTCGGTGGGGAAGCAGTGGAGGTGACGGCGGCTTGGGATGGCGTGGCGGCGGGAAGGCGTGGAGACGGTGAGGAAGGAGTGCGGGCGGCGGGAAGGCGTGGAGGCGGTGGTGGAAGGAGTGCATGCGGCGGGGAGGGCGTGGAGCGCACGGGGGTGGGAAAATCGGCGCGGGAGGAAAGGAAAATATCGCGCGCGAGGAGGATAGCGGCTCGCGGCGCAGTTGGCTACAAGAAACGAGCGAAAAAATTGGGATGGAGGCTTAGCAAAAATAAAAAGGGTCATACAATTATCTGTTGGAGACTAATTTTTGTGTAATATTGTCTGTTGTTGGGATTAATAAAGGTATACATGATCTGTTGGAGATGCTCTAAGGTGACCCGGTGGACCCGACAACAGGAGGTGCTGGCCCACCATGTGATGGGCGGTTTTTTGACCCACGACGGATGGAACTCGATATTGGAGAGTATCTGTGAGGGAGTCCCTAGGCCTCAATTTATAGATCAGATGATAAATAGAATGTACATGGAAGGTGAGTTAGGGTTTGAGCTCGAGGGTAAGTTAGAGTGGAGCAAAATTGAGAAAGTGATTATGAAATTAATAGGGGAAAATGAGGGAACTGAGATGAGGGAAAGAGCAAATAAGCTGTGGCACGCTGCTTGGAAGATGGTGGGTCCTCTTAAATTGTTATTGATAAGCTAGTCAGTTATATGTTACCTTTGTGATTGCTAAGTGGCTAAGTTAATTGATGTAAATATTTCATATTGATATTTATCAGAACAAAGCAAACTCTTGTAATCCTTGGATTCTCTTGTGTTCTTTGGACAAATAATCTCTTTTGTCCAAATATTTAGGGCTAACAGTGATACCTAGTTCATCCCACGATAAGGTGAATTGTGTTGTCAAGTAGTAAGTTACAATTGGTCAACATCAACCTTCAAGTGTGATCCTAGGTTATTGGAGGATGGTGATTGCTACTTTTCCAATCACAAAGAGAAACAAGAGATAACATTTCCACATCATTGTTGTTACAGGAAATTTCCTGGAAGCTTGAAGAGTCAACGGTCAACCCCAGGCACCAAGCACTAGAAAATCTTTTCTTGGCCACTACGTAAATTAATTAATAATAATCCCGAAGAATTATACTGTTGTTTGCTTCTTCACTTGTTCACCAAATCGCTCCCCCAACTAGTCCCCAACCTGCAACAGCAACGACCTGTTCTATTCCACAGTAGTAGGAAGCTTCCTGGCCAGCCAACCACCCGTGTCGGCGAGGACGACGATGGCCGGAGCTGGAGATGGAGACGGGCGAGACCCCCGTGGCCACGTGGTGCTGTTCCCGCTGCCGTTCCAGGGCCACCTCAGCCCGATGCTGCAGCTCGCCGGGGCGCTCCACGCGCGGGGGCTCGCCGCCACCGTCCTCCACACAGCCTACAACGCGCCGGACCCGGCGGCGCACCCGGAGCTCGCGTTCGTCGCCGTGCCGTCGGCCGATGCCATCACGGCCGCGCTCGCCGTGGCACCCAAGGACGGAATCGCCAAGATCATGGCGCTCAACGCCGCCATCGAGGCGTCCGGGTGCGTCCGAGACGCGCTTGCGTCGGTGATGTCGGAGTTGTCGAAACTTGGTTTCGGCAATATATTTTCTGGGGTCGCATCGAGATCGTCAAGCACAATGGGTTAGAAGAAGAAGAAGGTTTAGACAGGTTCGGGCCCTCTCGTGAGATAATACCCTACTCCTGTTTCGGTGGATTCGATCCGCCGAGTGTCTTTATTGATCTCGTGATCTAAAGCTCTTGCTTATGAAGTCGTATCTAGAATCTAATCTCTGATCAAGTCTAGGATATCCCTCAAGGGACGCCCCTTACCCCCCATATATAGTCTTGGGAGGAAGGGTTTACAAGTCGGAAACCCTATCTTATTCTAAGTTGGTTCCCTCAATCTTACCAAACCATGACTATAGGCCGATTGCCTTATCTCTATCGGCAACCGTAACACCTAAGTCAAGTTCGGCTTACAGATATAGCAGGCGCAATCTATCCCTACCTCCAGTCGGATAAGCTTGCCATGTGGATACCCGATTGCCACAATCTCCACGTAGCCCCCGAGTCCTTTTCAGTCGACGAGACAACTTAGCTTCAGGCCAAAGCAGCACTCAACAAAAAAATCTCTTTGACCGAGTGCTTTTGGCGCCGAGTGATTCCATCATCTCTGCTGAATCTTCCCGAGTGGCTCCAAAGACTGTGAAGGGCTGGAAAATATATATAAAAATTTCTCAAAAATAAATATCTAGGTGCATCTCCTGATGCACCTAATTATAGGTGTAGCCCCCGACTATGTGGTTAGTCAAAAATAGACTAAGCATATAGTCAAGAACTATAAAAATTATTCTCATGTAGATGCTTAGCTCATGCTAAAGCAATCATAGAAATCTCATTACTCAGCAAGTTCATACTCAGCGAGTGGATTTGCCCGAGTCATCTCGAACAAATAACTCAATCATCCCTCATGGGTAAAAAGCACTCGCAAGCTCACGCTTATCCAAGTAGATCGCCCGAGTCATCCGGAACAAATATTTTAATCATCCCTCATGGGAAAACAAGTTCTTTCAATCATATGAAAAATATGACCAAGTTATTAAATAGCTTTTGCCATAATACTGGTCTCAATCTTATAAAGATCTTCACCAAGGTGGAAAACAAAAAAGCATCGGTAAGATTACCCGACCAAATGCCAAAAACCAAATGCCCTTGTTCAACAAGGCGGCTATAAAAACTCATGTTGGTCACCTCCCAAATTGCATCGTGTCAGCTTCTCATGAAGTCAGACAAACCGCGGTATGGAAGGATCTTTAAAGGCATAGGGCACTCGGACACGCGCATATTGCCAGGGCAAATCTGCTTAAGCTCATCCGCTTAAGTCCCTAAGGACACGTATCGGACCACACCTTAGTTGGGCCGTAGATTTCCTTATGGGCTCGGCCCACTCACCAGAAAACCTAGCGCAACCATCAAATCTTTCTTTATAAAGACACGAGGTCGTCCCCGCCTCTTCGCCTTCCAAACGATTCCCCTTCTCACGGCATCGTTCAACACTCACCGCGGAGAACCCTAGGCTTGCGCGCTCCCAATTCATCCGTCAAGGAGCTCGCTTGCCGCGACAACTAGCTTCCACAGCCAAAACTCCCACATCCATCGCCCAAGATCTAACCTTTCTCAGCCAGATCCGCTCCCCAACAACCTCGCTCTCATGGCGGAGGAGAAGAGGATTCCGTTCGACCAATGGGCCACCTCGGACGTGAGGGAATACACCCTCAAGGAGATGGTAAAGCACGGCGTGCTTCCGCCGAAGGAACTTGTGGGATGGCGCCCGGCGGCGGGGGAGGACTTCCCGACCCCAAACACCGGTGAGCTCGTTGTCTTTACCTCCTTTTTCTATTGCGGGTTCAGCCTTCCCACCTCCGAGTTCTTTCGGGGCTCTTGGACTATTATGGCCTTCATATCTACCATCCGAACCCCAACTCGATGCTTCACATAGGACTCTTTATTCATGTATGTGAAGCTTTTCTCAAGCATTCTTCCTCATTTCAATCGTTCCGTCGTATGTTCTACCGAAACCCCATCCGAACAAGGATCAACCTTGTGTCGTTGGTGGGGCAGGCTTTCAACTTCGCGGATCTCTCCGCAAAGACTACTTCTCTCTCCCCTTGAAATCCTCGAACAAAGGCTGGCATGCGAACTGGTTCTACATCAACAATCTTGAACCCAGCCTTCCTGCCTTTGTTGGTCTTCCTCCTGTCCCCAAGCCATCTTGGAGCACCGTCCCGTAGCCCAAGAATGGAATGAAGCCAAGGATCGCTCGCGAAGATCCGGCGATGAAGAAGAGGAATCTTCGCGGGGAACAAATCACTCGGCACTTCATCGGAGTGCCGCGGCGCCGATCAAGGAGCGGTCAAAGCCGCCTTTGAGTATGAAGGCGGAACGGACCCAATCGGGAGGACCGGATCCGCTCACATACGAGATCCCGAAGATCCGGATGTACAAGCTCTTCTCATCCGGGATCTCGCCGAGCGAGCCCTCATACTACCAGTCCTTCCATTCAGCATCCATCGACCTCCTCCTCCGGTAAGCCGATTGGTTGCTTTATATTATCTTTTAATCTTGACGTCTTGTCGTTTAATGTTGCACTTTCCCTTTTTTGCGGGAAAATGCCTCTATCACTTCCAAGCCATATAAGATGGCTCATGATGACGCGCCGCGTCGCTCGCCAAGAAGCCGGCGGCGGGATCAAAATCCAAGCGATCCGGTCGGGAAGCGGGCGGCGCCGAGTGAAGACTCGAACAAGCGCGCAAGTAAAAGGCGGCTGATCATCGAGGATTCGGATGATGACGTCCCGGCTCCTCCAGTCGAGACCCCGCCTCTAAGGCAATCACCGCGGACGGCGCCGAAGATCCGCCGATCCTCCAGGTATGCTTCTGAAACCAAAGCCCTGAGCTCTTTCGCAGAAAGCTTTTCTTTATCTTCGTTGTGTTCACTTGTGCAGGAAGCCCCAGGACATAGATCCTGCCGGAGGGGGTGAAGGGCCGACCCCGGCCGCTGCTCCCGAAGTGCCAAGGCCGTCAGAGCCAAAACCCCGGAGCCCGCAATCGAGTGCGAGCGTTCCGGAGAAGCATCCTTTCGCCGTAAGGAGAGCGCCCTAGGGAGGAGCCCCGACCGCGCGGGATATCCCGACGGAAACCGCCGGCCGCCGAGGAACCCACGGCCGCGGCCCGAGCGCCCCGACCGAGGGTCACTCGGCACAGAGCCCGAAGAAGAAGAAGGGCCCGCTGCCCCACCTAGGCAGGCAGCCACCGAAACCGGTGAGACTTGCTTCGGAACTTTCCTTTGTTCTTTCAATTTTAAATCCTTCATGTCTTCATTGGTCTTTCTCGTTTGCCAGCCACGGTAGAAGAGATCCCGGGCTACGATCTTGAGACTGGGTTCCTCCGATTAGAATCGAGTGGCGGGACTCGGAAGGTGAGAGACGGGACATCATCCTCAACCGGCAAGCTGAAAAGGATGAAAGGGATGCCCTCGTCGAGAGCCTGAATGAGGCAACCCGACCGCTCAACGTAGGCCTTCGTCTTTCTTTTTGATTATATCTTCGTTATTCTTCGATCGATCATTCTTCGCTTTCGCATGCGAAAGAATATTGCCGCTCAATGGCAAAATCCGAGGTGCTGGAAAAGCTGGTCCCCCACTTAAACTCCTTGGAGGACGTCCAGCGACAGCTGAAAGCCACTCGGGAGGAGGCCGCATCAAGGGAGGCCGCTTTAAGGAGGGAGATCTCGGAGCTTCGGGAAGCGAACCTCGACCTCCGCGGATCAATCGGAAGTAAGCCCGCCTCTCCCAGCTTCATTATGATTCTTGTGTTGATCTTGTCAATTGATAATCCTCTTTCGTTGTAGAAAATTCTTCGGAGGTCCACTCGCTTCAAGTCCAACTGAAGCGGTCAGCCTCGACAAGGCCGAGATGGAGGCCGAATTTGAAGGTAACCTTCTCTGAAGTTGAATTTCGTGTGCTGCTTCATTCCCGAGTGCCTTGAATGATCTGGAACTCCTTGCAGCTTATAAGATGAAGACCCGAGCCCAATACGACGTCTTACTTGGGCGGATCAAGTCTAGCGACGAGATTCGGGAAGAGGTCGCCAACGCCGCCACGCCGATCTTGACATCCTTGTTCGATCAAGGAGTTGGGGCCAGCTCGCTGGAGCCGATCGAGATCTTCGACAAGCTTCGGCTGGCTCCTGAACAGTATCTGAAGAACATCACCGAAGCGGCCAACATGGGGGCTGGTCTGGCTCTTGCACAGACCAAATCCCTCTACCCCCGAGTGGATATTCATTCAATCGGGGAGGGCTTCGCTGAGGGGACAACAGATGAGCAGGCCTTAGATATGCTCAGCGAGGCGCAAGAGGCGGCGAAAAAGATCTCTTTGGATGTAGTGAACAATTTTAAGCTTTGAACTTATATTCTGACTTCGCTTTGTGAATGTCAAGTAATCGTAACACTCTTGACATGGAATCTTTGTGACTATTTTTAGTTTATTTATGTCAATGGCTTGATTCGAGCCTTTGAGTGAAATTTCTTAAGTAGTTTTCGTCGTTCATCAAGCCTAGGCTCGATTAGGTCATCGGAAAACTCTCGGTCCTTAGACACGAGCTCGAGTCGAAGGACATTAAACAATGATAAACCAAATTGTGCACAAAAAAAATTGACGAGGAAAATTTGAGCTTTATTGATATATGTATCGCCCCCGATCGCTAGCTCAAGAAGTCATCTTGCTTGAGGTTGGCAGTCAAGGAGAACATGAGGCCTTAGCCAAATTAGGCGTAAAACCGTCGAAGATGCTCGATGTTCCGGAGTTCTCCACCATGGACCCATCTTCGCGCTTTAGCCGTATGCACCGGCCGAGTCACTTCGGCGATTATATACGGTCCTTCCCATAAGGGAGATAACTTGTGTCGGTCCTTGGTGGTCTGGATCTTGCGTAGGACCAGGTCGCCAACAATGAAAGCTCGTGCTCGCACGTTGCGGCGTGGTGTCTTCGAGTCCTTGAAGGTATTTGGCCGACGGATGAGGGCGCCTCGCGGGCCTCTTCCAATCGGGTGAGGTCATCCACTCGGTCGATGTCGTAGCGTTCATCGTTGAAGCTGCGGACCCGGAGGGACTCATACTCCATCTCGTTTGGCAACATGGCTTCCGCGCCATAGACCAAAAAGAAAGGAGTTTGGCCGGTGGCCCGACCGGGTGTAGTTCGCAGCGACCATAGAACCGAGGGAAGTTCTTGGACCCACTTGCCCAGCGTAAGGGCTTAGCCGGTCGAAGACGCGAGCCTTGATGCCTTGAAGGACCATGCCGTTTGCTCGCTCGACTTGCCCATTGCTTTTGGGGTGAGCTACTGATGCATAGCAAATCTTGATTCCGAAGTCTTCGCAGAATTCCTTGAAGATGCCTCCCGTGAATTGAGTCTCATTATCGGTTATGATTCTGTTTGGGACGCCGAAGCGGTGCACGATGTTGAGGAAGAAATCCCGTGCTTTGTCGGCGGTGATTGTGGCAACTGGCTTGGCCTCAATCCACTTGGAGAACTTGTCGATTGCGACGAAGAGGTGTGTGAATCCTCCCGGAGCTTTCTTGAAAGGACCAACCATGTCCAGCCCCATACCGCGAACGGCCGGAAAGCGGAATTGTTTGGAGCTCTGGCCGGGACATGGGTTTGTCGGGCAAAAAACTGGCATCCTTCACAGGTTCTTACGACTTTATCCGCGTCAGAGACCGCGGTGAGCCAGAAGAATCCTTGTCTGTAAGCTTTGCCGACTAGAGTGCGTGCCGCCGCGTGGCTTCCGCATATGCCCGAGTGGATATCTTGGAGCAATTGTTTCCCTTCTTCGGGTGTGATGCACCTCATTAGAATTCCAGAGGGGCTTCTCTTGTATAGATCGGAGTCAACCATGACGTATGCTTGGCAACGACGCCGGACGCGTTCTGCTTCATTCCGGTCATCCGGCAGCTCTTGCTGAGTTAAGAATTTGATGAGCGGCGTCCTCCAGTCGGTATCGATCATGGTGACTTCGTTCGTGGTTTGCTCGTTGGGAGCTGTCTTTGCCGTGACGGTTGGCTCGTAGAGGTGTTCGACAAAGACATCTGTTGGAGCGGCTTCGCGCTTAGATCCGAACTGCGCTAGCTCATCGGCAGCTTCGTTGTTATGTCTCAGGACATGTGAGAGTTCTAGCCCATCAAACTTGTCCTCAAGCTTGCGGACCTCTTGTCGGTAGGCCTCCATAGTGTCGTTCAAGCAGGACCAGTCTTTCATCACTTGATTAACGACTGGGAGTCGACTTTCACAATAAGCCGTCGAATCCCGAGTGAGACTGCGAGGCGCAGTCCATGTAGAAGAGCTTCGTATTCGGCGACGTTGTGTGAGGCGGAGAAGTGGAGGTGAAGGGCATATCTTAGCCTTTCCCCAGTCGGGGAGATCAGCACAACTCCTGCTCCCAGGCCGGTGATCCTCTTGGATCCGTCGAAGTGCATGGTCCAGTGTTGGAGGTCTTCCCGAGGCACGTGTTTTTGCTGTTCGGTCCACTCGGCCAGGAAGTCTGCTAAGGCTTGTGACTTAATGGACGTCCTGGGCTTGAAGGTTAAATCCAGCGACATCAGTTCCAGGGCCCACTTGGCGATGCGCCCAGTTGCCTCGCGGTTGTGGACGACGTCACCGAGTGGAAAAGAGGTGATGACGGTGACCGAGTGACCCTGAAAGTAGTGTGCCAATTTCCTCGCGGTTATTAGAACACCATAAAGCAATTTTTGTACCTGGGGGTATCGGATTTTGGCTCCCGCCAATACTTTGCTGACAAAGTAAATTGGTCTTTGAATCTTCTGGGCCCGTCCTTCTTCCTCTCGTTCAACCACAAGGACCGTGCGACCACTTGGTGAGTGGCGAGACGTGCGCAAGAGGGGTTCCCTGGGCTGAGGTGAAGCCAAGACGGGTGGCGTGGTAAGGAATTCTTTGAAATCTTCAAAGGCCTTGTCGGCTTCCGTGGTCCACCGGAAGTCGTCTGTCTTCTTCCGGCTGAAGAAGGGCATGCCTCGTTCGTCGAGTCGAGATATGAAACGGCTTAGTGCCGCCATGCAGCGTAAGCTTTTGGACGTCTTTCGATTACTCGGGGCTTCATGTTTAAGATGGCGTTGATCTTCTCGGGTTTGCTTCAATGCCGCGATGTGATACCATGAAGCCGAGCGTTGCGACGATGGGACGCCGAAGGTGCACTTCTCCGGGTTCAACTTCATTCGAAGGCCCGGATGTTTGCAAAGGTTTCTTCTAAGTCGGCGATCGGTCTTCTTTTTCGCTTGGTCTTGATGACAACATCGTCGACGTAAGCTTCAACGTTTTTGCCGATCCGCGTCCGGAAGCATCTTTGGATCATGCGTTGGTATGTAGCTCCGGCGTTCTTCGCCGAAAGGCATGGTGATGTAGATAGGCCGGACGGCGTGATGAAAGATGTCTTCAAGCAGTCGGATTCTTTCAGACTGATCTGGTGGTAGCCCGAGTAGCAATCCAAAAAACTCAGGAGTTCGCAGCCGGCTGTTGAGTCGACGACTTGATCGATGCGAGGCAGCCCGAACGGATCTTTGGGGAGCTTTGTTGAGGTCGGTGTAATCGACACACATGCGCCATTGCCCCGTCTTTTTGCGGACCAGACTGGATTGGCTAACCGGTCGGGATGAAGGACTTCTTTAATGAAGCCGGCAGCCAAGAGCTTTGCAAGTTCTTCTTTGATCGCGTCTTTTCGATCCCGTGCGAACTCGCGTAATCGTTGTTTAATTGGTTTGGCGTCATCTTTGACGTTCGAGAGAGTGCTCGATCACCTCCCTAGGAATTCCAGGCATATCGGATGGTTTCCAAGCAAAAACATCTTTATTATTTTGGAGGAAGGTGACGAGCGCGCTTTCCTATTTAGGATCTAGGTCGGCGCCGATTGCAGTTTTGGAGGGATCGGACGAATCAAGGGAGATCTTTTTGGTCTTGGCGTCGCCGGATCCCGATTTGGCTATCTTCTTCGCGGGGACTTCGCCCTCTCGAAGTTGATGCAGCCAATCGGACTTCTTGTTGGCCACGTAATCTCTCTCGAGATTGGGCCATGTCGCAGCTCTCCTTGTCGCAGTGAAGGCTTGCTTCACATCGCTGCGAAGAGTGATGACGCCGTTGGGACCCGGCATCTTCATGCGAGGTAAGTGTAGTGAGGGATCGCCATGAACTTGGCAAGCGCAGCCTTCCGATGATGGCATGATATGCCGTTTCAAGTCGGCCACCTCGAAGGTGACGTTCTCCGTTCGGAAATTCTCTCGGGCTCCGAAGGTGACTGGGAGAGAGATATGCCCGAGTGGTGTTGAAGATAGCCCGGGATAACTCCGTGGAAGGGGCTGAGCTTGCTGTGAGTTCGGCCCTCGGGATCGCATTTCATCCATAGTCTTGGCAAACGGGATGTTGAGGGCGCCCCGTCGATGAGGACGCGCTTAAGCTCGATGTTGCGGACTACGGGGTCCAGGACGAGTGGATAGCGTCCGGGTGGACCACTCGGTCGGGATGATCCGAGCGGTCAAAGGTGATGGCCACCTCCGACCATCGCAGATATTGAGGGACTTCAGTTGAGCCGCGTTGACCTCCGGCCGTTAGCTTTTGTTTCCTCTTGGATTCATAAGCTAACGGGCCCCGAAGATGTGGTTGAGCTCCCCACTGGATCTTGAAAAGGTTCGGCATTTTCAGCCGCGTTGTTCTTCTTGGCGCCGGATGGGCCCGCCTCGTCGTCGGCTTCTTGTTGAGCCGCGCTGCATCGCTCGAACCGCTTGTAGATAAAGCATCCTTCGCCGCGTGCTTGTGATTCGGATGGTGGGTGCATTGGGCGTTCATGATGGCGTCGTAGGCGGCGACTCGGGACGGCGTTGAGTATTGGAGGTTGCGGCCACTGTGTCTCGGATCGGCGCTTGCGATCTTTCGGGCCCGGTTGCCGTTGTTGCCGCCATCCTTCTTAGGATTTCGGCTTCCTCCCGCTTGCTTGTCCTCTCTTCTGTCGTCAGCCGGTCTTGACGGGCGGCTTTGATGGCGTCGTTTGATTTGGCGTATGAATTCGCCGTCTCAAACATCCGCTTCACCGTCTTCGGTGGCTTTCGTCCGAACTTGCCGATAAGCGCTCATCACGGACTCCCTTCGGAAGGCGGCGATGATGATGTCATCGGTGATGTTCGGGATCTTGTTGCGCTTCTCGAGAAGCGACGAATATAATCCTTCGAGGCTCGTCCGCTTCGGATGACATTGTAAAGGTCGAAGTGCGTGCCGGGCCTCTCGAAGGTGCCTTGGAAGTTGGCGATGAAGTGGTCCCTCGCCTCGCTCCACGAGCCGATTGAGCCTCTTGGCGGTGGTGAGCCAATTTCGGCCGAGTTTGCGAGGGCCACGCGAGTAGTTGGCCATGGCTTTGTTGTCGCTACTGCGGCTCGGATGGCAAGGGTATATACGTTAACCAAGATTCGGGGTCGGTTTTTCCATCGTACCTTTCAATCCCCGTGGGCTTAAAGCCACTCGGCCAATGCACTCGGCGGAGCTCCCGAGTGAAGGCGGTACTCCATCGTCGCCGCTATCGGGTGATCCCCTCCGATCTTCCCGAGTGCGACGGTCGCGTTCTTGGTAGCGGCGGTCGAGGACTCCCGCAGATCACTCGGCGGGGTCTTCTCGTTGGCTGGTTGGGTAGCCGGAACTGCGGCGGACTCGGTGGTGGACGGGTGGACGTCCATGTCGTTTGCGGCGGGAGTCGACCGTCGCTCTTGGTGCCTCGGCGTGGACTCGGGAGGTGGGCCTCTTGGCCTAGTTGACGACCGAGCCGGCTCGGCCTCCCGTAGTCTCCCGACCTTAGGGGTGGGAGCGGCTCTTGTCCGGCGTTTCGGCCACGGATTGATCGGCCTTCGCGCCGAAGTGGTGGGAGGTCCGTTGGCCGTGGCGGCAACGATGGCCTTGATCTTATCAAGTATAGGAGTCACGTTGGCCGGAGCCGTCTCCATGACGGTATCCAAGAGCGTGAGTGCGGCGGCGCGCTTCGCGTGGCGTCCGGAAGACATTGGTGTTGCGAACCCGTGTTTGGAGGATGGCCTCCGGCGATCGTCCGCCGCACGCAGATCCCGCTTCCTTTTGTCGGCCTCATCTTTGCGTTGTTTGTCTTCTTGGCTGTCTTGCGTTCAAGCTCCACTCGCTCGCTCCTCTTCGGCAAGCCTTCGGCCATGGCTGAGTCGGACTCATCCGGCTCGGCCATGAGGACGTCAAGCACTTCGGCTCGCATCCATATGGCGTCGGAGTTGTCGGCTTCGTCGAAGGGATGCCGTAGAGATTGTCGAAGCCGGCGGAGCCGAGGTATCCGTTGAGCTCGAAGATGAACAGGAGCCAAAGGACGGGAGGATGACGGCGACCTCCCTTGATCCCGGGAAATCCGGATCTGGTCGCTCCACCCGAGCCTGAGCTTGGGGATCAGCTCCTCCGAGTGGATCGCCGCCAACTCGGGAGAGAGCAGCTTGACTCGTAGATCTTGGCGACGTTTGGTAACCCAAACGGCACCGAGAGGTCTTCACTGAGCGATCGCTTCCGTCGGGAGGCAAGAAGATTGGCGCAGATCTCGGCGGAATCCGGTAATCCGAATGGCGCCGAGTGAAGTCCGTCGTCGGGAAGGTGGATTGCATCTTGGTCTTCAAGATGTTGTCGAAGATCTCGCGCGTTGGGAGCCCGAATGGCGCCGAGTAAGTTTTTCCCTCCGACTGGTTCGAATCCGAGTCGAGGAGGAGTCGTCGAAGAAGTTGGCGGCAAAGTCGCCGAGTCTTGAAGGTGATCCCATCACGCTTGTCGGCGAGATTGTTGAAGAAGTCTCGACGCGCGGTCCCCTACCGGCGCGCCAACCGTCGAAACTTGGTTTCGGCAATATATTTTCTCGGGGTCGCAATCGAGATCGTCAAGCACAATGGGTTAGAAGAAGAAGAAGGTTTAGACAGTTCGGCCCTCTCGTGAGGTAATACCCTACTCCTGTTTCGGTGGATTCGATCCGCCGAGTGTCTTTATTGATCTCGTGATCTAAAGCTCTTGCTTATGAAGTCGTATCTAGAATCTAATCTCCGATCAAGTCTAGGATATCCCTCAAGGGACGCCCCTTACCCCCCTTATATATTCTTGGGAGGAAGGGTTTACAAGTCGGAAACCCTATCTTATTCTAAGTTGGTTCCTTCAATCTTACCAAACCGTGACTATAGGCCGATTGCCTTATCTCTATCTCGCAAGAACCGTAACACCTAAGTCAAGTTCGGCTTACAGATATAGCGGCGCAATCTATCCCTACCTCCAATGGATAAGCTTGCCATGTGGATACCCGATTGCCACGATCTCCACAGGAGTCGTCGGAGCAGCAGCCGCGGCCGGCGTGCTCGGTCATCGACGCCGCCCTCCCGCGCGCGAAGGCCGCGGCGGAGCTCGGCCTGCCGACGATCGTGCTGCATACCGGCAGCGCGGCGGCCTTTCGCCTGTTCAGGTCGTACGCCATGCTCCGCGAGAAGGGATACTTGCCAGCGAAAGGTTAGCTCAAAATCATTTGATTCTAAATACGGCTAAATTCTTTCAAATGAAATTTCATGTTTATTACAGGTGGTCAATTATTTATTATGCATACAACTCTGGTTTTATCTTTAAAAATACTCTTGTTTCTAAATAGAAATTAATTGATCCAGTTATTAATTCAGATGGTTTATTCTCATTTGACCAGTATCCATTTCAGATGGATTTTCGAATTCATTACAGATGGTCAATAATTTGTTTTGCATATGTAATGCAACTCTGTTTTATCTATGAAAAAAGCTCTGTTTTCAAATTTCAAAGACAACCATGTCAACGTATCTAACCACATAATTGCACTTATAATTAATTAATTAATCAATCAATTGATTGAATCAGATGATTTTATTTCATTTCAACAGTATCCATTCCAAACCAGTAACCCGGATGCGTTGATCAATTCCAGTTGAACAATTTTGGTTCTTTTTCACTTCAGAGTCTGAGCTGAACAGGCCAGTGAAGGAGATGCCACCACTACGAGTATCAGACCTGTTCGACCCAAGCAAATACTTCAACGAGGAAATGGCCATCAAAATCTTGGCGCTCTCAACCGAAACCACAACGAACTCCTCCGGCACAGTGGTGAACACATTCGAAGCTCTTGAAACCCCTGAACTGCACTCAGTTCGTGACGAGCTCGGCGACGCCATTCCGGTCTTCGCCATTGGCCCTCTCCACATGCTCACCAGCAATGGCGGCAGGAGCAGCCTGCTCGACCAGGACCGGAGTTGCATCGAGTGGCTGGACACGAAGGAGCCCGGATCCGTGCTATATGTGAGCTTTGGGAGTGTGGTCATGGTGAGCCAGGATGAGTTCAGGGAGGCAGCCTGGGGTTTGGCAAACAGTGGAAGGCCTTTCGTATGGGTGGTTCGTCCTGGTCTTGTCGTCGGTGCCTTGGGGAAACTGGATCTACCAGACGGGTTTGTGGAAGCGGTGGAGGGTAGGTGCAAGGTGGTCGATTGGGCACCGCAGACGGAGGTGCTGGCCCACCCTGCGGTGGGCGGGTTTTGGACGCATAATGGGTGGAACTCGACATTGGAGTGTATCTATGAAGGGGTCCCGATGTTGTCACGGCCCATCTTTGGAGATCAGCCGGTGACTGCAAGGTATGTGCAAGAGACGTGGCGGATAGGATTTCAGGTAGAGGGTAAGCTTGAGAGAAGGAAGATTGAGGAAGCTATTAGGAGGTTGATGGAAGGGGAGGAGAGGTCTGAGGTTAAAGAGAGAGCAAATGAACTTAAGAAGAAAATGTTGATGAGCTTGGAGGACCGTGGGTCTACCCAACAAGCTATTAATAAGTTGGTGGATCATATGTTATCTCTCTAAGTTTTTCTTTTTAGATATACTCTCAAAATCTGCAATGTATAGTAATAAATAATGCTGAACATAATATATGTATTATATATATAATTGATAAGCAAATTTATTATGGGGAGTGTTTGAATTCTAAAAATAAAACTACGAAACATATTTCCTTTCGTTCTACATGTTTGCCCTACAAGCTATCTAATGCGTCGGATCGGTTCAGTTTGAATAATTGGCCGAGAAAAAATGGGTTGTTTAGTAGTAAAAGTTATATTTTATGATGTTATATTTGCAATAAAATTTAAATTTTATAAATATTTTTATATTTTAAGATGAAATGATTTCATATGATGCCTTACATCAACGACAGCAGGATCCGCATCTACCCATACCATCACATTAAAAAATAAATAATAATGTACTAAGAACAACGGAATCTTCTCCTTTGGCACGAAAAACATAGAAGCTTATTAACATATAATTAAGACATAATTAAGTAAGTATTAGCTAAAATTAATTTGAAAAATAATTAATATGATTATTTTTTAAAAATATTGTTTAATGGTTTGAAAAACATATATGTGAAAACAAGAGAGAAAAGTTGGAAACACAACAAACAAACACAGCCTTAATATAGAACCAAAGAAGCACTTATATATGTACGTACTTTGTTATTATAAGGGTTTATTAAAACAAGTTAGAAAAGAATACGGTACAGCAATAGCCTTTTTTATAAGCAGACATTATTTATTTTTTTAGTGCCCATAAGTTATAACAGAAATAAATTTTTGGTTGCAAACAAAAACCGATTGCGCTAATAAATTTAAACGGATTTAGATTGCTAAACCATGTAAACGATATTTACAATTATATATATATATATATATATATATATATATATTGCATGGAAATCGACTAAGTAAATAAGCAGACAGTGAGATAAACTGAGAGACGCGATACACGTGTATGGATGCAATCATCATGATTATGGCTTTTGTGCAATATATATTACAACAATACATAAATTATCTTTAACTATTACTAATCAGCAGTATCACGGTCACCTTCTCATCTTCGACGCATGCACGATTTTTCTATAATCATCTTCAACTTTTGTCCCAGAGATCCTTTAACTATACTAATCAGCGGTATCAAGGTCACCTTCTCATCTTCGACGCATGCACGAATTTTCTACAATCAACTTCAACTTGTGTCCCAGAGAGAGAAGGGACACGGCTCATATGCATACGGCCATGGCAACACCAACCGCGCGCAAGCAAAAAATCTCTCAGCTCGCTAATGGGAAGATCAAGGTAGAATGGTGCCGTATGCACGCATGAATTAGTCGACAGTTACTAGAGGAGGATGATGATGACGATGAAAGGCATACATGCAAGTACTAACCGTTACGTCAAACATATATCAATCGACACGATCGATCGATGGATCGAGAAGGATGAGACATGCACCAGCATCAGCCGGCAGGGTTCTTCTTATACTGAAAAACCGCCATGATTTTCGTGATTTTTATCCTTACCGCGACGTAACGATATGGTATTAATGCAAAACAATTTGATGAATTTGATGAATTTCGTGAAAATTCAAAAAAATTGGAGATTTTCATTGAAGAAAATAGATTAAGTAGATCTCGATTTTACAAGAATTATGGTAATTTTTTACATGAAAATACACTAGTTTTGTCCTTAAAAATTATTTTTAGGAAAAAGAAAAAAAGCATTGTTTGTTGTTACTGTTCATCCAAGCCTATTGAGGCCCCTCACCTTTCCAATCCCAAAATATTTCCTTCTTCCACCCTTTCACATCACAGTCAATGCTTTGCTCTTTTTCGTCACATTTTCAACGAGGTTATGTTGCAAGTCGGCGCCAGATATGGATGAACCGCCGCCGGCCAGGCCAAAGCCGTTCAGTTAGCGGCGGTTTCACGGCGGCATGCGCGATAATCGCGACAGCAAGTATTAGTTACCTTATCGTTAGTTGCGCACGGTTTTCGCCTGAGCCGGCTCGATTTTTGTCCGGATCCGGCTGGTTTTTGCGTGGTAGTCGGCGGTAGGATAGGAGCTTGTACCATGTTATTTTTTATTAGGATTAGCGCTTTTACTCTCTCTGTCCTCCCATAATATAAGGCATGGTAAATCTCAACAAAATTTTTAAAACTTTGACATATAATTTCTCATTTAAAATAAAATTTATAGCAACAGTATTAATGTAACACATAAATGAGTAATCACTAAATTTATTTTAAATCGTATCATTGTATCCATAGAAAAGATTATAATAATTAAAATATGCGGGTGCTTACCATGTTTATTTTCAATCTTGTCATGGGACTATTTGCAACTTTGTAACATATGCTAATAAATATTTCGTTCTTGTTTCATAACCTAATTATTTCGTGAAGTTGGTGAAACCAAATTTATTACATCTCTTTGCACAAAATATTTTTATCAATCAAATATATTAACATAAATAATAAACATAGTTATCACTATTTTTTGTTTTTTACTATATTTTTAACATCACATTAATTATTTTTCCCCGGTATTTCATACAAACATACTTATGTTAATATTATACATATTATGTAAATATTATCACATAAATATATTAGTGTAAATATCATAAATATATATTCATTAATTTTAGTATTTTTTTCTAATTTTTTTGACATCATTTACATATTTTTCGGGACGGTTTTGCTATTTATCACAAGTTCTCAACGGTTTTTGTGTGGTAGGAACGAAAACCGCGGTACACACAAAACCGTTTAAATTTAAAAATTGATACTGTTCATCCTAGAGTAGTTTTCGTGTTTTTCGTCAAAAACCGCTATACCAATGAGGGTGGCACGGCATGTTAGAACGGTAAAGTGAACCCTGTCAGCCGGCAGTAATGGGCAACGCTCTCTATCTCGCGACTTCACACGTGAGTGCATCAGCCGGTGAGCGCCGGTGGACGATCGATGAGACATGCATGCACGAGCGATTGTGGGGCCACTTCTCACATCTTTTATCTATCTATTAGGATAGGTAGAAATTTGATTAAGTTGGAGAAGGAAGCGTGTCTGCATATAGGACCGCGTAGGATTTGGTTTCTCGTGCGGTGAAGAACGCATGTCTCGCTATGCACGAAACACGATCGGAACGTTGATTTGAACCAAATTGTGATCACGAACTGGATACTTGAGGATGATCTGACCGAAACTAATTTGTGATGCATGGAGGACGCGTGTGGAGGTGGACCATATGTACACAAAAAATGATTAGGTGTGTCGGAGAAAAATGATTGGGTGTGTTAGACAAATGGGAACCATAGTTCCCATCATCGATTATACATGACATCCTTACAACTAATTCCCAAGCACAACTTCCTGTGGGCTATGCTCGGGCACATCGGTCCCGAACACGACTACTAGAGGCATATCTATTCAGGCACAACCCCTGAGTGCCACCCTTCATTGACGGTGCTCGAGGCACACCTGATCTGGGCACGGTCTCCCATGGGTTGTGCTCGGGGTACGTTGACCCCTGAGCATGACTGCTCAGGGAATTTCTACCTAGGCATAGCCCCTGGGTGTCGTACCCCACGGACGGTGCTTGGGGCACACCTGACCCGAGTGCGGCCCCTCGTGGGCTGTCCTTGGAGCGCTATTGACATCTACAAGATCTATATCTTCAAGGTGTTGAACCAAGTGCATGCATTCACCGACAACTCGTATAAGCCACACTATCATAATCTCCGTCATCAGTGACATTGTCGAGAAGCTTGTCAAAGTTAACAACTACAAAAATGATTTTTCTTGGCACTTCCCTTTCATTTTTTCCATGCAGATTAAAAATAGTGCCGCCAGTAAAAATCACATTTATTTTTACCAGCGGATGACATAAGCATCCACCATTAAGAATCGATTTTCACTGGCGGGACGTCCGCCACTGAAAATCACGTTATCTTGCGGATGACATAAGCATCCATCAATGATAATCGATTTTCACTAACGGGCGCTTAAGACATCCGCCATCAAAAATCAATTTTACAAAAATATGTATTTATATCTAACTCTTTCATAAAAAGTTAGATGAAAATAAAATTTATACCAAACTTGTAGATCTCATTGAGATCTACAATGTTTTAGTTGAAAACTTTTCCATTTGAGATCATTTAGGTTCCAAATATTCGTTATAAGATTCAAGATCTATTGTACAAAATTTTAGATGGATGATTAAAATAACCTTCAATGGACACATGATCTGTGTGAAAGTTGTAGAGCTATGTGAAACCTACAACTTTGTAGTTCATAACTTTTTATTTGAAATCATTTAGAAAGGAAAATAAGTATTTTAAGTTTTGAACAATGAAAATCAAAACAATAGTATTCCAAATATGGATAACAAGTGCTTCATAGTGAGATGGTAATGTATTATATGTGTGGAGACTGATGTGTTGTGTTCGAATCCAACAAATCACACACTTGTGAATTTAATCCGAAAAATTTCCTAAATTGCCAATTAGGATACATAGTTGTGTTACAGATGCTCGGTAAAAATTAAAATATTTTTTTGATTTTATTTTTGCACCTAGAAAATCAAAATGAAAATGTGGAAATCAATTTTGACTGGCGTTCGGATGCCGTCAGCGAAGATCGTTGATTTTCATTGACCTTTAATTGCCGGTGGAATGTCTAGCCGCTAGAGAAAACCTGTTTTAACCGAAAAAACCTATATTATAGTAGTTCATCAAGCAACATGGAAGCACGCGGGGCCCCAAGAATACCTACGGGCCCCTGGTGCGGATCGTGCCCCGGGCAAGGACCATGCCCGAGGGTGCGATCTGTCCTGGGAATATAATGGTTCAGGGTGCCAAAGCAAGACTTAGGTATATTATTACCAATTTGAAAGGCGAGCCCGGTGGTGCTTCTCGCCTGGACCTGACCTAGGAGCCTCATCAACGGTGCGCACTGCCCCGGGCTTAGCATGGACTTGTCCCCAATGGTCTAAGGAGGGTGGTGGGCCTCGTGATGAGATGGCGAGAGGTGGCATTAAGCCATAGCAGAGCGACGCCAAGATAATTAAAGCTCACCTGCATGCTGAGATGACGTGGTGCCATGTGAAGCTCTTTATATACCGATATCAACCAAAGGACAGAGGAGGCGACACGTGGCACGCTCACCCCAACACATATGTATCAACACTGTGGCTCTCCTTATGCATAAAAGGAGGATCTATGCCACCAACGAAGGGAGGATGGGAGAGAGTGGAGGAGTTTTGTGGGGAGGAGATTCCAGCTAAGATAGCTGGTAACCATATCATAGGGAAGAAGGGTTCATCTTCTCCCACTTAGAATATCCTCAAAAAGCTTACTGTAATTTTCACCATTACCATCTATCGAAGAATACAGGAGTAGGATATTATGCCTCCGAGCGACCTGAACTTGTCTAAAAAAGCCTACCTCCCTCTCTCTCTCTTCGACCTTCGTCCGTATCGTTGGCTTAATTCCATGTAGGTGCCCACCGGTCGAATCTTCAAAGGGGGTCCTCACTTCGTCATTGCCAAGGTAGCAATCTCCGACATGGTGCATGCACACATGGGAGTATGTACAACAATTGGACTCACGTACACGCGTGGATGTTGAGCAGGGATTGGACGACGTAACAAGAAAACACAAACAGGACATTGAACAAGACACACATAATGGACGGACGTACCAAAAAGTTGTTGGAACCAACTTTTATTTTTTATAGGTAAAGGTAAACATAAAGATTTTATTTCTCCCAATTATTTTAGAAGAGCACTTATTTTATGCTTTGAATTATTGATAACCTTTCACTTTGAGGCTGTGTCGTACCCTAAAATCACCCTAAAATTATATCATCTAAATTATTTCTAGAAATTATAAAATCCAAAATTAGCCTTCAACAATTAAAAATCACCATTATTCAACTAAAATTGACATGTGGGAATATTTTCTAAATTTATCATACTTCATAACACTTAAATAATTTTTATTAGAATTTTTAGAGCACAAGAAATAATTTTAAAGAAAAACAATTTTAGAGTTTATTAAAATGAAAAACATAAACATAATCCCCTCTCTCTCTCTCTTTGGGTTGAATGTGGCCCAAAGTCCACCCTTCTCCTCATCCCATCTCCCAAGTCCTCTTCTCCTTTCCCTCCCCTCTCCCTTCCTTCTCTTCGGCCCATGTTGCTCCCCGGTCAGCCCAAGCAGTCCCTATACCCGCGCCAACCCACCTCACCCAGGCTGAGGCCTCTCTCCCCTCCCTCGCTTGGGCGCAACCCGGCTGGTCTAGGACGCTGGAGCATCGTCTTGCACCTCCAACCGCCCGTCTCTCTCCCTTCCGGATGAACCCTATAATCACCATCCTTCTTGATTCACCTCACCAAGTGTTTCCTCTTCCAATTAAATGCGAAAATCGGTTTCTTGTGTTGAGGGTGCCGTTTTCCCTAAATCTCCCCTCTCAATCGAGCCTTTAATCACCATAACCAACGATTTTAGTCCCTCATCCCTTCCCGGTGCTGCTTGGCAATTGGACACCAAACGGGACATGGAGAATGGACAAATGAACCAAAAAAATCGTTGGAAGCAGCTTTTATTTTTTAAGTAGGTAAAGATAAAGATTTTTCCTAGCTAAATGTGACTAACCATGCTTCTCCGTATTACTACTCATGTTGAGATGACCATTGACTTATGAGACCAGATCTACCATTGACATATGAGACCAGATATACATGTGTCTATTTTAGGAAAAAAAGGAAGATCAGAGCTAAGGAGTTACGGAGATAAGCTCATGCCCCCAGAGCCGCGCTGCCCAGTATTCCAAGGGTATCATATTTATTTTTTTTATAGAAGACGATGGTGTAAATAAGTTCGTATATTCGTAATCATGCTATAATTAATATACCATAGTTTAAATAGGGGTAAGGATAATAATGATATATGGGTAGTGTGACCAGGGTTTTACTTACCATTTTTTGGGGGTTACCATGCCCCGTGGTAAGGCGGTTACCGCAGTAACTGTCGGGAACCGCACGAAATTCATTGCCAAATTTTGAAACGGTAACTGCACGGTTTGCCATGGTAACTGCGGTATCAGCTGCGGTAACCGTGCGTTATTCTGTAGATTAAAAATTGAAGGGAAAACAAGAAAACCGCTTAATTGTGTGGAGAAATTAGGGATAATTAGAAGAATATATAGGATACTTGCAAACCTAAATTGAATGTAAAATAAGAAAATTCGACATGACCTTTTCTATATTATGGACTTCGAAGCAATTCAATAGTTCATATCACAAAAATTGAATAACAACAATTCAATCAACCTCATATTAATTCAATCAACTTCATATTTCAAGGCATCACGAAGTCCACATGTAGATGAAATATAATGTTCACAATATAATATCCACAATAAGGTAGATGATAGCTGTTACCTAAATCGAACAAAGAAGTTATAGTTGTTACAATGACAAAGAGCAGAGCTAGTTGTTCCATTGATTATATGCCATGTTGTGCTCCTTAGTGGACATGAGCATCGATCCATGTGAGTGAAGCAACCCAGCCTTGTATTCGTGCCAACTTTGACCTGTTCGTGAGGCTGTTGATTGCCACTGTGAGTATAGTTGAGCATACCACTGGGGCTCTCGCCACTCATGCACCCATGTAGGAGTAGGATACTCAGAAGTGGTGGGATGGTTGTACACGTATGTTGGATATCCAGTTTCAATGCTGGAGGCACTGAATGAGCCGTAGCTATCCTGTGGTGTGTCAAAATGTTATTCTTGTTGCCAACCTCCCGGAGTAGTGGTTGTTCGTTGAGTGTTTGGATGATCCTGGTCCTAGGTAGCATGAGTGAAATGGGCCTCACCTGCAAATTAAAAAGTAGGAAGAAAATTAATCGGTCGTGAATTGCATGGTGAGGGTTGAATTAGTAAGTAAACTATATCGTACCAGTGAATTCAATATGGCTATGCTTCTCTGGCTCTGTTGTGTGCCCCCTAAAGGCACATCAGTGATCCCTTGGCCTCCTTGACCGCCTTCGCCTTCGTCTTTCGTATCAGTTCTTGAGGAACTCTCATCGGACTCTTGGTAGTCTGGGCTACCTTCAGTCTCATCATCGTTGTCAACTCTCCTCGCTCGTGTTGTTGGGCCTTTTTTGGAAGGAGATTGTTGTGTCATCTGTCGCGTCTTCCTTTTTCCAATGAGTGTCTCCTACAGTCTTATCAGCCCACTCAACAATACTAGAAGCTCTCGTGGTCCTGCACAGGTTAGTTAAGTCCACCAGATTGGCTACAAGTGGGCTAGGCACGGAGACATTACTCTTTGCTAAATCTTCATTAAGCTCAAGGCAAGTATTGGACCTAGCATTATTCATCCAGTCTCTGATCTTATTGTTAGTGTCGTAGAATGATAGGTCCGCTAATCTTTGAAGGGGATCATCGTCCTTCCTCCGTACTTGCGAATTAGCTTGCTGAATTTGAAGACGAAGGTTTTAGTTGACATAAACAAGCTTGTTGAGCTTCTTGTGTGTAAGCTTGTTACGGACCTTGGTATGTATGAATGCGAATGTGCTTCACATCCACTTGAAGAGCACACTGACTAACCAAGCACAACACAAGATTCTTCAAATTTGGCGTGTCTACGGCAAACATAGATCACCAGTGTGCTGCAAATGGCGAGTTACATGTCGGTACATAACTATAATCTAAATATGTCGAAAGCATTTGGTGTTTTGATAGTTGCATCATGAGAACCATACCAGGGAAAGTTTTCCCATCAACTACCATCTTTTTGGCAAGGGCCTCCCAAATTCGCCAGCTTTACGCTGATATAACTCAACCTCCAACAAAGCGGCAGCTGCCGTGTCGATGTCTGTCATCTACTCGAAGGCCTGACGGAGATCTTGGAAGACAGTTGCACTAGCATTGTACGCATAGTGTGTCACACCCTAAAAATTGCTTAAATATAAATCGTTGTAAAAAAGGAATTTCTAGAAATTATTTAATCATTAAAGAAAGTGTTTGAATAAAATCTATGAAAATTTGAACATCAAATTAAGCATCAAAATTATTTATAATAAATATTATTAATTTTTGCAGTGAAGTCAATGTGGAGCAAAAATTTATTAATTGGAACATGGGTGGATTTAATTTTTATTAAATTCTCCATGATTAAATATACTCTTTGAAATTTTTCGAGATTTTTCGTGGCTCGATTATTAATTTTAATAATACAAAGAGCATTTTAGTGATTATTTAAATAAATCGATTAATTATTAAATGATCTAGTTATATTTTTATTAAATACTATGAGTGTCCAAGTATTTTTAGGATTCTTGGAATTATTTGAGCATTGAAAGTATTTATAAAAGTTCAAAGAATTTCAGACAGAAAAGTCTAGATTGCTTCCCAACTACAGGGTCGTCCCTAACCTCCACTGCACCGTTCACCCAAAATTGTGTTCTTCATTTCTCCTTCCGAATCTGGCCCAATCCTTTGCCCAAATCAAAAATTGGTTGAGAGAGAATATTCCCCTTTATCTCCTGTTTCCATTCCCCTAAGAATCAACTAAATCCACAAAGAAATCAATCCAAATTTTGAGTTTGCAACTCGGTTGTTTTTTTTATCTCGAACCTAATCTTTCTCTGTTAAATCCCGTCGTGTGGAACTCGGTCTCTCCCTACCAAGCCTATAAATAGAGTCCCCATGATCACCTTCTCCGTTTCCACCTTTTTCCTGAGTTTTTCCCAAGCCCTAGAGCCGCCGCCACGCTATCCTTCTCTCTCTACCGTGACTGCCCTTGTCCAGCCGCCCCTAACCACTAACTCCATTGTCGCCGCTCTGCGCCACTGCCACCTACGGCACTGCATCGTCAATAGGAATGTTGGCAGCTGGTTCCCTTGCGCCAAAAACCACCGAAAGCCGCTCGCCGACACAAGCCCGAGTGCCATTGAGACCGACCGATCTCCCCGCAGTTTGCCACCACCTCGGTCATCGCTGCTCCGTGTTGTTGCCATCCTCGGCACTGCAGTGGTCGTGCGAAGCCCGGCCGCACCTCCTTTTTCCCTGGATGTCGCCCATAGATGGTCGTCGCCTTGCACACGAGCTTCGCCCCCATGTTTTGATCTCCGGTTGAGCCTGTCACCATCTCGGGGGTTGTCAAACTTCGCTGTCTTCACTATTCGTGTCTCAAGGACCTAGGGAAGCTCGGCCGCTCATCCTCTTCGCTTGGAGAGTGTCAGAACGTCGTCATCATTGTCAACCCAAGCTCGGCCGTCGCTTCCACCTCGCTGCCGACCGTCTCCCATCGCTGCTCGTCGTTGCGTAAGTGTTGGTAAGAGTCGCCTCGTCGTCCTCTCTCCGTTAGTGTCCTCTGTTCCCGTCGTTGCACCGTCGTTCGCTGTCGTCACGTGGCTGCTATCTGAAACCCTAGATCGGATAGTTTTGAGCCATCAGATCTAGGTCAAACCCTGGTCAAATTAATCTAAACCGTCTAAATCTCATAGATCGTCTCATTGGACTTGGTCTATTGTGGACCGTAGGACTGACCTCTGGGTCCTACCCGTCAGTGGCTCGACTTTCTGACATCAATAATATTCTTTATCAATACAATAATAAATATAAATTATGTCATAAATCAGTTTAATCCTTTTCAATAGGTTTAATTGGATTAAATCTTGTAAAATTCATAACTAATTCATACGAACTTGGAATGAGATCATTCAAGTCCCATAATTCATCTAAAACTAAGCTCTATCAATTTATGAACTTTAATTATACTATTTATTTGGTTTTTATTACTGAATTTTTGGGCGTGACATAGTGCGTTCGAGGGTTCAATGCCACAGCTACAAAAACAAGGCACACATTAGATGAAGAGTCATTTACTATAACTTGACCATATTGTTAAGAACGTATGGTCTAGATACTTACTGGCATTGACGAGTGTATCGTTCGTAAGGTCCTCCATCCTTTGTTCAACAATCTCCATGTATGTCGCAAACTTATCTCTCATATGACTGAACAGACTATCGTACTCCATTTTCAACAATTGATATCTTAGAAGAACCTCACTCAAGTTGGGGTTCTTGTCCTTGTTGGAAAGCGAAGGAAGGAGTACATCAGCTGGAACGAATTCACCACTGACGCCAAGTTTTCCCACCAATGAATGCTACTGAGGCATATATGCACATATCTGCCTTTCTCCGTTCCATTGAATTTGGTTTGCATTAAGCTTGAGGAAGCCATCCACTGCATAAATTGGTCTCGCTTCCTAAGGAAACTTTGGAGGAACATGTAGTTGGTGCCAAACCACGTAGCATTCCACTTTACCAATTCTCCACCTATAGCAACTGTCATCATAGCATGCAACTTTGAATGATTGTATAACCATCCGCAAATTTTCTTACCGCTGGCAATCATGATTGCATGCTCTTCCATTTTTCCAACCTCCTTTAGCATCAAGTTAATTGTGTGCGCCACACAAGGTTGCCACACAATTGTTGGGTACTCTCGCCTCAGGAGTCTACAAGCCTTCTTGTAGTTTGACCCATTGTGAGTGATAATCTGCACAACATGTTCGCTTACAACCTTTCAGATCTCCTGCATTAGTACATAACAAAAAAATTAGCCTGTTATCCTACAATTGGTAATAACATATAAGTGTAAGTTGTAGCATCAAAGTTGTCACCTTCAGTACGAAGTTAGCATCCTGACTATAGCCCGTCGCATCGGTGGACTTGTGGAAAAACATTATGACCCATCGGTCCAGTCTATGAATCACACATAAGAGTAACACCATACTCATCCCAATCACGCTTGAACCGATCGAATTGCTTCTTGACATCCCTCTCTGTGGAATCAAGGTACTTGGTATCTATCTCCTTACGAGTGGGGAAATGTATGTTTTCGCCTACAATGAAAAAATTCTGAAATTAAATCTTCACATAAAATATGAAATGTGTGTTAACTAAATACATACCCCACTTATGAGTCTCCCTCACGGTGCAGACAAAGTAAGGATTATCAGCATTTCTTGCAGGAATGCGCTAGGTGAAGCAGAACTGTCATGCCCAGAAATTCCGAACCAGAATTTCTGAAGCTTTATGTGTATCAAAAATCCCTGTCCAGGACCAGCCAGGGTACACATACAACAATTATTGATATTATAGAATCCACGTCTCAAAAACAATATAAGAGATTACAAAAGTGTAGCGCAAAAGAAAAGAAGAGATAAAGCCTAGTCTTGACGCTCGCAGCGTGGCACCACCACTCCACATGCATTTCGGACGTCGGACGAAGCCTACTCCTTCTCGTAGTCTTCATCTACCTCGAAGACTGGCTCTGGTATGGGGGAGATAGGGCAAGATTGAGTACTTCCCATGGTACTCAACAAGTCATACCAGAAGAGGAGGTATGAATGCAAGGGGTAACTCAAGGATAGGTTAGGGTTTTAAATTTGCACAAAGCAACATTTCACAATAATAGTTGAAAGAAGTAAATAGTTGTAATAATTAATCAGTATTAAAGTGATCACTGCCCAACGTTACACTACGTCGCGACAGGCCCAAACCAACCATCTGATCTAGTCAAGTTGCATTAAATCAAGTTATTAAACGGGTGAGACTAATCACAGTGAATCTGGTTGATCGCCCATAACCGCAGGCATGACTATTCGAATAGTTCTACTCTGATAAGAGGTGTGCATCTGTACCCACAAGACACAGCCTCACAATACATTTTCGTGTGCCGGTATACCACCACGGTACACCGAAAAGGGACTGTGACAGGACCCTTCGCATAACCCCCTCTAACCAATCGCATCACACCTCGAGTTTTGCCCTCACTCCTCTACAGGCAGTGGGCAGCCCCCTCATGCCTCGGTGAATCCGGCAGCCGATCAACCGGACACCCTTACCGACTTGACTCCATCACCCCACCCTAACCTAGGTACGTCGGCAAGAGGCAAGCTACACTACTAGCCCAGCCGTTGCCCACGCTAGCTTGTGGTAAGTACGATATATCTTCCAAGGTTTCCTGCGAACCGGTCTTTAATTGCCATGGGCGTGTCTATCAAAACCAGTGCGCCCACAGCCCACCATTGTCATATTTTAGTTGATTAGCAATTCCATAATGTCTCGTTATTGAATTCATCATTAAAGAGTCTATACTAGAAAAATTAAGTGTAATGACTCATTTAATGAGCTAGTTGATCTAAGCAGGGCTAAGCATATCCTAGACCAATATCTAATCATATTAATCCTACCCAAGTTATCAGAGATACACGATAATCAAGTCCTAAGGTTGAGTTCAATGGGTAAAATAATCCCATGAAATAACATTCTAAAATACATGTAATATTTAAGGAAATCGAGATATTTTGATAAATTAGGTACAATATGATCAAAAGTGGAGCATGACTTGCCTTGCTCTAAAGCTTGGGGGATCTCTGCAACAACTTCAAAATAAACGGGGTACCGGAACTACCGGAATCTACATGACAAACAAGGCACTCAACAAACAGGCTAAAAATCTTCTGAAACAAGGGGAAAACCATTTTTAATGGATTCTTGGTATTATTATGAATTTAATGAAATTTGAATGGAATAAAACGGAGCTCGGATTAATTAGATATGAATTTTAGAAGATTAATTGTGTTTATTACTAAAACAGAAAATTCCTTAATTGAATTATCGCGCAATAAATCCTGGGATGATGATGTCAGCGGTCCAGTGCTGACGTCCGCGACCGCGGGACCACCGGTCCATGGGACCAGGGTGCACCGGTGCACCACGTGGCACACGTGGCGCCGACGCGGCTCCGACATGGCGGCCATGTGGCTGCCACGCCGCACACGGGATGGACAGCCCCAATCTACCGAAGGTAGATCAGACGGTGCAGGAGCGCGGCGGGGCGTTGTGGCGCGGGCGCAAGCGTGCAACCCGGCCATGGTGTGCCGCGGCCGACGGCCAGCCGGCGGCAAAGGAGCGGCGACGCAAGGCGATGGGCGATACGGCGACACAAGCATGGTGTCGCACACACAAGAGGACAGCGGCGCGTGCACGACATGCAAGAGAGAGGGAGGGGATGTGCTCAGCAGAATGCGCCGGAGCGGAGGAAGAAGAGGGCAGCCGGCGACGTGTGAATGACGAACGACGAAGATGACCGGCGGATGGGGCGGCGTGGGATCATGCGAAGACTATGGTGGCGGCGTCATGGCTCGGCATAGCGCGGGACGGCGAGGAACGGCGGCCGAACAACGGCGAGAGGCGACAAAGCTAGGGCGCACGATGCTAGAGAGAGTTAGGGCACGAGGGAGCTTGGGAATTGGTGGATAAGAACGAGGGGGAGGAAACGGCCAGGGAGTAGCGGAATACGCGTTGGAGTAAAGTGGGGGGGATTTAATGCCGATGGCCTCGGATTAAAAAATCTGACCGTTTCTCGATGCGGCGTGTGCGGACAGTGGGGAGGCGGGCTGCATTACGGGGTTTGAATGTGCGCGTGAGAGGAGGGTGAAGTGCGGGATTTGCGCGGTGAAGAGTGCGCGGTCGGCGGCGACGTGGCCAGGGGTTGAAGACGGGCTGACAGGTGGGCCCTACCTATCAGCGACCTGGGAGAGAGAGGGAGGCAAATTGGACTTTCGACAGGGACGCGCGCGAGCGAGATTGGCCACGGCCTCTAGGCCGGCCCGAGGGAAGGAGAGAGAGATAGAGAGGGCGCGTGAGCGAGGGGATGGGCTGGCGGATTGGGCCGTCGGTCCAGGAAGGAGGAAAAGGGCGGGAAAATTTGGAAAATAGGAAAAGAATTTCCCAGGGATTTATCTAATTTTGAGAATTGATTTAATTGGTTAAAAATTATTTCTAGTGCTCGAAAAATTCCACTAAAAATCCGTTAATGTATTTTGACATGTAGAACTCAAGAAAAATTCTAAAATGCCATTTCCACTTATACTTTGCATTTTAAAATTATTTATTTGCTCTAGATTAATTCCAAATTTAATTTCTTTCGGGGAATTTCTTAGATGATTTTTAAACCAGCAAAACTCCAGGGTGTGACAAGAATCGTGCCCATGACTCAACAAACATCTCCCTAGCTTGCCTTCCCTTCTTCGTGAAGAAACCTCTGTCAATGCGTGTCTGCACAGGAGGCTTGGTGCTTGCTAGGTTGTAATCTCGAACAGCTGGTGAGTCCCGCTGAGATATAGCCCTTCGGAGCATACTGGCAATTGGGTTGCTTCTACCTCTCCGTGCCTCAGGTTGAGAGGATCCACTACCATCGCCATGCTCATAAGTGCCACCACGCTCCTTCACGTCCCTCTTAAAATCTTTCTCTTGCCTTGAGGCTTGCAAGGCCCTCCAGTTGTTCCTTCTCGTCGGCAGATCCTGGTAGATCATAATAGTTCACCCTTGCCGCCTCAACTGTTCTTGCCCTGTCACCCTTCCACTTGGCACCTGAGTCCATAATCCTTTCAAGCTCGTGCCTGAAGAAATCACAGACATCGGGAGGCACTCAATTGCAATATGTGACTCCCTTCCCTTTTCTAGCCAAGTGCATCTTGAGTTGGGTTGCCCCACCGCTGCTCTTTTTCTGGTGACAATACTTGCAGCGAAACCCTGGTGGTGTGTTCTCACCGTGCTTCCACACAACGTCCCTTCTATCTAGCATCTGCACCATGAAACAAATGACAAAACAAGGATTAATTACAGTGCAGACCAACACAAGCAGGCTACTAGAAGCAAAGAGAAAATAAATTCAGCGATGGCAAGGAGAAAACATGATATGTGTATTGGTAACCAAAATAAACGGGATTTAAATTCTATGTCGGTTACTCTGTTAGGTTTGCACCATTACTCTAATTTTTCCCCGGAGACAAAAACAACCAGTATTCCAAATTAATAATAACCTTATCATAATATAGGTGTTGTCATGCCCAGAAATTTTTCTCAAATTTTCAGATTATTTTGTGTATTAAGTTCCTATCCATGAAATAACTAGCGTACACAACATGACAAATTAATACGCAGATCCAAAAGTAAAATAAAGCGTAAAATACTTATAGAGGAGGCACTTAGTTCTCACACCTGAAAGAAAACATCAGCGGAAAAAGACGATCCTAGCGGGGCTTCAGCTCCACTCCATAGGTAAACTCAACTGGGTCTGAGCCTTGATCCTCTAACACCGTAATCAATTGAAAGGGGGAAGAATTTGCAAGGGTGAGTGTCACGCCCAGACATTCAAGCCAGAATTTCCATAGCTAATTTGTGCATCCAATCCTCGTCTAGGAATCAGCCGAGGTACACAAATCGACAATTATTGATATTATAGAATCCATGTCTTAGAAACATCAAAAAAGGTTACATAAATGCAGTAGGAAAGAAAAGACTAACTAAAATGAAACTCTATTCTTGCGATGGAACTCCAACACACCACATGCAACCTTGACGTCGGACGCAAGCCTAATCCTCGTCAAAACTCTCCTCTGCTTCAACCTCTGGCTCTGGTGGGGGGAATTAAGCAAGACTGAGTACTACCCGTTATACTCAACAAGTCATACCGGAAGAGAAGGTATGATATAGCATAATTCACAAGGAAGGATAGGGTCTCATTTGCATAAACGGCATGAGAGAAATAATAATAGTTAAAAGCAGTAAAACAGTAATAATAATTAAGCAATATTAAATAAACACTGTCCAACATTAAACCCACATTGCAACAGGCCTAGCCTACCATCTCTACTAGTCAAGTTCCATTAGTCAGATTATTTACTCAAATGAGACTAATCATGGTGAATCTGGTTGATCGCCCATAACCACGTGCACGACTATTTGAATAGTTTTACTCTGATCAAAGGTGTACAACTGTACCCACAAGACACAGCCCCACGACACGTTACCGCGTGCTGGTGTACCACCATGATACCCCAGAAAGGGACTGTGACAGGACCTTCGCATAACTCACTCTAACCAATCGTACCACATCAAGGTTTCGCCCCCACTCCCATCAGGGTAATGGGCAGCCCCCCACGTGCCACGGTGAATCCTGTAGCCGATCAACCCTTTTAACCAAGGCCGACCCAACTCCATCACGCCCACCCTCACTAGGGTACATTAGCTAGAGGCAGCTACACTACAGATCCAGTCATTACCCATGCTGGCTTGTGGTATGGACGGTAATTCTTCCAGGGTTTCCCGAGAACTGGTCTTTAATTGCCTGAATATTAATCTCCACCATAATATTTGATTAGTGTGATTCTCTTAAGTGAGCTAATTGATCTAAACCATGCTAAGCATGTCCTAAACCAATATCTAGTCATATTCAACCCAAGTTATCAATGGTAGGAGGTAATCAATTCCTATGGCTGAGTACAATAGGTATAATAGTCCCATGAAATGACATTCTAAACCATATGCAACATTTGAGAAAAATGATAAATTTAAATAAAATAGGTACAATGTGATCAGTGTAAAGTATGACTTGCCTTGCTCTGAAGATTAGGGAACTTCGGCGACTACTTCGAAGTAAACGGGATCGCTGGAATTACCAAAATCTACACGACAAACAAAGCACTCAACAAAACATGCTAAAAGTCTACTGAAGTAGCACAAGAAACTGTTTTTAATGGATTCTTGACATTTTTTTGGATTTAATGAAATTTGAATGGACTAAAACGGAGCTCGGATTAAAAAGATATGAATTTTAGAAGTTTAACTGTAATTTTTAAACTAAAGAGAAGAGCCTAAATTAATTTGTTGTGCAATTAAGTCCCTGCTGACGCAAGCTGCTGGGGGACGGGTCGGGT
Source organism: Oryza australiensis (assembly GCA_019925245.2). Classification (NCBI taxonomy): domain Eukaryota; kingdom Viridiplantae; phylum Streptophyta; class Magnoliopsida; order Poales; family Poaceae; genus Oryza; species Oryza australiensis. Next base: position 1,143,942 of record JAIFGZ020000348.1, read on the forward strand.
AGGGCTGACATCAGCATTGCACAAGCGCTGACATCGGCAGACGGACACGGGGGCTAACGTCAGCTAGCGCTGACGTCAACACAGCTGACACTAGCGACGCAAGGGCTCGGTCCAAGGTGGACTGAGTCCACGGGGTGGCGGCGGCGGCAGGGTACCACGTGGCATGATCCAAACAATGGTACGGGCTAGCGGGATCGGACGGCCCTGATCTACCGAGCGATAGATCGGACAGCTGGGAGGTGGCTAGTGTTAGGGTTCGCGTGGGAGGTGGCGATCGAGCTCGGCTTGCCTGGCCATTGCCGCGTGGTGACCGACCGGCTTGCCGACGATGCGGGGAACGGCGGTGAACGGTGGCGCGGTGCACGGGAAGCGACATGGGAGCGGCGCTAGGGCTCGGGGTTACGCGCGGCATAGTGGAAGAGCTAGGGTTTGCGTGCGGGAGTAAGGAAGAGAGAGGGAGCGGCTCACCGGAGACGGAGATGAAGGAGGCGGCGCACGGCGGCGGAACACGGCGAGGACAATTTAGGGCTTGATTTCGAGCGGTGCAAAAGGGAAAACACAACGGAGGTTGTGGGAACTTTATAGGGGGTTCGGGAGTCCATTTTGTGCATGATTCAGCCGTGAATTGCTCGACGTCCTTCTCGGAATCGGAGAGAGAGAGAGGCAGCAGGTTCGTTAGGGTTTCGACCGGCGCGAGCTCGGACACGGTAATGTGTGCGCGGAAGGGCGCGGTCCGGCGTGGCGCAGAACGGGTGCGACGTCGGTGGCTCGCGAGCGGCTCGAATGGTGCGGCAGTGGCAGCCGGGTCGGGCTCGGGGACGACGACTTGACAGATGGGCCCACCATTCAGCGGCCGGGGAGAGAGGGAGGGATTGCGGATGTGCACAGAGTGCGGCGGTGGCTCGCGGGCCATAGTCCACGGGCAAGGGAGGGGGGCGCGTGCGGGCGGGGTGGGCCGACGGGATGGGCCGACGACCGATTAGCATTTTGGGTGGGAAAAGGACGAGGAAAATTAGGAAAATAGGAAAATAATTTCCAGGGACTTAATTTAATCTAGATAAATTATTCAATTGGTTAAAAATTATTTTTAGTTGTTAACGACCAAATTTGTAAGCAAATTATCAGGTTTGGATCTGAGGCCAAAGTCGATTCGAAGAGAATCAGGTTCTTCTAAAGACAGTGCGCGCCAAGTACTGACCGAGTTGGCTAAAGAGTTCGTCGGCTGGTGATCGAATCTGCTATGGTGACTGTCGGCTGATACCAAATTGGATAAGGATAGCCGATGCAGCCGATTCCGGTAAGGATAACTGGTATGACCAATCTCGAGGAAAAGATGTTGGAGTTATCTTCGAATTCGGTTAAAGTGCTTAATGAGGATTGCCATATATGGATAGAGTCCAGGAAAGACAATTGTATCTGTTAATTAGGATATTTTGAATAGTTTCCCTATAGATAATGTCGGTGGAAGTTTGTTTTAGGCATATCTGTAATTCAAATTGCAATAGAGATAGAAATCATGTCCTCCACAGACTTATCTTGAATCTGGGTATAAATACGACCCGGGACCGTGTAAATTAACAACAATCAAGTTCAACTCAACCTTCGATGCATCGCCACCCTTTTCTTTTAATAATTTTGGTGCATCGTTTGATCTCCAGCGAAAAGGTAAATCTTGTCATGGCGGCTTGCGTTCTCTGGATTAGTGCTTCCATCATTATGATACTCTAATCTTGGTTATGTAAATCGTCGATTTATCATATATATACTGTATAACCTAGATCAATAATACGATCTAACCCTAATCGGCTAGTCTCTGTTTTTTGATCGTTAAAAACTGGGGGGGAGGTCCCCACAGTTACGAGCAATATTTTTATAGAAAAATAAAAACGGGGATAGAATTTTAGAGTACAACCTTTAGGAGACCGGGCTAGGGAGCCCAAAAACAAACAGCTGGTCAAAGTTACTAAGCGACTAAGTGGCGATCCAGCGGAGCAAGAAACCAACAAAGCGGCTACCCAGAAGGAGGAGCTAGAAAGCTAGATGGCTCGGCCACAAGCACACTAAAACCAGCTATGAAACTAGACCGCCCTAGGCCCATAGGCTCCTAGACCCCTAGGCCCCTAGGCCCGAAGGTCCAACTTAACTGTAGGCATCAAGCCAAGCACAAAAGGAGGCCTTGTCTTGCATTCGAAGTCTTGAGTATCTAAAGAGAACATTGTTGTTTGAAATTCATCTTCCATAGTTGAATGGTAGGGATGGATCTTTGAAAGACCTTGTCATTCTTGATCTTCCAAATTTCCCAGGCTGCTATGAGAATAGTTTCTGCAACGCATGGTAACACAGATGAGGAGATTGCCTGAACCATTCTGTCTTTGATGGAAATGGACGTGTCCCACTGTAGATGTATGCTGGACCAGCATTGAACTGCAAATGGGCACGAGAAGAAGAGGTGGTCTGCATTTTCTTCCTCTCTCGTATAGCACATACTACAAAGGTTATCACCCTGAATGTTGATATGTCTTCTTTGCAGCATTGTCTTTGCGTTTAACCTGTCTAGCAGAAGTAGCCAAGCAAAGAATTTTATTCTTGGTAGATATTTTGATTTCCAGATAACCTGAAAACTCTGATGGCTGTCTAAGGAGTTGAAGATATGGTTGTAGAATCTTCTTGAAGTGTAAGTTTTTCCCCAAATCATCGTCCAATTGTCTGTGGAGTTCACATCATAGGGTAGGTCTTGTAGGAGAGGTTGAAGGAGCTGTAGTTCATTGTGAGCTTGTTCAGATAGCGACAGGTGAAGTATTGAGTCAAGATCTTCAGCTTCCATGATTTCAGCCACAGATGCATTTCTTTTCTTCGCGAAGGATGCAAGGCAAGGGAAATTCACAGGAATATTCAGATTGTTCCAGTTGTCCATCCAAAAGCTTACCGCGCATCCTTTTCCATTCTGACATGAGGCCACCATCCTGAAGAGATCATTTAGGCGAAGGATATCTTTCCACCAGAATGAACCCATTTCTCTACACAGATGTGGGACCTTTGTTTGATAATATCGGAACCAGATTAGATTAACCTGGGGATGTCTTCATGGTTGTAGAATTTTGCTAGTTGCTTGATTAACAGAGCGTCGTTTTGTAAGCGAAGGTTGAGAACCCATAGGCAACCCTTCTCCTTTGGTCTCGTGACTAGGTTCTAGGCTACAAGATTGCCCCCTTTTTTCCATGTTATTTCCCCTCCATAGACGTTGTTTTCTTGCTATATCAATGGCCTCAATAATCCCTTTCGGGACTTTGAGGGTGCACATAGCATAAGTTGTAACTGGGGTGATTGCTGAGTTTATCATCTCTAGCCGTCCTGCATAGGTGAGCCAAGGTACACATGAGGATAGCTTTCTTTGCACTCTGTCCAGCATAGGTACCCAATCTTCAATTTTTGGCTTAGTTGTTCCAAGGGGTAAGCCAAAAGGCAAAGAGCCCGCCTCACAGCCGAAAGTGTTAGTGAGGTGGTTCAAGCTTCTCATTGCTCAAGTTGATGGGGTACAAACTTGTTTTTTTGTAGTTCACTTTGAGACCCGTCGCTATCTGGATGGCATACAGAAGATTTTTGAGAAAGAAGAGTTGTCTGGCGTCAGCTTGCATGATGGTGATAGTGTCATCAGCATATTGGCCTACTGGGAAGTCCTCCGAGGGCTGTGTGATCAGCAAATGAATGAGACCTTCTTGTCTGGCTTTGTTGATTAAGATCTGGATGAGGTCAGCTGCCAGAACAAAAAGTAGGGGAGAGAGCCGATCACCTTGTCTGACGCCTCTCTTGCAAGCGGAAAGTTTTTCCGGGAACTCCATTGAGCAGGACTGAAGAAGTCCCAGATGAGAGAATTTCCTGTACCCATTGCAGCCACCTATTTGGGAATCCAAGATTTTGCATCATGGCTAGAATAGCTGAATGCTCAATGGTGTCAAAAGCCTTCTCAAAGTCCAGTTTGAGGATGATTATTTCATTTTTGGAACGATGACATTGGTGAATGTATTCAAAAGCCCAAGCTAGGCAGTCCTGGATTGTCCTTGAACGGATAAAGCCATATTGGTTCTGATGGATTACTATTTTTATTACTCCTTGTAGTCTGTCGGATAGGACCTTGGTTATGATTTTCAGGGAAAAGTTGAGCAGGGATATGGGCCGATAATCATTCACTGTCTCAGGGTCATCTTTCTTTGGGATAAGCTGCAAACTCGCTTGGCCTTGTTGAAAAGAGTCACAAAGTCTGTAGAAGTCCTGTTTGATGATTGGCCAGCAGGTTTTGAAGAATCTCCCATTAAACCCATCTGGCCCTGGGGCTTTATCTGTTGCCATTGTTTGCACTACTAGATCCAATTCCTCATGATCCCATTCTGCTTTTGAAGGACCAGAGGACTACAGCCTTTTCAGAGTGTTCCTGAACCCATTCACCCTGTTCATTTTTGATCTGCGAGATTGTATTCTTTCTGTAAGATATGGATGCCATGCTGTGAAAGAATTTTGTGCATTCATCTCCAAGCTGTATTCTATTTACAGTGTGCCTATTTCTCCAGTAAATATTCCTCATATGGAGCAAGTGCTGCAGCTTTTTTTTAACTATAACCCTCAAATTACTTTCCATGTTGAAAAGACATCTTCCTTCTTCCAGTGAATCGAGAAAGGCAATTATAGTGTTGCAGTTTCCGATCAGTAATTTCAGATTGGAAAAGTTTTTGCTCCATGATTTGAGCCTTGCTCTTAGGGTTTTGAATTTCCTCGCTATGTTCTTTATAGCATCTTCCGGGATGGCCGAGTGAGCCCAACAATCCGAAACTATGTTCTTAAAATCCGGCTGCTCTACCCAGAAATTCTCGAAGCGAAAAATGCTTGCCTTGGGGATTTTTGTACCAATCACTACTTTGCAGGGAACATGGTCTGAGACTGTTCTTGCTAGCGGAATAACTTTGGTATCGGGAAATCTACCGTCCAGTTGATGGAGGAGAAAAACCAATCCATTGCTCAAGAAGGGGGTCCATTTGCATATTACTCCAAGTATAGGCTCATCCTTTAATAAGAATTTCAATTAAACCTAGATGACCAATCGCTTCATTAAAGGTGAAAGTGTCCGAGATGTTTCCCCCCGGTTTGTTTCTGTTGGCCAGAGACCGATAGAAGTTAAAATCCCCCAAGAAAATCCAGTCATCCTGTCTTGAATTTCATGGTTCCCGAACCAGCTTTATGAAGATGGTACGGAGTGGCTCGTCGCAAGGGCCATAGACCACGGTTAAATTCCAAGTTGCGGCCGTTTGGAGGGAAGTAAGGGCAATTGAGATGCCAAAACTCTGCTTGTCAAAAACCAGGCCCGAAAACAGGTTTCCCTTCCACAGAACCAGAATTCCACCCGAAGCCCCCACCGAGGGGATAAAGTCAAAACAATTGAAACTTTTTGGAGCAAAATTTCTAATGTACCTACTATCAACAACTTCCCTTTTAGTTTCCTGGATGCAAACTACTGAACAAGCACTTTCCTCAATTTTGTTCCTAATTGCCTCCCATTTCTCGGGGGCGTTGAGTCCTCTGATGTTCCAGCAAAGGATAATCCAATCATGAGTGATCATGGGAAACAAAGAGGAATAGAGAAAGATGAATCTGAGAAGCATAACTAATCAGATTCCCCCGGCCAAACCAGTAGACCCTTTGGGCGGTCCCCATGACAGGGCAGCCCCGTAAAGATCAAACAGAATTAACAGGCTATGCAAAACAACGGGGTTCAGCAGATCAAAAGTAATAGGTTCCTAAATACTGTGAATAAAGAAGTCTAGCAGAGCACGATGGCAATTAGTCATATTACAAAAATTGTTCATGTCGCAAAAGTCATCAGCACGGCAACCAAGCAGGAAGATAGAGGGGGGGAGAGGATTGCTGGTAGAGACGATAAGGGCCCGCAGCCAGTGAGTTCTACATCTCTTGGTTTTCATTTGTTAGTCTTGGGGTTCTACGTCAGGTTATCATCAGCGAGATCACTAGGATCTGCTACACAATCAATTCCCCACCCTTGAAGAACCGAGAGTTGGGTTGGCCCTTCCTTTCCGGTGTTCTCGTCAATTTGGATCACAACAATTTTCCGCTTCTTGGAGGGATTGGCATCAAGTTTGACTGTTGGAAAGAAAAAACCATTGGAATTAATATTTCTTCTTGCACTTCATCTCACACCGTTATGACGCAAAGGCGTTTGATTATTAGAAATTGACACTTTTGTAGGGAGAGCTAGGGATTTTGTACCCGGTGGGACTTTGTTCTTTTGGACCGAGTCGGAGATGGTGCAGGGTGAGACGTTTGTTGCTCATGTCTGGGCTGTCTCCGAGCACGCAGCAACCACCTCCTTGGACATGCGTCCCTTTCTGATCGCCTCGTCCACCATGGGCCGCAGTTGAAGGGCAATGGCATCCTTTACCGGGTACCAGGGGACAATTTCCAACCCATGAGCTGAGCTGGGTTGCTGAGCTGAGGTGAGCGGTCTCCAATTTAAGGATCTGACATGCAGACGCACCGGTTGGCTTGAAGCTTCTCCAATCTCAAAAAAGGTGTTGGGAATATCTCTTCTGTCATAAGAGTCCAGGTCGAGACACCGCGTTGTGGCTTCCCCCAAACGATCCTTCCCTTTAGTGACATCCGGGTAGGTGGCCTCATTAGATGAGGAGCTATCCTGGTCTCCATCACCATTCAGGGTCTTGATGAGGTCTTCAATGGGGATGTCAGGACGCTGGGCGCGGAGATAGCGCAAGGAGGAGGAAGAATGATTGAGGTCCTGATAGTGCTGGGGGACGTGCGGGTGCTCGGGGATTTGAGGATCCCATGCAGGCCAATCATTGTTGTTTTCCACATTCCCCCCTTCTCCCTCCATTCCTTGCTCAACTTGCTGTTCATTAACTCCGGGTTGGGGGGGGGTTGCTCGAACTGAGGTTGCTGCCACTGTGGTAGATCGGGTTGGTTTGCCGCCTGGTGGGGGTCACCGCCCATCATATCCAGTTGATCTCCCCCTCCTTGCTGCTCATTTTGCCAATCTGGTGCTGGCGGTAGTAGGTCTGCCAGAAGGGGGTTCAGGGGTGGATGAGGCTGACCCCCTTGCGGCACTGGGTCTTCGTTTGCTGGGAACTGATATGGGAACTGCCCATTGAGAATGAAAACTAGGACTGTCCAGGATCTGCCAGTACCATCGAAGAGGGAGCCTGCCGAGATCACAATACTTCTTGGTACCCTCTCCGGGCATAGGATCAGCATTCTCACCAGGATCCAGGAGCGGTTAGTGTCCCTGTACCAGTCTAGCAGTCTACCAAAAGGTGCCACCGCTGCTTGTAGGAAGGTGTCGTTCTGGAAATCCAGTGGGAAGGTGAGAAGCATGATCCAGCAAAGACGGGTGTAGCTACAAGACCAGAGGTTGATACCTTCATCATGACGAACAACCTAGATGACATGATCCTGACCCGGGTGGAAGGGGGAGTTCCGAACTAGCCTTTCCTCTTGTACCACGGTTCTGAACCTGATTAGACCCAGTCCGAGAGGCGAGAGGTGCGCCTCCATCACTCACACATGTTGATCTTCTTCGAGGAAATTGTAGACATTGTTGAGGGCTTGTCGGAAGAGGTTTGTGTCTTCTGGCATTGGATCCAAGGAGACAATGGCGAACTCCTCATGGCCGTGAGGTAGTTCCCCTCCCAACGCGACCCTAGTTCTTGCTGGCCGCTCCCATCCTTGTTCAACATGCAAACCACCGATGAGGAATGGCTCTGGGTTCACCGAAAAGTTGGCCATGACGGTGGGGGAAGAACCGTTGCTAGTGCAAAGCGAGGATGGGTTGGGGGGAGAAGCCGAAGCGTTCTTGGATGAAGAGAGCCGAACAGCCGAAGAAATTGGAGTAGTAGATTGGAACTGCTCTCGAGTTGAACCCGGGAGTTGCTGATCGGGGGTGGGGGTGGGGTTGTGACCAATGGTTTCCAGGTTGATCCCTTAGGGCACCAAGCTAGGCGAGGGAGAGAGATAGTACCCCCACCTCTCAAAGAGACAAGCTTTCGCGCGTCACGAAATTTTGGCCGCCACGTTAGGCGCGGACCTAAGGGCTTACGAGACATGCAACACACAACCGAGTGCCCAACGAAATTGCACCGGCTGCACCGAGTCCGACCCGGGCATTTAAAGCCGATGTGACCAGGCAGGAGGCAAACGCTGCAAGTTTTTGAAAATAGGGGCACAAGGGTCGGGGAATGTGCAGACTGAGATATGGAGATCTTCTTTGTGCTGCCCATACTGTTGCCAATAAATGCAGTACTATGATTGTTAACAGCCGACCGTTTCAAGCAAGAACGAAGAACAGTGGAGCCAGCTTGACGAACAAGAGAACCAGATAGAACATTCTGATCTGAACGAGAAGTCCCAATTACGAAAACAAGTTTGCCAGGGAACAAGCACGAAGAGGGATCAAGATTAACCTTGAGAGAACCAACGGAAATAGAGGAAGAATGCTTAACTAATTTGGTTGGAGATCTAAAAGAGCCACTGGCAAATGAAACTTTCTTCAAACTCTTAGAAGCCAATTTTTTGGATCTTTTGGAGACCACTTTAATCCATTCCTTTTGTTGTTCTAATTCCCAAAGCCGCTTCTCCCTTCCTAGTTCGGCATTCAATTGTTCCAAAGATGAAAGTAGCAATCAAAGTTATCCATGATGACCCGGCGAAGATTGTAAACATGAAAGCCCACTTGCTTAGAGAAAACCGAGAAGCGGAGATGGTTATTGCTTAAGAAACGAACATGAAAGCTTTCAGCCTTGCCGCCCAAGCAAGCTTGAAGGGCAAGAGCCACCGAATCTTCAGAGAGACGAAAAAGATGTCGACGAAAAGTAACCAGCAAAAAGAAAGAGACCGATGTAGAGGAGAGAGGGTGGTGAACGGGTGATCTGAAGAGGCGGCGAACTTCCTCCTGAAAAGCAAGGCCTTTGTCGAAATCCATTTTCTCGACCAAACCCTGAGCGGAACCCACGACATCAGCTCCAAACGACCCGGATCAATCGCGGGAATGCCATGAGAGGGATCTGTTGTGGCTCGGTTGGAAGCTTGGGTGGCGAGGTTTGAAAATGGAGCAGGAGGTTTGGAGCCGAGAGGAGGAGAGCCATTCCACCTCCTTCTTTGTTGAGCATAACAGCTAGCTCGTACTACAGTTACTAGTACTACTATTCTCCTCCTCTTTTCGGCATCTTTTTGGCGACCGATGATCCATGGGGAAGAGGGAGGAAGGCAGTCAGCTGCTTCGGCTAGTCTCTGTTATTAGACAATAGCCGATAGGGTTAGGTTTTGTCATCGGTTTAGATTATACAGTGTATCCACCATCTTGAAAGGTGTTCATAGATTCGTAAGTAGATCTTATGCTTCTTTTTATACTTAATGCTGCATTGGTTAGGTCCGACCTATTAAGTCATTTTTAGAATCATAACAAATCTATCTTGTTTTATGATCATTAATAGAGATAGTATCGGGGTTTCAGCTGATCTTATCTGTTTTAACTGTCTCGTATGTTTTATATTTACTTGATATGTTAAAACTGTCCCTTTATATTAAGATCTCATTATAACTAAATACATTAAGCTTATTATCGATCTGTTAAGTTATTTTAATACCTGATCGGTCCATGTTTATTGTATTTAGTCTGCAATGATATCTTAGTATAAAGTGGTATCGGAGCACTAGCCGATACACTTTAAATCCCTGACATCGGCTATGCTATAAATATACATAGTCTGCATATTGAAGTACCTTTGGCTTTTAGTGATTTATACTGTCTCGATACACTACTGATCTATCCCAATCACTCGATTTTAATGTATTTTGACATTTAGATTATATGTTGTGAATATCATTGTCGATCTATTAGGTTTAATCATCCCAGCCGATTTAGTTTATACCGCATCAGCTTAACATTAGATGATACGTCATCGGCCACCAGCCGATTGGCTATCGTTTGCAGATTAATACTTGTTTCTTTGTTCTTGTTGATTGCAGAATCAAATCAACTGGCACGCCTACGAACCTAAGAAGCAATACTTTGGACCTGCACTAGAGTAAAGCAAATCTCTCATGCCAGTAAGCGGTTTTCAAAGTCAACTCCGGTACGATTTGGGATCAACATGCTTCTTTGGCATGCTCGGTGGGTCCCGATTGCAAGCCAAACACAATAATTGAAATCAAGACTTCTAAGATCGACCAAGACAACATCATCCCGGTTACATTGGACCAGCTGACGCCAGGGCAAAAAGCCAAGATTGAAGAAATGATGAACAAGCTGCAGAGTCAATATCTACATTCTTTTGCCCAAACTCGGTCGGGCACCGTCATCCAGAGGTATAAAACTGCCAGCCGATGACGAACCGGAGCCAAGCTCTGGTAAAGGTGCCAAGATCCAAGACATCAAACAGGAGGAAAGCCTGGAGCTCAACAATCTGCAGGACAGGATCGACTATGTTGTCCATCAGACACTGATCAACCAATCGGGAATCCTGGTTAACACTCTAAATAATATGATCAAGGACGTGGTCGATTCTAGGGTTGCCGAATATCAGGCCAAGGGCCCAATTTTGCTCCCCGAAGGCAAATTCCCACCGTATAGGACTTTGGCCACCGATGGATTGCACTTTGTCTTAGCCATGCCTCCAGGTCAACCGATGGCATCGGCATCGGCACCCAGGAAGCCGATTGTTCCATCATCGGCTCAAAAGCAACCGGACTTCAGCCCCATACTTATGTCCAGGAGTGCCAATAGGATCATATTTGCCAAACTTGCAGCAACATCACATGGGGGGCAATTTTCATTCACAATATCAGCCTCACTCACCCCAGATGCAATATCGGCAGGCACCACTTCACTTCGAACAATTTGAACCGATATAGTAGTAGGTGCAATGAGCACAGCAACAGAAACCTTGGGCAGATATGATCGCAGAAACCTTGGGAACAATTTGGCCTCAAGCCCAAGGACACAAGCAACATGTATCGGTACCCATACCTAGAATATTTTGAAAGGGTTCCAATGCCTAGCCGATACAAGGTGCCAGATTTCTCCAAGTTTTAGGGCAGGACAATGTTTCTACGTATGAACACGTTAGCCGATTTTTAGCCCAATGTGGTGAGACATCGGCTACTAACGCCCTGAGGGTTAGGCTATTCCCCCTTTCTCTCTCCGGATCAACTTTCACCTAGTTTTCATCTCTACCTTACAACTTTGTGCAAAGCTAGGCCGATCTGGAGAAACAGTTTCACACATACTTCTTCAGTGGTGTTCATGAGATGAAACAATCTGATTTGATGGCTATTTGGCAAAAACATGATGAATATGTTCAAGACTATATTCAAAGATTCAGAGATATGAGGAACATATGCTACAGCCTCGTTCTGTCAGACTCACAGCTAGCCGATCTCGCTTTCCAGGGCCTGCTGACACTGATAAGGGAAAGGTTTTTGGCTCAGGACTTCGAGAGTTTAGCTCACTTGGCCTAGAGAATATCGGCACATGAGCAAAGATTCCATGAGGCCAAGAAAGCTCTTAAGAAGATTAACCATGTTGCATATTCTTCTGAATCTGAGGAAGACAGCGACTTCGAAGTGGCAGCAGCCGATTGGGCTAGAAACAAAAAGGTTATCACCTGCCAATGGGTCAAGAATTTGGCCAAAGAAGAAAAATATAATTTTGGCATCAGAAAGGCCAACAAAATTTTTGATCTGCTACTTTGGGAGAAGCAAATTCAACTTCCAGCCGGTCACGTGATCCCATCGGCTGAGGAACTCAAAAAGAGAAAATACTGCAAATGGCACAACACGGGGTCTCACAGCACAAACGACTGTAAGGTGTTCCGACAACAGATTCAATCGGCTGTAGAGGCTGGAAAAATTAAATTTGAAGACCAAAGAAGCCGATGAAGGTTGATGGAAACCCCTTCCCCGTCAACATGGTTCACACGATTGACAGGACAGCCAGTAGTGAACCCCCAAAGATGGATAGCTTGGTTAAATTCATGAAGGACTTCATAGAAAGGGAAACACCGCCTTCTGCCAAGGTTATCAGACAATATAGGCAAGGAGGTGATAGGCCAATGAATGTTGATGGTAGTCCCTTCCATGTCAACATGGTCCATACAAGTGGTAGAGCAGCCGATAGAGGGAATTATCGGCAATCCAATTCTGCCAGGGCCATCAACAAGTCTTAGATAAGATATGACAGGCAGGAAGGGATCAACAACTTTGATCCTCATTAGGGCTGTGAATTTTTCCGATTCTGTTGGAACGAGGGCATGAGACTGCCATCAATTGAGGACTGCCCAGCTTGCAGCGATTGTAGTGCCGACTACGCTGCGAAATCTAGCCGATCACGTTCTGAGAGGAATCGGCTGCCATAGAAGAGACTCCCTGTTCACCAAAGGTTGGGTCCAATTCATCAAGATTTTTTCCAAGATAATGATAATGAAGATGAAGACGAGACCATAAACCCGCAATGGTGCCCTTCTGATACTTTCACCAAGAGTCAGAAAAGGAGGGTACAATGGATGAAGAGCAGGTGTCGGCTGCAGGAGGTGCAAACCAAAATCGACCATCGACTGAAGAAGAAGAATAAGAAGCAAGAGCGCCCAAGAAAGGAGTGGCGTGTGAAGAGCAAGGTAGTTTCAACCGATGAAGCTCAAGCCGACCAAGCAAAAAGATTGGCCAAGGGAAAAGTTGTGGCCTCTGCATCGGTCAACATGGTTTTCATTTTGCCAGCTGAGTATGAAGCGGCTCAGGTCGATGCAGACATGGTCGAGGAGTCCTTGGCCAAGTTAATTTTGTCCTCAGAGCAAGCTATCTTCGAAAAATCAGAGGGGATAGGACATCGACACCTTAAGCCACTATACGTTAAAGGATTTGTCAATTACAAACTGATGTCCAAGATGTTGGTCGATGGAGAAGCCGTTGTAAACTTGATGCCCTACGCTACGTTCAAAAAATTGGGCAAGAATTCGGATGACCTCATCAAGACCAACATGATCTTGAAAGACTTTGGAGGCAATCCATCAGAGACCAAAGGGGTTTTGAATGTGGAGCTGATAATTGGCAGCAAGACCATGCCTACAACCTTCTTGTCGAAGACGCCCGGCTCTCCCGTTCTATTTGCAATACGAGCTAAAACGGTTCAGCTCATACGACAAGTAAAACGTGATAACCGAAGTCCCGAGAGAGGGATAAGTGAGACATCGCTGGGCCTTTAGCCTGTCAGTCAACTTCAGCATGAAGTGTGCCCGTCAAACCACACGAAGATGGTGACCAGATGTGTTACACACTCAGGAGACTTGACAGAATGGCTAAAGATCTACGACGCCTCAATTATTCCTAACTCATACTCGTGTGAATCTAACTCCCAGGATGTGTGTTAGACTCACACTTTCGACACAAGCATGAAAATACATCGCGATTACTCTTAAATTGGGTAAAACTCAAAGGATACAATAAAAGATAATTACATAGGCCGATCGGCCAAATAAATATATCAGAGAGCAGCGAATAACAGTGGCTTACTACCCATTCCACAAGCACGGGTTTACCCCGTTAAGTTCAATCCTAGAAGAAAACAGTCGTTTACCCACATTACTCAAAAGACTAAGACTACACCTGCAAGCAAAGTGGATGTTCCAGTGGCAAGAGTCAGTACATTACACAAGTTAATGTACTAGCAAGCACCAAGGCAAGCCTAACACTCTACATGTAGCATATAATCAAGGAAAGCATAATATGGTTCATTTTAGCGTAAAGCAAGTTTTATTTGCATAAAACACTTCCAACTCAGATTTGCTTTCAAATAAAATTTCAGCAAGCATAATTTTAGCATATGGGCATCCAAGTAGACATTAATCATGATTAAATATACACCTCATTGCCCTCCATGGCAGCAAGGAGATCAATCACAAAACTTAACACAATTTTAAGGCAAGTTCAGCATCCAGAAGAATAAACACAAGTCTATACTCAATACACATTCACACGTCGCTCATGACCGTGAGCACGGCTAATCGATTAGTTTAGACTCTGCAGAGTTTGTACACCTTTTCCATATGATGTGAATCACTCACATAGAGTGAAACACTCTAGTTTTGCTTGGTACCCGTCGGTACCCCCATACTCTGCATGTTGAGTACAGAATAGAGTTTACAACGAAGCCTTTACACTACTTAGAGTCTAGCCTTGCACCAGCACGATACGTATTCTCCCATCCTGGGCATACTAGAAATATAACCCAGAACCGTTAAGTGACGGGCCCACGCCTTAACTTAACACCGTGGTGGCGGACACGACAGGGAACCCATCCACGTGGCACGAAACCGTTGTATTGGACAAACTTAGTCACCTAAATTATCACGACGAGGTAAATAGGAAGTTCCTCTGGATTATTCCGAACCCATACACACCGACCTACCATAGTGCAAGGCTAGTCGCTAGGTAGCTTACTCGGCTTAGGTCATCCCATACTGACACATGTGGTTGTACTGTATACAAAATGAACATATGTTGAGTGAAGTCCTTAAGTCGGTCTGGGCACACTCTCCCCTGTCAGTGCACAACTAATCACCATATGTGCACCAATTGTGGCCCAAACTAATCATTATTTTATTTGTCAAAACACGTCCAGATTATTTCAAAATAAGTCTTTCATGTTTGTGATGAGCCCATAATGTCGAGGAAAATATTTTAAGCATGGATAAGCATCATAGTACCCTAGACATCAAAATTCACATTATAAGGTGACATAGACAAATTTCTCCTAAGGTTAGGAATGAAAGTTATGGATATATGTGGGGTTAAGGTAATATGCAAGTAATAGGAGTTTATCTAATAAGTTTATCAGGATTTTTAATTTATTAGCATACAAATCGACATGCAAGGTATGCAATCATTTTCAATAACCTCCAAATCATGGGATCAAGGTGATCAAGGAGAGGGAGATGGGTCTTGCCTGGAAATGTCAGCATCCTAATTACTTCTTCACCGTTTAAGCATTCATCTATAAAAAGTATACGTTATGCAATTAAACATTGAAATATGTGAAAAATCCAAAATGCTCTAAAATGCATAATTTTCACGTATTAAGTAGCTACTGGTTTAAAATGAATTTAGGTGAAAGAATTTTGATTTTCTCTTATTCCAATTGGGAGTTATGAATTTTTTAAGTTGGATAGGTGCTGTTTGGGAAATGTTTCTAAATTTCAATTTTCTCTAGTTTGACTTCACAGGGGTGTGGAGAAGTGTTTTCTGGGGTAACACATTTGGTTTCATAATTTTTAGAGTTATTATGATTTTCTTATAGATTTTACAATTTACAACGGATCCTAGGCATATAGGCCTATACAATTTACAACGGATCCTAGGCATATAGCCCTATATGTACGCTTAGGAGATTTGGGTCCAGAGTTTGTTCTATTTGCTAAGAAGGTATAAAAGTGAATGATCTAATTAGCCTAATTAGCCTATTTAGTCTTAGTTCCTAACTTTTAGAGTCTATGTTATTCCACCATTTACCCTGTAGGCTAGAGAGGGCTCTAATTTAATTTCGTTGACGTATTAACCTAGGAAGTGACTTAAGAGTTAAGTGCGCCAATTTTTAGTCGTTAGGGATGGATCCTATGTTCCACTGGTTCCACTGGTCCTCAAGTTTTAGCTGGATTTACTTAGAGTTAAGTGTGTATATATATATTCTTATACACATATATACATAGGGTGCTCAACCACTACTATAATGAATGGTGCCTCAGCTAACAATTTAAAGTTAGCTGATATCTTTATTATGTGGGTTGCCACATTTTATTTTTTCTAATTGGAGTTCACTGCTTGCTGGTGCTATAGAGACTTAGTCTACTTCAAAAGGATCAAAGATGAATTTGTAACAAATTTTACAAGTTGTGGTGTTCATCTAAGTTAGTTATTCATTATATAAATGTTTAGGTGATAGTAGTGCACAGTAGGCATATGCTTTTATTTTACATTTTGAAGGTATGGGCTTTGATGAATCTACAGAACCCAAGTTTGTCCAGAGAGGAGTTTCGATGAATTTTAAACAAATCCCAAAAGATTGGTTGCCTTAAAATGTAGCATTTCCCCTAAATTGGTTTTGTTAGTATTTGACCCAAAGAATGTATACATTTTTATTTTTCCTGCTCAGAGAGGATAAGATGAGGAATATACAGAATTTTAATTTGCCAAAAAACAAGTTAAATTGAATTTTCTATGAATTTTATAATCCCAGGTTAGCTCTATGTGTGATCTGTCTTGAAGGGATTTTAGGGACAAAATCAGTGCAGTGGGTTCCAAGTTTTATAATTCTAATTTGAAGTTCATCTGTTTAATGACCCACAGATATTTGAATCATTTCAAAAGGAGCTATATTTTATTTTATATCGAATTTACAATTTCGGGTTGTTTTTGGTCAAAAGGCTGGGCTTTAGTTTCATATATTCTTCCCTGGCCAGCACTGGGCTACCCCCTGAGTTCTGGTCCATTTACAATTAGGTCCTTGGGCCCACGAGGCATACAGGTAACATTTGCAGAGAAGACCTCACAAAGTTTTAAACGCTTGCTAATCACTGTCCGGTGCGCCTAATGCCGTGGGGCCCACACGTCAGTGGCACAGCTGAAGAAAGAGCAGAGGCTGCAGCGGCCGGAGGCCCTTCTCGACCTCGCCGGCGGCCACCGGCGGCTCGGCAGCGGAAACACCCAAAGGAAGAAAGGTGGAGAATATTATGGAGAAACCATTGGTGGTCTCCCTGTCAACTATGGTGGCCGGAGTCGACGGAGGGGTTGTTGCGAGCGGCGGCCGGTGTCAGGGTGCCGGACCATCTGAAGCTACAACCTATTTAGCGCCAAGTTAATGCATGCTCAAGTTCCCTTAGGCCTCTTGGGTGCTTACCCGATGGTGTGCTCTAGCTGGTGAGGCTTGGTCGTCGTCAACGGCGCAAGGAATAGCCCGGCGGCGGCGGTATCTCCCCGGGTCGACGTCGCCAGCTTGTTCCAGCCTCCGGTCTGCCAGGAAAAGGAAAGGGGTAGCTTGAGGATGCCTTGCAGACGCTCACGATGCGAGGAATTGGCCGGATACTCACCGTGACAAGAGGAATCAACGATGGGGTTCGCCGACCGGAGTTGGGGAAGACGAGTTCGATCTCTCTCCACACAGCGCCATTTGCTCGGGTTATTTGGGGGAAACGATGAAGGGGCAGCGGTGAAGGTGATGACGCGGTGTGCCGGCCTCGTCGGGGTCTCCATCGGCCGGAACCCCATCGGCGAGGAAGCGGCGGCGCTCTGGAGCTTGTTCGCGGCAGCGATGGCGTGCTGCGCGTTCCCGTCGTTTGGCTGCACGGATTGAGAAGTTATCAAGAGAGAAGTTGTCCGGCATGATGGAAGGGTGGTGGAACACAAGAGAGAAGAGGGCGACCGGGGCTCCTTGGCGTTTGCGCCAATTGTCTCCTTTGCGGTCGGCGATGAAGTGGGGGTGTCTAGAGCGATGTGGAGCTCTTCCTCTCGGCTTTGTTGGCTCGGCTATGAGAATGGGATGGGGCGACGTGTTTAGCGGTGGTCAAAGGCGAGTTTAGCGCCGGACATGTCGTGGCCACGCGTCGAGCACGCCGGCGGCCCGTTCTCCGGCGCTCTCCCTCTCTGTTTCCTTGTTCCCCGGTCGGCTCTGGTGAGTTCCAAGCGGTGGAACGTGTTGTACTGGGATGGAGCGAGCTCCAGTGACTGTCAGGTGCGGTCACTGCGTGGAGGGCTAGGCAAATGAGAGAGATATGGGTAGGAACTCCAGTGGAAGTGATTTTAACGATATTTTCGTAATTATTTCTTTTTCTAAACTTTGGAGCTTAATAACTTAATCTGTGGACACGATAAAATCACAAGATTTTTACTGAAGGTAGTTGTTTATATCTATGTTCCATTTTCCTTGGTTTCACTCAGAAATCAGTTGTGGTTTGCTCTCAGTAATTCAGCAAAGAAAGGGTATTTAGGATTGGTTTGAATTTTTAGAAGGCCTAAACAGAGGAGAAAAATTTTTAAAAAAATTATATTTAATTAGTTTAATCTACCTAGTATTTTATTAAATTATTTCATGTGTATACTTACGTGCAGTTTAATGGTCTTTTGGGTAAGTTATAGTTTCAGCCAATTAAAGCTTTTAAATAGTTCAATATTGGACTGCCTTGTTATATTTGTTTGGGGCATCAAACCTAGTGATTAAATTGTACAAAAATTTGGTTGAGTTGTTCATAATGTTCAGTACCTACATGAATTTTCTCATGATTTTATCTTACACGGTTTGTTCTATAAAATTAGGGTAATCCTTCCTATATATATTTGCTCCCGTTATGTGGTTTCGCCTAATATAATCGTAGGGGTTTATTTGAATTTGTCTTGAGCTGAGGAAAAGATCTTTGGACTAGATTTCATGTTCATCTTTTTTTCACCCAAGATTTGTGGTAAGTTTGCTTGGTAAACTTAAATCGTCTAGGCTATGTGCATATGACCTATAATGAGTTACGTTTTCGAAAATCCGGATACACGTAAATGACGTAGGTCAAAGTGGCTTTATGTTAGCATGCATGCATTCTTCATGAGCTTGCATTTTTGTCCTAGGTTGTAAATGAAAAAGTTTTAAATTCATTCCAAAATTTTGTTCATCATACATAAGTCTAGGTTAGTCCCACCTAGGTTTGTAAAAGAAAATATTTGGTTTGAAAAATTTGAGAAAACTTTACTTTATTTTATTTGGACAAAATTTTGTTGACCCTAGAATTTGGGTATATGACACTTCTTTGTCATCGATGGGAAGGGATCATATAGCCTGTTGCTGGGAAGGGACTGGATCCACGCCAATTGCTGCATCCCTTCTACCATGCACAAGAGCTTAATCCAATGGCAAGGCAACAAAGTTGAAATTGTGCAAGCCGACAGGTCAGTAAAAGTTGCCAATGCCAACTTAACCCTTTGGGAGATGGATGGCATTGATTGCTTGTCTGGCAAGGTTTGGGAAGCCGATTATCTAAAAGTGTCCGATTCAAAATACAACCAATTGGAGACGAAGAGCCCCAACTGCTGCTTTGAGGTCGTCGTGGAGGGATCAGGCGTCTATGCAAAGGACACTGTAGATGATCTCGATGGCAAGCTAGGACAAGGCTTCATGTCGGCCGATGACTTAGAAGAAGTCGATATAGGCTCAGAGGATAGGCCTAGGCCGACATTCATTTGTGAAAATTTGTCTTCTCAATTTAGGACCAAGCTTATAGAACTTTTGAAGTAATATAAAGACTGTTTTGCTTGAGAGTATTTTGAGATGCCAGGGCTTAGCCGATCGATTGTTATACGTCGGCTCCCTATCAAACCTATATATTGGCCGTTCAAGCAACGACCTAGAAGGTTCAAGGCCGATATGTATGATGCTATCAAGGCCAAAATTACTCATTTTTTTATGCTGGTTTCATTCAGCCTTGCCGATATGCTGAATGGGTTTCTAACATAGTTTTAGTCATCAAGAAGAACGGTAAACTTAGGGTGTGTATTGACTTTCGAGATCTAAGCAAAGCCACCCCTAAGGATGAATACCCAATGTCGATTGCCGATTTGTTGGTTGATGCTGCTTCAGGGCACAAAATCATAAGTTTTATGGATGGCAATGCGGGGTACAATCAAATTTTTATGGCAGAAGAAGACATCCTTAAGATTGCTTTCAGATGTCCTAGTGCAATCGGCTTGTATGAGTGGGTTGTAATGACCTTTGGTTTGAAAAACGCTGGAGTTACGTATCAGAGGACCATGAATTACATTTTTCAGGACTTAATCGGCTTATTGGTTGAGATCGACATTGATGATGTGGTTGTGAAGTCAAAAGAAGTCGACAACCATATAGCCGATTAAGAAAAGTTCTCGAGAGGACAAGGAAATATGGCCTAAAGATGAATCCCACAAAGTGTGCCTTTGGCATATCGGCTGGACAATTTTTGGGCTTCCTTGTCCATGAAAGGGGGATTGAAGTTACACAGAGGAGCATTAATGCAATAAAAACATTCAACCTCCACAAGACAATAAGGAATTGCAATAATTGGTCGGCAAGGTAAATTTTATCAGAAGATTTATATCTAATCTATCGGGGAAGATGGAGCCATTTACACCTTTGTTAAGGTTGAAAGCTGACTAGCAGTTTACTTGGGGGCAGAGCAACAAAAGGCCTTAGACAACATCAAAGAATATTTGAGCATCCCTCTAGTATTGATTCCTCCGTAGAAAGGGGTGCCTTTCAAGTTATACTTGTCAGCCGATGAGAAGTCAATTGGCTCGGTATTGATCCAGGAGTCCGAGTGTAAAGAGAGAAATTTTCTATTTGAGCAGAAGGCTCCTGGATGCTGAGACAAGGTATTCCCTGGTGGAAAAGTTGTGTTTATGCCTGTATTTTTCATACACGAAGTTAATTCATTATTTCTTATCCAATGAATGCACCATAGTTTGCAAAGCCGATGTTGTCAAGTGTATGCTATTGGCTCCAATACTAAAAGGAAGAGTTGGTAAATGGATTTATGCCTTAACAAAGTTTGATCTCAGGTATGAATCACCCAAGGCAATCAAGGGACAGGCCATAGCCAATTTCATTGTTGAACATCATAATGACTCAATCAGCTCAGCTGATATAGTTCCTAGGACATTATTTTTTGATGGATCAGTTTGGGTACTCACGGCTGCGGTATCGGCTTGGTCATCATATCACCTAAGGGGCAAGTTTTGAGTTTGCTTACACAATCAAGCCCTATGCTACCAACAATCAAGCCGAGTACGAAGCAGTCCTCAAAGGATTGCAACTTTTGAAAGAAGTTGAAGCCGATTCCGTGGAGATCATGGGTGATTCGTTGTTGGTCATCAATCAGCTAGCTAGAGAGTATGAGTGCAAAAATGATACGTTGATGACATACTACGAAAAATGCCGAGAGTTGATGAAAAATTTTCGGCTAGTAACCTTGACACATATTCCTCGAGAGTAGAATGCTGAAGCTAATGATTTGGCTCAGGGAGCATCAGGGTACAAGTCGATGGTCAAGGACATCAAAGTTGAAATTGCTGCAATTGCAGCCGATGATTGGAGGTATGATGTTTATAATTATCTCAAGAATCCCTCTCAATCAGCTTCAATGAAGTTGTGATACAAGGCCTTAAGATATGTTCTAATCGACGATGATTTATACTATCAGACGATTGATGGAGTGCTACTAAGATGTTTAAGTACCGATCAAGCCAAGGTTATGATGGGCGAAGTGCATGAAGGCATATGTGGTACTCATCAATCGGCTCATAAAATGAAATGGCTGCTCCGACGAGTTGGGTTTTTGTGGCCGACGATGCTGGAGTACTGTTTTAAGTATTATAAGGGTTGTCAAGATTGTCAGAAGTTTGGAGCAATCCAACAAGCACCGGCGTCAGCTATGAACCCCATAATCAAACCGTGGTTGTTCAGAGGTTAGGGAATTTACATGATCGGCCAGATTAATCCGTCCTCAAGTAAAGGACATAAATTCATATTGGTAGAAACCGATTATTTTACAAAGTGGGTGGAAGCAATTCCTTTGAAGAAAGTTGATTCTGGGGATGCAATCCAGTTTGTCAAAGAGCACATTATTTACCAATTCGGTGTCCCTCAGACAATAACAACCGATCAGGGATCCACCTTCGTATCCGATGAGTTTGTCTAGTTTGCAGAGAGCATGGGGATCAAACTGCTGAATTCTTCACCATATTATGTGTAGACTAATGGACAAGCAGAGGCATCCAATAAAAGTTTGATCAAGTTAATAAAGAGGAAGATCTCTGATTATCCAAAGCAATGACACAACCGATTGGCCGAAGCATTATGGTCCTATCGGATGGCTTGTCATGAATCGATTCAAGTGCCTCCGTACAAGCTAGTTTATGGACGTGAGGCCATTTTGCCATGGGAAAGCGTCATCGGCTCAAGAAGGATTGAATTACAAAATGAATTGACAGCCGATGACTACCACAATCTTATGGTAGATGAATCGGAAGACTTGGTCCAATCCAGGCTGCGTGCTTTGGAAAAGGTGACTAGAGATAAGGAAAGAATCGCTGGTCATTACAACAAGAAGGTTGTGTCAAAATCTTTTTCAGAAGGTGAGTTGGTTTGGAAGTTGATCTTGCCGATTGGTACTCGTGACAATAAATTCGGCAAGTGGTCACCTAATTGGGAAGGACCCTTTAAAGTTTACAAGTGTGTTTCCAAAGGAGCTTACATGTTGCAAGGACTTGATGGAGAGATTTTTGGAAGGGCTCTCAATGAAAAATACTTGAAGAAATATTATCCAAGTGTGTGGATCAATTCATGATTCGGCTGTGTTGAGCCAATACATGGTAGCCGATGTGTTTACATCGCCTTTAGATGGCCGATATGACTCATATCGCCCTTAGTCTTCTTATTCTTATCATAATCTGTGTGTCTTGCCGATGTGTGATGGCCGATATCAGTTATATCGCCCTTTGTCATTTTAGTCTTATCATAATCAGTTATGATTTGGCTAATGCACGATGGCAGATTCTGTGTGATGTTGTCCTCAAGGTATAAGTTTATCAATGGTCGGTTGACATTGTAAAATTACAGGGGCATATATACATACACAAGTGAAATCAGGTGAAATCAGGTGGACATCAAAATTTTCGTGGACTTCGAAACATTAGCAGTATAGATTATGAGAATTGGCAGAGGTTATATTACATGACTATTGATGAGAAAAATCTCTCACACGCTGGCCTAGGAGATCTGCTTAACTCTAGTGCAGGTCCTTTTCTCGGCTGTCTGATGTAAACAGCGTGCCAGTTGGTTTGATCTATCAACCAACAAGAGACAAATAGACATGCGTTAAGGTTAGGGTTAGATCCTACCGGATCGGCTAAGAAAACAAATTTACATATATTGCTATCCCAAAGCATATTTAAACTAAGTGATTGGGATAGATCGGCTATGCCGAGACAGTATAAATCACTCAATCTAAATATACACTAGGGTAATAGATATATGCATTCATGGCCTAGCCGATACTATAGACCTAACTGTGGATCGGCTAGTACCCCGATACTTCTTATAAAAAGATATTAATCTATCCTAAATGAGTTAAACCTAGATCAATCGGCTATCGGCTAGTGCTGACAGATTGATACCGACTTAAAGCATTTAACCAGATTAAGATCTTAATATAAGAGACAACTCTAAGAAATCTAATAGCAAATAATACTAAAAAAAATATTAAAACAGGTAAGGCTGGCTGAAACCCCGGCACTGTCTTTGCAAGTTTACATCTAGCCGAATAGATCATAATACTTCTAAAAGCGACTTAACAGATCATAGATGATACATCATTAAGTACAAAAAGATAGCATCAAATCTATATAGACCGATGTAAACCCCTCAAGATGGTGGATACAACATATAATCCAGGACAACATCTAGATCTAGCTCTATCGGCTGCTGCTTCCTGAGAAGAACAAGCCAATGGCAAGATAGATCTAGACATTTTTCTAGATTATATGCCGTATATGATAACTTGCGCAGTCCAAAGCATCAAACCTAGAGTATCATGATGATGGAAGCACTACATTTGACAAACTAAACCACTAATGACAAGCATTTACCTTAATCGGGGATCAAAACGATGCAGCCCGAAGCCGGATCAAGTCGTCTGAAAGAAAATGAGAGGCGATGCTCCGAGATTGTATTGATTGTGGTATATTTGATTTACAGGGTTCTCGGGTCCTATTTATACCCAAGAATAACATTATCCGTGTAAGGCACGGTTTCTATCTAATCTACTATTCAAAATACGACAATATCTCGGGATACAATCCCATGTCGCATTACAATAGGAATATCTAAACAAATCCCTAATTTTTTATATACACAATTGCCGTTACAGGGCTCTATCCATAGATGATAATATCTTTAACGTGCAATTTGGGAACCGAATCTACCATTTATCTTCAAGCTTTCCATCGGAAATGGTCTCATCTTCCTCTCGAATCGGAATCGGCTATCGGCTGTTCCCATCGATTTGGCCTTAGCCGACCGGTTTCCCACCCGATTGAATCATAGTCGATGCGGCCTCAGTTTCTCCGTAGATCACATTCCCGATCCGATCTCGCTCCAATCTTAGCTCGGGCTTAGGGATTTGGTTACAAAATTTGGTCGTTAACACATCCCCCCAAGTCCGTGATAAGATAATATCGCGGATTTGCCGCTATTTTCAAATTCCCGCGCACTTTTCGTTCAAGTCCGTTTTGGTTGCCAGAAAAAACTCTTTACATATTGCCCGCCCGGCACCGAAACGAGCCACGTTGTCACTTTGCGCACTCAAGCCTTAGTCAACAAAAACCCTTCTTCCCCGGCGACTCCTCGGCGATTCCGGCGACCTGGAGTACAAATCCTTCTGGCGAACCCCGCAAGGCAGCAATCCCCCTCACCATGGCATCCTCAAGCACCCCTGCCGACGCGCCTCAACAGCTCTACCCTGTGGTAAACCCCAATCGACTCTGCTCCTTTTCTTCTCACGATTTAATCATTGCGCCCTCTCATAACTTCTTCATTTTTTCTGCAGCCTGTAGCACTTGTCTCATCAAATCGCGATCCCGACCTCAATCACCCAAACCAGTATTTCTTAGGGCCGATCGGCAACTTGGATCCTAGTGAGCTTATCAATGCCAAAACCAATCGGATCCCCTACAAATTCTCAACCCCAGATCTGTCGTATTGGACTAGTGCTTTCAAATCTTGGCCGTCAACTGACAAATCTTGGCCAGCTTGGTATCTTAGGATGTCGGCCAGGAAACAAGCCCACTGGACCGAACTTGGGATAGACCAATGTTTAGGACTGACAATAGCCGATATGCCTAAGCATGAATCCCTTCTATCGGCTGCAAGCTACTTTTGGTCCGATACCCTCAACGCCTTTCTGTTTAGGCAAGGGCCGATGACGCCAACCCTTTTTGATGTGGCCATGATCACCGGTTTGGACATCACTTCCACCGTCAGCCCCAATGACCTCCAAATAAAATGCCAGCATATCTTCAAGATAAAGAGCATCGGCGGCTGGAGCGGCTTCATATCTATGAACATGATTGATGGGCCGATCTCTGATAGGGAACACACAACCTTCCTTCTGATGTGGTTGGAAAAATTCGTCTTTTGTGGATCAAGCTGTGGTCCAACCAGCAACTGGCAGTATATAGCCGAATCTTTGGTGGCAAAAAAGAAGATTCCCTTAGGCAAATACCTGCTTGGCTATCTATACCAAGTGTTAGGCACGACATCGGCTCGGCTGGCCTCTAAACAAACCATCGGCACATGAGGGCCATGGTGGTTGTTACAACTCTAGCTCAACCTCCATCTGCACAAAGTTGCTGACCTGCCTCCTCCGCTTGAAGCTGATTTTCCTCTACTGGAGCCAAGAATCATAGATAATGAAGAGCAGACAACTCGGCGATGTATGTCGTATGGGGAAGCCGCTACTACTTACCCAGGGTCTAAGCTAACAGCCAATGATTTCAAGGAGTGGTTTGATCATCTGTACAGCAGTTTCCCAAACATCTCCAAGATCTTGTTTGCCTACGTAGATTTTGACAAGTTCGAACAACCAGACAATCTTCGGCTAGATGAGCTTGACTCCGAAGAATATACTGAGCCGAGGGAAATATTTGTCATAGCATCACCCCATGCATCCTTCCCATCGACATCCACCAGGGCGCAACATCATCAAGGCTTATGAATTCTATCACCCAATGGTGGCAGCAAGGCAACTTGGAATGGGACAGCTGCCAATCGGCTTGTATTTTGCCGACAAGATCCAGCCAAGGGGAAAAATTGATGGCAATGTTATGATGCATCGGCTGCTCAACATCCCTGGTCCTCCCTTGGGCAGTATCGGTAGAATTGATCTGGCAGTGACCAGATCGGCTATCTTCAGCCGATGGTGGAATGAATGGAAACAACACCTGTTCCACCAATCGGCTTCGATGTACCTGACAGTCGTCGACCCGGACTTGGTTCCATCAGTAAGCACTTATACCTTTCAATCCTTTCTCTTCATCGGCTAACACTTGTGCCCTCGGCTAACAAACCATTTCTTGTTGCAGACGATCGATGACTCCCCTTCTCATGTCAGCAACATAGGAGTGGCAATTAACTATGCGCTCGGCATCCTGCCAGGCAGCTGTGGACTAGCTCCATCCATCATCAGCTTAAACGCGCCGAAGGTGGGCACGCTTCTCCATGGCCAAACTCGTGTGCCGCTCTGTCGGACGAAGAGGGCACAACCATCGGCTGCCGCTACTCCTGCTGCTGAGAAGAAGAAACGAGCGGCGAAGAAGGCCAAACCAACTCAAGCCGATGACCTCTCTCCGATTGACCCAGACGTCGAAGCAGTGCTTAACGATGAAATGGAGAACGAAGAGATGGTAGACGCGGTCAACGCAGCTGCAGCCGAATCGAGTTCTGAAAGATATGCATAGACCCCATCAGCCGATGAGGCATCTACCCAAAAAACACCAAGTCCCCCGAGGCGTCCTGTTCGTCCGATGGCGGTACGTGACCTCAACACTTGTTTTTTTAAAAATGCCTTTCATTCGCCATTCTCTCACCATATCTTTACATTAGCAGAGAAAAATGCTGGCCACAAAGAAGAAATCGGCTCCCCTTCCATCGGTAAGCATCTTCAACTTGCATCCCTTGTCCATTAGCCGATTTTAAAGCTAACTCTTTTTTTTAGCCTCCACGTGCGCCGACGCCTGCCCCCCAGGAGTCAAGTGAACGAACTCCGTCGGCTGCCGGTAGCGGCCATGCTGAACATACATCGTCGGCTGCAAGTGACGGCCAAGCCGATGAAGAAGTTACTTCGGCCCCGGCAATCCCAGTAAGTTTTATTCACTCTTTATAATCAGCTCGATAACCCTCGCCCATCTTTTAATTGTTCTTTTCCTTGCAGAACGTGGCTGATCTCGTGGGCTTTGACCTATCAGAGTTCGTAGACCCAGACGAAGGAGGTGACAAAGCCCAGGTGCTGCTGGACGAGGACCTCAGAGCTGCATTGGTCGATATCGGCAATCGGCTAGAAGCATCTTTGGATATGCTGGTAGCAGATTGCGGCTCTATTCGCTCCGAGGTTTAAAGATATTCAAGCGCGTCTTCCAGACGCCTTGGCCGACGCGATCATGCCAACCACTTTCCTCGAGGCGCATCAACTGAAGTACGAGCGAGCTCAACAGCGCATTGCTAATCGCCGATAAAACCAATCACTGATGGCCTCCCTCAAGTCGAATCAAGAGGAAATCAAGGCGAAAAAGGCTGAATTTGATATCTTGTAGACGGAGCCAGCTGCCAAACTTGAGCGGCTTCACGTGCGCAGGGATCGACAGGTAGCCGATCTTATCCAAGTCACCAATGAGAGAGACATTCGAGAGGAGTACATGGCCGGCTTGCCCAAGGAAATTAAAGATAAGCGATTGAGCATCAAGGCGGCCGTGTCCTACCTTACAGACTTAACGAAGGCGGTGAAGCAGGTGGCCGGAGATGACACAGCCGATGCCAAGGCCATCGAGGAAGTCGACGAAATTTGGCGCAAGGCATTATCGGCTATAGCAGATTTTCTCAAACAATGAGCCGATTGTAATAGCCTGCTAAGTCAAAAAATTGTAACTATTTTTTGTAATCAGCCAACATTGTCCGTCTTTTGTTATCGGCTGAAACAGTCCTTACTCAACACTTGATTGCCGATGTTTGATTGTCGATCACATTAGCTTCAAAAAAACTTGAAAAATTTGTTGATATCTGTTTTTTCAATTGTTGTATATGTATGCCCCTAATTTTGTAGATGTCTGCGATGTCGATAAAATTATGAAATCCCAACTTCTGCCGTTGTCATCATTGTCGGCCAAATTGAGCCGATTGTAGAAAACTAGGGAAAAAATTTAGCGTGAAAAAAACCTAAAGGCGATGCTGGCATAAGTCAAGACATCGACTAGCACGAATCGGCAAGAACACAGCTGAATCATGAACTGATCCAAACGCTTGGGTAGTATTTTTTTAAATATTTGCCGTTTAGAGCCCTTCCAAACACTTCTCCATCCAATCCATCCAAAATGTAGGCCCCCTTAGAGACGCATTTGTGGATCTTGAAAGGCCCTTCCCAATTAGGTGACCAGTTGTCGAATTTGTTATCTCTTGATCCAATCAGCAGTATCAATTTCCAAACAAGTTCGCCCTCTTCAAAAGACTTAGGCACAACTTTCTGTTATAATGATGGGCTACTCATTCCTTATACCTTGTTACTTTTTCCAAAGTCCTTATCCGTGACGAAACCAGGTCTTCTGATTCATCTACCATCAAATTATAATAATCATCGGCTGTGAGCTGATCTTGCAACTGAATCCATCTTGAGCCGATGATGTTTTCCCATGGTAGGACTGTTTCATGCCCGTAGACCAATTTATATGAAGGGACTTGGATAGATCCGTGGCATGCCATCCGATAGGCCCATAGTGATTCGGCTAATCGGCTGTGCCATTGCTTGGGATACTCAGAGATCTTCCTCTTTATCAGCTTGATTAGGCCTTTATTTGAAGTTTCTGCTTGCCCGTTGGCCTGAGCGTAATACGATGAAGAATTGAGCAACTTGATTCCCATGCCATCGACAAACTAAACAAACTCGTTCGATATGAAGATAGATCCCTGGTCTGTTGTTATGGTTTGAGGAACGCCACAAACTCGATTGCGTGCTTAGAATCAACTTTCTTAAGAGGAATTGCTTCTACCCACTTCGTGAAATAATCGGTTGCCACCAATATAAATTTGTGCCCTTTACTAAAGAGTGGATGGATCTGGCCGATCATATCAATTCCCCATCCTCTGAACGGCCAAGGCTTTATGATTGGGTTCATAGCCGATGCTGGTGCTCTTTGTATAGTTCCAAACTTCTGACAATCCTGGCAGCCCTTGTAGTACTTGAAACAATCTTCCAGCATCGTCGGCCAAAAATACCCCGCTCTCCGAAGCAACCACTTCATCTTGTGAGCCGATTGATGCGTGCCACATATTCCTTCATGCACTTCTCCGATAGCCACCTTAGCTTGATCGGCACTGAGACACTTTAACAGCACACCGTCAATCGTCCTGTAATATAAATCTTCATCAAGCAAAACATTCCTCAAAGCCTTGTATCGCAATTTCTTGGAAGCCAATTGAGAAGGGTTTTATAAACAATTGTAGACCTCAAACCTCCAATCGTCGGCTGTCATGGCAGCAACCTCTATCTTGATATCCTTTGTCATCGGCTGATAACTCAATGCCCCTTGAGCTAAATCATTGGCTTCTGTGTTCTGCTCCCTGGGGATACACTTTAATGTGACTAGCCGAAAGCTGTCCATCATGTATCAGCATCGTTGATAATAGATCATCAGCGCATCATTTTTGTACTCATATTCCTCTGACAATTGGTTGATGACCAACAGTGAATCCCCCATGATCTCGATGGCGTCGGCTTCAACCTCTTTGAGAAGATGCAATCCCTTGAGCAATGCTTCGTATTCGGCTAGGTTGTTTGTGGCGTGGGGGTTGATTGAGAATGCAAATTCAAAACTTGCCCCCCTTGGGGATATAATTACCAAGCCGATACCGCAGCCATTTGTGCAATCCGAGCCATCAAATGTTAACGTCCAAGGCATGATTTCCACTAAGCCGATTGAGTCATCCCTATGTTCCACTATGAAATCGGCTATACCTTGTCCTTTAACTGCCATGGGTGCTTGATATCTTAGATCTAATTCTGTTAAAGCAAAAATCCATTTTCCAATTCGTCCCTTTAATACTGGAGCCGATAGCATATATTTGACTATGTCGGCTTTACAAACTATCGTACACTCATTGGACAACAAATAATGCCTTAACTTGGTACATGAAAAATACAGGCAAAGACACAACTTCTCCACGAGGGAATACCTTGTTTCTGCGTCCAACAGCCGTCGGCTGAGATAAAAGATTGCCTTTTCCTTCCCTTCGACCTCTTGGATCAAAACCGAGCTGATTGACTTGTCGTCGGCTGATAGATATAACTTGAATGGTATCCCTTTTGTGGAGAAATAAAAACTGGAGGCGAGCTCAAATAATCCTTGATATTATCCAATGCCTTCTGCTGCTCTGCCCCCCAAGTGAATGCTTGATCGGCCTTCAGCCGAAGCAGTGGTGTGAACAGCTCCATCTTCTCTGAAAGATTGGCTATGAATCGCCTGATAAAGGCGATTTTGCCGATAAAATATTGTAGTTGCTTCTTGTCTTTCGAAGGCTGTATTGTCTTGATAGCATTCATGCTCCTTGGTGTAACCTCAATTCCTCTTTCGTGAACAAGAAACCCTAAAAACTGTCTGGCCGATACGCCGAACGCGCACTTCAATGAATTCATCTTAAGGCCATATTTCCTTGTTCGCTCCAAAACCTGTCTAAGATCGGCTATGTGATTTTCTGCTTCCCTGGACTTGATGTCACACCACTGGGTTTTTCCTAAATTATTTAAATAATTTACCCTGAAATAATCGGAATTTCGAAATTAACTGGAGCCAACCAGTAATTTTAAAATGCAATTAATAAATGGAAACGACATGGTAGGATTTTTCTTGAATTCGCATGTCAAAATACGCTAATGAGATTTTTCTTGGAATTTTTAGAGCACTCTAAGTATTTTTAATCAATTAAATAAGAAATCGGGAATTAATTAAGCCCCAAAATCCTTTTTCCTCTTTTTCTTTTTCTTTTCCATACGGGCGCACAGTGTTCTCGCTCTTCCCTCTTGGGCCGCCGGCCCGGTTCCCTTCCCGGCCGAGCCGCCGCGCGCGCGCGCCCGGTCGTGGGCGAAGCCCGCGACGCCGGCCGCGCCGCGCAAGTCCGCGAAGCCTCCTCGCCGCGAGTCACCGGCAGTGGGTCCCGCTGTCGGGCCCCCTCCCCGCGCCCGGTCGGCCCGCCGCGCCCCCGCCATGCGCGCGCCGCTCCGCTCCTTTCCGCTTGAACCCGAGCCACGTCGGACCCATGCGGGCCCAATCCCGCAACGCCGCATCCATCTCCGCATGCCTCGTGCCCGATGGAAACCTTATCCGCGAGGAATTCGTTGCCGTTGTTTCCTCTCTCTCCGAATCCATAACCAACGGCGACGAATCCGCGGCGATCCGTGCTCGTTCCGGTCTCGTTGTGCCCCTATTTAAATTCCCTCTTCGCCGCCGCACGTTTCCCCTTTGTTTCCCCCTAGCGCTAGCCCTAAAACCGCCGCCGCCATCGTCGTCTTCTCCAACGCCGGTGAATGCGCCGCCGTTCCCTTTTTTCCTCGGTTTTCCATGTTGCCTCTCAGGTCGTTCCCCGCGCGTTCGTTTTCGCTCTCCGCCGTGGTCTCCCGCGCCCGCAGCACCCTCCGCCGCCGTCGCCGGTGCCGCCGGAGATCGGCCGGCCGCCGCGCGGCCATGGCCAGCGGGCGAGCTCGAGCCGCCGCCGTCCAAAACCCTAACCCTAGCGCCGCTTCCCCACGGCCGTCCGATCGGTCGGATCGGGAGAATCCGCACCGTCCGATCCTGCCCAATCCGTCGCCGTTCGATCCGGTCGCCGCACGCCGGATGGCTGCCGCGTGTCCGCCCTCGGCCGTCGCTCGAACCCTAACCCTACCGCGATCCGCACCGTCCGATCCTTCGGATCGGGCGGATCCGGACCGTTCTCTCGCGCGCGAGCCGTCGCCGTCCGATCGCCGCCGTCCGTCGCCGCCGTCCCTCACCGTGCGCGCCACGTGTCCCGCTCTCCGCGCCGCAGTGGACTCGGTCCACCGTGGACCGCGCCCGCGCCGCTTGCGTCAACCGCTTGCGCCAGCTGACGTCAGCCCTACCGCTTGCGCCATGCTTGCGTCACCCGGGGGCTTAATTGCGCAATAAATATTTTAATCTTTTCAGTTTAGTTTAAAAATCGCAATTAAACTTCTAAAATTCATATCTTTTGAATCCGAGCTCCGTTTTAGCCCATTCAAATTTCATTAAATCCAGAAAAATGTCAAGAATCCATTAAAAATACTTTTCAGTGCTGTTGCAGTAGACTTTTTAGGGTGTTTGTTGAGTGCTTTGTTTGTCGTGTAGATCCCGAGTTTTCCGGCGAGCCCGTTCTCTTCCAAGTAGTCGCCGAGGTTCCTCGAGTCTCCGAGCAAGGCAAGTCATACCTTACATTGACCATATTGTACCTATTTTATGTAAATACCTCTTTTCTTTCAAATACTGCATATGTTTTAGAATGTCATTTCATGGGATGATTATACCTATTGTACTCAACCATAGGATTGTTTACCTTATACCATTGATAACTTGGGGTTCAATGGGATTAGATGATAGCTTAAGGTTTGCTTAGTTTTGCTTAGCGCAACTAGCTCACTTAAGGGAATCACACTAATCAAGTATGTTACTAGAAGTTAACTCTCAGATGATGTTAAGTTGTGACCCTATTTCTAATAATATTGAATTATGAAAAAAGTGGGTCGTGAGCACATGGTTGGACTTTGGTTAGCGTGCTCTTGACGATTAAGGACCGGTTCTCGGGAAACCCTGGAAGAAATGCCGTGCATACCACAAGCCAGCATGGGTAATGGCTGGGTCTGTAGCGTAGCTGTCTCTAGTCAACGTATCCCAGAGAGGGTGGGCGTGATGGAGTTGGGTCGGCCCCGGTTTTAAGGGTTGATCAACTTCCGGATTCACCGCGGCACTAGAGGGGGCTGCCCATTGCCCGATGGGAATGGGGGCGAAACCTTGGTGTGGTACGATTGATTAGAGGGGGTTATGTGAAGGGTCTGTCACGGTTTCTTTCCGGGTACCATGGTGGTGCACCGGCGCACGGTAACGTGTTGTGGGATTGTGTCTTGTGGGTACAGTTGTACACCTCTGATCAGAGTAAAAACTATTCGAATAGCCGTGCCCGCGGTTACGGGCGATCGACCAGATTCACCTTGATTAGTCTCACTTATTTATTTGAATAAAATGTTGAAGTATGACTAGTGCAGGTGGATGGATGGGCCTGTTGCAACGTGGTGTGAGCGTTAGACAGTGTTTATTTAATGCTGCTTAATTATTACTACTATTTTACTGTCTTCAAACACTGTTATTATATTCTGCAAATGCTGTTTATGCAAATTGAACCTCTTATCCCTTTCCTTGTTATTTATCTTGCATCATGTCCTCTTTTCCGGTGTGACTTGTTGAGTACGGTGGTTGTACTCAGCCTTGCTTCTTTTTCCCCCTTCAGTGCCAGAGGTTGAGATCGAGGTCTCCGAGGAGGTGTAGGCTTGTTCTCGTCAAGAGTTAGCTGTGGTGTTGGCGTTCTGCTTCGCTCGTGTCAAGTTTAGCTTAAGTCAGTTTTATTTTCCTTTCCGCTGCATTTGTGTAACTCTTTTATATTGTTTCTAAGACGAGGATTCTGTATTATCAATAACGTCGATTTGTGTACCTCGGCTGATGCCTGGACGAGGGTGTAATGCACAAATTAGCTGCAGAAATTCTGGTGTGAATTTCTGGGCGTGACACTTGACAACGACCTCATCAATATAAATCTCTACCAGGGAGCCGATCGTATCATGGAAAATGTAATTCATGGCCCTTTGATAAGTTGCTCCAGCGTTTTTCAACCCAAATGTCATAACGACCCACTCGTACAAGCTGATTGCTCCTGGGCATCTAAAAGCAGTCTTATGGATGTCTTCTCCGGCCATAGAAATCTGATTATAACCTGCATTACCATTCATGAAACTAATAATCTTGTGGCCTGAAGCAACATCCACGAGTAAATCGGCTATTGGCATCGGGTACTCGTCTTTAGGAGTAGCTTTGTTCAAGTCCCTGAAGTCGATGCATACCCTAAGTTTACCATTCTTTTTCATCACTGGAACAATATCTGAGACTCACTTAGCATATCGGCAAGGCCGAATGAATCCAACATCATATAGCTGAGTGATTTCGGCTTTCATTGCATCATACATATCGTCTTTGAACCTCCTGGGAGGTTGTTTGAACGGACGATAGTTCGGCTTGATAGGTAGTCGATGCACAACAATTGATGGTCTAAGACCAGGCATCTCGAAATACTACCACGCAAAGCTGAGATCTACAACGAGAAGACAAATTCTTGCTAATATATGTCGGCCTAGGCCTGTCTCCAGAGCCAATATCTATTTTCTCTAGTTCGTCGGCTGACATAAAACCTTGCCCAAGCTTGCCATCATCGTCGTCCGTGGTGTCCTTGCGGTAGACGCTTGAGCTCTGCAAGACGCCTTCAAAGCAGCAGCTGTGGCTCCTCGTCTCCGATTGGCTGTATGGCAGAATCGGACACTTTAAGAAAATTGGCTTGCCAGATTTTCCCGGACAAACAATCGATGCCATCGATCTCCCATAATGGCAAATTGGCATTAGCGATGCTTACTGACCTGTCGGCTGGTATAATTTCCATCTTGTCGTCGTCCCATTGTATCATACTTTGGTGCATGGTGGAAGGGACACAACAATTTGCGTGGATCCAGTCCCTCCCAAGCAGCAGGCTGTAAGACCCCTTCCCGTCGATGACAAAGAAGGTTGTGGGCATGATTTTGCTACCGACGGTCAGCTCCACATTGAGTACACCCTTGGCCTCTGATGGGTTCCCGCCGAAGTCTTTAAGTACCATATTCGTTTTGATCAAGTCTTCGGCTCCCTTTCCCAATTTTCTGAAAGTTGCATAGGGCATCAAATTTACCGCAGCCCCTCCATCGACCAGCATCTTGGACATCGGCTTGCCGTTGACAAATCCCTTCACATAGAGTGGCTTGAGATGCCATTTTTAGTTCCCTCTGGTTTGTCAAAGATGGCTTGATCTGGGTATAAGGCTAGTTTGGCCAGGGTATCCTCAACGCTATCTGCATCGGCCTCGGTGATGACGAATTCGGCTGGCAATATAAAGATCATATTGACCGATGCAGTTGCTTTTCCTTTACCTTTGGCTGCCCTCCTGGCTTGATCGGCTGAGCTTTCTTCGGCTTGGCTTTCGTCGACTGGTGCAGTTTTCTCCTTGGGCCTCCACTGTTTCTTGCCCAGTCGACGATGCTGATCCCGTTTCAGCTGCCGAACCTCTTCTTCCTGTCCCTCGCATTTTAGCCTCTGGATTCTTCTCTGCTGAGTCTTGGTGAACAGGTCAGAAGGGCACCATTCTGGGTTAGCCGATTGCTCATCAACGACTGCTTCTTCGTCATAGTCTTCGTCGTTTTCGTCATCATTGCCTTCATCGAAGAAGTCTTGATGGATCGGCCCAAGCCGATCATGAACGGACTGTCGCCTCTGGTTCAGTTGCACGACCCTAGGGACGAATCGAGTTGGGCTTCGAATCGGCTGCTGCTTCCTGAGAAGAACAAGCCGATGGCAAGATAGATCTAGACATTGTTCTAGATTATATGTCGTATATGATAACTTGCGCAGTCTAAAGCATCAAACCTAGAGTATCATGATGATGCAAGCACTAGATTCGACGAAATAAACCACTAATGACAAGCATTTACCTTAATCGGGGATCAAAATGATGCAGCCCGAAGCCGGATCAAGAACTCATCTAAAAGAAAATGAGAGGCGATGCGCTGAGATTGTATTGATTGTGGTATATTTTATTTATAGGGGTCTCGGGTCCTATTTATACCCAAGAATAACATTATCCGTGTAAGACACGGTTTTTATCTAATCTATTATTCAAAATACGACAATATCTCGGGATACAATCCCATGTCGCATTACAATAGGAATATCTAAACAAATCCCTAATTTTTTATATACATAATTGCCATTACAGGGCTCTATCCATAGATGGCAATATCTTTAACGCGCAATTTGGGAACCGAATCTACCATTTATCTTCAAGCTTTCCATCGGAAATGGTCCCATCTTCCTCTCTGAATCGGAATCGGCTATCTGATGTTCCCATCCGATTCGGCCTTGGCCGACTAGTTTCCTAGCCGATTGAATCGTAGCCGATGCGGCCTCGGTTTCTCTGTAGATCACTTTCCGATCCGATCTCGCTCCAATCTTAGCTCTGGCTTAGGGATTTGGTTACCAAATTTGGTCGTTAACAAGGACGTGGGGCCGAAGTTTACAAAGTTTGCCGACATGAAAGGTTATTTTTCAAGTGTCGACAGGAGTTCACAAAATATCTAAGTCCTAGAAAATTACAATCAGCTTAATGAGATAGAAAGGCATTAATGGCCAATATTACTTTATGCCGGACTTGGTCAATGTAACATCCTGAAAATCGAAAAAACTGAAATCGGAGCGTAAAAATCGGAACTTTCAAAAACCTTCGCTTGTTGCTTCTTCCTCGGGTTTGTTGCTTCTTATTTGCCAGCTCGGTTGCATAAATTTAGTCATGATCAATTCCCTTTCGGTGTTTTTGGATGATTTGAAGTTTGTCGGAATGAAAATGCGAAAGTCCGTAATAGGGATTTTTTTAAAAGAAATCGGAGAAGCGCGGATTTATGAAAATACTATTTGGGAGATATAAAATAGTAATTGTGGTTGGGAGAGGATAAATTAGGACACAAAATAAATAATAAAATATTTGGGAGTCGTACTCGAAATCCGGAAATTTTTTAAAATAAAGAGGTGAATTATGAAATTAGGAAAAAGGGATTTAAATAAATAAATATGAAAAATAATGTGGGAAAATAAAAGTGGAGAAAAGTTGAAAATAATATATAAAAATTATTTTTGAAATATAGGAATTTATTTTGGAATTTTTAAAAGAGAGGAAAATACAAATAGGAAACTGAAATCGGAAAATCGGGAAAATATGAAAGTGCACTGTTCATATCACGCCAGTGTTCGACGCCGTACCACGCCGCACGCCCGCCCGCGCCGCGACACACGCGCCGCTCGCCGCCCGCGCCCGGCCCCGCCTCGCACGCGCGCGCGCACGGCCCCTACCCCCACGCGCGCCACGCGCCGTGCAAGCACGCGCGCCACGCGCCGTGCGGCGAGCACGCGCGCCCGCGCGCGCTGCCGCCGCGCGCGGACCCGCCGCGCCTTGCGCCCCGCGCTCGCCGCGCCTGCTCGCCCGCTCCGCGCCTCGCGCCCGCTGCCACGCTTCTCGCCGCGCGGACCCGGCCCGCCGCGCTCCGCCCGCCGCGTCGTGCCCGCCGACCCGCCCGTCCCCGCGCCTCGCCGCGTGTCGCCACCGCCCGCACCACGCCGGTCCCTCCCTTCTCCACCCCGCACCCGCGCCGCGCCCTCCCGGCCGCGCCTATAAAAGGGCGGTGACCCCGCCCCTTGCCTGCACCGCCGCCGCCCTCTCTCCTCCGTTTCCCTAGCGCCAACGCCGCGCCGCCGTGCGCGAAGCCCCCGTGCCCCACCACACCTCCCCGAGGTCCGCCGTCGCCGTTAAGCCCCGCCGCTGCCCTCCTTTCCCCATGCGCTCGCGCGCCGCCGCCTCTGTTTTGCGTGGACTCCGGTCGAATAGATGGCGGGCAATGAACAGTGCGCAGGGAAAAAAAAGAAAAAAAATAATAAAATAGGCAAAAATTTGGAAAAATTTTAGGAAATTTGGAAAAATATTTTGGGAAGGTTTTAGTAAAATTTTGGGCAAAAATAAAGTATATTTTTGTATGTTTTCTCGGTGCGGAAAATTTGGAAATCAAATCCGAACTTTTCGAAATTCGTTTTGCATCGTTTTTGAATCCGAATTTCGTTTAGACCTTTCTCGCCATTTTAATATGTTTCCATTTTGTGCTCGGACCTTCAAAACCTCTAGCACCAATCCCTCCGCCGATATTTTCAAATCCGTTTTCTTGAGCAAATCGCGATCGTCGCTTTGCGAAAACCCTAAGTCGTCGACCCGATGACGAAACTTGGAGTTTTCTGGGGCGATCATAGTACAAACTTAAGTAGGAAGTTGGGCTTAGCGCTTGGAATCGTTTCTGAGACTTTTTCGAAT
This sequence comes from Oryza australiensis, assembly GCA_019925245.2. NCBI lineage: Eukaryota > Viridiplantae > Streptophyta > Magnoliopsida > Poales > Poaceae > Oryza > Oryza australiensis. Next base: position 1,182,013 of record JAIFGZ020000348.1, read on the forward strand.
CTTTTCGACCTTTTGGTGTTATATGGGATTCTAATCGGAATCGATTGATTTTTCGCACGTACGAGTAGCACCTGAAGAGACTGGCATCGACCCCATTGAAGACACCACCCCTCAAGTGTGCGAGCAAGGCAAGTCATCACACTCTTTGAACATATTGATCCTACTTTGTGAAATGATGTTGATTTCAAATTACAAATTGCATGCTATACACAAATGAGTACCTATGCTTGATATACCCTGCATTGATGTTGATCACCATTACAATTATTCTTTGTAACCTTCGATGTGATATGACCGGAGGCTAACTTCAGTAAAAATGCTTAGCCCTGCTTATACTAGATCTCTGCATACTCATGATTTTACAAGAAAGCTTTGTGCTCGGGCAACTACCTTAGGGAAGGTAGTTGAAACGCGGCCTGTGGAGACATGAGCGCCACATGGCCATGAGAATGATGAACTAAGTTTGATGAAAATTGAAAATGATATACAAATGATTTAGACTGGGGCGGCCGGATGATTGGGTTGATTCGGAAAAGGCAAGTGCCGACCTGGTCAATTAAGGACCGAGCCATGAGATAGCGGAAACGAGCCGCACAACCGTACTTCTCGAATGGGTCTAGACCTAGCCGACTAGATAGCCGAGCGGAGGCAGTATCCTTGCGTAGATGGTTCTTTATGATGTGGTTTATGTGATGAGGATGAGGCTGCGGTCTATGTTGTGAATGGTGGAATTTAATCGACATTAATTGAACTTAAATATTGAGGAAATTTCCCTTACCCCGGGTGCGCCAGAAGTCCTCTCACTGCTAGAAAATGACGGCTAGAGTGCATGAGGGCTTAAGTTCATGGAGCGGGTACTGCCAAAGTGAGGTTATCGAAAGGCTTTGCCGTGACCGTCTCATGTGTTGGGACGTAGGCTCATTCGTTGGGCTGTCGCGGAGTACGGGTAAAGTGTACATCCACTGCAGTGTGAATGAATCAATCTATTCGAATAGCCGTGCTCGCGGATATCGAGCATCGTGACAAGACTTTCGCTTGGCTAGACTTTAAAACTTAAAACTGCTGGGATGGGTTTTGCATGATGATTTCATTCGCTGGCGGATCAACTTCTCGAGATGAGAGAAGGGGTGGATTCCCCAGAAAAACCATGACGTATTGGAGGCGGGAAGCCATCCTTGGAATCACGATGGATGGTAGACAGAACCGTCGCCGAATTAATAAACTATGGAACTAAAACTTGACTTGGCTAGTTGTTAGGCCGTGAAAAGATTTGTGAAAATTGGCTTTATGCAAAAGAACTCCAGCCATTCCTTGAATAACCCTATCATATGCATCAATTCCGTGTGGCTTGCTGAGTACGGTTGGTACTCACCCTTGCTATACGCACAAACCTTCAGATGGTGGGAATGAAGAATTGGAGGATCCTTACGCTTACTACCAGGAGGGTGAAGGAACTGATGGCGCTTACTAGGTCTTAGCTCCGGTCGTTGCCTGTGGCAATTGACATGCCGCTGCCTCTATTCCGCTGCCGTATCTAATTTCTGCTTTTGTGTTGTATTCGGACCATGAGGTCCTGTGTGTTGAACATTGCCTTCGGGCCTATTGTTGTAATAATGTCGTTGTAAGACTATTCGTGCATGCGCACCTGATTATTCAGTACTGTATTCGTGGGTACCAACTACTCGATCCAGGGAAAGGGTACTAAGAACACGAAAGATTCCCGTTCCAAAAACGGGGGTCCACAGAGCTGGTATCAGAGCCATGCGACCGTAGGATAAGACCAAATGGCGCCCTACCCCTGACTAGTTGGCTAAAGGGAAGTATCCCTACGTAGGACCATTTCCAAACTATTATTTCTGAAAATACAAATATACCTTTTCTACATCTGTATTTCCTTTTCTTTACCAAATGGTTTTGATGATAGCTCTCTCCCTCTAACCCTAAGTTGCCTTCAAAAGCAGATGTCGAACCATGACGGAGCCTGGGAGATCACCATCCCACAAGACGAGGGATTTGTGGCACAGCTTCAGTCCTTGCTGTGGTGTTTAAGATATCCGGAACCACCCACCTACCAAATCAAGAGGCATGGCTCCGAAGGATATCCAGCATGGGAGGCGGCCGTTTCCGTGGAAGCCCGCATGGGAAGTGAAACACCCTTCTGCTTTCACACCCGCTATCACCGAGATTTAGCGGAAGCAGCCATTCAAGATGTGGCCCGCGAAGCATTTCTTCGCCTTAATGCGATACACCGTGCTGAACTTACAGTGACAGAGTTCGTGCACCATCCCTATCGCGAGGAAGGCAACCCAGTTTGCACCATGGAAGCCACCCCCTGCTGTTACAACCCTATGGTCACACGTCTATCATGCTGGGCGGAGACGGCGGATGATCGCTACGAAGAAGCCTTGCTTGAGATCAACGACCAGCGGCAACGCCTCAATGATCTCGGTCGAGAGCCACCAGGGCTGTGGGGATCAGATCAACATGCTGCAGACTCAGCTGCAAGCCAACGGTGCCCAATATGAGCAACTCACGGACCGTTACATGGCCCGTCGGGAAGCCCTGGTAGAGCTGGAGGAGCAGCTCAGGAAGAGCAAGCAGGAAGTCGACCAGCTGGAGGAACAGCTGCGCTCCCGCCCTGTTCATGCTGCAGGTACTTCCACCGGGGTTGCACCAACACCTCCTCCTCCTGTGCCCGACCACTACTACCTTATGACTCCAGCATGCTTGGATACCTTTCAAGCCATGATGGAGCAAGCTTTTATGTTGAGCACAGAGTCGGCGCCGTACCTGATAGACCCCACTGCTGCCACGTCCATGGGACCCATCTCGAACTCAGTAGCAGTGCCATCCGAGCCTGGATCGGGAGAGGAGAACCACATCCAGATCCACACCGACTCGGAGTCTGAGGCGGAACCAATGGAGATCAAATGGGAGTCCAGCGACACCGATCCAATGGAGGAGGAAGCTCCCACTCGTCGCCTGACTCACACCGGAGGTCCCCTCACCCGCAAGACCGCTCGCAAGAGTACACGGCCACCGAGCAGGAAGATTCGGCATGACTCCGAGGCCACCACCTCCGAGCCATGGGGACTCCGATTTGCTTCAGCAGAGGATCACCCCCTTCCGGCACCTGGCTCCTGCGGATGGTTGGATGATTAGGTAGGAGGACCACCCCAGCTTGATCTCGCTCTGGACGGTTCGGCAGCAAGGACCACACTCTATCCCCCCTTAATGGTTAATGCAGTAAGACGATGTAGTTGTTGTATCATGGCATGAGGGACTGTGCATGTACAGTCCGTGTACCCCTTTGATGTAATATGATGGACCTAAGTATCGCTTTGTGGTATCGTAATTAATGAGCTTATTATTTTACCATGCTTATTGGTTGAAGATCATTTAAAAACGACTTAAAGAAAAATCACCTAGGAACCATGACCTTAACAGTCCGATCACTTAATTCATCTATCTTCTTCAGATGGCGCATCGCCGCAGCCGCAGCCACCAACGAGAACCCACCGGAGCCCAACCCCTCCACTCTGGCGGAGGTTATGGCATTACAGACCCAGCTGCTCCAAGCAATTGCCAATAACCAGGGAAGTCGAGGAGGAACAAGTTTAGGAGAATTCATGCGAGCTAAGCCACCAACCTTCTCCACGGCCGAAGAACCCATGGATGCGAGGATTGGTTGAGGGTGATCGAAAAAGCTAACTCTCGTCCGAGTTCGAGAAGCGAGATAGAGTTATCTTCGCCACTAGCCGCCTAGAGGGTCCCGCAAGTGACGGTGGGACACCTACAAGGAAACGTGAGCTGAAGATGCCGGAGAACCGACATGGGAAGAATTCACGGCTGCGTTCCGCGAAAATTTCATACCAACTGCAGTTATGAGGATGAAGAAAAATGAGTTCTGCAGGCTGCGCCAAGGAAACACCTCAGTATAAGAGTACCTGAACAAGTTTACCAAGCTTGCCCGCTACACCACAAGCGACCTGGCAGACGAAGAAGAGAAGATGGAAAAATTTATCGAGGGACTAAACGATGAGCTGAGAGGACCGATGATCGGACAAGACCACACCAGTTTCCAAAGCCTCATCAACAAGGTCGTACGGCTTGAACACGACCAAAAGATGGTAGAAAATAACCGCAAAAGGAGGCTCGCTATGGCCCGCCCATTTCAGGGAGCGCCACAACGTCCCAAGGGAGCCACCCCGTCGGATGAAAGCCAAACGTTCCGGCGGCGGTCGTTCTCCGCTCCCGACCATGTCGGCAGCCGCCTACACCTCGGTTTCGTACACCGACGCCAACCCTAGCCGCTCCAGAAGAAGGAACGTGAACGCTTCAATTGTGGAGAATTCGGGCACTACTCCAACAGCTGCCCCAAACCACGCAACACTCCTGTGCGCACCGGCGCCAATGCAACGGCCGTCCGAGGAACCCCCACCCCTGCTGCAGGACGCGGTCTGTTCAGGACCCCGCTACCCAACGAGGCTGCCACCGGGTTTCGACGTGGCCAGGTGAATCATGTGCGGGCTGAAGAAGCTCAGGAGGACCAGAGCGTGCTGATGGGTATGTTCTCTATCAACTCTACCCCAGTTAAAGTCTTATTTGATTACGGAGCCTCGCATTCATTCATATCTTCCCAAGTAAGCAAACAACACCACCTACACCAAGTAGAACTTAAGAGACCTATGTTGGAACACTCACTGGGGAAACATAACCGTACCCCATGCTTGCATCAATGTGCCCATACGGATTAGGGACGTGGTGTTTCTTTTAAACCTTATGGTGCTATCACCCCAAACCATTGATGTCATACTCGGGATGGATTGGTTGACCAAGAATAATGGGATCATAGACTGCAGTCGAAGGGAAGTCACGGTATCCACCCCATGGGGATCACCAATGAGCATAACTATGGACCAAAACCCGAAGCTATGCGAGCAAGCTGCGGGAGTATTCACCATGCTACCTCTAGGCGGGATGCCAGTAGTACAAGAATACCCGGACGTGTTTCCCGAGGAATTGCCCGGAATGCCCCCGGATCGCGACATAGAGTTTATCATCGACCTAATGCCCGTACGCCCCCATATCCAAGAGACCTTACCGAATGCCGGCCAACGAGTTAGAAGAACTCAAGAAGCAAATCCAAGAACTACAAGAGAAAGGATTTGTACGTCCCAGTTCTTCTCCCTGGGGAGCTCCAGTACTCTTCGTCAAGAAGAAGGATGGGAGTATGAGGATGTGTGTGGACTATCGATCGTTGAATGAAGTGACTATCAAAAACAAGTATCCACTACCTCGAATCGATGACCTATTCGATCAACTTAAGGGTGCGCAAGTGTTCTCAAAGATTGATCTTCGATCGGGATATCATCAGTTGAAGATTAGAGCTGGAGATATTCCTAAAACGGCGTTCTCTACACGTTATGGCTTATACGTGTTCCCGTAATGTCCTTTGGATTGACCAATGCCCCGGCATATTTTATGAATCGATGAACAAGGTATTCATGGAATACCTGGATAAATTTGTAGTGGTATTTATCGACGATATACTTATCTACTCCAAGAACGATGAGGAACATGAGGAGCATCTACGGCTGGTACTGGAGAAACTACGAGAGCACCAGCTGTATGCAAAATTTAGCAAATGCGAGTTCTGGCTCAAGGAAGTCGCTTTTCTTGGCCACGTGGTTTCAGCCGGAGGAGTAGCGGTAGACCCCGCCAAGGTCGAAGCTGTCACGGAATGGAAGGCACCGAAGTCAATGACGGAAGTTCGGAGTTTCTTGGGCTTGGCCGGGTATTACCGAAGGTTCATCGAAGGGTTTTCCACCGTAGCACGACCTATGACTCAACTTCTGAAGAAGGAAAAGAAGATTGAATGGAACGAGAAGTGTCAAGAAGCCTTTGACCAACTAAAAGAAAAGTTAACCACCGCCCCAATCTTAACTTTACCTGACAACCGGAAGGATTTCGTGATGTATTGTGATGCGTCTCGGCAAGGACTGGGAGGCGTGTTAATGTAGGATGGGAAGGTCGTAGCATATGCCTCGCGACAGTTACCCCACGAGGAGAATTATCCCACACACGACCTGGAACTAGCCGCGGTTGTTCACGCATTGAAGATCTGGAGACACTACCTGATCGGGAACCACTGTGATGTGTATACTGATCACAAGAGCTTGAAATACTTCTTTACTCAGCCCGATCTCAACCTACGACAGAGACGATGGTTGGAATTGATCAAAGATTACGATTTAGGAATCCATTACCATCTCGGCAAGGCAAATGTAGTGGCCGATGCGCTAAGCCGCAAAGCCCAGTGCAACCATATGGGAATGGAAAGTATGGCCAGTGAACTCCAAGAAGAAATGGCTCGACTTAATCTGCACCTGATTCCTCACGGAGAAGCAAACTCACTGGAAATCCAACCCCTTCTGAGGACACAAATAGAAGAAGCCCAAAAGGGAAATGAGGAGACCCAGGAAATCAAAGAACGCATGGCCGCTGGACACGCTATGGAATTTTCGGTAGACGACAAGGGAACCCTATGGTACAAGAGAAGGATCTGCGTACCTGAACAAGGTGGATTGAGAGGGTTGATCTTAAAAGAAGCACACGAATCGGCATATTCGTTACATACAGGATGCACGAAAATGTACCAGGATTTGAAGGGAGAATACTGGTGGCCCAATATGAAGAGAGATGTAGCCGAATACGTAGCCGTGTGCGATGTATGCCAAAGGGTGAAGGCTGAGCATCAACGACCGGCAGGCTTACTGCAGCCGCTCAAGATTCCCGAATGGAAATGGGACGAGATAGGCATGGATTTCATAATTGGATTACCCAAAACTGCGACTGGTTACGATTCCATTTGGGTAACAGTAGATCGGCTCACCAAGACCGCCAGATTTATTCCCGTAAAGACTAACTACAACAGTGCCAAGCTAGCGGAACTATACATGAGTAGGATTGTATGTCTCCATGGTGTACCAAAAAGGATTATATCGGATCGTGGTACCCAATTCACATCTCATTTTTGGAGCAAAGTTCACGAGGCACTCGGAAGTCACCTTGCCTTCGCATGCGCTTACCACCCACGGACCGATGGGCGGGACCGAAAGGACAAATCAAGTACTAGAAGATATGCTGAGAGCCGTGCGTTGGATTTCACCAAGGATTGGGAGAAATGTTTACCGTACGCCGAGTTCTCCTACAACAATAGCTATCAAGCCGATGAAGATGTCACCAAACGAAGCCCTATTTGGTCGCCGATGCCGAACCCCATTGATGTGGTCAGAAACCGGTGAATGAGCCGTATTCGGGCCTGACATAATCAAAGAGGCCGAGGAAAAGTTTCGCCTGATCCGGGACCGATTACAAGCTGCCCAATCACGACAAAAGAGCTACGCGGATACGACGAAGAGAATTAGAATTTAAAGAAGGTGACTATGTGTATCTAAAGGTCTCACCACTACGGGGAACTCGGAGGTTCAAGGTCAAAGGGAAACTCGCACCAAGATACGTGGGCCCATTCTTAATAAACGCTAGAAGAGGTGAAGTGGCCTACCATGGAGCTGCCCGATAACCTCTTCGATGTCCACCGATTCCACGTGTCGCAGCTTGAAGAAATGTCTGCGGGTGCCAGAAGAGCAAGCTCCTTTGGAAACCATCCATGTCCACAGTGATCTTACCTACCCGGAGCATCCAATCAAGATACTAGACGAGGCAGAGAAGAAGACACGGACCAAGTCATGGCGCATGTACAAAGTACAATGGAGCAATCACACAAGAGGAGGCTACCTGGGAGAGCGAGGATTTCCTGAAGACAGAATACCCACACCTACTCAGCAACCGGTAAGAAATCTCGGGGACGAGATTTATTGCTAGGGGGGTAGGTTTGTAACATCCTGAAAATCGAAGAAACTGAAATCGGAACGTAAAAATTGGAACTTTCAAAAACCTTCGCTTGTTGCTTCTTCCTCGGGTTTGTTGCTTCTTATTTGCCAGCTCGTTGCATAAATTTAGTAACGATCAATTCCCTTTCGGTGTTTTTGGATGATTTGGAGTTTGTCGGAATGAAAATTGCGAAAGTTCGTAATAGGGATTTTTTAAAAGAAATCGGAGAAGTGCGGATTTATGAAAATACGATTTGGGAGATATAAAATAGTAATTGTGGTTGGGAGAGGATAAATTAGGACACAAAATAAATAATAAAATATTTGGGAGTCGTACTCAAAATCCGGGCAATTTTTGAAAATAAAGAGGTGAATTATGAAATTAGGAAAAGAGATTTAAATAAATAAATATGAAAAATAATGTGGGAAAATAAAAGTGGAGAAATGTTGAAAATAATATATTAAAAAATATTTTTGAAATATAAGAATTTATTTTGGAATTTTTAGAACAAAGGAAAATAGAAATAGGAAATTGAAATTGGAAAATCCGGGAAAATATGAAAGTGCACTGTTCATATCACGCCAGTGTTCGACGCCGTACCGCGCCGTACCAGCCGCCGCGCGCGCGCGACACGCGCCGCGCCGTGCTCACCCGCGCCCAGCCCCGCCTCGCACCGCGCGCACGCACCGGCCCCCCCGCGTGTGCGCTCGCTCGCCGCCGGACCCCGCCGCGCTTGCGCCACGCGCCGCCGCGCCCGCACGCCCGCCCGCGCTCGCGCCCGCTGCCACGCGCTCGCCGCGCCGGACCCCCCACGCGCGCGCGCCGCGCGCCGGACCTGCCCCGCCGCGCTCCGCCCGCCGCGTCGCGCCCGCCCGCACCCGGCCCGCCCCGCGCTCGCCGCGTGTTGCCACCGCCCACGCCACGCTGGTCCCTCCCTTTTCCACCCCGCACCCGCGCCGCGCCTTCCGGCCGCGCCTATAAAGGCGGCGACCCCGCCCCTTTTCCGCACCGCCACCGCCCTCTCTCCTCCGTTTCCCGAGCGCCAACGCCGCGCCGCCGTGCGCCAAGCCCCCGTGCCCCACCACACCTCCCCGAGGTCCGCCGTCGCCGGTAAGCCCCGCCGCTGCCCTCCTTTCCCCATGCGCTCGCGCGCCGCCGCCTCTGTTTTGCTCGGACTCCGGTCGAATAGATGGCGGGCAATGAGCTGTGCGGAAAAAAAAAAGAGAAAAATAATGAAATAGGGAAAAATTTGGAAAAATTTTAGGAAATTTGAAAAAGTATTTTGGGAAGGTTTGAGTAAAATTTTGGCAAAAATAAAGTATATTTTTGTATGTTTTCTCGGTGCGAAAATTTGGAAATCAAATCCGGACTTTTCGAAATTCCGTTTTGCGTCGTTTTTGAATCCGAATTTCGTTTAGACCTTTCTCGCCATTTTAATATGTTTCCATTTTGTGCTCGGACCTTCAAAACCTCTAGCACCAATCCCTCCGCGGATATTTTTAAATCCATTTTCTTGAGCAAATCTCGATCGTCGCTTTGCGAAAACCCTAAGTCGTCGACCCAATGACGAAACTTGGAGTTTTCCGGGGCGATCGTAGTACAAACTTAAGTAGGAAGTTGTTACACCCTGGGTTTTTCCTAATTTATTTAAATAATTTACCCGAAATAATCGGAATTTCGAAATTAACTGAGCCAACCAATAATTTTAAAATGCAATTAATAAATGGAGACGACATGGTAGGATTTTTCTTGAATTCGCATGTCAAAATACGCTAACATGATTTTTACTTGGAATTTTTAGAGCACTCTAAGTATTTTTAATCAATTAAATAAGAAATAAGGAATTAAATTAAGTCCCTAAATCCTTTTTCCTTTTTTTTTCTCTCTTTTCCCCCCCTCCTTTCTTCCCTTTTGGGCCGTCCTTTTTCCCGCTCTTTCCCGCCGGCCCAAGTCCCGGCCCAAGCCGCCCCCTCTCCTCCCTCGGCCGTGGGCCGAGGCCCAAGAGCTGGCCGCGCCCGCGCAAGTCTGGCATCCCTCCCTTGCCCCGCGGGCCACCGACAGGTGGGCCCCACCTGTCGGGGCCATCTCCCTCGCGCCCGGTCGGCCCAACCGCCACCGCCGCCATGCGCCGCGCCGCCCCACCATTTTTTCACGCCGTTTCCGCGCGCCTCGAGCCGCGTGGGCCCCACGCCGGGCTCCGGCCCGCGCCGCCGCACTCGTACCCGCCTTTCGCGCGCGCAACGCACGCCGCCGCCCCGAAACGGCCGCTGAATATCCTCTCTCTCTCTCCGAGTCCGAAACAAACGGCGAGGTTTTCCCGGCCATCCCGTGCCCAATTCAATCTCTTTTCGCCCTATAAAATCCCCTCTTGCGCCGCCGCATGTTTCCTTTGTTTCCCTGTTAGGTTTAGCCCCAAAAATCGTCATCATCGTCGCCTTCTACCCGCCGTCGGTGAGCGCCGTTTCATTTTCCTTTTGCGTTCGCCCGTGCCTTGCGCGCCGCCGCTCGCGGGGGCTCATCGTCGCGCGCGCGCCGCTCGCCGAGCCATCCCGGCTGCCGTGCCGCCAAGGCCGGCGGCAAAACCCCGCCGCCGCCGCCCGTGAAACCCTAACCCTAGCCATCGTCCCCGCCGTCCGATCGCCGCCGCTCCGCCCGTTCGGATCTCGCCACGTGGCGTGATCCGCCGCCGCGCCTCGGCTCCCGCGTGCACCACGTGTCGCCGCGCCATTCGCCGCCGCCCGCCCATCTTCGCGCGCCACGTCGCCACCCGTCCGCCCGCCGCCGCTTATGTCAGCGTGCTGACGTCAGCCCTAGGGCTGACGCCAGCCGATGACGTCATGCTGACGTCAGCTCTGAGCCGCACGTTGATGACGTCACCAGGGACTTAATTGCGCAATAAATAATTTAGTCTTTTCTGTTTAGTTTAAAAATCGCAATTAAACTTCTAAAATTCATATCTTTTGAATCCGAGCTCCGTTTTAGCCCATTCAAATTTCATTAAATCCAAAAAAATGTCAAGAATCCATTAAAAATACTTTTCAGCGCTGTTTCAGTAGACTTTTTAGGGTGTTTGTTGAGTGCTTTGTTTGTCGTGTAGATCCCGAGTTTTCCGGCGAGCCCGTTCTCTTCGAAGTAGTCGCCGAGGTTCCTCAGTCTCCAGAGCAAGGCAAGTCATACCTTACATTGACCATATTGTACCTATTTTATGTAAATATCTCTTTTTCTTTCAAATACTGCATATGTTTTATAATGTCATTTCATGGGATGTTTATACCTATTGTGCTCGACCATAGGATTGTTTACCTTATACCATTGATAACTTGGGGTTCAATGTGACTAGACGATAGCTTAAGGTTTGCTTAGTTATGCTTAGCGCAACTAGCTCACTTAAGGGGATCGCACTAATCAAGTTTATTACTAGAGGTTAACTCTCAGATGATGTTAAGTTGTGATCCTGTTTCTAATAATATTGATTTATGAAAAAGGTGGGTCGTGAGCACATGGTTGGACTTTGGTTAGCGTGCTCATGACGATTAAGGACCGGTTCTCGGGAAACCCTGGAAGAAATGCCGTGCATACCACAAGCCAGCATGGGTAATGGCTGGGTCTGTAGCGTAGCTGTCTCTAGTTAACGTATCCCAGAGAGGGTGGGCGTGATGGAGTTGGGTCGGCCCCGGTTTTAAGGGTTGATCAACTTCCGGATTCACCGCGGCACTAGAGGGGGCTGCCCATTGCCCGATGGGAATGGGGGCGAAACCTTGGTGTGGTACGATTGACTAGAGGGGGTTATGTGAAGGGTCCTGTCACAGTTCCTTTCCGGGACACCATGGTGGTGTACCGGCGCACGGTAACGTGTTGTGGGATTGTGTCTTGTGGGTACAGTTGTACACCTCTGATCAGAGTAAAAACTATTCGAATAGCCGTGCCCACGGTTACGGGCGATCGACCAGATTCACCTTGATTAGTCTCATTTATTTATTTGAATGAAATGTTGAAGCATAACTAGTGCAGGTGGATGGATGAGCCTGTCGCAACATGGTTTGAGCGTTGGACAAGTGTTTATTTAATACCGCTTAAATATTACTACTGTTTTACTGTCTTCAAATACTGTTATTATATTCTGCAAATGCTGTTTATGCAAATTGAACCTCTTGACCTTTCCTTGTTATTTATCTTGCATCATGTCCCCTTTTCCGCTGTGACTTGTTGAGTACGGTGGTTGTACTTAGCCTTGCTTCTTTTCCCCCTTCGTGCGAGGTTGAGATCGAGGTCTCCGAGGAGGTGTAGGCTTGTTCTCGTCAAGGTTTAGCCGTGGAGTTGGTGTTCCGCTTCGCTCGTGTCAAGTTTAGCTTAAGTCAGTTTTTTCCTTTCCTTGCATTTGTGTAACTCTTTTATATTGTTTCTAAGACGAGGATTCTGTATTATCAATAACGTCGATTTGTGTACCTCGGCTGATGCCTGGACGAGGGTGTAATGCACAAATTAGCTGCAGAAATTCTGGTGTGAATTTCTGGGCGTGACAAGTTGGTATCAGAGCCTTCCTGTGACTGTAGGACAAGCCAACTGGAAACCTTAAGAGCCCTCTAATTCTTTTCATCTGCATATGTTTTAAAAAAAAGGGGTGTTTTGAAAAGTGGAGTCAGTCTAGGGTTTAGGAATTGCGAAAATGGGATGTTGGTCCTGGGTTTTGAGCATGTTTTGATTTTCCCACTCCTTTGTTTCTATAGATGGCAGGTTCCCCAGCGACGCACTGCGGAAAAGGGATGACAGGCTTCGTTGCAGAGCTGGCGCGTATGGCCCTTGCAGTTGGATATCCCGAAGCACCGGAGTATACAACAGTTGCGCCTCTCAGTGGCGAGTTGCCCTACCGTGTTCGGTTGGAGGTTCACGGGTTTGTGGGAACGTGTCTTCCCAACATGGAGGTCACAGCTTCCGGAGGCACGTCAGATCACGCTTGTCAAGAAGCCGCCTACCTGATGTTGGCCAGGATGAGGGAGCTGCATGATGCTGACCTTCGCACCTCCTCCTACCGCTACCATCCCCGTCGAGGTAGTTCCTCAGAGGTCAGTGCATTCAAGTCTACAGCAGAGGAGAATGACTCTACCTTCGGTCACATGTGCACCGTGCTCAAAGGACTGGATCAGATGCACTCTGACCTACACAAGGCGACCAAAGAGCTGAACGACAAGAAGATGCTGAGGATCGCGCGACTGCAGGACGAAGTGGTTCGTCTGAAGAAGGAGGTAGCTGAGTTGAAGGGACTCCCGCCACCAGTTGGGGTCAGGCTCCGCACTACGCCTCGGAAGACCACCACCGCGCCTGTCCGTATCCAGCTGGCACCTCGGATTCCACCGCCTTCTCCGGCTCCACCCGCTCCAGCCAGCGCCGGTTCCAGCTTCTTCCCGCGCAGCTCTACTCTCACCTTTGCTCCGCCGGTGAATCAAGGCGGAGGTGGCGTAATGGTTGGATCTCCGTCTCCAGTAACTCAAGCTCAGAGAATTCGGCTGAAGACATGGACTCCGAAGAGACTCGAGATTCCTCGGAGGGAAGAGGCAGGATCGGTTGGGCTACGGCAACCGATTCAGAAGAGTCCAAGTCTGAGGTGACGCCCGAGGACTCTAGGAGCCGTTCGGAAGAATGGGGATCTTCTGAAGGAAGCAGTTTTGACTCCTTGTCTCGTGGATCGTTCTAGCTGCCCTCCTTAGTTTTACCGTTTAACTTAGTTTGTCTTCTTGGTAGTTCTTTGTGTGTTAGGTCTTGTGTGTGGGATAGGGCATCGATATCAAGTGTGATATGACTAACCAATTAAGGATGTTTGGTGCTTTTCCTTGTTTTTAGTCAAGATCGAACAATGCATTTGAATTCAAATAATAAAGATTAGTTCTAAGTCTGTCTTTTTTTTCTTTTCTCTCTTCGGTTGGTCGTCTCCTTCAGATGGTGAACACCAGGACCAGCGGGGCGAACAGCAACAATGGGCAGTCAGGTGCCAACAACAACGAGGCTCACGATGCCAATGGCAATGCTCCTCCACCGCCACCTGAGAACCCCACCATTGCTCAAGTGCTCGCTTCACAGACACAGATGATGGCTGCAATGATGCAGCAAATGCAACAACAACAACACCATCAGATGCAACAGCAGATGCTACAACAAATGCGCAAGAAAGCAGCGAGAACAATCAGTTTGCCACCCCACCACCCCACCAAGTTACGAGTTCCTTCGTGTCCGACCGCCGACCTTCTCCAAGACCACTAATCCCATGGAGGCTAATGATTGGCTTCATGCCATAGAGAAGAAGTTAGACCTCGCTTGCAGTGCACGGATCGGAGAAAGTCTCGTTTGCCACTCATCGATTCTGTGGCCCGCTTCGCTTGGTGGGACAATAACTTGGTTACTCGCCGGCGGGAGCAAGAGCACTGGGAAGAGTTTCGTCTAGTTTCGGACCGCACATATTCCTGCGGGAATAGTTGCACAGAAAAGCGTGAGTTCCGTTTTCTTGAGTAGGGTAACATATCGATTCGAGTATCGCACGAGTTCAATCGTCTTGCCCGTTATGCCCCGAAGATGTGCGCACCGATGCGAAAGGCGGAAAAGTTTTTGGTTGGTTTGGATGATGAACTCACGGACAAGCTAATCTCCGAGAGTATGCTAACTTTGAGAAGCTGGTTGACAAGGCCATTCGACAGAAGATCAGCGCAACAAGATGATGAAGAAGAGAAAGGTATTCCAGTCCCGACCTCCTCCATTGTTTCAGAGACTTTTAGGGTGTTTGTTGAGTGCTTTGTTTGTCGTGTAGATCCCGAGTTTTTCGGCGAGCCCGTTCTCTTCGAAGTAGTCACCGAGGTTCATCAGTCTCCAGAGCAAGGCAAGTCATACCTTACATTGACCAGAGGTTGAGATCGAGGTCTCCGAGGAGGTGTAGGCTTGTTCTCGTCAAGGTTTAGCTGTGGAGTTGGTGTTCCGCTTCGCTCGTGTCAAGTTTAGCTTAAGTCAGTTTTTTTTCCTTTCCACTGCATTTGTGTAACTCTTTTATATTGTTTCTAAGACGAGGATTTTGTATTATCAATAACGTCGATTTGTGTACCTCGGCTGATGCCTGGACGAGGGTGTAATGCACAAATTAGCTGCAGAAATTCTGGTGTGAATTTCTGGGCGTGACAGAAGTTGGGCTTAGCGCTTGGAATCGTTTCTGAGACTTTTTCGAATCTTTTCGACCTTTTGGTGTTATATGGGATTCTAATCGGAATCGATTGATTTTTCGCACGTACGAGTAGCACCTGAAGATACCGGCATCGACCCCGTTGAAGACACCACCCCTCAAGCGTGCGATCAAGGCAAGTCAGCACACTCTTTGAACATATTGATCCTACTTTGTGAAATGATGTTGATTTCAAATTACAAATTGCATGCTATACACAAATGAGTACCTATGCTTGATTTACCCTGCATTGATGTTGATCACCATTAGAATTATTCTTTGTAACCTTCGATGTGATATGACCGAAGGCTAACTTCGGTAAAAATGCTTAGCCCTGCTTATACTAGATCTCTGCATACTCATGATTTTACAAGAAAGCTTTGTGCTCGGGCAACTACCTTAGGGAAGGTAGTTGAAACGCGGCCTGTGGAGACATGAGCGCCACATGGCCATGAGAATGATGAACTAAGTTTGATGAAAATTGAAAATGATATACAAATGATTTAGACTGGGGCGGCCGGATGATTGGGTGGATTCTGGAAAAGGCAAGTGCTGGCCCTGGTCAATTAAGAACCGAGCCATGAGATAGCTGGGAAACGAGCCAGTACAACCGTACTTCTCGAATGGGTATAGACCTAGCTGACTAGATAGCCGAGCGGAGGCAGTATCCTTGCATAGATGGTTCTTTATGATGTGGTTTGTGTGATGAGGATGAGGCTGCGGCCTATATTGTGAATGGTGGAATTTAATCAACATTAATTAAACTTAAATATTGAGGAAATTTCCCTTACCCCGGGTGCGCCAGAAGTCCTCTCACTGCTAGAGAATGACGGCTAGAGTGCATGAGGGCTTAAGTTCATGGAGCGGGTACTGCCAAAGTGAGGTTATCGAAAGGCTTTGCCGTGACCGTCTCATGTGTTGGGACGTAGGCTCATTCGTTGGGCTGTCGCGGAGTACGGGTAAAGTGTACATCCACTGCAAGTGTGAATGAATCAATCTATTCGAATAGCCGTGCTCGCGGATATCGAGCATCATGACAAGACTTTCGCTTGGCTAGACTTTAAAACTTAAAACTGCTGGGATGGGTTTTGCATGATGATTTCATTCGCTGGCGGATCAACTTCTCGAGATGAGAGAAGGGGTGGATTCCCCAGAAAAACCATGACGTATCGGAGGCGGGAAGCCATCCTTGGAATCACGATGGATGGTAGACAGAACCGTCGCCGAATTAATAAACTATGGAACTAAAACTTGACTTGGCTAGTTTTTAGGCCTGTGAAAAGATTTGTGAAAATTGGCTTTATGCAAAAGAACTCCAGCCATTCCTTGAATAACCCTATCATATGCATCAATTCCGTGTGGCTTGCTGAGTACGGTTGGTACTCACCCTTGCTATACGCACAAACCTTCAGATGGTGGGAATGAAGAATTGGAGGATCCTTACGCTTACTACCAGGAGGGTGAAGGAACTGATGGCGCTTACTAGGTCTTAGCTCCGGTCGTTGCCTGTGGCAATTGACATGCCGCTGCCTCTATTCCGCTGCCGTATCTAATTTCTGCTTTTGTGTTGTATTCGGACCATGAGGTCCTGTGTGTTGAACATTGCCTTCGGGCCTATTGTTGTAATAATGTCGTTGTAAGACTATTCGTGCATGCGCACCTGATTATTCGGTACTATATTCGTGGGTACCAACTACTCGATCCAGGGAAAGGGTACTAAGAACACGAAAGATTCCCGTTCCAAAAACGGGGGTCCACAGTCAACTTATTCAATAGCCTTGGCATCAGCTGCATCGGCTCCCAGGATTGGCTTCAAAGCTTTTGTTAGATCTACCAGATTCTTCATAGAGGCCTTCAACTTTGACTTTTGGTCTTCGATGGCTTTGGGGAGATTGGCGATGCGTTGCTCTTCCGACGATATGTCAGCATCAAGCTTGGCAAACTCGGCTGCCACTTCTTCCCTCTGCTTGTGCAGCCGATCAAGGTTGGTGTTGGGCTCGGTCGTCATTTCATCCAGCTTGGCCTTCTCGGTGATGATTGCTTGCCGATTGGCTTCGATAGTTGTCTCTAGGGCTTTCCTTTCTCGCCGATCGGCTAATCTTTGCATAGCCCTTTCAAACTTATGCTGATGAAGCTCCAAGTAGGTAGCCGGAGAGATGATGTCAGCCAATTGATCTGGGAGCTGGTTCTGGATCCCTTCTAATCTTGCCCTTATTGCTCCGCAGTCGGTAACTAGGAAGACAAGGGAGCTCTCCAGACGCTTGGCCATATCTGATAAAGTTGCCCTTAGGTCATCGGCTATAGGGGCTAAGGTCTTGTTGATGTCTTTCTCATCATCCATGAATTCCTTAATATCAAATGGAAATAGATCGGCTAGAGTCTGTAGAGTGGAAATTAAGATGGTCAAGTGCTAGACAAATTTAAACAACCAATTTAGAGTCAAGAAGAAAGAACTTACTTGGATGACAGGAGCCGATGCGACCTCTTCCTCAATGTTGTGGCTGCCCCTAGCCGATTGAGTTTGCTCGCTTGACACATGGGGGGCAGGCATTGGAGCGCGAACAGGCTGCAAAATGGAAAAAAGATACAAGGTTGGTCAGGCATCGGCTAATTGAGAATTTAAGAAGAGTTCGAGTATGGGATTACCGATGGAGGCGGAGCCGGCCTTTTCCTAGTGGCCAATTTTTTCTTTTGCAAGGCAAAAGTTTTATGAGAATCGAAATATGAAAAATTCAAAATGAATCAAGTTTTGGAAAAGTACTTACTGGTTGAGGGTGAGTTGGATGCCTTGGAAGGCTTGGAGATTTTTGAGGGGATGGTTGATCGGTTAGCGGAGTTTGTGCAGGTCTTTCTACTTCGCTCATGGCTGCCGCAGCTTCATCAACGGCTTCAGC